>CM066328.1:405394605-406594605 GCA_033807585.1 Hydrophis major
AGGTAGAGGCAGATATTTTTCTCTCTGGGGACGTTGAAAATATATCTGCTGAATATAACTCCGTACTGGCAATAGGAAGGGCATCCGGGCAGTAAATACTCAGCTCCATTCAGTTGCCCAGACTCCACCCCACAAGGGATTATGGGACCATTAAAAGAAGATGGTGATGCACAAATCTAGGAATTGAATCTAGATCTCTAACAGCTTATTTCCTTTCTTAGTTGAGCTCTACCTTGAACCAACTTCCTGACATTTCAGAAAGTGAAAAAAGGAACTTATATGCGAACCATCACCACTACCCCTTATGAAAAGCCTGCATCCCTTCTGCATTTTATGTCACTGTTTCACTTTTTTGACAGTTCTGAGTTTATTAAAAATAGAACATCAAGGCATCAGATAGAATCTAAACAAGCTAAAGCCATGATCCAGAAAGGCATTCACGTCAATGGGAATTTTGCCACTTGAATAAATGTAGATTGTCATAATAATATTCAATTCTGGGTCGCCCTGCTGGTGATGTTTACAAGAAGTCAAAGACATGCTGCATTGAATTGGTGCAGAAGATCAGCCAGAAAAACAGATGGCTTCAGTTCCTCAAAAGAGAGGTGATGTTGCCAACCTCCAATTTAGCTCCTGCCAAAGGAGAAAGGAAAAACAAAAACTGGAGCTCTTTTGCTTATATTCAGAAATAAAGCAGTTGTTCCATTTGATTCAATGATGAATCATTCCTTTGTAAAGCAGCTTAAAACATGCTAGCCTTATACCAGACCTTGAAATCCATATTGAAGATGCTTCTGAAAATGTGTTACACCTTCAAGTAGAAGAATCACCTAAGCTACTCCATGTTTCCAAAGAGCAACAGGTTGATTCTGTTTGGTCTGCATGTCAAGATATGACTCTCCCTTGCCCTGGGTGCCCTTCCAAATGTGTGGCTTCAGCTTCTAGAATTTCCAACTGCAAATCATTGCCAAGAATTCTGCATGTTGAAATTCACACATCTATCTCAAAATGCCTGGCTTGGAGAAGCCCGTTTTAATTAATGTGCCACCATTAGACCAATATTTGAAAAGAGGCCCCCAAATTGCATCCAATCTGCAACCTTTATAAATCTCATCTATGTTGTGCTAACCTTGGTTACTTTCTAGGAGCTCTTTTTGACAAAACAGTTCCTAAAAAGCACTTTTAGCCTTAAAGCACTAACTGCTTTGATTAGCCATTTTCCATCATTTTCTTGTTTTACTAAATAAATCATTCAAATAACAGTGATACATTTTAAGCTGCCTGTTAATCTGCCTTACCCTTTATAAAAGATTAACTCTGGATCTGGGTTTGCACAGTACCCTAAATCATAAACTACACCTAAGGGTTGATTCATGCAACACATTAAATTACCAACCTTGCCCCCCAAAATAAACTATAAACATTAAAATTACAGCATATTGTGCAAATATAGCCATAAGGCCTTAAACTGACCTAAATGTGAACCCAACCAGAGTAAAGTTGTAGCTTTAGAGCCAGGTTGCTACAGTGGGGCTGCACAACATTTTAATTTCTAGGCGGTTAGCCAGGAATACTATATGAAAATGTATATAGGATTTGCAAGCTAGATTAGAATGTGTCCTCACTGTATCTAAACCATACTATTAGAAGATTTGTGTTTTGCCATCTGGCACGGAGCCAGGTTAAAAAAAGCAGCTTTACTACTTATCCAGACAAATCTCTTGCAAGGTAGAGGAATAAGAGGGGGAAATGGCAAAAATGGGCATTCTAACAACCTACACTTAGTTTTGTACAATGCATCCTTTATAATAGAGGTGCATATTTTGTTTTGGTTCAAAGTCTTCTCTTGGTCTTTGAGGATCCTGCCAAGGGCTACACTCCAAAAACTAAAAATTGGTTTCTTTGCCTTTTAATATTGAAATGAAATGTAATTTATCCAGTGTCTTATTTCCAGTCTTACTGTGTTGTGAACCCACTGCAATATGGACTGAAATTTTTGAAGTTGGTTTAAGAAAAAGGCCAAGAGCATTATGAGAGACAAGCAGATTAGGCTGCAGGTCAGAACTATTCTCAGCCTGATTGCACAACTGACCATCATGGTATCTCCCAAACAACCCTGAGATGTGTTTTGGAATGAGTGGACCATATTCTTAGGATGACCAATAAAAAGAAATGTCAGATTGGAGAGCTTGGGGGAGGGAAGTGTTTGGAATATTGCTGATGAAATGACTCAGTGGAAGACCTTTATATTCCTATTTGTATATATTATTCTGGTTTTCACAAACTATCAAGTCAAATAAAGACCTAGCAGCTTTGCACAATATGTTAGCTTGGAAATTATTATCCTAGGTTACATTTTTGTGGTATAGTGTGTCCTGTAACCCCAACCCATTTGGCTAACTAATAGTTCATTTCAATGTAGGGCATAAACCCAGAAAATTCAGTAAGGATGTTAAGTGCATTATGAAAACACAGCCAGTTTGTGGTTTATTTAATGCAATTCTAGCCTCTGTGTTTAAAAGACCATAATTTATGATTTAGGGTATAGTGCAAAACCAGTCAATTTTAATGTATTCAATAAGTTAAAATAAAACATGCCCTAACAAGTTGAATCCATGAGGGGAGATGTAACTTATCAGCTTTATATATAGAAAATTCCAAATTCAGTCCAGGACATCACTAGTTAAAATCAAGTGGTGGTAATGCAAAGGATGTCTGGCCTTTTAGATATCTACAGCATGTAGACAATCCCAGAAAAATGGACTAAGGACTGTTTCTTAGAACAGAACAGAGCAGAACTGAACAGAAGAACAGCAATGTTAATGCCTTGATAAGACTATACCTGGAATATTACATCCAATTTTGGTCACTATAATAAAAAAAAGATGTTGAGACTCTAGAAAGAGTGCAGAGAAAAGCAACCAAGGTTATCAGAAACTGGAGGCTAAAGCATACAAAGCACAGTTGCAGGGATTGGATATTTCTAGTTTAAAGAAAAGAAGGAATAGGGTGACATGATAGCAGTGTTCCAATATCTCAGGGGCTGCCACCAAGAAGAGGGAGTCAAGCTATTCTCCAAAGCATTTGAAGGCAGAACAAAAAGCAATGGATGGAAACTAATCAAGGAGAGAAGCAAGCTAGAACTAATACCACTCTATAAAGCAGGGGTCTCCAACCTTGGCTCCTGGAAGCCTGGCGGACTTCAACTCCCAGAGTTCCACAGCCAGCAAAGCTGGCTGTGGAATTCTGGGAGTTGAAGTCCACCAGGCTTCCAGGGGCCAAGGTTGGAGACCCCTGCTATAAAGCCTTAGTAAGACCACACCTAGAGTACTGCATCCAGTTTTGTTTACCACATTACAAAAAAGATGTTGAGACTCTAGAAAAAGTACAGAGAAGAACAATCAGGGGATTGGAGATTAAAACCTATGAAGAACAGTTACAGGAACTGGGCTTGGCTAGTCTAGTAAAGAGAAGGACCAGGGGAGACATGAGAGCAATCTTCCAATATTTGAGGGGCTGCCACAGAGAGAAAGGGGTCAAGCTATTTTCTAAAGCGCCTGTAGGTCTGACAAGGAATAATGGATGGAAACAGGATTTAACCTGGAAATAAGGAGAAACTTTCTGACAGTGAGAACAATCAACCCATGGAACAGCTTGCCTTTGGAAGTTGTGGGAGTGCCATCCCTTGAGACTCTCAAGAAGAGATTGGACTGCCATCTGTCAGAAATGGTGTAGGCACAGGGGTCTCCAACCTTGGCCCCTGGAAGCCTGGTGGACTTCAACTCCCAGAATTCCACAGCCAGCTGTGGAACTCTGGGAGTTGAAGTCCGCCAGGCTTCCAGGAGCCAAGGTTGGAGACCCCTGGTGTAGGGTCTCCCGCTTGGGCGGGGGGTTGGACTGGATGACCTACAAGGTCCCTTACAACTCTGATTATCTGTTAATCTGTTAAACTAAGAAGAACTTTCCTGATGATTAGAACAATTAAATGGTGGAACAACTTGCCTCCAGAAGTTTAGGTGCACCAACACTGGAGATTTTTAAGAAGATATTAGACAACCATTTGTCTGAAATGATATAGGGTTTCCTGCTTGAGCAGAGAATTGGACTAGAAGACCTCCAAGATCCCTTCCAGCTCTATTATTCTGTTCCTCATGTCCAATCCTGTGTGTTTTACCTGAGTGAAAGACGTTGCGATGCCTGCAACCCCCACAGTAAACCTTTCCTGCTTCTCAGTGATGAGGCTTGGCAATGTTGCTGCACTTGACATATATATATTTTTTTCTTAATGAAAGACAATTCCAGGGCAATGGTTACCCAACTTCCTTTCCCCTCCCATTCATTATCACCACCCTATAAAACTCACCAATCACTCTCCAGAACATGTGGGGAAGAGGTTATGAGACTTTCTGTGCTCCTCCTGAATAGCCAGACATTTCTTCTTGTATTGGGTTTCATTTCAGCAGTGCCATGGAGAAAATAAAAAGGAAGCAAATCCACAAATACACACACACTCACCATTCACCTCACTCCTATTCATCTTGAGCAACCCTCCAATTGATCAGACAGGAAAAAAAATACTTTCACAAGACCATCACTTGACCATTGAGTCAAGAGGTTTAATTTATCTGAAATGATATAAGGTTTCCTGATTGAGCAGGGAGTTGGATCACAAAGACCTCCAAGGTCCCTTCCAATTCTGTTAATTATGTTGATCTCCACGTCCCTGTTCCATGAATAAGCCATCATGTGAATTTTTTGTTTTGTTTTGTTTATTCTTTTGTTTGTTTTTGTTGTTTTGTTTTTTTGCTGAGAAGCTAGCAAGAAAACCCACATTCTCTATCATCTATTTTGTTCTTCTTAAGCTGCAGAATGGGAACAAGGTGAAAAAAACAGGCAAAGGAAAAGAGGGAGGAGGATATTTGTGTGAGAGAGAAAGATAGAGGAAAATATAGGATGGGATGGGGATCAGAATTACCTGAGGCCACTCATGAGATGCTGTTGCATTTCAGCATAGATAACCGCCAAGCTCTTTTCCATCTCTTTTTCTAAAAGAGTTATCTTTCCCCCTCCGTTTACTAAATGTGAATTCCTCTACATTCTCCCCCATTCTGAGCTATAATCCTGTAGTTTCTTCTCCATGGCTTCCCTCGTATACGTAAAGGCTGGGATTGCAATTCAGATTACTTCTTAATAGCATCAAATACACCTCCCCCTGTTCCTACAGGATTATTGGTATTCTAGGAAATGGATTGTCCTAGGGGTGAAAAAAGATCAAAATATTTACGGTGTGTCAGAGAAAAAAAACAGAGCTCTGAATGACCGTAAAAACTAACTTGAGGTACAAAGCAAAAAAACTAAAACCAGATTATTCCCAATGCTGTTTTTCCTCTGGATGTTTCTTTTCTGTTTTCACTCCTGAAGTCCATGGTGCCTCTGAATCATTTGTGGTCAAGCAGAATATTTTCTCTTCTCCACTTCACTTTCCACAATTATGTGTGTGCCCTTCTTTCCCACTCATGCATAACATATTCCAAAAAGCAGCACAAAAGACTCCACTGAATTATCAATATCCCCATGTCAAAAAACTGCATAAACAAGAAGTTCCTGGTTGACAGGACTATTGTTCTCTAGAGACTAATATTCCAGTGTATAAGAGAGGGAGAGGGAGCAGGTATCCAGGATCTTTTGCAACACCAGTCAACTTGACCATGGAAGACAGTATCCAGTAATCATTCCAGATAATAGGCAAATTTTTCGGAACCAATATGTGGGCACATTAGTAAAATAACTGTTGCTTGTCCCTTTACAAAGTAATTGCCATGGGAAATATAACTTTGTCCATCTGTCTTCACTTCCCACAATCTCCATATTAATTACAGGGGTTTTTTTCTCCTCTCTTTCTGGGCAAATAAACATGTTTCTAAATAAATATTGTCTTGTAAATGCCCATTTTGATTTTGATTTTTAAAAAAACCTCTGGAGCTCATTGGAGGCCAACCTGCAGTCATGAAAATAAATGTGATGATACAGATTGAAATTTGTCTTTACAGTATATCTTCCTATTTTTAAAAATGAAATTATATATATATATATTTAATTATAAGGAGGCATTTTGGAACCTGGCAGACACCAAGGGAATTTGATGGAAGCCCATTGTAGCTATGGATGCTAATGCAGGATCTCAAAATTAAACTTTTTCTACACCGGAAAATATTCTGCTAGTACTATTTGTTCGGGTATTTTCCCACGTCATTGTAGTTGTGCTTTTAAAGTTGTACAACGTTTCAGCAGAATCTCATCTGCCATCATCAGGTTTCTGTATTGTGTTCATCTGTGAGTCAGACTTTTACACTGTACACTTTACACTTTTACATTTGTTATTTGGCCCCATGGAAAAGAAAACCTAAACAATTTCCTAACACAACTAAACAGTACACACCCCAAAATCAAATTCACCATGGAAACAGAAACAAGCAAACAACTGCCATTCCTAGATGTACTAATCTGCAAAAAAACATATGGCACACTAGGACACGCCATATACCCAGAAGAAAACACACACCAACCACTACCAAAATGCTCAATCCCACTACCACCCAGCACAAATAAACTCCATAGCCAAAAGACTAATTACCAGAACCAAATGCCTGGCAGACAAGGCACACATAAAGACTGAACTATGCACCCTGACCAAAATACTGATAGCTAATGGCTTCCACAAAAACAAAATCACGGACCTGATCCACAGAAACATACTGAAACACAATAGAGACCCAGAAGATGAACAAACCTATGGAACAGCTGTCCTGCCCTACATAAGAGGAACAAAAGACAAAATCAACAAGATACTTCGCAGGCATCACATCAAGACTGCCTTCAAAATGGACAAAAAAATATCAGCCATCCTAAGAAACCCCAAAGATAAAATTGACCTAGAAAACTAAGACATATATGAAGTACTCTGCGCATCATGCCCTGCCACATACATAGAACAAACCAACAGAAGGATAAATACCTGCCTTGAAGAACACAAGAATGCAATAAAAAAGCTGGAACACACTTCCTCACTAGTCCAACATATGAAAGCCACAGGTCATAGCATCGACTTCAGTGGCACCAAAACCCTAGCTACTATAGAAAACTCCAGCTACAGAATCATCAGAGAAGCCATAGAAATTGATAAAAGACCTAATAGTATGAACAGAAGAGACTCCACCAGACTATCAATCATCTGGAAGCCTGCACTCACAAACAAACAAAATCTCTATACCACAATCCAGGCAAGCACCTGGACACAAACAGACCCCCACTAATACCTCCAGCCCAAACACACCTCAGCCAGTTACCCAAATAAAACCTAGCTTCCTAATAAATAATTATCGACCATTCACAAGAAACCAAGCTGCACTAAGAAACCCCAATGCACAAAACACAATGTCGCCAACCAATCAAGAACACAGCAACTCAAAGACCAATAAAAACAGACCTAGACTCCCAGCCAATCAGGATGAGGAAAAAACCATTCAAATAAAGCAGAAAGCCAGCACCAAATTCAAACAAAAAATGGCTGCCAAGCCTGACTCACAAGATTAAAAAGAACCCATTACACAAGCTTGAGGATGGCAGATAAGATTCTGCCGAAACGTCACTATAATAAAAGCACAATATTGAGACGTGGAAAAATACTCGAAGAAACCTAAATACCATACAGGTGTGTGTGTGTGTGAGAGAGAGAGAGAGAGAGAGACAGAGAGACAGAGAGACACACACAGAGAGAGAATATTAAAGAGCTGAACCTGCTCTTTCACATCCTAAATTTGGTGAAACATGTTCTGCAATTTTCTATAGAATATGGTAGGTAATTACATTTTTCATTGAAATGCTAATCAAAATGTTCAAAAGACTAAATCATGGCTGCAAAATGTGAGACTGAGGGATGTTGGAATGGACAATTGTGAGTCAAAACACAGAAGCTTATATTCTTTTATTAAATCTAGGAGCATCTTATTTGAGCAAAAGGTAATCTATGGGAACTTATTCAATACATGGCTAATGATCAGCTTAACAAAAAGTTATGTCAGAATGACCTGTTCATTTGAAACAAGCCTAATGAAAAAAGTCAGGGCAGAGTGGATGAGAAAATATTCCATTCCAGTTCAACACTATCGTATGAACGATAAGCAAAGAACATCTGGGACCACAAAAGAAACATGACCCAACAATTAAAACCACTCATTCTGATGCATGGACGCTTTGTGGAAAGTTAGAATCTGAAGTTAAATCAAATGCACCATTCTGTTTTGTACATCAAAAATTAGAGAGAAGAGGAGGAACTAGTTCATTCCAATTTTTTTTTTTTCATTTGAAATTCTCTCAGGAAATGGTGGCTTGGCCATCCTGGTCCTATTGCAAATAATCCAAAGGCAGCTAGAGCCTTGTGACCCATTGTTCCAATGGCAAATGACATTTAACTACATGTCATGGGAGTGAGCATGAACACGATGTATAGATGAAGAATGATGAATGAGATTAAATGAACTGTTTTTCTGTGTTTAATTTCTCCGTTACTATCAAATGCTAATACAACATTCAACCTGTCTACAACAGGAGAATATTAGAAAACATTCCTTTAATCCGATCAAGGCTCAGATTCTTCCTTGTTTAGCCTGAGGAGACAGTAGATCTCTCTGGACAGTCTGGAGACTAAAACATAGGATGAATGGTTGCAGGAATTGGGTAACTCGTGAAAAGAAGGAACAGGGGAGATATGTTAGCAGTATTAAAATATTTGAAAGGTTGTCACAAAGAAGAGGGGGTCTATTTTTTAAAGTACCCAAAGGCAAGACAAGAAACAAGGGATGGAAACTAATCAAAAACTAATCCAACCTAGAACTAAGAAGAATTTTCCAGAAAGTGAAAACTATCAACCAATGGAATGGCTTGGTTTCAGAAGTTGTGGATGCTCCATCACCGGAGGCTTTTAAGAAGATATAGGACAGCCATCTGTTTGAAATGCTATAGGGCAGGGGTGGGATTCTACCAGTTCGCATCTATTTGCTAGAACCGGTTGTTAACATTATGAGCCGTTCAGAGAACTGGTTGTTAGAAGAAATTACTGGCCTAATCCTGTAAGGAAGACAGGAAGGAAACATTCTGGTGTTGCTTACAGAAACTGCCTCTCCGTTAACCCTTATTACATTCTTGGCAAGACTAAACTTCCTGTCTCTGGAACTTCTCTGGAGTTTTTGCCCCTCCTTTGCTGGTACTTTGCTTGTGTGGAGTGACCATTCAAAGTTACAATGGCACTGAACAAAGTGACTTATGACCATTTTTCATACTTACGACTGTTGTAGCATCCCCACAGTCACAAGAGGCCAGGCGAGGAGATGCGTGCCTCCATGTGAGTGATATTGAGTTGGCCACACCCAGCCAATAACATAACCACCAAGCCAGGTCCACCCAGTCACATGACCACCAAGCCTCAACCACCAATTAAGCCACGCCCACAGAAACAGTTGTTAAAAAAATTTGAATCCCACCCCTGGTATAGGGTCTCCTTCTTGAGCAAGGGGTTGCACTAGAGGACCTCTAAGGTCCCTTCCAACTCTATTCTATGTACTATGTTCTACTGGAATTGAGAAATGAACTAAGGAACAATTGATTTATGATGTTGACTCAATAAACCTATGCAATCATCATTGAAATGCATCCTGTTACCATCTATGATTGGTGTGCCCACTGGCAACAAAGATCTCAAATTGCTTAAGACTAGCTACTTTAAAAGTGCTGTGAATTTGGCTCACCAGCATTTCTTTTGCAGCCCCCAAAGTGTGTAAATCAAATATTTCAGCCTCATTTCTTTGCATCTTTGAACAAATTGGGAGTGCTAAAGAGCAAGTGTCCTCCCTTTACATTCCCTGAAGCACCACAGAAAGGATCCAGGCCCCATCTACTAATTCCTGGATCCAACTAGATGTCCTGGATTTGTATTACGTAAGGAGGATGGAGTGATCTTGTGAACTAAACAGACAAATGATGGGAGCAGAAAGTAAACTACCTCATAAGGGAAAAAAAAATGAATTAAGATAGCATTAAGATAGGATTAAGAACATACATTTGAATATTTTAGTTTTTCAATTTCCCTTCTAGCCAGTAGATAATCTGTGGATCACTCCAAGGAAAAGGGATAATAGAATGAACACATATAGAAGAGAATTCAAGGCCATAAACTGCTTACAAATTCATAAAAACCAACCAAGCTCTTTTGGAATCTCTGGATAACATATGGAAGTAGAAAGCAGAATCAGTTATCACAGTCCCATGGATTAACGATTGCCGGGAAAATTATGTAATTTGCATTTAAATATTGTAGAAAGTTAGCACCCATCCCTCTCCCAGAAGAATGAAATATTTTGAGAAATATTAAAAAGGCAGAATATTATATTTCCCTGGAAACATGCTTCTTTTTACAGGCAAGAAGCAGACTTACTCTTAATAGCCCCCATCTTTCTTAATAGCCATCAGCAGATGTCAGCATTTAAGAAATAAAGAGATAGCTAGCTCTATTCATAAGCAAATTCCCTGCAGCAAGATCTGAACAAAGGTAGGATTAGTCCTTAGCCACAATAGGAATTGCATCAGCCAAACTTCAACCAAACCTGGGAGCTGAGACAACTACAGAGCCAGCTATGACCCTTACAACAGCCAACAGAATACATGTTCTTGCACAAGAACAGGAAGCTCAAGTTCAAAGCCCAAGAGAAGGTATAAGTACCTCTCACTCTCAACTCCATGAGGTCAGCTGACCAGAATCACAAGTGCTTGCTGGTTCTGCTTCATCAATAAACAATCTTTCCAATCAGCCTCCATGTTTCCAGTTCCCAACTTGGAACTGAACCAGATGGATAAAAAAATAGATGTCCTTTTTGCCAAGCAACTAACAAACATATGCAGGAAATACACAACAATAGTAATGCAGGACTTCAATTATCCTGATACTAATTGGAAAACTAATTCTGCACCAAGTGAGAAATCAAATAAATTCCTAACCAATCTAACTGACAACTTTGTTGTCTAAAAGGTAGAGGATAGAACTAGAGGGACAGCCATACTGGACTTAATTCTTACAAACAGAGAAGAAGTTATAGAGGGAGTTGAAATTGCAGGAACCTTGGATGAGAGTGACCATGTCATACTAGAATTCAGCATAACACAAACACAAGCAATAGAACATAATGACACCAGAGTCTTGGATTTTAAAAGAGCTGATTTCAATAAACTCAGAGAGAACTTGGGAAAGATTCCATGGATGAAAATCCTAAAGGGGAAAACAACTCAAGAATCTTGGGAAACTCTGAAAAGTACATTCATAAAAGCCCAGACTAGCACAATACCGCTGAGAAAGAAAAACAAGAAATCCAAGAAGAAATCAGCATGGCTGCACAAAGATCTCTCTGGCAAATTGAAAGAAAAAAAAGGAGAAGTACAAAAAATGGAAAGAGCGACATACAACTAAGGCAGAATATCAGCAGGATAGCAAAGGCTTAGAACGAACAAAGACTTGCAACAAAAGTCAAAGATAATTTAAAAAAAGTTTCTTCCAATATATAAATAACAAGAAAAAAATCAAGGAAACAGTCGGTCCACTAAAGAGAGAATATGGCAAGGAAATAACAGGCAACAGAGAAAGCAGAACTACTTAACTCATTCTTTGCATCTGTCTTCACACAAAAAGAAAAAATTGCTCAACCCACCAAAAACATAACTGTAAAAGACAGACCAGAAATAAAAGTTAAAATAAGCAAAAAAAAAAAAAAATAGTAAGAGAACACCTGTCTGATCTTGATGAAAACATATTGTCGGGGCCTGATGGATTACATCCCAGAGTTTTAAAGAAGCTGGCAGAGGTCATCTCAGAACCACTGCACCATATCTTTCAAAAGTCCTGGAGCACCGGGGAACTACCAGAGGACTGGAAAAGAGCTGAAGTGGTTCCCATCTTCAAAAACGGGGGAAAAAAAACAGACCCAGGAAATTATAGACCAATCAACCTAACATCAATACCCGGGAAGATACTGGAAAATATAATAAAAAACAGATCTGCCAACATCTAGAAAAAAGTAGAGTAATAACTAGCAATCAGCAAGGTTTGTTAAGAACAGATCATGCCAAACCAATCTTATTTCATTCTTCAACATAGTGATTAAATTAGTAGACCAGCAAAATACTGTGGACATAATATATTTAGATTTCAGCAATGCATTCAATAAAGTAGACCACAACCTACTTCTTAGTAATCTAGAAAAAAGTGGAATAGATAGCACCACCACTAGATGGACTCACAACTGGCTGACAAACCATACCCAACAAGGAGTCCTTAATGGGTCTAAGTCTACATGGAGGGAAGTAAGCAATGGAGTGCCACAAAGTTCTGTCTTAGGCCCAGTACTCTTCAATATCTTCATTAACGACTTAGATGAGGGACTAGAAAGGAAACTTACCAGATTTGCAGGTGATACTAAGCTAGCAGGAATAGCTAACACCCAAGAAGATAGGCTTAAGATCCAGAGGGATCTTGACAGACTAGAACACTGGATCATATTTAACAAAATGAAATTCTATATAGAGAAAAGTAAAGTCCTACACTTAGGCAAGAAAAACCAAAAGAATACATATAGACTGGGTGAAACCAGGCTCAATAGCAGTAAATATGAGAGGGATCTTGGAGTCTTAGTGGACAACCAGCTAATATGAGCCAGTAGTGTGTAGCCGCCGCCAAAAAAAAGCAAATGCAATCCTAAGTTGCATTAACAGAGGTATACAATCAGGATCAAGTGAGGTACTAATACCACTCTATAAAGCCTTAGTAAGACTACACCTAGTTTTGGTCACCACATTATAAAAAAGATGTGAGACTCTAGAAAAAATACAGAGAAGAGTAACCAGGATGATTAGGGGACTGGAGACTAAAACATAATGAAGAATGGTTACAGGAACTGGGCATGGCTAGTCTAGTAAAGAGAAGGACCAGGGGAGACATGAGAGCAATCTTCCAATATTTGAGGGGCTGCCACAGAGAGAAAGGGGTCAAGCTATTTTCTAAAGCACCTGTAGGTCTGACAAGGAATAATGGATGGAAACAGGATTTAACCTGGAAATAAGGAGAAACTTTCTGACAGTGAGAACAATCAACCAATAGAACAGCTTGCCCTCGGAAGTTGCGGGAGCGCCATCACTTGAGACTTTCAAGAAGAGATTGGACTGCCATTTGTCAGAAATGGTGTAGGGTCTCCCATTTGGGCATGGGGTTGGATTAGATGACCTACAAGGTCCCTTCCAACTCTGATTATCTGTTATCTGATATTTCTTCCAACAATATAATGTCATTTTCCCCTTTTTAATTAAAGAATAAACCAAATGTTATTATTATTCAAAACTCTTTGTCCTCAAATTTTGCCATGAAGTTCACTGTCCATTTAAAAATTTATCATACATGATAGATTTGATCAAAACTGCATATATTCATAGACATAATATATAGAATTGCCATATTTCAGGGAGAAAAACCCTTCCTTTTTAGGACCCTGTAATCTCTTAATTTTTGGTAGAAACAGGGCAACTGAATGAAGCTGAATGTTTACTGGCCGGATACCACACAGAGTTCACAACAGATATTTTTTCTTTGCAAACTAGATCAGAAACATCCGCTGCTACTTAGAATTAAACTCTCAACTTTCCAAGTAGCAGGTGTCTTCACCACTAGGCAAAATTGCAAAAAAAAAAAAAAACATGCAATGGATGTCTCCTCTAAAATATGTACATAGTTCTCTTAAAAATGCAAAAATATTTATTTTTATTTTATTTTATTTATTTGATTTGTCAATCGCTTACACGATAATAGATATAAGTATAAACATGCGTAAGAATACAGGAAATAGGTACGAATAAATGGGGACAATAGGACAGGGACGGTAGGCAAATGAATTTGACATATTTGCAAAAATGAAGCAATCCAAATTAACAGATTCACCTATTTCTATGTTGCATTCATTTTTCTTTTCCAGCAGCCATCCGAGAGAGCAGGAACTCAAAATACCCAGGAGATGGCACTCCAAGGCCAGCTGTTTTTCCTATACTGAGACCTAGCATCTGCAGTATTTACTTACATCAGTGCATATCCTAAAAACATACCCTAGTCAATCTTGTTGCCTATTGGTAGTTTATATGATCCTAAATCACATCCTCTTTAATGACATGAAGACTGCTTGAATAGGTTGTAAGCCAAACACAAAGTTTTCTGCTAGTTTCCAGAGCTCAACTGCTGAGAGATTGATTCTATGTTGAGACAGCTGCTTACTGTTTTGGCAAGTATCAGAAAGAGATCTACTTAACCATTGTGAATCCAGACTGTGAGAATGTTATGTTAAGTGTCACTGAGACAGACTCAATCCCAAATGACTATACAGAAAAATGCTTGGAATTTCAATCTTACAATTCTTCACAAAAAAAGACATCTCAAACCAGCAGCCAATCTTTATTTGGTCCAGGACTTGTGGCCTGGTTCTTCTTACAATCCATGGTACTACTCTGAAAGTCATAACTGACTACAATAAAACGATGTGATTTGTATGGAAGAGATTACCTGTATGAAATTCTGTACAGGTAAGCAACCTGAATGAAATTGATAGAGAAGGATTGATTGCAAACATATGAATTATTGCAATCAATGAATCAGTCAAAAACTCAGAGAAAAATTGCTCTGTAGATCAATATACTTCTCTACTGAAAAATTGGTCTGGGCATGCCAGATGATTTCAAATCTAAGGAAGGGCTAATCTGACCACAGCAATGACTCAGTCTGCAATATTTGCTAAACCTATTTACAGTAGTATTTGTCGTGTCCGCAAAAGACGCCAGGAGTCGGTGACTTCGTTTAAAGCTCTTTATTTTGAAGTTGAGAACCGAACCGGCGAAAAGGAAAAAGCCCGCGGCTTTTATTCTTTTCGCCGCGGCGGCCGTGGCCAATGGCAGCATTTCAAGTCTCCCGCTCTTGGAGCGAGCCAATCACGGGAGACTTTCAACGGGCCAATCGGCGCGGCTCGCCTGGCCAATTAGAAATCCCCGCGCTTTAGCCAATCAAAGCGCGGGGATTTCGAGTATGCAAATTAGGGACAGAACACCCCTCCCCTCTTGGTACAGTCCTTACGTTGCGTAGTCACGTAGGTAGGCGGGGCTCCGTCTAGTCCTACTTGACCTGCGCAACTCAGTTGCAAGCTGGATTTCGACCGGAGCAGTCGAGTTTTTGGCTGCTCCCTCTTCTGTGTGAACCGGTTGGATGATCGGGCCGGTTCCTTCTCCGTGGCTCCCACCTGGGCCTTCCGGGTTGGTTGAGCTACGGGTCTCGCCGCTCCCGCTTGGTCTTTCCGAGTCGGTTGAGCTGGCTTGGTGTTTCTTCTCTGGTGGGGGATCGCGATGGCTGCGTTCCGGTAAGTACTGCTGGTTTATTTTTTCTTGCGTTTGTTTATTCGGGTATTCCCTCCCCCCTTGGTTTGTGTTTTGGGGGGTGGATTCTGTTGCTGATCGTGACCTGAGTTGGTCAATGTGTCGTTTCCAGGCTCGCCCATCTGTGGTTTGGAGCCGGTATGAGCGTGGGCCTGTGATTTGGGTGATGACGGCTGGGATCCATAGGGGGTCCCCCGTCAGGTTTTTCGCATACACGAGGTCTCCGGGTGCGAATGTTCGGTATTTTGTACTTGAGTCTGGGGGCCGCTCCGGGTTATATGTTGGGTGTAACCTGTCAAGTGGGGACCTCAGCTTCCTACCCATTAGTAATTCGGCAGGGCTTTTGTTGGTAGTGGTGTTCGGGGTGATGTGTTGTATAAAGAGGAGTCGGTTAATTTTGTCTTGGATCTCCCCGTGGTCCATTTTCCGGATGGTTTTTTTGGTAAATTGTACCATCCGTTCTGCCCTACCGTTCGCCGCCGGATGCACCGGTGCTGTTAATGCGTGGCGGATGCCCCTCTCCGCCAGGAATCTCTCGAAGTCGAGGGAAGTAAACTGGGGCCCATTGTCGGAGACGACGACGTCTGGGAGGCCGTGTGTTGCAAAGAGTTTGCACAGTTCTTTGATTACGGCCTCCGTGGTGGTAGATTTCATGTCGCTTACCTCCAACCAGTTGGAGTAAGCGTCAACTGTTATTAGAAAGGTATGCCCATTTGTGGGACCGGCAAAGTCCAAATGTATTCTGGACCAGGGCCCCCTCGGTGTTTCCCACTCTAGGATGGGTGCTGCGGGTGGGCTGGGTCTAGTCTCCTGACATCGCTGGCACCTAGCTACCCAGGCCTCTATCTGCTTGTCCATCCCTGGCCACCAAGCGTAACTTCTGGCCAGGGCTTTAGTTCTGACGATGCCAGGATGCCCCTCATGCAACATTTCTAAAACCTTCCCTTGCAGCCTGTCCGGGATGACCACCCTGTCACCCCATAAGATACACCCCTTAAGCAGCGAGAGTTCGGTTTGGCGGTTTTTAAATGTCTTAACAGATTCGTCATTGTCCCTTTCTGGCCAACCTTTTTCCACCCAATGCAAAATCCGTGCCAGACGCCTGTCTTTAATAGTCTCCCGGGCAATGTCTGACGCGGTTATGGGTAGGTTGGGCAGGTTTTCAATGTTAAGGGTGTTTGTCGTTGGTGCTGGGTCAGGGTCGGAGTCTGGTAATGGCGAGCGGCTTAAAGTGTCCGCGTGCGAAATCTTCTTACCCGGCTTGTGTATCAGTTCGTAGCTGTAGGCTGCCAGGAACTCGGACCACCTTGTCATCCGGGGAGACAGAATGTTCGGGGTGGCTCGATTTCCTGCAAGGATGCCCAGCAACGGCTTATGGTCTGTCACAATGGTAAAAGGGCGGCCGTAAAGGTATTCGTGGAACCGCTTAACGGCGGCAACTATAGCCAAGGCTTCTTTGTCCAGTTGGCTATAGTTCCGCTCTGGCTTGGTTAGAGTCCTGGAAAAGAACGCGATGGGTGCTTCTTTTCCGTCAGGAAGGGTATGGCTGAGGACAGCGCCGACGCCGAAAGGTGATGCGTCGCAAGTGACGGCCAGGGGCAAGGTTTCGCTGAATTGGATCAGGACGGCGTCGGAGGTGAGGAGGTCTTTGGTTTTTTGGAAGGCGGCTTGCTCCCGTTTCCCCCAAGTCCAGGTTGCCGCCTTATCCAGGAGCCTATGCAAAGGCTCCGCCGCCGTTGCCTTTTGGGGTAGGAAAACATTATAAAAGTTCAGCAACCCCAAGAAAGCCTGTAATTCAGTCTTAGACCTAGGGGTGGGGGCCTCTTTGATAGCTTTCACTTTTTTACTTGTGGGGTGAATGCCGTGCCGGTCTAGAAGGTAGCCCAAGAATTCCACTCGCTCCGTGCACAGTTGGCATTTCTTCCTTTTTACTTTAAGTCCCGTTACTTTAAATTTGGTTAAGACCTCTCTGAGTCGGTTTTCTAATTCAGCTTCGTTTGGTGCCGCCACTAACACGTCATCAAAATAGGGCACCACCCCCTTGATGCCCTGCAGCAACCGTTCCATCAGGCTCTGAAAGATGCCTGGTGCCACGCTGACTCCGAATTGGAGTCGGTTGCACTTGAAGGCCCCCCGATGGGTAACGATGGTCTGGGCTTCCGCTGTTTTTTCGTCGACCGGCAACTGTTGGTATGCCTGGGCGAGATCGAGCTTGGCAAAGACCCTGCCCCCTCCCAGTGAGTGCAGTAGGTGTTGCACGATTGGGACGGGGTAGGCGCTTTGTTGCAGCGCGCCATTTAGGGTGGCCTTCTAGTCCCCACAAATTCTCACTGACCCGTCTGGCTTGACCGGGGTCACTATTGGGATCTCCCATCGGGCATGGTCTATTGGCTGCAACACCCCCTGTTTGACGAGCTTGTCAATCTGCTCGTCAATCTTAGGTTTTAGGGCGAATGGTACCCGTCTAGGTTTTAGTCGCTTGGGGGGGACGCTAGGGTCTAGATCAAATGAGATAAGGGGCCCCTGGTACTTGCCCAGGCTTCCGTCGAAGACCTCCCGGAACTCCTGGGCTAGCCGCTGTTCCCAGCCGTCGTCGGTGACGGGGTTGACTCCCGTGAGAGCGATGTCGAGCGGGGCGAACCATTGTAGGCCCAGCAGGCTTGGGCGGTCGCGATCGACGATTGTGAGTGGGAGTTGTTCGGTGCAGCCCTTATATGTCACATTAAAGTTCTTGGTGCCCACTACCGGGACGCGGTTTCCCTGGTAGTCTTTTATAATAAGTCTTTGGGCGTTTATGTTCCTCCTATGGAGGGTGGGCACTAACCGTTTTATCTCGTGCCATGCAATCATGGAGAGGTAGGACCCGGAGTCCACCTCCATTTTGCATGGTCGGCCTTCAATATGGACCTCTACGTGTACCTTTCTGGCGCCGTCGGAGATGGCGTGGCCGATGGTTACCGTCTGGTGGGTTTCTTCCTTGCGCCGGTTGTCGCCGCCTCTCGAGGGTCACTGGATCCGGTCCCACCGGCTGTCCGATTGGCGATCTCTGGTCCTGGGCGGTGGGCTTTCCCTTTTACGATCGTGTTGGTCCCATCTGGGTGGACTGCGAGTCTTCTTTTGGCGGCAAACCCGAGCGATGTGTCCCCTTTTTTCACAATGTCGACAGATAGAGTCAAAAAATCGGCATTCTGATCTGGGGTGGTCGCCGCCGCAACCGGCACAGTTGGTCCTCGACCTACGACCTCTTCGGTTCCGTTGGTCGCCGCGCCCCGTCTGGACTCGATGTATATCTTCTTCGTCTTCGGATGTGCTGGATGCAGAATGCAAATCGCCGTAGTGTGCGGTTGTTTCGTTTTTTGGGTCGGCCGACCTTGCCGGGTTGTTGTTTCCGCCCTTCGCGTCTGGTTTTCACATGCTGTCAGCGGAAGTGCGGGTCGCTTCTGCGGCTGCGGCTGCGGTGAGGGCGTCTGCTAGGCTGATGTCGCCCTTAGCCATAAGCCGGCTCTGGAGCAAAGGGTCCCATAGGCCGAGTACGAATCGGTCTCTTAGGAGGCTGTTCAGGCCGTCAAATTCGCAGAGCCCTCCTAGGCGCCGCAGCTCGGCGACGAAGTCGCTCAGTTTCTCGCCTGGTTTCTGGTCCCGCCTGTAGAATTCGTTGCGCCGGATCAGGATGGGGACCTCGGGGGCGTAATGTCGCCGAAGGATAGGTTCAAGGACGTCCCAATCCATTGCGGTTGCGTCAGCCGGCTTGGCCAATGCTTTGGCCATCTGGAACACTTCGGTTCCGCAATGGGTGAGGAAAACGGTGCGTTTTAGCGGGCCCGGGGCGTCCTTCATTCCGGTGCACTCGAGGTACATGCGGAAACGGTCTGAGAATGATTCCCAGTCCTCGGTGGCGGGGTTGAAGGGGGCGGGCGGTGCGATTTTCGCCATTTCGGTGCTAAGTCTGGCTCTTGTCGGGCACGGGGTTCGGTTCAGGGTCTGGATCCCATCCTCGTCGCCAGTGTCGTGTCCGCAAAAGACGCCAGGAGTCGGTGACTTCGTTTAAAGCTCTTTATTTTGAAGTTGAGAACCGAACCGGCGAAAAGGAAAAAGCCCGCGGCTTTTATTCTTTTCGCCGCGGCGGCCACGGCCAATGGCAGCGTTTCAAGTCTCCCACTCTTGGAGCGAGCCAATCACGGGAGACTTTCAACGGGCCAATCGGCGCAGCTCGCCTGGCCAATTAGAAATCCCCGCGCTTTAGCCAATCAAAGCGCGGGGATTTCGAGTATGCAAATTAGGGACAGAACAGTATTTATATAACATGCTATTCCCACATGAAGAAACTGGTTCTGGTGAGTTCTCAGTATGAATCTTAGACAGATTGTGTCAGCTCCCAAAATGAGTACCAGGATGGGAAAATAGGGTTAAATTGTAGGTAGGAACCACTCTTCCATTCTGCCTGTCACTTGTTTTCCAGACCAGGAGAAAAAAAAGTGCTATTTTAAGGGTAGATCTTGTTCTCCCCATTTCTTTTATTGGTCTGAAAGAAAGGTGACAAGCAGAGCAAAGCAATGCAATTGCCTAATTACTATAGCAGGGAAAGTGAGGAAAATTGAATAACTGACAGCGAAAAGCTGCTTCTCCCTTCCTGTTTTGCAGCCTTTTTTTTTTTTTTACATATCACCAGCCATCTTCTTGAAGACCACTAGACATCTGTCAAAAAGCACAGTTATCCATCACCTCCCTTCTGCTGAAATGCCTGATCTAGAAGGGGAGAGAGTGCATTCTGCCCAATAAAGCGAGATAGTAACCATCCCCATTTCTCTGCCATAAGCACCTGATATGCACTTTCTGAGGTAAAGTGTGTAGTATTTGTTATGAACTAATAAAAGTGTTTAAATAAAGTTTTAACAAAGCTTAAAGAAAAAGCAGGGTTCTAATTCTGCACTTCTGATTGGCCGATAATAGCGATATCGGATTGGTCCGTTCTGGAGAATCTGATTGGCTGTTAACGAGCCACTCTCATTGGTTCAAGGGTTTAACATTTCCATGTTCTCATTGGCTAATAGGTCAGCAGCCTGCCCTATAAAAGGGCTGCTGCTGCCCTAGGGTTTTCGCTCTGTTCATGATGATTAATAAAGAGTTGAAGTTCACTGTTCACTGCCTCGTCTCCGTTCCTTGCACCCATGCTCAGAACTTAACACTGGCGACGAGGGTGGGATTCGGAGACATCAGAGCTGACTGAACACTACAGAGCAACAAACAGAGCACGTGGCTGAAGGCACATCGACAACGGAACCATGTCCGGTGGTGCCATACCACCCGCTCCATTTGACCTGGCACAAGAAGACTGGGACTCATACATAGACCGGTTCCAGATGTTTCTGAAGACCAACAACTTGAAGGATGCCACTACGGGGAAAAAGCGAGCAGTGTTCCTGATCCATTGCGGGCCTGCCATCTTTAAGATGGCCAAGGCACTAGCAAAACCGGCTGAGGTGAAAACCATGGACTGGGACATCCTTGTGCCCCTTCTACAGGCCCACAGTGCACCCACCGTACCAACGCTTGTCCGAAGACATGAATTTTACCAGAGGGACCAACGGAAGGGAGAGAGGGTTGCAGATTTCATCGCAGATCTCCGGAACCTGGAAGGCCTCTGTGAGTTTACAGACCTTGAAGAAGCTCTGAGAGACCGAATAGTTCTGGGATTAGATGACCAGACGATACAGAGCAAGATCATGGCAAAAGGGGACATCAACCTTGCTGATGCTATCAAAGACGCTACTGCAGCAAAAGCAACCAGGAAGTCGGCCGCCCGAATGTGCCCACTTCAGAGGGGAAACAACTACCGCCAGACCACAGAGAATCGCCCTGTGAGTCGGGAACATTTGAACCGCCAATGGAACAACCACTCCTACAGAAATAAAACACCGGCCATTTTATCGAGAAGAGAAGAGGCACACCAAACCATTACAATCAGTCACGCCTCATCGCTAGACGCAAAGAAGATTCGAGTGAAGGTCGCCATCGAAAACCAGCCTTGTGTGATGAAAGTTGATTCAGGATCATCCCTCTCGATGGTTTCCTGGAAGACTCTTAAACAACTAATTCCTTCCGTCCGGCGTCAAGACCTCAGAGCCCAAAGAATCATACTCAAAGATTATCAGGGGAACCGAATTCCAGTCGTTGGATCCAGCCAAGTCCAAGTATCATTCAAAAATCGTACCACTGACCGTCATTGACCGTGACCAGCCTAGCTTGCTAGGCCTTCAATGGTTTGCCCCACTCGGGATCGAGATAGCCTGCATTCACCAAACCAGAAACGACGACTGGGAGGAGGCCATCATCCAGGAATTCCAGGACATTTTTGCAGACAAACTAGGCGAGTACAAGGGGACCCCAATATCATTTAACCTTAACCCTGAAGTAGCCCCCATCTGCCTTAAGCCTCGTCAAATACCTTTTGCCCTTAAACCAAAAATTGATGAGCAGCTCAATAAATTAATAGCCCAGGGTGTTTTAGAACCAACTGACCATGCTCGTTGGGAAACCCCAATTGTAACACCCATCAAACCGGATGGATCGTTAAGGATTTGTGGGGGCTACCGGGCTACCCTTAATCACGCCCTTCAACAGAACGCTTACCCGGTACCGGTGGTACAACACCTTCTCCATTCCCTGGGGGGGGTGGAAAAGTTTTTGCTAAATTGTATTTAGCACAGGCCTACCAACAACTGCCTGTAGATAAAAAAAACCCACAGAGGCACAGACAATCGTTACGCACTGAGGCGCCTTTAAGTGCAACCGACTCCAATTCGGAGTGAGCGTAGCCCCAGGGATTTTTCAGTCTGACGGAGAGACTCTTGCAAGGGATCAAGGAGGTCATGCCATACTTTGATGATGTTTTAATTGCTGCCCCGAATAGAGAAATACTGGAAAAGCAGCTTAAATTGGTTCTCCAGAAATTTAAAGACTCTGGCCTTAAGGTTAAAAAAAATAAATGTCAACTGTGTACAGACAAAGTAGAGTTCCTGGGGTACCTAATTGATAAACAGGGCATCCACCCCATTAATAGCAAACTGAGGGCAATCAAAAACGCCCCAAGACCCAGAAATAGAACTGAGCTCCAAGCTTTCCTGGGGCTCATTAACTTTTACAACATCTTCTTGCCCCAGAAAGCGACCGTAGCTGAGCCCCTTCATAGACTTCTCGACAAAAAAGCAACCTGGGTTTGGGGACACCGCGAGGAGCACGCATTCCGACAAGTGAAAAACTTACTAACCTCAGATACTGTTTTAATGCAGTATAACAAGACTCTGCCTTTAACAATTACATGTGACGTGTCACCGTTTGGAGTAGGAGCCATTTTGAGTCATGTGTTACCAAATGCTAATGAGGCCCCTATTGCCTATTTTTCAAGGACCTTATCAAAGGCTGAACATAACTATAGCCAGATCGACAAGGAGGCTCTTGCTGTTGTATCTGCTGTGAAACGATTTCATGAATATGTGTTTGGACGAGTTTTTACTATTGTTACTGACCACAAACCTTTGCTAGGGATTATAGCGGGAGACAAGCCAACCCCCTATATATTGTCACCTAGAATGACTCGCTGATTGGAGTTTTTAGCTGCGTACAACTATAAATTACAACACCGCCCGGGGAAAGCTATTCCCCACGCTGATGCATTGAGCCGTGCACCACTTCCGGAAACCATCGACGACCCAGCTCCAACCCTTACGACACTCCAGATTGAAACACTACATTCACTACCGCTAACAGCCAGAGACATTGCAATTGAAACAAAACGAGATCCTGTCTTGGCACGAGTTCTTAGCTAGGTCGAAAGAGGATGGCCAATAGAACAAACCTCTGACGATTTCACCCCTTTCAGAAACCGGCAAACAGAACTTTTCTCGCAAAAAGGCTGCATCCTATGGGGAGATAGAGTCGTTGTTCCAGAGCGGTTACAATGAGCAGTATTGAAAACATTGCATGACGGTCACCCCGGCATCGTGCGTATGAAAGCGCTCGCACAAAGCTACACGTGGTGGCCGGGCATCCACAAACAGATCGAAGCCTGGATAAAGACTTGCTTAAAGTGCCAAGAAGTCAGCAGTGCCCCACCTAGAGCAACTCCAATAGAATGGGAAACCCCCTGGGGTCCGGGGTCCCGCATCCACGTTGATTTTGCGGGACCTACTAAAGGACATACGTTCCTCCTAACAGTGGATGCCTATTCTAACTGGCTCGAGATCCACGAAATGAAGAATACTACAATGGAGTCCATCATCCGAAAGTTGAACAGGCTATTCGCAACGCACGGGCTGCCAGATGTTCTGGTCTCCGACAACGGACCCCAGTTCACCGCCCTGGCATTTGAACAATACTTTGCGGACTGGGGTATCCGCCATGCTCTAACTTCACCAGTGCACCCTGCGGCTAATGGCAGGGCCGAGTGCATGGTACAATTTGTTAAAAAAACTCTCCACAAAATGGACTATGGGGACATTAACGACAAAATAAACAGAATACTCCTACTCCAACACATCACTCCGCACAGCGTCACCAACAAGACCCCAGCTGAACTGTTGTTGGGACGCAAGCTCCATTCCCACCTCAACCGGCTTCACCCGTCCTATGAGCCAGAGAAACCTTGTGGATCTACCGGAAATGCCATGAGTTCAAGGTAGGCGACTTAGTTTTCGCCAAAAACCTCTCTGGCGAACCATTATGGGTCGAAGCAACTGTAATTCAAACCACCGGGCCCAGATCGTACCGTGTGCAAACCTGCAATGGAAAAATATGGAAACGCCATATAGATCAGCTTCGCTCTAGGCTACAACCCAGTTCCCGCGACTCCTGTGACTCCCAAACTGAGGGGGGAGGGGATGTCGAAGAAACTGAATTCGAGATGGTGGAAAGCAGAAGCGAAGGAAGTCAGCAATCGGGCGCGATAAATGAAGAAGAATCAGGGAGGGGACTCTCCTCGCTACAGAGGAATACCTCAACGGAGGCAAGCCCGCAAAGATCGGAGGATAACAACGACAACATTAGCGGCACCGAGTTGTCCAGTGAGGATGCGGAACCGCCTGTACCAGATATGTCCAAAAATGTCCCGCTGAAACCAGACTACAGACAGGAACCAGTGGGACAGCACAAATCCAACAGACAGTTAAAACAACCTACATATCTTAGGGATTACGTCACCGCACCCCTCAAACTGAACCCGTGGGAAGGGGTGTTATGAACTAATAAAAGCGCTTAAATAAAGTTTTAACAAACCTTAAGAAAAAGCAGGGTTCTAATCCTGCACTTCTGATTGGCCGATAATAGCGATATCGGATTGGTCCGTTCTGGGGAATCTGATTGGCTGTTAACGAGCCAATCTCATTGGTTCAAGGGTTTAACACTTCCATGTTTCTCATTGACTAATAGGTCAGCATCCTGCCCTATAAAAGGGCTGCTGCTGCCCTAGGGTTTTTGCTCTGTTCAGAATATTTTAATAAAGAGTTGAAGTTCACTGTTCACTGCCTCGTCTCTGTTCCTTGCACCCATGCTCAGAACTTAACAGTATTTATTGTATGGATGTGTTCTGTCTAGTAATGTAAGCAATCCCTTGCTTTACTAAGCAGAATGAAACCTCCCTGTACCCCTCCCAACACCTGCAGGCCACAAGCATTCCAGTGCTTGATCTGCAGGAGGCAGGCAATTCTACTATAAGATAGGGGAGGGAGGATGCTTTGTTTGGTCAATCCGCCTCCTTTCATGTGAATAGAAGTGATTGCTTCCGCTTGGCAAGTTCAATCTGTCAGAAGTACAAATACAGAAATGTACAAATGAACATAGAGATATAGGTATCAGCAAGGTTGGGAGCAAGTTTTAAGAGAAAAACCAGCCGTTTGTCCCAACACACCTTGTCCCTCAGAAAAAGCAAATTTTTTGTGTCTTTTCCTAATAGCACCAGAGCATGGGTGTCAAACTCGCTGTATCACGTTCCCGTCACGTGACCTTTTTCCCTTTGCAGAACTGGGATGGGCGGGGCCTGTGCGTAACACATCAGGGTCGCCCATGGGCCACCAGTTGGACACCCCCACTCCAGAGGATTTAACCAATCACTTTCCTTAATTTGTCTCAAGATAAATTTATGGGGACATCATCAGTTGCTAGCCTTGTTTCTGAAGCATAAGAAGACTCACAATGAAGGCAGCACCCAAGTATGCTGAGTGACAACTTTTGTGTTGTCAGTGTATGGAAGGACATCTCATTAAAGTGTCTCTGAAAATATCTACATCATCCAATGAAGTCCTTCAGCATTTTCAGTTTCAGCTGAGAATTAGCAGGATAGAGAAAAAATATGTGTTTCTGGCATCAAGTGTCTCCTTATTATCTCAGGCTTTTAATTCAGCAAGTTGATATGCTCCTGCTTTGTTGAAGCTATTTCTTCTTTTTAATTCTAAAGCCTTTCTTGAAATACTACCTAGTTTCCGATTACTGCTGCTGCTGCACTAAAGTAGTTTATAGAACTACTGGGACAGTTTAAAATCGTTTAAATTACATTATTTCAAATAGCTTAAAGTATTAACAGCTTCAAGGAAAAATTAAACATTTGTTAAAATTCCCTAGCAAGCAGGTTAGTTCTTGGTTAGTTCTGGATGCGAGATTACCAGGAAAACCCTAAAGCTAAAGACTAGATTGGAAAGTTGAAAACACTTCTTGGAGGAAGACAATGGCAAACAGCCCCTGTATTAAAAGAAAACTATATGCAGTCTCAGTTCATGCAGTCTCAAAGAATCAAGGACGGTTTGAGGGAGCCTTTACTTTTATAATGGGATGACTTAATATGCTTGTTCGGTTTATGGAAATAGTTAAGCTTTGTGGCAATTGCCACAGCATTGTGATTTTCATTTCTTTCTTTTCTGGTTTACTTTTTAAAATGGGTGTGATTTACACCCCAGTGTAAGTCCTCTCAGTTATTTATAGGTTGTTTTTTTTTTCACAATGCAGCCTTCAGCAGCTTGTCCCAGATTAACAGGGTTAGAAGGGACCTTGGACTTTCTTGTCCAACCCTCTGCTCAAGAAGGAAACTCTATAACATTCTGGACAAATGGCCATCCAATCTCTTCTTAAAATCCTCCAGTGATGGAGCACCCACAATTTCTGAAGGCAAGCCATTCTATCAGGAATGAAGTTTAACAACTCCCTTTTCAGATTTCAATACAGTTCATCTTTTTAGCCAGAGTGATGATTTGATGTCCTGCTTGGATCATATTTAATATAACTCCTATCATATATAGATTCTGCTTCTTGTGGAAGGAAGGAAGGAATTTTAAACATTTTTCCTGTCAGTTGGGCTAGAACAGAAGGGACAGAATTCTTGTCAATTTCATCTATTAAAAACACAAAAACAAACACAGGTCTATTCTGCACTATTTAATCTCTGGTTCTATAGTAAACTTTTTGTGTAGTGGCAGAAAACATAAACAGTATTTGTGTTAACTTCTAGATAGGGTTGGATTGAGGATAACTTCATGCATCCTTGCTCTCAGAAATAATGGGTGAATCAAATTCCCAGTCGGGATAAACTGGAAATGAGGCTATGCCTAGATGTCTTCTATGGTCATCTAACATTGTTCTGCCAAAATAACAGTCATGAGAACAAATGTAAAACTGCCACAATAGCTACCAAGAAGTTCATCATTACAGATTTACTAGTGGCCCTAGAGCAAGCTTTCAGTTCTTCAGATAGTTTCTAGTAGGTTGAGAGGTAGGAAGGAGACTAGACAAAATCTCAGCTGATTATCTACTTAATATTTGTGCAATGGTTAATTTGGAGATCCTATAGTCTGAAGCTCCAATTTCATCTGTCTGCCCCATATTAGGAATGCTACCCTTATCTCCAGATCATGGTCTCAGATTGGATTCTGCCACACCCAGAAATGAACTATTCAGCAAACAATTTAAGTAGGTGGTATCTTCCCCATCTTCATTTGTCCCACCAATCCAATATAAAAGTAACTATCTTGTTCTGTACCTTAATTTGAATTCTTGAAATCCCCGCGCTTTGATTGGCCAAAGCACAGGGTGATCGGATTGGTTAGGCGAGCCGCGCCGATTGGCTCGCTGAAAATCTCCCGCGATTGGTAGATTCGAATCGCAGGAGATTCAAAGCGGTGCCATTGGCCGTGGCCGCCACGGCTTGGAAATAAAAAGCCGCAAAGTTTTCCTAAGAGCCAGTTCAGTTCCTAACTACAATAAAGAGCTTGATACAAAGTCACCGACTCCTGGCCTCTTTCCAAACGGACACAACATATCTGAAATTCATACTCGGAGTTGATTAGCCTCTTGATTAGTTGACTGCTTTTTTTAAAGAGGAAAGTAAAACATGTCCCCTCTGTCATTTACTTCCTGCCTTGGCTGCCAGCTTTCAAATGCTTGCAAATGCAGGGACAACTGGTCAGCATTAGCTGACAGCATTTCTTAGATATCCCTTGTTCTAATAATAAATCTGCATTCAATCTCCTTGGAAGATCTGTCTGCCTCGTCCATTTCTGTTAGGGCCTACCCTCCAAATGAGGAGACTATCACAGTTCAGGTACTTTTGACTTTCTGTGGGGGCTTATCTCCCAAAAGATATTAAGACTTTGCTCCAATTTCTAGTGACTTGCTCTGTGTCTACGTGCCAATTTCTTCCCTTTCTTCATTGCCTTTAAACAAAGCAGGTGATCACCACTGAAAGTTTGCCTTCTGGAGCAAGCTCAGCATCATCCAGTCACTGCCCTGGAAGGAGGATTTGATGTTTGGATAGATGGCTGGATTCCTCAAGACCCCTGCTGCCACTGACAGCTGCTACCCGTGTCCATGGAAACAATTCAGCCCAGGAGGAAGGTAGAAACAGACAGCTGAGGGAGGAATCTGATTTACAAAGGATCACACACTCCTCCAGACTCTGGAGCCCATGGCATGGTAGCTAGCAGTCATTCAGGGTCAGGGTGTGAGCAAGTCACAGGGACTTTAGCATTTTGGGCAGAGAACAAGTAGGAAATTAAACAAGAGACAAACCTCTGATCTACCTACCAAATAAGGTGAATTTGGGAGAACACCAACCTGGTCCTCGTCCTCTAGCCTTTATTGAAAGCATAACAGGAGGTAAACAACATAATCTGGAAGATGTGAGCACAATAACAGCAGCAGATGGGTATGAACTGTTTATGAGAGGCTGGCTGTGAATCTTGAAACGTGTTCCTGAAAAAGAAAATATTCATCAACTCTGCCATCTTTTAAGGGACAACTCCAGTTCCTTACATGTCTGTGATCTTCCCGAGTGATCCACTTACCTGGTTTTATTCTCAGAAAGCCCTCTCAGCGCTGACAAGAGCTCCAGGAGTCTGCTAGTCAGACTGAAGTTCAACAGGAAAACAGAGATACTTAGATTCCAGAATGACAGGTAAGCAAAAAAGAAAGGGAGGGAGGGTGGAATGCTATAGGGTAACACATCCAAAACAGAGCTGAAATATGCTCATTTATTTATTTCTGTTTATAACCTTGCGAACTGCTATTTGAGATTTTTTTTTTAGTAACGTTGTGTTAAATTGCATTAATTTTAGAGAGCCTTATGAAACGCATGTCCAATTTAGACTGTATGTTCTTTAGAGGGCAATGGGGGTGAAGCAGTTATGTTTCTCTACAAAGTTCTAAAGGCAATGGAAAATATGTTTTTTAATATGAGAATCAGGAATTCTCCTATTAGGGTAGATATTATAAATGTAACATGATACCTATTGTTTATTATTCATCCAGTATTTTTGAATTTTCACAAAAACTGCAACCCTTAAAATAATAATAAAAATGCTGCAGCAGCTAAGAGCATGACAACACAGTCCTATTAATGTCTGACTCAGAATTAAATCCAAAGGAGTTCAGCGCATTTCTTTGATGCTCGTCTATTCAGTAAAGATGCTGCCGTTATAAAACTGCAGTCAAAGTCCTCTCATACTCTCTTTCTTCCTCTTCCTCCTCTTCATAGCAAGCTATATTTTCAGGATCAGTAAAGAGTCTAATAAGTTAATTATGCATGAGAAGGGGTGTAGACAATATTAGGATAGTAACTATGGACTGAGATGAGATCTTCATTCACCAGATTGCGCTGCAATGTGCATTTTTGTCCACTTTTTTAAGGGAAAGAATTGAACCATTAGTTGAATCGGGAAGCTGATGCTAGGCCCATATGTTGGGAGGAATGTGGGTATGGTGTTAGGAAGCACATAGTAGCTTTGCCGAAATAGAGAGGGAACTTCTGCGAATGTTTCTGAAAAAGACCCAGACCTGTTCTTTCCTATTTGTCAGTTAGGAGGGAATAATTTGCAGCACAACAGTTTACAATTGTATAATAAACAATACTAGAGGGGGGAAAAACCTCTTTCTAATAGTAATATCAATGAAGACAGTTGGAATCAGTGACTGGATGTGGTTATGCAAAAGCCTAAAGAGAATATATGTATCCATGTACTCATAACTATGTTTTTACTTATACTTATTATCTTGTAAACAATTGACAAAAATAAATACATAAATAAATTTTAAAAAATCTATCAGAAATGCTTTGATTTGCATTCCTGCACTGAACTGGGGTTTGGTTTCAACAAGCTAAATGATTCACGATTCCATGGTTTTATAAGCCTAGGAAAAATAGCAGCAGACAAAAGTTAAATGGAAGAAAATAAAATAGAAGAAGAGGTGAAAACTTTGCACAATACTTTTCAAATTGGCATCCTTCAGACATGTTTGATTACTATCCTCATCTCACACATTCAACATGGACCATGGGCTCAGGGATAGGAGTTGCAGTTCAATAAAAGTAGAAAGTGTCGGGGAAGTTAAACTGTTTTATGTTGTTTCATAAAGTCTTTCAACTTTGTTAATCCACACGACTTATTTGAAGATTCACTTTCCTGAATATGCAAGTCTCACCTGATGACAAATAGTCTTGTACTTTGCCGATTTTCAAAAATGTGGTTTTTGTTGTTGCTGTTTTATTTTTATTTTTTTAAAGCATTTCATTGGAAGGGATTTTTGTGGAAAAAAAATATAATAAAATGTAACAAAATAAATTTCCTGGAAAGGGATCTTCTAATTATATCAGCCTTACAAAGAAGGACAGAGAGGAAACCCAACCAAGTAAACAAGTTCTACTTTATTGAAAAGCTACATGAATAGAATCTTGCAAATGTAAAAGCACAGTTCTTCTATCTTCTTCTTTATAACCCAAGAAACTAGGAAAGGTTCATTCCAACCTTCATGCCTAGCAAATATCCAGCTGGGGGTTATGCTGCCTCTTAACTGACTATTCCCTAAGCTATATCATGCTCATGAGCAGGATTTCGATTACCCTCCTTTTTGGAAACTCTCTCTATTTTTAGGGATTATATTAGAGTTAATGGGTGTTTGCTACCTCACAATGTAGTACACCATATCACCAATAGGTGATCAGGCTAGTAAAAGACTTTGGGATGTCATACAAGAGTTTTGGGTGCTGCATCTTGTTTTACTGCTTTGGATAATCTCTCTTCTCTAATGTGGGCAGGGATATTACACTGACCTATTGCTCTTTAATAGTGTTAAGTCCGCGTGGAAGGAAGCCAGGAGTCGGTGACTTTGTATCAAGCTCTTTATTGCAGTCAGGAACCGAACTGGCTCTTAGAAAAACTTTGCGGCTTTTTATTCCCAAGCCGCGGCGGCCGCGGCAATAGCACCACTTTGAATCTCCCGCAATTCGAATCTACCAATTGCGGGAGATTCTCAGCGAGCCAATCGGCGCGGCTCGCCTAGCCAATCCGATCGCCCTGCGCTTTGGCCAATCAAAGCGCGGGGATCTCAAGAATTCAAATGAAGGTACAGAACACCCCTCCCCTCTTGGTTCAGTCCTACGTAGCGTAGTCCCGTAGGTAGGCGGGGCTCCGACTTTGCCTACTGGACCTGCGCAGGTCAGTCGTTGGTTGGATCCCGGCCGGTTCGGTTGGGGTCTCTGTTTCTCTGGACTCCGTCGTGGGAACTGCCTAGTCTGTCTGTCTGGGCCGCTCTCCACATCTGACCAGGACTTATGAAAAACTTGAAGTCCAAAGAGCTTCCATTTTATGTGACCTCGCATTCCAATGCAACTGCCAAGATCAAAATTTAATTCCCACAAGCTTCCAATTGAAATTCCACACCAACACAGCAGCCATCAAACGCATCCTAAAAAGAACAGAATTGGCCCTAATTAGAAATGACCTAATCAACAAAGATCTCCTCACACTTCACCTCAGACTCAGCAACAAGATTCACCCCTTACTTTGGGACAAATCCAAACAGCTCGCTGTCTGGAGAGCCGAAACACAGACCACCCTCAAGACAGACACACACACCAACAAACTCAGAAAACTACAACAATGCCAGAAACCAACTCCTCTCCCCTCACAGCCACACATGAAACAAACAGTGCACAACATCTCAGACAAGATCCTCACCGAAGCTGAAACCAAGGTCCTTTCCAAAGGATTCAACTTTGCTGTCGCTCCCAAACACATCCCCACAAAAACCATCATATGTGGAGTTGAAACCAGCCTGACCAAAATCAACCCTGATGATGCTAATAGAATCAGACTCGAAATCACCAACATCCTCTGCACTAGCAAACCACCCAAAAGCAACTTATCCAAAGAAGAACAAACTGCACTACTTAACCTGAAAGAAGACACCAGCATAATAATCCTACCAGCAGACAAGGGCAACGCGACAGTGGTTATGAACACATCTGACTACCAATCCAAGTTAACCAATCTACTCCAAGACCCCACATACAAACCCCTAAAGACAGACCCCACCACCTACCTAGAAAAAACCACCAGATCCAAAATAAAAGCCTCCCCCCTCAGTGAAGAAATCCAGCAAAGAATCATACCCAGAGAGAAATCATCCAGATGCCCTAAACTTTATGGTCTCCCCAAGATACATAAAGAAGGAACCCCACTTAGACCAATAGCCAGCTCCATAGGCTCACCTCTACAAAACCTAGCCAAATTTCTCGCCAAACAACTACAGCCCTATGCAGAATCCATCAACTCACACGTAAGAAACTCATTCCAGTTCATCGAGATCATAAAGAAACAAAACTTACAACCCAGTGACCTACTAGTGAGCTTCGATGTCATATCCCTCTTCACCCAAGTGCCAATAAAAGAAGCCTTGACAGCCATCCAAAACAAATACAACCCCCCCAAGCACATCCTAGATCTGACCAACCACTGCCTATCCAATACATACTTCACCTACAACGGACAAAAACACAAACAAATAGAAGGAGCACCCATGGGATCACCCCTCTCACCTGTCATCGCCAACCTCTACATGGAACACTTTGAAACACAAGCTCTAGAAAAATATGATCACAAACCCAAACTCTGGCTCAGATACGTAGATGACACCTTCATAATCTGGCCACACGGGAAAGAAAAACTGAACAACTTCCTCACACACCTCAACAGCCTACACCCCAAAATACAATTCACCATGGAAACAGAAGCTAACAACCAACTTCCCTTCCTAGATGTCTTGGTATACAAAAAATCCAATGGCTCCCTAGGACACACCATCTACCAGAAGAAAACACATACAAACCGCTATCTACACGCACTCTCACACCACCATCCAGCACAGATCAATTCCGTAGCTGAGACACTCATCTCCAGAACAAAATGTTTAGCCAACGAACAACACCTAGAGACCGAACTACACACTCTCACCAGCGTGCTGACAGCCAATGGATTCCAAAGAAAGAAGATCACCCACCTAATCCAAAAAGAAACCCCAACCAAAATCCAAGACAGAGAACAAGAGAATGGCAAAGCCCTCCTCCCATATATAAAAGGCACTACGGACAAAATCAGCAAGATCCTCCAAAAACACAACATTAAGACAGTATTCTGCACAAACAGAAAGATATCCACCATCCTAAGAAACCTTAAGGACAAAATCGAGTTAGAAAATCAAGGAGTATACGAAATCCCTTGCACTGCCTGCCCCACCACATACATTGGACAAACTAACAGAAGAATAAGTGCACGCATTGAAGAACATAAGAACTCAATCAGAAAGGAAGAACCGACCTCTTCCCTGGTCCAACACCTCAAAGCCACAGGACATGAGATTGACTTTAAAAATACCAGAACTATCGCCAAAACCGAACACTTCAGCAGCAGAATAATCAGAGAAGCCATAGAGATAGAAAAACGCCCACACAGCATGAATAAACGAGATGATACCTCCCGCCTACCAGCCATTTGGAAACCCGCCCTCATGAACAGACGAGTACCTAACATGAAGAATGACACCAGACCCACACCCCTGAGAGCCACACAAGATGCCACCACCACACTTCCATGTAGAAAGCAGACTCACACCCACACAGAAAATGAGACACGACCACGGACCAGAAGCCACACTGCAGCTGCCTCACTACCCACTTCAAACCCCTCTGAGCCATACATGAAGCGAACTGACCCCCACCATGAAGATGCAGCACAACCACGAACTCGAAGCCAAACAGCAAGATCACAGCTCACCAGCTCAAATCCCCCAGCAACTAAGACTAACCTGAGCACAACCAAGCCCCCACCTGAACAGAACACGCCTCCAGCCAATCAGAACACAGCCAAACCCCCAACCAATGATAACACACCCCCATCCAATCAGAACACAGCCAAGCCCCCAGCCAATCAAGTCACACCCCCACTAGCAGTTAAAAGGAAGAAGCAGTTGCAAGCTCACATCACTCTGAGAAGCACAGAGCTGAAGACCAAGCCTGAAGATGATGAATGAGACTTCATCGAAACGTTGCCTAGATACTTCCAATCTTATGCGGGAGAAAACCCGAATAACCAAAGATCCACATACAAATACCCGCGAGAACCTCAGAAAACAAATATATATATATAGGGAAACTGAGCATCCTATATCAAGTTAAATCCAAAAACTTCTAGGAAACTTCTGAGTGATTGGCACTCAAACAAATCTATAGGCACATAGAAATAAACCACATTTATGCACTATTCAAAAGAGGCAATCAACACCCAAATAGGATTAGCACCAGGAACAACACCAGAAAAACAATCAAGCAGAAAACAAAATCTTAATCAGGGAACTACCAACTCAGACAATCAAGTAGTAAAGAAAACAATAGTCTAATCAAGGAACTACCAAGAAGAAAACAACACCCCCACCAATACCGAGAGAGCAGGCTAATATTTATAGTACAACAAACCCCGCTCCCTTTAAGCAGTGAAGATGGTACCTAGCTGGGTAACAAAACAGCTGCAAGAAAACAACCCAGCTCAGAAAGCACCAAGGATTTCCACAATTCAATTCTCTTCCATGATGATCTTCAAGCCCATTTACCTAGAAATGATTTCAGAGACATTAAATACATTAGTGTGAATTGCAGCTTTAAAAAGGTACAAACTGAATGCATGACAAACGTGTTGTTGCTCATTATATAACCATATGAAGAAGACAGCTTGAGTTTTCCAGAAGCAACAACTGTCCCAATTTTCTGATCATTTGCACTTGCTAGTTCTGCCTCTATTTTTAAATATCATTTTCACAATTTGTGGGCGATGGGAGATTTCTAGTATAATTCCTCTTGGTGACTCAGCAGCCTCCATGGCCCTTTGAAATCCTGGCGCAGTCCAAATGCAGAGGCTGTAAGTCCCATAAAACCCAGCCAGGCTGATAAACATTTGAATGCAGTGGGCAGCCTGCCTTCCCACACATGGCTGAATTGTTGCTGAGACCCTTTCTCATGACACAAAAATATGTTAGGGGACTGGAGGCTAAAATATACAACGAACGGTTGCAGGAACTGGGCTTGGCTAGTCTAGTAAAGAGAAGGACCAGGGGAGACATGATAGCGGTCTTCCAATATTTAAGGGGCTGGGGAGAGGCCTTAGGCTTGTGAAAGTTTCCCTATGATCCAAAGTAAACTATTTAATGCTATATAAGGCTGTGATCAAGACAAGGAACAAGCTGGAAACGTTTCTCACCCCCAAAGAGGGCTGAGTTAGACTTTCTGCTTAGCCCATCAATGATTAAGTGTCTGGAGGCTAAACCAGAGGTGGTATTCAGCCAGTTCTGATAGGTTCTGGAGAACTGGTAGTAGAAATTTTGAGTAGAACCAGCAAATACTGCCTCTGACTAGCCCCACCAACCCCATCTCTTCTCTGCCTCCCGAGTCCCAGCTGATTGGCTGGATCTTCTTTGGTTGCCCTGCACAGGAAAACGGAGCTGGAAAGCAGGTTAGTGGGGTGGGGAGGGAATGGGGAGCTTGCAGTATCCTTCCCCTGCCACGCCAACCAAGCCATGCCCACCAAGCCACACCCACAGAACCGGTAGTAAAAAAATTGAATACCAGCACTGGGCTAAACCATATGATGAATGGTTGTGGGAACTGGGTATGTCTAATCTAACAAAGAGAAGGACTAGGGGTGACATGATAGCAATTTTCCGATATTTGAGGGGGTGTCAGAGTGAAGGAATTGACCTGTTTTCCAAAGTATTTGAGGGCAGAACAAGAAGTAACAGATGGAAGATTATCAAAGAGAGATCCAACCTAGTATTAAGGACAAATTTCCTGATTAAACAATTGATCAGTGGAACAGCTTCACTGGAGGCTTTCAAAAAGAGATTAGACAGCCATTTGTTCAGAATGGTATAGGGTCCTGCTCAAGTAGAGGGTTGGACTAGAAGACCTCCAAGGTCCCTTCCAACTCTGTTATTCTAAGTTCAACCTCCCGTACCACCCACAGCTTGCCAAATGTTAGATCTACCAGCATCATCTTCTCACTCATAACCCCTTGTAAACCCATGTTTACTAGCTTTGATTCTAAGACACTTTAATCCATCTTAAAACCTTCACAGCAAATGCTCTCCAGTGCTTTGATCTGTTCAGATAGCAGCTCCAGCAATGATTGGCTATAACAACTGGCATGTCCTCTCATCTTCAGTGGCTGACCCATGACTCATGCAGCCATTTCATCCTAGGTTACTGGGTTGCTATATTTTCTGGTGACCAGCTATGGGTTTCCAAGCTTGCAGATGACCAGATGTTCCTCCATTTAATCAATGAAATGCCATCAAACCTAGAAGCTCGTGTGCTCTCTTTCGCCCTTACAATTCCCAGTGGGCACACTTTGGATTGCTGCCCTGGCTGAGAAGTATTTTCCCACCCCCTCCCTTATTTAAGGTATTGCAAAGCTTCCTCTCCCTTTCCTTTCCTTGTTTTTTAAAAAAACATTTTTAAATTGAAAGTTAGGACTGTTGCTACTCCGTTTCTATGAAGCTGAGCTATGAGTTCTTCCTTACTAAAAGTTTCTATAGATCTACGGAGGAGTCTAGGAAAAACAATATGTTCCCTAAGGCTTGGATTATAGTATCAAAGCAACAATGATGTCATGGGGTTTCTGTTCCATGTGTTCAAATGTCTAGGAAAACAAAGGAAAGACATGGAGATGAGTGAGAAGGGCTCTAAGGGAAAGCCAGACACTGGGAAATCCCCCTATCCAGACAGAAACAAGCATCCCTGGCCTCAATGCAGCATTACCCAGAGTCTAGTCCAGGGGTGTCCAACCTTGGCAACTTTAAGACTTGTGGACTTCAACCCCCAGAATTCCTCAGCTGGCTGAGGAATTCTGGGAGTTGAAGTCCACAAGTCTTAAAGTTGCCAAGGTTGGACACCCCTGGTCTAGTCCTTTACATGGAGCAGATGGGAGAAAGAGGCACAGGGAAGGCAGATATCGATCAGCGGTGGGATATTTTATTACCCATTCTGTGGGCATAGCTTGGTGGGTGTGGTTTGATGGGCACGGCAGTGGAAGGATACTGCAAAATCTCCATTCCCACCCCACTCCAGGGAAAGGATAGTGTAAAATCCCCATTCCCACCCCACTAACCTGCTTTCCAGCTAGGACTCAGGAGGCAAAGATTAGATGGGGGCGGGGCCAGTCAGAGGTGGTATTCCGAACTACTCAAAATTTCCACGACCGGTTCTCAGAACTACTCAAAATTTCTGCTACCGGTTCTCCAGAACTGGTTAGAACCTGCTGAATTCCACCTCTGACACCGAATCATCTAAAACTGAGCTTGCGTTTGAAATGCTGCCACTGCAGGAAAAATTTCCAGGTGGCTTTTCCCACTGTACGGTTTGCTTATCAAAAGTTCTTGGATTCCTTTGTTGTTTATTAATTAGTTGCAATGAATGTTGGCAGGAGTGTGGGGAAGCAAGAGTGACATTTAATCTTTGTGCGGCATGTTGGTATGTGACAGACACCAGATACCCAAAGACACACACACAGAAATACACACACACACATACAAAGCAGCAATGATCAGAAATGGCACAGCAATATGTGTGAGCCTGAGATAAAATTTTAATTTAATTTAGCATCTAGGAGTGAGATAAAATAAAATGATAGAACAAAAGAAAAGAAAGATGACCACCAGCAGCAATGAGTACAAGGAGTACAAGGATCAGATTTGGAATGAGGGTCCTAGAGAAAATCTATCTTTGTGGTTATTACGAGCCAACATTGTCTTGATGGCACATCATCAAAAATAAAATAAACACTTAAAAACTACTCCGTTCATTTCATAATGGGGTCAGGCTATCTCCAGAGCCATTTTTTAAAACTAATTACATTGGCCTTTTCCATCAGATCTGTCAATTAAAGAATTTTGACTAGTGGGGTCTGGGGACAGAGCCATCTCTTCTGTTTCCCCTGTCCTTCTTCCCCCAGAGGTGAGGTCGGACCCCAGTCTCCTGCCCTTTCAGAAGTAAACCCCTTGAGGAGTCGCTTCTGAGTTGCTTCTTTTTAACTTTATTCTATTCCTATTTTAATTGCCTCCCTGTGGCAGATGATATTTAATATAATATATGTTACATAATATTTATGTTTTGGTTGTACACCATCCAGATTTCCTGTGAGTGGGATGGGCAGTTTCTAAATTTGATGCATAAATAAATAAAATGCATTTTGTCCTCCATCTTTTAGAGCTTCAGCATGGACTATATCCAAGATGCAGAATGGGCTGAGAGCATGGAAATGATTCAGGATGTTCAGGTTGTACTGTTTTGAGCTGTTGTCTATAGGAGTGAGAGAGACATTTTTAGACTTGGCTTCTTGCAGCAAATATTTTTAGCTGACACTATTCACTTTTGTAAGCCTCCAGAACTTATTCTTGATCTAAGAGATGGCTGTCATTTGTCCAAGCCTCAGTCTGGACAGGCTAAGGCCTGAAGGTACAAATATATTAATCAAGCTAGGGATCAGATTCTCTGACAGCCTTCTTCTGTAATAAGAAACAGAAATGTCTCAAACTTATAGAATTTCTTTGTTCATCAGTTTCTCAATTTCTGGGAGACCTTTTGCTTATATTGCCAAAATGGCAATGATAGAACTTAGAACCTCAGTCGCATACCCAGCAAGTGTTATAAAATTGTATACATTATTTTCTTAAAATGGATGATGATAATATTCTTGAATTACATCCTCTTAGAAAAATAATTGCAGTATTCCCATATGGAGAGAATCTATCCTTTGGAAAGGAAGATCAAGGTTTTTAAAAGTTAAATTAATTTCAAAATAGTAAGATCTCTTTAGAGTTGCTGAGAGGACCGTAATGGAAACAAATGTGGTTTTTCTGATTAATCCTCCTCTGGGGGGATTGCCTTAAACTCAGAGTATTCTTACTTTGGGGTGTATATAGTATAATGTATGTAAATATTACTATTAATAGTTTCACTAGAAAATTATTCCCTGTCATGGACAACATAATCCTACCCATTATTACAGTGAGACAAAATTATCCAGAGAGAAGAGGCATTTTTTAAATACTTGGATGACACAAGTATTTTTACTGTTGTAAAAAATCAGAGAGGAGCTGACCAGGGCAATCTAGAAGTTGAAATTCATATGTCTAAAAATTGGTCTATAAATCCCAAAGGTGCTTTTTTCAGGAGGCAACTGGACTTTCTGGTTTTTCTTTGAAGACATTTGGCTTCTCATCCAGAAGCTTCTTCAGCTTGGATGAGAAGTGAAACATCTTCAAAGAAACACCAGAAAATCCAGTTGCCTCTTGTGAAAAATTACTTTTGAGACAACCATGACCTGGATGACTGAGAATCTCCATAGACATTGGTTTATAAGCGTAACTATAAGCTCTCAGTGATGAGTAGCTATTAATATAGAAACTATTTTATAGGGCTCATTAAGAATTGGCTTATTTTATCTGCCCAACAACAGTGTGAGATTTTACACTGCCAAAGTAATGTTGTTTGGGTATTATAAAACTTGCCATTTCATTATTACATTCATCTGAGAATCAGTGACAACCCAGCAATCCCTAAGGTTGAATAAAGATTTACATGCAGATCACCTCAGTGACAATCTATGTCAATTATCCGCTGTATTATTGCAAGCGAAGACGGCAGATACCTACTGGGATATACAGCATTCACTTTTTATCTCACAATCTAATCTCTGGCACATTTGATCTCAATCACTGACCTTCTTGTCGCGTCCGTCGCAGGGAGACTCGGAACCAGTGACTCAGTTTCAGCTCTTTATTTGGTCCCAAGATCGGCTCGGGCTCCAAAGGAAAAACAGCAGCTTTTATTCTTTGGCCGCCACGGCCGCGGCCAATGGTACCACTTTGAATCTCCCACGATTAGTTTCCACCAATCGTGGGGGATTCGCGGCGGGCCAATCAGTGCGGCTCGCTCGACCAATCAGATCGCCGTGCGCTTGACCAATTGCTATGCGGCATTTACAAGTATGTTAATGACCGTACAGAACACCCCTCCCCTCTTGGTATGGTCCTACGTAACATAGTCCCATAAGTAGGCAGGGCTTCGTACTTGCCTACTTGACCTGCGCAGGTAAGTTGGTGCTTGGCTCCCAGGCGGTTCGGTCGGGTTCTGTGTTGCTCTCTGCCTCGTCGATGGAACCGCCTGGAAGGTTTCACCGGGCCTTTTGTCGCAGCTCCCTCCCGGTCTACCCGGGCTGGTTGAGCTGCGGTTGTTGCCGCTCCCACCTGGTCTTTCTGGGCTGGTTGAGCTGGCCTCGCTGCTTCTCCCTTGTGAGGCTTCGAGCTGGCTGCTTTTTGGTGAGTATTGCTGGTTTCTTTCTGTTGGTGGTTGGTTCCCAGGGTCTTCCCTCCCCTTTTGGTTTGTATTATGGAGGTTCTCTTCTCTCTCTGGGTGTCTGTCTGTGTCTGTTTGCATGTCGGTTGTGTTTCCCGTGGTTGTTCTCAATCTTAATTGAGCGATGTGTCGTTTCCATGCTCGTCCGTCGGTTGTTTGCAGCCGGTACGAGCAGGGACCTGTCACTTGGGTTATGGTTGCTGGCACCCAAAGTGGATCCCCGGTAAGGTTCTTTGCATAGACTGAGTCCACTGGTGTAAATGTTCAGTGTTTGCTTGAGGAGTTTGGGGTTTTTTCTGGGTTGTATGTGGAGTGCAGCCTGTCGAGTGGGGACCTTAATTTCCTCCCCATTAATAGTTCTGCCGGGCTTTTGTTGCTTGTCGTGTTCGGGGTTATGTGTTGTATAAAAAGCATTTTGTATATTTTTTCTTGGATTTCCCTGTGTTCAATTTTTTGGATTGTTTTTTTTCATAAATTGAACCATTCGTTCCGCCCTCCCATTCACCGCCGGATGTGCTGGCGCTGTCAGTGCGTGCCGTATTCCCTGTTCCGCTAGGAATTTTTTGAATTCCAGCGAGGTAAATTGGGGCCCGTTGTCCAACATGATGACATCTGGGAGGCCATGGGTTGCGAACAGCTTGCTGAGTTCCTTGGTCACAGCCTCCGTGGTGGTGGTTTTCATGTTGCTTACCTCCAACCAATTGGAGTAAGCATCTATCGTGGATAAGGAATATGTGTCCCTTAGTGGGCCCGGCAAAATCTATGTGAATCCTGGACCATGGTCCCCTGGGGTTTTCCCATTCCAGGATTGGTGCGGCGGGAGGGCTCGGCCTGGTTTCTTGGCAACGTTTGCATGCTGCCATCCAAGTCTCGATCTGTTTGTCCATCCCTGGCCACCAGGCGTAACTCCTGGCCAGGGCTTTTGTTCTAACGCTCTTCTCCTTGCAGAGTCTCTATGCTAAGGGTAGCCGTCGTGGGTGCTGGGTCAGTGTCTAGGTCTGGTAGCGGCGTGCGGCTCAGGGCGTCTGTGTGGGGGATCGTCTTACCGGGTCGGTGTGTGAGCCGGTAGCTGTAGGCGGCAAGGAATTCAGACCACCTTGTCATTCTAGGGGATAGATTGTTTGGGGTGGCCCTGTTCCCTGCAAGGATTCCCAGCAGCGGCTTGTGGTCAGTGATGATGATGAACGTCCGGCCGTAGAGGTACTCGTGGAACCTCTTCACTGCGGCGATGATAGCCAGGGCCTCTTTGCCCAGCTGACTGTAGTTTCTCTCCAGTTTGGGGAGGGTCCTTGAAAAGAAGGCGATGGGTGCTTCTTTTCCATCGGGGAGAGTGTGGCTGAGGACGGCGCTGATGCCGAAAGGTGATGTGTCGCATGTGACAGCTAGTGGTAGGTTCTCGTTGTATTGGATGAGGACAGCATCAGAGGTGAGTGGGTCCTTGGTTTTGTTGAAGGCGGCTTCCTCGCGTTTCCCCCAAGTCCACATGGCCGCTGTTAGGGATAACATTGTTTACCCTAACTGGTTTAGGTAAAAAAATAAATATGTTATCATAGTTTGTTAGTTAAAGTGTCTGCAACTTTAACTGTAAGAATGTAATTAAGGGAGTGGTTGTAAAAGCACCATAAAGAAGCAAGGCACGGCAGCTTGCTCTCTCTCACTTGATGATCCCTAATTACTTGATGAATTGAAGACTGCGTTTTTCCCCTACTGGAACGGGAGAGAGAAAGGACTGATTTATTGTAAGTGAACTGACATTGGATATTCTACACAGACTTTGCTAATTGAATATCCCTGAATGGACTGACTAAAAGATACATGACTAATGGACTGTTATTTTGACTATGCTATAAAATCTAAATGGAATAAACTATATTTTGATAGCACAAGTGTATCTGTTATTTTTACTGTATGTTAACAAACATACAAACTTATCTCACTCATTTATCTGTGTGCCTATCTGACTAACACTGCACATTCTATTTAGCTTGTCTCCTTAACCCTGGTTGGGGAACACAGGCTTAACAGCCGCCTTGTCCAAAAGCCTATGCAAAGGCTCCGCTGCAGTCGCCTTTTGGGGCAGAAACACATTATTAAAATTAAGCAGTTCTAGAAATGCCTGTAGTTCCATTTTATTCTTTGGCATGGGGGCTTCTTTAATGGCTCTGATTTTTTTTTTCAATCGGGTGAATGCCGTGCCGGTGTAGGAGGTATCCTAGGAACTCAACCCGCTCTGTGTAAAGCTGGCATTTTTCTTTTTTCACCTTTAGCCCGGCCTCCTTGAATTTGGTTAGTACCTCCCTTAGACAACCCTCTAGTTCTTGTTGGTTGGCTGCTGACACCAGTACGTCGTCGAAGTAGGGCACCACTCCCTTAATTCCTTGCAAGAGTCTCTCCATGAGGCTCTGGAAAATTCCCAGAGCCACGCTGACTCCAAACTGGAGTCTCTTACAGCGAAACACTCCCCGGTGGGTTACTACGGTCTGCGCCTCTGCGGTTTCTGCGTCGACCAGCAGGTGTTGATAGGTTTGCGCCAGGTCGAGCTTCGCAAAAACCTTGCCTCCCCCCAGTAAGTGTAGAAGGTGCTGCAATACTGGAACGGGGTAGGCGCTTTGTTGTAAGGCGCAATTTAGGGTGGCCTTATAGTCCCCGCAGATTCTCACCAACCCATCGGGCTTGACTGGGGTGACTATGGGGGTCTCCCACCGGGTGTGATCGATTGGCTCTAGGACCCCTTGTTTGATAAGCTTGTCTATTTGCTCATCGATCTTGGGCCGGAGTGCAAAAGGTACCCGCCATGGTTTTAGGCATATCAGGGGAACGCTGGGGTCTAGGCTGAAAGAAATAGGGGGCCCTCGGTACTTGCCTAGGGTGCCGTCGAACACTTCCTGGAAGTCCCTTGTGAATTGCTTTTCCCAGTTGGCATCTGTGACGTTATTGACGCCCGTAACTTCGATCCCGAGTGGCACGAACCACTGTAGTCCCAAAAGGCTGGGGTGGTCTCAGTCCACGATCGTCAGGGGAAGCCTTGCTGTGCACCCTTTGAAGGTTACTTCAAAATGTCCTGTTCCGACTACCGGGATGCGATTCCCCTGGTAGTCTTTAAGGATTAATTTCTGGGTTTCCAGTCCCCTTTTGTGGATCGTGGGCACCAAACGCTTGATTTCCCGCCATGCAACCATGGAGAGGTAGAACCCGGAGTCCACCTCCATCTTGCATGGTTTGCCCTCGATGTCCACTTCCACGTATACCTTTCAGGCGTCTGCGCTGGATGAGTGGCCAATGACGACCGTCTGGTGGGTTTCCTCTCTCTGTCAGTTCTCGCCGTTCCGTCAGCCCCGTCCATCTTGGTTCCAACGGTTTTTGGCTTGGCGGTCTCTGGGCCTGGGGGGGGTGCCGTCTCGTCTCCGGTTGCTGTGATCTCACCGTTGGGGGCTGTAGGCTTTCTTAAGTCAGCAGACTCAGGCGATGTGGCCTCTTTTATCGCAATGTCGGCAGATCGCATCGAAAAACCGGCACTCCGATCGAAGGTGGTCACCTCTGCACCTGGCACATTGGGGTCCCGACTTACGACTTCGCTGGTCGCGCTGGTCTCGTCCCATCTGGAGTTGATGGATGTCCTCTTCCTCATCCATGGTATCGGAGGCGGAGTTGAAGTCACCATGGTGGGTGGTGGTCTCTCGGCGGCTTGCTTCGGGGCGTGCCTCGGTCACCGTGCCTGTCTCGGTGGTCGTGGTGTGGTCTCCGGTGTCCTGTCTCCGCATTCGAGCCACCGATTTCCGGGTTGCTTTGGCTGCGGTTGCCTCAGCGAGGGCGTCGGCAAGGGTGATGTCGCCTTTTGCCATCAGTTGGCTTTGCAGGACTGGGTCTCTGAGCCCGAGGAAGACACGGTCTCGCAGAGCCTCGTCCATGTCCGTGAACCTGCACATGCCCCCTAGGCTCCGTAGATCAGCCACAAAGTTGCTGATGCTCTCCCCCGATTTCTGGTCCCGCCGGTAGAAATCGTGCTGCCTGATGAGGGTGGGCACAGCTGGGGCATAGTGGTTTCGGAGCAACGGCTCAAGATCGGCCCAGTCCATTGCCTTCACGTCCTCGGGTTTTGTGAGAGCTTTTGCCATCTTGAACACTGCGGGCTCTTTTCTTCTGCCCGGTTGCATCCTTTAAGTTGCTACTTTCGAGGAACATTAGGAATCGGTCTGTGTACGATTCCCAATCCTCAGTAGTGGGGTTAAAAGGTGCGGGCGGTGCAATGCTGGCCATCTTGTCGGTCTCGCTTCCTCAGGACATGTGCTTGATGGGGATTAGTCTTGAGATCCCACCTTCGTCGCCAGTGTTGCGTCCGTCGCGGGGAAGGAGACTCGGAGCCAGTGACTCAGTTTCAGCTCTTTATTTGGTCCCAAGATCGGCTCGGGCTCCAAAGGAAAAACAGCAGCTTTTATTCTTTGGCCGCGGTGGCCACGGCCAATGGCACCACTTTGAATCTCCCACGATTAGTTTCTACCAATCACGGGGGATTTGCGGCGGGCCAATCAGTGCAGCTCGCTCAACCAATCAGATCGCCGTGTGCTTGACCAATCGCTACACGGCGTTTACAAGTATGTTAATGACCATACAGAACACTTCTCATCTAACCACACTCTGCTTTCATCTTACATCAAACTTTAGGAAGTTTTTTAGGGGAGGGTTTAATTCTTTAGGGGAATTGTTTTGGTCTTAAGGACCCATAGACATTGGTATCCAATTTTTAATTATTTCCCTCACCCATCTTGAACTAGAAGGAAGACAAAGACCCTGGCCTTGGGACAGGTATATATTTGAATTCATTAGCTCTATATTCCCTCAATTTCAAGGGAAATCAGATGAAAGATTTCATCAAAAGTCTGGTTTTAATTGATTGATCAATAGCCCTGAAAGGCAGATGTCTGAGTCATCATTAATTTCTGCTTAATAATACAAATCAGCATCTTGCTCAATGCAGTCAGTCTGACAAGGCAATGGACAACATCTGTTCACAAATGCCACTTTGGACACCTCCCTGACATAGTTCACTCCACGTGACTGGCCTGCATTGTGTGCTCCATTAATCTGGGTGGGCAAGATATCAATTGCATGCTCTTTGTATAATTCGAAAGGGATTATACTGCAGATATATTCAGAGTGATAGGTATAAATAAGAGCTGGAGGGAAATCAAGGTTACAACCAAACTAATTGGAATGGTGAGCCCTCCTTGACTCTATGGGCAAAGTGCAGCTTTGTAGCATCTGTTTTGTTTGTTACTAGCACCTCTTGATCTACCAGCTAGAACCAATTGCAAGATAGGATCTCAGTGCAATGGATGTGCACTTACATTAAGAAACAGACTTTTTCTGGATCTATGCTTAGCTAAAAATATATATTTTGGTTACTGTGATAGAACCAATAATCCTCTCGCATAAAAATCATGCCAGGTTCAAAAGACTTATTAGGAAGGAAATGTTTATAGGTTGTATTAGGTCAAAAACTATGCTGATGTAATCTAGATCATTCTCAGATCAGTGATCAGACCTAGACTTTGGCTATATATTCTTGGTAATCTTGCCACACTTTGGGCAAGCGTCCAGTCTCTTACCTAAACCCAAGCATCAGGAAGATCTATTCTAGCTTCTTTTAGCTGAGGCAACAAAAGGATCTATTTTCTTCTTTAGTGCTGTTTCCATTACATTGATGAGCATCAGTCTCTTTCAGCATTAGGTGGATATTCTGGGAAATAACAAAGGAAATAAAAAGGAAATAAACTGAACCTGCTGTCAATAAAACGATTATTTGCCCTGCTACCATGTAGGCAAAATGATTATTTGCCCTGCTATCAACCATAAGATATCATACCAGGCTGGGGAAAGGTTTGCTATAACATAAATTAGCATCCTCTTGTTTGGCAGAAAACAGCACAAAAAGGCTCATGTTTAATGGTGCACAGCCTTATTTCTGTAGGTTTTAATTTTTCTTAAATATAATATTATCTAATCCATTTAGGACTTTCAGATCCGAATTGCACCATCTTAAAACAGATAGCCTTTATTACCACTGATGAATCTCAATGAAGTTTTGAGCAGAGTTGGTGTAGCTGTGGCTTTTGAGAAAATAGAGTACTTACAATTTTAGTTTACTTCCTTTTCTATAAGCCATGGTGGTGCAATGGTTAGGGTGCAGTACTGTAGGTTACTTCTGCTGACTGACTGCAGTTAGGCAGTTTGATCCTCACCGGCTCAAGGTTGTCTCAGCCTTCCCTTCCTCTGATGTTGGTAAAATGAGGACCCAAATTACTGGGGGCAATATGGTGACTCTGTAAACCGCTTAGAGAGGGCTGTAAAGCACTGTAAAGCGGTATATAAGTCTAAGTGCCATTGCTATGGGGATGAGAACTATCTGTAGACAGAGGAAATGAATCCACTTTGTGAATATGATTCCCCCGTAACATTTAATTAATTCAAATTGGCACATTGTATTACCAATAATGGCCACAGGTGTAGACTTGAGGGTTATGCTGATCAAGCTAGTTCTGAAAGGACCATAATTCTCTGCCTCACCCTGCATTTTGCTTCTTCAGGAATCCTGGAATTTTGACATTAAGCTTCTCAGGTTAGAATATTGGAAAAGACTCCTATTTACACTACATCTGCCATTCAAAGAAGATACCACATGGCCAACTGAACTTGATATCTGCAAGCATTCATACCAAATAAGAATTATGTCTCGTGTATGTGTGTGTGTAATACTTATAATTACCTAAGGTCACTTATGACAGATGGGTGGCTATATAAATCATAATCATTAATTAATTAAATCCACAAGATAATGTGTAGGAAACATTTCTCTTTGTTTTACAGTAAAGGTTCAGGTTCTAGCCTTCATGATTACAGGAAGAAAAAGAAAAATGAGATACAAAGCTGCTCCACTCAAGGGTAAACCTTTGTTTCCATCTCTTCAAGAAGCATCGCCTCCAACAAACAGCAACTAGTCAAGGTCACTTTATAAAAGGCGTTTTGCTAGTCCTGATTTCTTAGACCATTCTGCATGCAAAGTAGGTACTTTGCCATTGCATGTTTGTTAGCAGTGAACAAAGTGCTGGGTATTTCCCAGGAATATGTAGTTCAGACATATATTCTAACATGTGCAATCATCAGGTTCACTATTTGTTCTCTACCAGCAGCGCTCTACCGTTCTTATCTGCCACTTCACTTCCTGGAGCTCTTCAGGAACAAACAGCTTTCCTTGAATTAGCCACCAGGGGGAGATTATTCAGGAGCAATTCTCTCCAAGACCACAGCCTCCCTTTCACCCCAAGAGTTGACAAAAAAAACTCTGAAGAATTGCCCACCAGAGCCTCAAACGCACTCTGGAAACTCAGTAATTCTATTAGATGCCTAGGATAGATAGATTGCATAGATGTCTTCTCCCTGTGCAAGTTGGTGGCTTTGTTTGTTTCTAAAGCAATCAGATGGTGATCTGACTATGATAAAGAATAGATTTCAATGTTTCATCCACTCAGATCGCATTGCATCTGCCTAGTGACAAAAACCAGATCAAGTGTTTAGCATTCTGCATGAGTCAGATTCTTAATATGTGTAAAAGTGACCTTGGGGAATATATGAAGGAGCCACTAATGGGGAGTGGGGAAGAACAAGCAATTATCAATAGACTGGACAGTCCACAGTTAAAAAGAAGCATGAGAAAAAAACTCAAAATAACCCCACCTTGATTTTATTTGCTGAAAGATAGGGCAAATATGGATACGCTTTCAAAATTTTGTTATTATATCCTGAGACAATAAAGTAGCATTCTTGGGATCTATATCTGTCTGAAGGGCTAACATGAGCTCAAGAACAGAAGAGAATAGAGTGTATATTACTGAGCAGTTCAAGCTAGGTTTGGTTTAAGTGGATAGCTTTGTGGAAGTTTAACCATTGTTTTGGCATTATTTTAGCATGTTGTATGAACAAGGCCCTCCTTGTAAGCTCTATAATATGATTTATGTAAGATCTTATGTAAACACATAATCAAAAAATCTGACATTTAGCATGTTGGCTGAATCCATGAAAAATGCTCTTTGGCCATTTATTTATTATGAATAATATGTGTGCGTATCCTTGTGTATTTCCATCCTAAGATTCAGAAAAGTGTGCAACAATGAAAACAATTTCAAAAGACATTTAAACCGATGCAATAATAATACATGAAGGCTCACCAATCTAGACAAAAAAAGCCCTTTTAAATAAAGTAATGCCAGAAGATAATAATCCAGGTGTAAGTCTGAGGGCAGAATAGTCTACAACAGGGGGCTCCAAACTTGTCAACTTTAAGACTTGTGGACTTCAACTCCCAGATTGGCTGAGGAATTCTGGGAGTTGAAGTCCACAAGTCTTAAAGTTTGGAGACCTCTGGTCTACAAAGTGGGGGCCGAAACAGAAGTGACTTTCTATTCTAGGCATCCGTAAGATCACATCAGGGTCGCCAACATCAGGGACCACCAAACTCATAATTTTAAATCCCAGGGACCACTAACCGATTCTGTGGGCATGGCCTAATTTGGGGGTGTGGCTTGGTGGTCATGTGACTGGCTGGGCATTGCTTATATTATAAATATTTATATAAATATTGAACTTTTTATAAAAAAGAGCAACTTTTACCCAAAATAAGGCAAAGCAGGCAGGCAGATTGAGTTGGTCACAGAATCACAGATTCATTCAGAAATCTATCTATCTGCCATCGGCTAGCTGAGTGTCATAAAATTTGCTTGCAAACTCACAAAATTAACTCATAACACATCATGTATGTAAATATTGAATTTTTTTATAAAAAAAGAGCAACTTTTACCCAAAATCAGGCAAAGCAGGAAGACAGATTGAGTTGCTCACAGAATCATTCAGTGATCAATCTATCTGCCATCAGCTAGCTCAGTCTCTCAAATTTGCTTACCGTGAGTCTGCACTGAATAATAGAACCTCCAGTCCTAAGGGAGGTTTGGCTGTGCTTAAAAGCAGAGTCAAAGATCTAAAGACTAGCTAGAAAGCAAGAAATGTGACCATTTCCTGCTTCCTAGCTAATCTAAATCTCCCAGCACAGCAGAACAGATGATGGTCAGAAAACGGAACAATAGCAATTTAGCAAGCAAGTTTGCCAGGTAAGGAGTGAGTGGGCAGGGAGGGTTCCCGCAGTCCATGTGGGCAATGCAGCCTTGTGTTTCTGCACAGCCTGGATTAATTGCTTTGGGGGGGTGCTCTGGGGGTGAGATTTCTCTGGGGCCCACCAAAATTTTCTCACGGTTCACCAGTGGGCCGTGGCCCACCGGTTGGCAACCACTGGATTAGACAGTACCTTACAGTATTTAGTTGGGCAGGTGTTGTAACATCTACCTTCCATGGGAGCTCTCCAAGGTCCTGCAGAACCTGAAGCTCCTTGGTTTATGCTCTGCTGCTTGATGCTGGACAGCCCTGATTTAAAGTTGTCTTCTCCAGACAGAACCAGAAGAAGACAATGCTATCTCATACCCATACATCCACATCCACATATGTAAGAATAAAATCCTTACACTTCGTTTGACAAGCCCCCTCCCCCTTTTTTTCCATTTGACAGCATCATTATTTTATTGCCCTCTATACTTATTTGTTTTTGCCTGCCTGCCTGCCTGAGGCTATTCTATGCTGCTTCATTCCACCACCACCTCCTCCCATGAAAGGCTATTGGCACTGTTCTCTGGAACAGCCTAACCAGGCATCCTAATAATTACTCAGGGATTTAAGGATGCCAAGTTCTGACAGCCTTCTTCTAAAGATGTCCTTGGCCCATACAAATTATGTGAAACTACTGCAGTCCATCCAAAGGAACTGCTGCAGCAGCTATTACTGTTACTGACAAAGTTTCTTGGTATTTGGGGAGGGTAGAAATAAAGGGTGAAATGTTTACACTGAGAAACAGCCCTTCAGACTCAATACCTTTTCCATTTTAATCTTGCTTCAGAACATTTGTGCCAGCATCACCCTCTCTTCAAACGCGCACCTCTTGCTTGCTGTTTCACATTCAGGACAAAGACCAAAAATAGCCTGGAGGAAATCGAGCCCCACAGATCCCAGCTCCACCAACTGCTCAGAAGCAGACCCTGCTGCTGTTATTGATTCCACTGTGCTTTTCCACCCCTTTCTTCATTTTCTGGCTCAATGACTTATTTACATTTGCACGGACTCCTCTGGTGGCTTAACCTGGAAAACCAGGTGGCATTTGCTTAATTAATTCAACAAGGAGGCTGCCACTGGAACCAAGTACCTTCTCTTGGCAATATTTCTTCTCTTCTTTTGCTGACAAAAGTGGTAGTCTCCTTCACTTAAGGTTGTAGAAAAGAATAAACAGGAAAAGGTGTTCATCTCACTTCTCCCCCTCCTCCCCATTCAATACCAAGTGAAAAAAAATATTTGGTGCACGGTGATAGAAAAATTATTTCCATCAAATCCTCTGGGACAGCCATTTCAGAATGATGGAAATTGTATGCAAAGATAGGCAAAGAATGGCATTTTGGGAACTACTGTCTTGTCGTCAGTTGTGCAAGTAATGGTTCTTGGTAGTTTCAGCTTATAGCTAAACAACATCAAGCTCCTTCAATCCCATCAAGGCTGCATGCAGAGAGAGGTGAGCTTCCCTATTTCCAGAAAAGTGCATCCCTTTTTGAGCTGTATCTTCCATGGAATTTTAAGAATACCCATTTACATTCTTGGAGAGTGTTCCAACAGCTGAGGCCAAGAAATCTTGTAAACAAACTGGTAAGATAAGTTCATAGTATTATTATTATCTTAATACAAATCCCTACTTGCCAAGGGGAAGCTGAGAAAATCACTTAAGAAAATCAAGCAACTTTATATCTGTGTTAGAACTGAAACCAAAGAGTTGTAGGCCTGTGATACAAGGCTGAACTGTATTCATATTTTTCTGTGACGTGACCAATAGCAAATGCTCTACTAAGAAGCTTACCTATGGTTGCAGGAGGAGATACAATCAAAACAAAACTAAAAAAGGAATACAAAACATTAAGAAGAGCTCTACTTAAGCCACCTGCTCCTTTTGCAATATGACAATCAAATCTCTTAAATGGGAATGAAAATAGGGCCAAGAAGACAGATGGGAGAGATGCTGAACCTAAACTGAGGCCCTAGACTAGACTATTTATACATGATGGAACTACAAGAAACCACTCTCCACGGAGCTAAGGTTGCAGAATCCCTGCTGGTCTTGAGACCATCCCAGGCTTTGAATGATGTGTTAAGGACCACACCCACAAACTGAATAGCCAGTTCATGGAAAGGGTGTTTATCTTTGGCTCCACATTATGGGAGTCTGCTTTGTGGACTTCAAAAGGGATTTTGGCAAACAGCATATAGCCCCATTCCCCTAAACTCTTTACATTTCTGGTCTAGCTCATTCCTCTGTTTTAACCAGTACTGAATCCCATGGTTATCTTTTTAATCTGTTCTGAAATGCCAGGAACTCTAAAACACATTTACCAAACAACCAGGAACAGGGATAGCTGTTTTAGCTAAATATATTTACCAGTAATTCGGTCAGGTTACTCCTGGATAAATTAAGATAGAATAAGATTGTACATTTAATTAATAAGATTTATCCTCAAGTATTAACATGATTTCAAATTAGATTTTTTTCTCTCTCTTCTCACTGTATATAGCCCTTAGATTTATACAGCTCCTACTAAAGCCCATAAAAGTTAGGTGACTATGTTTGCATGGCAAACATTTGATATCTAAATGGTAGGGAAAAGATACAGGATATTTAATTGTTTTGCTAATGCCCTCCTGGAGTTTTGCAGCCCATACACTGATGCTGGTAGATTTACAATAGAAGTTCTAGTAGGAACCTCATAGATATTATATAAACATTTTGGAGATATATGTGTCAATTACCACCATTCCCAGCTTTGACCTTGGGTAAGTCATAATGGATTTTCTTTTCTCGACAGTTTTGCTTCTGTGATCCCTTTAGATAGGTTAAGCCAAGCATTGAACCCGGACATGTACATGTAAGGCAGTGCTCCATTATGGGGCCATAATCCTTCTCATCTTTTTGCTTGCTACAAGAAGGCATTCTCATATTGATAATTATGTCCATTCCATCTATCTGCACTGCAGATGCCTGCAATTATGGTGTCAGCATGAGGGATTGAGTTTGTAATCCTGGGAGCCCAGTGCCTCCTTCCCTCCACAGAGATGAATTGTCTCTTTTGTCACAATAAATCCTATTCTTGCCAGTCATATACAATTTTAGGTGGCAGAGTGATGAGACTGTGAACTCAAGATGAAACTCGGGTAAGTAAGACTTAATGGCATATTTGCTGCAACAAGGGGGATTTTGCCAGCTTGGAAAATGCATTGTTAATTTAGAAGTGATGCTGCTATATTAAACCACAAATAGAATGTGCAGCAAAACATTTTAGTACAACACGGTTTTCTTATTTGAAATAATAGCCATTTGTTTTATAATGTTCTGTCTCTCTTCCATTAGTTTTCTTTTCTTTTTTTCCCATGCCAGTGAGTGGCATAGAAGGATGAGTGAGTGAGCATGGAGGATAATGAATATGGAAGATGGTCTTGAAGGACAGAGAGAAGATTACCAAGACAATGATCATATAAATGAGGCCTGAGTCTAGATCAGAGGTATTCAAACTTGGCAACTTTAAGAAGGGTGGACTTCAACTCCCAGAATTCTCCAGCCAGCTGGCTGGAGAATTCTGGGAGTTAAAGTCCACCAGACTTAAAGTTGCCAAGTTTGGGGACCCCTGGTCTAGATAAAAAAAGTAATCTATCAAAACGCCTCAGATATCCCACCCAAAAATTCATAGGCAGGTAAGAGAGAAAGGGATGCACTTTTAAGTTTGCAAGATTCTGTTATAATGGCTGTTGTAGTAAAAGTAGCTTAAGGTTTGCATAATGTCTGTTTCTTAGTCTTTATCTTATAAGGCCAAATCAGCTTTTGGATGATGAGACAACCAACTCTGTCACATCTACCATCTTCAATATCTCTAGTGTAAATGTCCAGACCTTTCAACTTCAACTAAATTTTCACCTTTTTGTCATGTTTTACATTATCCAATGATATCCCAATGCATGTTGTTGAGTTCAATGAGCAGTTCTTCTAGTTGAGCATTAATTTTCATTATCCAAATGTTGAGTGTTCCTATGTCCAAAGTCCAAAGGCAGGCTGATTTAACTTGGTGATTCTTAGCACCCTCTGCCTTTGGGCAGGTCTTCCCGCTGCCATGGGTAGTTGCTCTAGGGCCTCCAGAGAATGAGGGCTGTTTTTGAGATTGTATTGGCATATGGAAGGAATAGATGATAATCTGCCACACTGATCCCATGGGGTTGGCAGATGTGATTGGTGCTAGTCTGGGTATTCATCATGGCCTGTTCACCTTGGGAAACCCTTCTATGTTTGACAACTTCGTCCACTATTTCATTTACACACACAAGCTATTTCGCTTTTTCAAGGCCAAATCATAGAAGGAGCATAGAAGGAAGATGTATGAAGTGCTTTATACAATGTCCTCTCTTCACACTCAGTGATGCCCATTTTCCAGCATTATTCACAATCTTAAACTTAGAAAATTGCAAGGTACAATGTGAGGTTGTCTTGAAAAATCTAAGACAATGTTTCATATTGCTGGCTAAGGAATTCTAGGATAAAGTGCACATATCTTAAAGTTACTAAGGTTGAGAAACAGAAGAATGGATATTTTATTAAAAGCAATAATGAGTAAAAACAAAAAAAGTCAGAGATGGGCAGAAAATTAGTTGATTTTGAATTACTGACAAACTGTGAAATTTGGGAGGAAAAAAGCATACAAAGTACAAATAAATAAATACATATATACATACATACATTATGAGGAATGTTAAAGAGTGCTGGGTATTACATGGGTAACCTTAAGATGGAACTAATGAACTACCCAACACAGTTATTAAATTAAAGTTTTGAAGATTTACATATGCTGTATTTTAACTTCTTTCCAAATTTGCATTCCACTGTCTCACCAGAAGCTTAATCTCTCAGCCTAGTTTTCCCCCATTTCTTTTGAATATGCTGTAGCTTATTTTATTTTTGGCCACCTGGAAAATGATGATGCTGGTACATTAAAAGCATCTAGTACAGATGTTCTCCAATAGCAATATAAAAATAGTTGTGCCTCCTAAAGTCCCTTTTGCAGGATGGAGCTGCCTCTTAATTAACCTGTTTTTCTACCTCACTACTAAGCTCTTCATGAATTCCCTAGTGAAGTTGCTGTCTACAATCCTCCCTGCCCCATTCTCCCCACATCCCCGCTTTTGGAATAAGCTACAAAAGCAGCACAAAATAATACCAGAGATCCATTTTTAGGGAAAAGTGGGCAGAATTTGATGGCAAATGAGAAATCTATTCTTTCTGGAGATAAAAATTCTGCAGCAGATTATTAGCAAAAACTGGAGTGGTCAGTATAATATCTTAATCTGAATCAATCAACAATTTTTCTAATTAAATAAATGCTGGTGGATTTTAGGATTTTTTTTGTAGGGAATAAGAAGATAGAAATATTTTTGTTTTAAATTACTATGATTATGCTGAATTTAGAATGATTCATTTGGAATCATTCCAAAATCTTACTGTAAATTTTTCAATATTCCAATTTTATCTGGAGCCTATAACATTCTAAGATCAAAATCTTATTTAGCTTTTTGTTGTTTATTTTAGCTTCTTTAAATTCTTTTTTTTTTTTAAATAAATTTTATTGATTTTACAATTAAAACAAACCAACAACACATACATAAATGAAAGAGAGAGAAAGAAGAAAGGGAGAAGAAAATAGAAAGAAAACAATAGAAAACAATTAAAACATTCTCATCTTCAACAGTTTGTAAGACCTCTTTTTATCCTTATTTTATGCCATATACACACACCTTACATATATCTGTGTATCATTACTATGAATTTATCCTATCCTCTTTTGCCTTTTAGTATGAAGTCTATCTTTGGTCTATCCATTTGTACCAACAGTTCCAGCTGTTGTAGTATATTGAAGTAACTTTATTTTTTAATACCAAAGTTAATTTGTCCATTTCTGCACAACTTGAAATTTTTTCAATGATCATCTCCTCTGATGGAACACAAGGCTGCTTCCAACATTGTGCAAAAGCCAATCTGGCCGCTGTCAAAATGTGTATTATTATATATTTCACTTTTTTTGATATTTGTTTATCAAAGATCCCTAACAGAAAGGACTCTGGTTTGAATTCGATCTGTTCTCTTGTCATTTCTTCCAGCCAATTTCTAATTTTCTGCCAATATTTTTGAGCTTCTGTACAGGACCACCACATATGGAAAAAAGTTCCCTCTTTTTTTTTTTTTTTGCATTTCCAGCAATTCAGACTCATATTGGGATGCATCTTCGCTAATCTCGAAGGAGGAAGATGCCATCTATAAAACATTTTATAGGTGTTTTCTTTGTATGCTACCGATTTTGTAATTTTATTATTTCTACCCCAGACCTTTTCCCATTCTGTTATGGTGATGCTACATCCTATATTCCTACTCCAGGCTATCATGTTCCCTTTTACAATTTCTTCTTCCAATTCTACTTCTAATAAATAATTATAAAATTTTGTTTGTTTGTTTTTTGCCTGATCCTAATAAAATTTTATCTAATTGCTGGAGTTTATTAATTCCAAATTCTTTCTTGTCCGGTTTATATCTACTTTGAATTTGAAGATATGCCCACTGATCAATTTTTAGTCCCTGCTCTTGAAGTTCTTGCCGCAATTTCAAATTTCCTTTTGTATCCAATAGATCCTTATATTTAATCATTTTAGTGATATCCAGCTTATTTAGGTGAATCATCGCCTCCATTGTTGAAATCCAAATTGGTATTTTTAAATAGTGCTTTTCCCATATTTTCTTCCAATTAGTTAATAATGAGTCTCTGATTAGGTGTCTGTGAAAATATTTCTGGCTAGTTTTCCCTACATCCCATAAAAAAGCATGCCACCCCCTTTGCAAGTCATGGCCTTCTAAGAATAATATTCTCTTATTGGTTAAATTCACCCATTCCTTCAACCATACCAAAGAGGCTGCACAATAATACAATTCCCAATTTGGAAGTGCCAGCCCTCCCCTGCTCTTCATATCCTGCATTGCCTTTAAATTTATTCTAGATTTTTTCCCTTGCTGGATAAATTTTACAGTTATTTTATTAAGTTCTTCAAAAAAAAATTGTGTACTTTGATTGGGATCGTCTGAAATATATATAGAAATTTTGGAAGAATATTCATTTTAATAGCAGCAATCCTGCCTAATAATGAAAGTTGCAGCTTGCCCCATGTTTCTGAAATCCTTCTTTACCTGTTGCATCAATTTACCATAATTATTTTCCTTAAGTGTCTTACAATGTGCTGTCAACCATATTCCTAAGTATTTAACTTTCTTTATCATTTGTATTCCTATAACTTCTTCTTGTTCTGTTTTCTGTTTTTCTGTTAAATGTTTAATCATTAATTTTGTTTTCTTCCTGTTAATTTTAAGTCCTGCTACTGCTCCAAATTGTTCTAATTCATTCATCAATTTTTGTCCTCTTTCTATTGGTTCCTCAATGAAAAAAATCATAAAACCACAAAAGCTTGCAACTTATATTCTTCTTTCTAAACCTTTAATCCTTTTATGTCTGGGTTCTGTCTAATTCGCATTAATAATGCTTCTAGTGATAATATGAAGAGCAGGGGTGAGAGTGGGCAGCCCTGTCTGACTCCTTTTTCTATTTTTATTGGGCGGGTATTTATAATATTATTATAATATTAGCCTGTTGTGTATCATAAATGGTTATAATATTTTCAAATTTGGTGCCTAACTTCATATTATAATTGTTTTGGATTAAAAATTGCCAATTTAAATTATCGAAGGCCTTCTCTGCATGTAAAAACATAAGTGCAATTTGTTTTTCGGGGTGGGCTTCGTAAAATTCTAAGACATCTAGTACTATTCTTAGGTTGTTCCTGATTTGTCTGGTTGGGAGAAATCCATTTTGATCTTCATATATATGCTCATTTAACATTCTTTTTAGTCTACTTGCTATAATAGAAGTGAATATTTTGTAATCAGTATTTAACAGTGAAATCAGCCTATAATTATGTATATATTGGGGATCCGAATCCTCCTTCGGGATCAGCGAAATCAATGCCCCCCTCCATGAGTCCGGCATCCTGGCTGCCAATAAGATGTCATTAAAAACTTCCACTATAAGAGGTCCTATTTGTTCTGCTATTGCCTTGTACAGTTCCCCTGGAATCCCATCTGGTCCTAGGGATTTATTGTTTTTCTGGTTCGCTATTGCTGATTTCAATTCAAACCAAGTAATATCTTTGTTTAATAATTCTTCCATTTCTTCCCCAATTGCTTTATCCTTCACTTCATCTAAATAGTTTCTTATTCTATCTTCGTTAACTTCTTCCTTTTTATATAACTCTTCAAAATACTTATGGGCAATTTCTTTTTTCTGTTCTATCTCCTGTTGTATATCTCCCTTTCCATCTATTAGCTGGTATATCAATCTCTTTTCTTTCCTTTTTTTTAGTCTATATGAAAGCCATCTCCCTGGCTTATTAGCATGCTCAAAATAAGTTTGTCTAGTTGTATTCAAATTTATAATCATTCTCTCTTGTTCAATTTAATTCAGTTTATGTTTAGTTATTATTATCTGATTTTGCAATTTTGAATCCTTTGGGGTACTCTGTAATTGAGTTTCTAATTCCTTAATTTTTTGTTGTAATTTGTTTTGCTGGGTATATTTTTCCTTATCCGTCTTGGCGTTATAAGAGATTGTTATACCTCTTATTACTGCCTTCATTGTATCCCAAATGTTTTGTTTCGTAGGTGCTCCATTATCATTTTCCTTTAAGAAATAATTTAATTCCTCCTTGAGTTTGTTGGTGTATTTTTTTTCTCTTATTAACTGAGTTTTAACGTCCATCTTTTCTTGGGTTTTTCCCTACCCTTCCATATTATCTGAATTGGATTGTGATCTGCCCATTCATTAGGTAAAATTTCAATCCCTTTTATCTCATTTGCTATTTCCCCATTCAACCATGCCATATCAATTCGTGTCCATATTTGATGAGGATTTGAATAGAATGTAAATTGTTTTTTCTCGGGATGTGATCTTTTCCATATATCAATCAAATTTAACTCCTTCATCATTTCCATACATAATCTTGGGAAGCTCTCTTTTCCCCCCTTTGCTCTTCCCCCACCATTACTGTGGTCTTTTTTGATAATCAGCAATAGAATTAGTCTCCTATGATACAAATATTGCTTTTTTCCAATCCTACTATTTTTCCATAAAGATGCTTAAAAAACTCTTTTTGATCTCCGTTCGGGGCGTAGAATACCACTAAGAGAATTGGAATGGCATTAATGCAGATCTGCAAAACCAGAGTTCTTCCCTCAGAATCCGAACATATTAATCTGCTTTCAAATCTGCTTTCAAATAACATATACTGCAATCCCTTTCTTTTTCCCCATGTCTGCTGGTGCAGTAAATAGCTTCCCTAATTTCGGACATTCTAGGTATTTTTCATCTGTTTTCTTTATATGAGTTTCTTGTAGGCATATTATATTAGCATTTTGTTTGATTAGTTTAGCTATTATCCTTTTCCTTTTTATCATCGAGTTTCAACCATTTATATTAATTGATCGTAGTTTCTTTTCTTCTTCCATTTAATTAATTCTGTTTCGCTCTTTGTCTTGTAATGGCTCCAGTCTCTCCTTGTCCCTGAAGACGTGTCCTACTTTCTTCTCTCTCCTGTTGTAATTGAGTATTTCCTTGATTTCCTAAAGTTCCACCTCTGTTCTTATGATAGCCTTGATCTTTCTGGGAGCTTGCTTCCAGTTCCTCCTTACTGCTCTGGTCTTCCGGACCTACCAATCACTCATAAAATTCCTGGGCCTTTTCCATGGAGTCTATTTTAATTTTCCTTTCGTTCCAAAAAACTAACATTCCCTCTGGGATTAGCCATTTAAATATGATTCTTTCCTGATTTAGGTAAGCTGCTAAGAACTTGTAGTCTTGTCTTTGTTCTCTTACTCTTCTTGATATTTGTTTGAGAATCAAGACTTCTTTACCTTTATATGTGATTGTTTCATCTCTTGACATCCTATACATGATATCCCGGACACTCCTTCTCGCAAATTGTATATGGACTTCTCTTGGGCATTTGTGGCATCTCGCATAATTAGTGCTAATCCTGTAAACTTCATCAAACTCCCTTAAAATGTCATCTTTATCCTTTTCCAATAGTCCAGCCAGTATTCCCGCCATTAGTTGTTCCAGGTCTTCTTCTTTGGATTCCACTACATTTTGGAATCTCAAGTATGTAGCAGCTTTGTCCATCTCTAGGTAGACCAGTGAGTCCTCCATTTCTTTACTCACATTCTTTAATTCTTCACTCTACCCTTTCTAATTTCCTTTTGGTTCGTTCAGTCCTTTTCTCTACCTGTTTTATTGTTGCTTCATTTTTCTCCAAGGCCTGCTGTAATAATCCAACTTTGCCCTCTACTTTGGAGATATCCACTTTCATTTCTGCTTTTAATTTCCCCATCTCCTCTTTTAGTTCATTGATATCTGCTTCGTCTCATTATGGCTTTTCATCACTGTTTATTGCAGCTTCGTCATCGATTCCTGTAAAGTCAGCAAAATTGATTGGATGTTGGCATTTGAGATGTTAGCTTGTTTCTCCACTGGTAATGTTTCTTCCATGTTTTTTGTGCCATGGGCGAAGCTGTTGCCAACGTAGTTATTAACGTCAGGGTGACTTTTCTTCCAGTTTTTAGAGCTGTAGTAGTTGTGGAAGTCATTTCTTTTAAGATTTGTTTATGTTGTGGTACTATATTAATTATATTATCTCAAATTAACATTCAGTGATAGAATCTCTGTATTAGGATTGACCGGTATCTAATTACTTAATCTATCTATCTGCTGGATAGCTGTGCTCATAACTGGTTACTGGAGTATAAGTACTTATATGTAAAATATTATCACTGTATTGTTTTAAATCCCAATTCTAAATCACATATATAATTTTGTTAGGTCTATACATAACTTCATGTATATATATATAATATCCAAATCCAACTAAATTTAAATATTATAAATAAATATGTGTATTTATCTAACCTTATTTTAAATATTCTTAAACACAAACAGTATTACATTCGTCCCTAAGTGGATTAATTGTGATCACACAATAAATTATAACATTAATACATAAAATCCTATACTTATTAATTAAATAATACTTCATGTTCTTACTATTTTCCCTATATATCTAATCAAAGTATAACTATCACTATTATTAATAAATCAATTAAATCAATTAATTCAATTATTTAACAATCAGTTACAACAATCAATTTTCCTTTCCCCAGTATGCATATTTATAATCATTATAAAGAGAGAGTAAAGAAGGAGAGATAGTTCATCATAGCGCCAGATGATGAGGGAAAAAGAAGAAAAAAAAAAGAGCAAATGTATAGAGAAAAAAGGGAGTAAAAAAAGGGGGGAAAGGAATTTTGAAGTAAGTTTTTAGCTTTCCGTCTCTAAGTTTGAGAGCTTTCACTCCAAACGTACCGGAAGTGGGGAGGTAAAAAATGCTGAGTAGTGACTGCAATTACACAGTATCTCCACACATTCGGAAGCTTCCACTTTTACTTTTTGTCTTAGCGTTCCTAAGTTCAATTTTCCTGATTTTCTTCAGATGGAACCACCTCCTCAATTAGATCAGTATGCTCCCTAAAGGGCTGTTAAGTGGTTTATATCAGTTATATTGTTACGATGGCTTCAGGGTTTCTAAATATCACCTGTGGCACCACACTTTCTCTATTCCATCAGCTCCGATCTTCTTCCCGTCTCTGCTTTAATAAAGTATTTCAGAATAAAAATCAAATGAAATAGTCCAAACCCTGCACAACTTCCAGGCACCTTCCAGCTGCTAGTCTCCCAACCTCATAAACTTCCCTTTTTACTTGTTATTGTCCTCTCTCTCTCTCTTCTGTTTGCCAAGCCTTTCACTTGCCTCGCATCCGCTTTTTGGCCGCTTTCTTTTAGGGATCCGGACAGACACTTGTAACAGCCTTATAAAAGTCTACGGCATTCCAATCCTCCTCTCTGCCACTAATTTTCTCTGCCACACTCTTCCCCAATGATCCCACAAACTGTCCCTCACTCACTTCTTTACTTTGGTGGCAGTCCAGACTTCGAAGCCGCCATTGATAGGAGGCTGTTTCTTGCTTGTTGGGCTCTGGAGGGCTCCTCTTCGCTGCAGGGGGGTTGCCTTCCCCACACTGCAACCCGGGTCTCCCCCACGCCGGCATGAATCTCTCCGGGACTCGTGCACCCTCAAAGGATTGCGCCAACCGCAAAAAGAGATTAACTGAAACCACAGACAGGCTTCTGCACCTCTTTTCGTCCTTGCCTTGCCACCGGAAGTCCCCCTTCTTTAAATTCTTAAGCTTATGATTAACATGTTCTTTTGTTCAAGACTGAAGGTTCATCCAGCATTTTCAAATTTGACATTCCAAAGGTCTCTAATAATTTAATAGTTAATGAACAATTTCTGAAAGTGAGCGTAAGAGTAAGATTTCCAATCTAAGTATCCTTTAAAAGGCTGTGTCACAATTGCAAACAAGATGGCTATTTTTTTTATCTCCTAGTCCTCAAGCTGCAGAAAACCATTGTCCTGTGGTCTCCTCATGAGAAGGGCACATGTGGGTGAATTCTCATCCTCTTATACAGAGAGGTTCCAAAGAACTGGTCTACTCACCAGTTCCTTGATCTTTGCCACATTCATTGGCTCCACTTCTAAAGAGCTGTCTTCAATTCACCATGGCTTCTGCAGAAGTCAAATCTTTCCTGGTCATCCAATCAATTCACTCATCCATCCTCAACTCTCCTGCTACATCCCAGTTCATTAGATCTTCATCTGAAAATCCTAATTTATTTTTACACTGATAACTTTGCTAAGCACTTTACATTCTTTCTCCCACATGGAATTTATATCCCCAGCAGGAGACTACTCCCAAGTTGAGTATCCCTGGTGTAGACAACTTCCTACAATTGCTGCAGCACTATTTCCTTATATTTGATTTTCTCTCTGATGAATTCGTCGCTCATCACTGGCATAATCTTAAACCCAATTTTTTATCAGATCTTTGAACAGCCACTTCATTGGCTGACCAAAAACAATGGTTATTGCTCGGATGAAAATATTTCTGGATGAAAATACTTGATGTGTGTTAAATACAGAGTTAAAATATTTTGGGATATTTCATGAAGTGCAATATTTCAGGAGGTCCGTCCCATTGATTTGCAAGCCATATGCAAACATTTCAACTGGTGCATGAACATGATGCTGTATGCTAATGGCACATTCTTTACAATGACTGACACTTGCTTAAGACTGTGTCATACTTTTCAGATGAAACTGCTGTTGGAAAAAAGGCAAGAGAAGAGGGGATTTTTATTAAGCAGCCACTAACCTTACAAATGCTGACAAGTATGAGATGAAGTTCTATGTATGTGGAGAAAGGAAAGAGAGTTCCTCCCATTACTTGTATTATCATTCCTATCATTTCATTGCAGTTCTTATATTGTTTAATTTCACAATACAGGAAGGTGCTGGAGACAGATATCACTTTAGTGACAACAAAGAAGACACTATTCAAAACTGCAGAGGAGAAGGCAGTGATAAACTATTCCTATCTTTTACTAGGAAAAACATGTGGACAGCCCCCCAAAAAATGATTATCAATACAATGCTGGACATGCCCCCTCAGGTGGGATAAGGAAAAACTGAGCATTTTTTTTTGAATACTAATGGTGTTTAGGATGCTTCTAGATTAAATCTGTCTGGTCTTATAGTTGCTGACAATACCACAAGGAAAATCTGAAGCTGCAAAAACAGAATTATAGTGAAAACATGTAAAAAGCATCAACATGGGAAAGCTCAACATTAAATACTGTAAATTGACTACACATTGACATCCTGGTACCAGCAAATTGAAAAGCTTCAGAACTGGAAACTTTCAGTAAGAAAATCTTAATGTTTACTATTTCAGTCTCGGTCTTGGGTTTTTTTCTCCCTCCCTCCCTCTTCCTCTCTCTCTCCCCCCCCCCTTCTCTCTCTCACACACACATACACACAAATTCCCAATAAAAATGGCATTGTTACCATAGTCAGGAAGAATATAGCAAAGGCAGGTACTTTAGGTACAATGAGCAACAAATATCAATTAAGGTTCTTGCAGCCACTTCTTTAATATGACAAGTATTCAGGTTTATACCCCATCCACTGATATTGACATGCGTTATTATCAAGTTCAACCTGAAACTTGAAAAATATGCAACCAAGATATGTTGCTTGTGTTCGGACTGGAAGGTTAAAGTTGGTAATAGCAAGGAGGGAAAACATTGATTTCTAGGGTACAGAAATGAAGCAGGAGGACAACTTACCAATTTCTGCCCATCCAATGATATCTTCATTCCCAGTGCATTCTTCAAACAAGCAAAACAATGCCTATATACATGGACACCACCAAAAAAGAGCACATAGAAATAAAACGGGACTATATTATTAGTACTTAGAGATGAAAGAGCCCAGTCATAACAAATGTGGCCAGGGGCTAATTGTAGAACAGCCAAAGTGGAAGAACAAAGCCAATATGATATTGAGCATATAACCATCAATTTCAAGAACATAAGGAACTGCTTTGAATCTCACTAATAGGGAACCCGAGCCGCAGAGTGAAATCAAATAAGTTGTGAAGAACAAATGTGAAAAGAGATTGCCCAATATGAATAGAGCAAAATAAATTATATGTTAGAAGAGTTTGGAAAATGTCCAAAAAACAAGCGAAAGCAAAGCCAAGAAAGACAGATATCTCAGAAAAGACATTAAGAATTTTTCAGAGTTCTCTTAGAAGAGGCAAGAAGCAGTTAATATGTTAACATCTGTAAAGGTAGTGGAGATGGAAAACCCCCCAGAAAAGCAATAAAAGCTTTTTGAAAGATCTCCAGAACCTCAAATTAGCATGCTAAAAGAAATCAATGGATCAACAGTAAGTGATTCAAAGGAGATTTAAAAGTATACAAAAATTCTGTGTAATAGGGAGGTCAACATTCAAGATAACTTAGAAGATATGCTGTGCTTATAAGAACTTCTGCTACTGGAAGTTAAATTCTGCACTTTGTGTTGGATAAAACTTAGGAAAATACTAATGGATAGCCAAGGAGACAAACAAATAGATAATAGAACAAATCAATCATGGCATAAGCCACAAGTTGTCGTATGTATTTGGGACATATTATGCAACGATTCAGAAACTCTGAACTCATCATAATGCTTAGGATAATGGAAGGAAAGAGAAAAAGCGAACAAGCAGCAAGGTGGATGAATTCCATTATAACTGCAATGAGTATCGCATGCTTTGAAGCAAGTTGAGGACAGAGCTTAATGGAGGGGAAAGACATCCATTGTTTCTCAATTTTTAAGATATGTGGACTTTAACTCCCAGAAACTTGCAGTCCATGTGTCTTAGAATTGCTAAGGTGGAAAATGTTAGCATTAGTTAACAAAACTAACTAACTAACTAATCATTTTTCTTAAAAAAAAAACAAAACTATCGAAGCAAGAGAGGGAGCAACTCGGAACAGCATCCCTTGGGGATTCAACTGAAATCCCTTTGCTTGTCGCCCTTCTTGACTTCTAACCTCAAAAACCCAACTCTTCCCATCCAGGCACCAACCAAACCCTTATGGACTAAAAATTCCATCACCCCCTACCATAGTACAGAAGGCTCCCCCTAATCACACCACCACAGCAAAACATCTGTGCGTTGTCTATGGAGATTCTCAGTCATCCAGGACATGGTTGTCCCAAAGGTGTTTTTTTTTTTTTTTTTCAAGAGGCACCTGAACTTGCCTGTTTTTCTTTGAAGACGTTTCGCTTCTCATCCCAGAAGCTTCTTTTCTGAGAGCTAAAGAAGCTTCTGGGAGGAGAAGCGAAACGTCTTCAAAGAAAAACCAGCAAGTCCAGGTGCCTCTTTGGGGTTTAAAAAAAAATAAAAATAAAGCACCTTTGGGATCCCGCTGGAAGAAGTCTAAGCGTGTCAGACAGCCTCCCCCCTCCCCCCCCCAAAAAAACCCCGAGGTTCTCGGGGGCGTGTCTAGCTAGAGGGGGGGAAAGGACCGCCTCCTGCTTGGTCGCCACCCTACCCTGCTCATGCGCAAAGCGAGCCTTAGCCGCAGCCTGCGAAGGGGCCGCTATTGTGCCGCCGCCGCCGCCGCCGCCGCCGCGTGCTTTGTCGCTTCATTCATGCCCCCTGGTGGTTCCGCCCACTGCTGCCTAAGCCGCGAAGGCTGAATGAACGCCAGAGGCGCCGCAGAGGCAGAGCGAACGCGCGTCGCGGAGCTTGAGTTTGGAGAGTGGGCCGGCGGCCGGAGGAGGGTCGGCTGAGCCATGTACGGTAAGGGAGGACGGGGCGTCCGTTTCCTTTCACTCCCCCCCCTCCGTACTGGTTGCTTGGATTTCCCTGGCTGGGTCCGGTGGAAGGTTTCTCCTCTCCCCCACCCACCCACTTTTTATAACCTCTTGCCATTTGGGCCGCGCGGATCCGTTCCGTTCTCCCCACCCTCCCCTCCTCATTTCCTTCCCCGGTCGGAGGCAACCAGGCACTCCCTTTCTGCCCGGTATTTTCGAGAGCCGCTTGCTCCGGAGACATCCTCGTGCCTGGAGATTTATTTCCCTTCCCCGTCCGATATTTTCCTTGACCAGCTATCCAGAGAGCCTGCGAGACCGGGTTCATCCACCCACCCACCCACCTTCCCCAGGCGCTCCCTGCATCCTTTTGAAAGGGGAGCGTGGTTAGAATAGAATAGAACAGAACAGAAGCAGAACAGAATAGAATTAGTAAAAGAGTAGAACAGAATAGAATAGAAAAAGAAAAAGAAAAAGAATAGAACAGAACAGAACACTTTATTAGCCAAGTGTGATTGAACACACAAGGAATTTGTCTTGGTGTAAATACTCTCAGTATACATAAAGAAAAGGTACATTCGTTAAGAAACAAGAATCATAATGTACAACACTTAATGATAGCCATTGGGTACAATCAGGTTAGGAGTTGTGGGTAACCGGTGGACTTCTGCTTGGGGTTTTAAGGGCACTGATTTTCTTCTCATCCTGGAAACGTCTCAAGTGATGTTTCAGAGAGCCAAGTTCATATATTATTCTAAGGCTGCTTTAGAAAAGTGTTCCTTTTTATTTCTGACAGCCGATCAGACAAATAAGGGTACTTCTTTCTTATTCCAGCAAGGGCCAGAGGTTGGAGGCTGAAAACTGCTTGGGAGGTGGGAAAAAAATAGTGTTTGCCTCTCCCCTTCTATGATTTTTTTTTAAAGTAAATATTTGGCTAAATAAAAGATACGGGTATAGCCAGCTTCTTAATTGAGATGTCATGTGTTGGACATTGGTGCCTGGGAACATGTCCTTTATGACAGGGGTCTCCAACCTTGTCAACTTTAAGCCTGGAGAACTTCAACTCCCAGAATTCCCCAGCTGGGGAATTCTGGGAGTTGAAGTCCTCCAGGCTTAAAGTTGACAAGGTTGGAGACCCCCTGCTTTATGATATCCCTCTGATCCCCCCACCTTGGCAAAGTTTCTCTGTCAGGAGATGTTTTTTGTTTGTTTGGCTAGCCTGTAGGAAAATTCCCTCTTTGAGCTATGGCCATAAATCTGAACACAGCTTAGCCACTTCCGGAGAAAGGAATCCTTCATGAACCCCTTTGGAGCAACATTAGAAACCCTTTCTCCAAATTACTTCCTTCAAATGAAAGAAATGCTGTCTGTTGTTTCTATTTCTCCTGCACGCACCAAAATCAGAGCTCTCCTTGACGCTTTGAGCCCAAACAGAATAGATGACAAACACACAGAGATGCCCAGAGAGATGCAAAGTCGAATCAAAGACTCTATAGCAGGGGTCTCCAACCTTGGCTCCTGGAAGCCTGGCGGACTTCAACTCCCAGAGTTCCATAGCCAGCAAAGCTGGCTGTGGAATTCTGGGAGTTGAAGTCCACCAGGCTTCCAGGGGCCAAGGTTGGAGACCCCTGCTCTATAGCCTCTCTTTGTGGTCTTCATCCTGTTAACTTGCTTCGTTGATAGCAAATCAAACAGCTTGCAGTTGATATGGAATGACTATGGTAGATCTGCTGCAGAGGCAGTGTTTACCTTACCTTCTTTCCCTGCCTGTCCCTTGGATTGTTGTAGTGCACTGGCTGCAGTTTTCCTGGGCAATTGTAGTCCGTGTCTGCAGCTGGCACCATGTTGGTGCAAGGAGGAGAAGTAAGCTCAGTAGAAAGTTTTGAGTACAGGAAAAGCTTGATAACTGCATTTTAGAATATCTAAGTTACAGGTGCATGCATATATAGAACACACTGTGAGCAAATGAAATGTGGTGTACCAACCACTCTCTCCCTCCCTTGTGGTCATACACTCCCTGCATCCTCAATATGCAAGAACTACTACTAGCAGGCTCCAAGAATCAGTATAGATGGAGCAGCTCTCCAGCGATGCATACTAAACTGCCGCTGTTAGTTGGTTCAACATCAGGACTGGGGTGAGTAGTGGAAGGGATTCATTAAACATAGGAGAGTCTCTATCACCTCAGGCACCAGGCTGCTTGCCATGACAAGAAGTAGTCTAATAGAGCCCAGTTTGAAGGATCGGGATTCTGTTTGAGAAGTGAAGTGTGTACTTTAAGCATCTTCAAAGCTTAAACTTAGCTATTTTGTCCCTTAATAATTCCCTTGAACCCACTCAGTTGGAGGGGATTTTCAGCTCATTCCAGTCCTGATTCTGAAGCCAGAAGTCAACACCTGATTGTGTGTCCATGGTGAACACATACCTAGCTGGGTTCTGCTGAATGAAACTCTTTAAATGTTTCCTCTTATTAGCCCAGCAGAGTTGTTCTGTGGCCACTTTCAGTATTGCTCTAAAGCAGGGGTCTCCAACCTTGGCCACTTTAAGCCTGGAGGACTTCAATTCCCAGAATTCCTGAGCTAACATGATTGGAGGAAGAATTATGGGAGTTGAAGTCCCACAAGTCTTAAACTTGCCAAGTTTGAAGACCCCTGCTCTAAAGTTTGTTTATGGATTCTAGAAAGAAAGCCATGTTAGTATATTGCAGCAAAAATAAGACTCCTGTACATTTTAAAATTTAAGCAATTTATTTTCATGTAAATGTTATAGAATATAGATCATTAGCCACTTTGTTTATCTAATACAGTATATCGCACCATCCATGAAATCTTATGTGATAATAAATTGGCTAGTTTTCAAGATCTGCATGATTATATTGCTGTTTTTTCCATAGTAATTCCAATTCAGATTCAATTATTGTAGTTAGTTTGTTCGTTTATAACTATAATTTATATTGTTTGGATTTTGTGATATTTACTGGCTCTTCTTCGGTGTCATGAATCAGCAGCTTTAGATAGCTATAGAAGAGGAAAAAAATTCCCTGTCATTGCACAAGAAAAGCTGGCTATTATTTTTCCACATACTGCAGTAGACATTTCTGCATGATAAAAATATAAGCTGGCAAATCTTACAAAAATATGAAAGGTTATTTACAAGCCAATTTTATAAGGCAGTGCCCTCCAACTTTTCTGGCACCAGGGAAGAAAATTGGTCTTCTATGGACCAGGGGGAGGGAGGATGGTTTTATGTACAACCTTGATCTCGCGCGTGTTCAGATGAAGCTTCCCTTGCTCGCCTGCCATTTGTATGGCTCAGTTCCTAAAAGACTGTGGACCGATACCAATCAACGACCCGCGGGTTGGGGACCCCTATTATGAGACAGAAATTCAGTTAAGGCAATATGCTAAAATTAACATTTCAGCTTCAGTTTAGTTTCATTGACAGGAAGACTCGTGTAGAAGAAAATAATCTGTGAAATTTATGTCAGGACTCTCCAAAATCTGGTTTACCTTATAGGTGAGCACTGTACAGATTCTGCTTCCTCTAGAAAAGCTAGAATCATTGGGCACAAATTTATTAAATGTTCTTTGCTCTTCAAATTCCTACACAGCTCTTAGCTGTTTAGTGAAAGGTACCAATAAACAAAATATGTGTTTTGTCTGTGACTTGGTTTCTTCTTTCTTTTTGGCTCTTTTCTGGCAGTATTTTAAATTTGCATGTATTTTATCCCTTTTTAACCCTGTTGGCAAGGGTCCCAAGAGACAAATCCTTATACTTATACGGCTGTTCATGTCCAACAGATCACTACATCCCTTCCTCTTCCATTAATGTTGATCCTCAATGTTGAACATGCCAGATTTAAGAATGTGACAAGAGATTATTAAATTTGTGTCCATCTGTTTTTTTGCATCAGTAAAAGGACATTTGTGTCATTTCCTGTTCTGGATGGGGTACTTTTCTTGCAGGGTTCCTGCCTGAACCAGGAACCTCCAAAAGAAGAATTGGTAGAGGAACATTGTGATCAAAAAGCATCTGGCTCCAAATTTTCAGAAGTGGTGAGCTAGTATCTGGTATCTCAAGCTTTTCTTTGGGGGAGTGGGGTGAGTGGGTATAATCAGTTTGCATTGTGTCCATTGTCTTGGCTTTCCTTAGCAAGATGGGAATTTGGTCTGTTTCTGGTGATTTTTGCAGGAGCGCTGACTGGTAGTCCTTGCTCTTGTTTTCTTACTCTTTAGAGATAGATCTTTAAAATATGCAGTATGGATTGTGCTTCTTGCAGTAGGCAGTGTCACTTATTTGCTACACAGGAGTTGTAAACAGCGAAGTTTCTGTGGCCATGATCAGGCAGTAAAGTGGGAATTCTGATGTATTTCTAATTCTTAATGATCCTTTGCTGGCGATTCTCCTGAGGAGGTGAAGAAATGGCTGAGAGGAAACCATACAGGCATAGACATGCCCCAATGCTCACTGTGCCGTGTTTGATAATGGAACTTTTCATGTGTGATTATCATGAAAACACATGATGCTAATTAATTTTTAGGGAGACAGCTGCCTTTCTGGAGGAAGGGTTGTATACAAACCATGGAGAATCTATTTGAAAAAAGAAATCCTTAGTATCCAAGAAAACAAAAAGTGTTAACTGGCATGCCTAGCTGTGGGTTTGTTAAATTTCAAAAAGTTAAATTTCCAGTGTGCTTACACAGACGAAGAAAAGCTTTTTGTATCTTTTTACCAACAGGGTATCCAGCAGATGTTGATAAAGCATCAAAATAGACACTTGCAGAAGTTGCAAGGAATAAATGCCTTTTTACTTGTTTTTGATCAATCTGGATATTTATAACATTTATGCTTTTTTCCCCCAGGAGTTCGGGGTGGAGTGGGGGGTTGTCTCAGATTGTCTCCTCCAAACAAGGAGATTGGAGTAAGCAATAGTGACTGGCTATGAGATTTATGATCAAGTCAAAATTCGAACCTGGGTTTTTCTGAGCCCTGTTCTGTACCTTAATGATGCTACCCTTGTTCTGTACCTTTACTTGCATGTTTTTCAGTGTTGCCTTTAGCAGAGACCCTACCCTGCCTGATCCGTTTGCCTTGAGGTAACTGAACTGTTCAGTAAGAAATGTCCAGTTTTTGATGGATTGCTACTCAACTTGTAGAATTTTTCTCTGCTGCATCAAGACCTTTTAACTTCCTTGTTGATATGTTTTTAATTTACTAAGCATCATATTGTTTACCCAGCTCAATTTATTAACTGCTGACTTGATTCCTGGCTATACTAAATGTTTAAAATAAAGTTGGAAATTCTTATAAGAACTACATTCTTTGCAAAACATTTTGCCCTGAACACATGCACCATTCCCTGATCAGACTTGATATTATATTATCTGGCAAAGTGCCCTTTATTAGTCCTCCCTTGAACAAATATGATAAAGGTCACAATGAAGAGTAAGCTGCATGGTGATTTTCTTCCTATGGAAAAATCCTTGTTCATCATTTATGATTTCTTACTGAGGAACCCACAGGGTCCCTAGATGATAGCTTGAAAATATAGCTACTGAGCTGAGTGTCATTCTATCTATTAATTAAACGCAAGTTTGCACAGCTGAAAGCTGGCCAGCGTTCAATTATAGATGACTTGGCAGAAGTATTTGTCCAAGGAAAACAGCACTGATGGAACATCTCAGATAGTGCTGCATCATAAGAGGCAGATGATTAGGAGTGCAGTTGGGAACATGTTTTCTCTTTTAGATGGAAGGAGTAAGTGCTAGTTGTATCAGGTAGAGACCTACATAGAAGAGGTGGACAGTAAATTAAAGTTTTCTGCAATTTGACCCAAGCTATATAGAGCAGGAGCTCTCTGAGCATATAAAAAGGAGAATTTAGCAACTTCTATTTTGATGAAAATTGCACGGTTCCACGTACCAGTGTTATGGGAAGCTTGAGGTAAAATTCTGTACCTCTTTGAGAGCAAAACATAAAAAATAACAATCTGCAACTAGCTAGGTGGCATCAAGATTTAATGAACCAGTGAATGGTCCTGGAGATGAACAGATTATTCAGGACTGAATAAAGCACATCTGTTTTATCCGTGTCCTTTATGTGGGAAGTCAATCAGCCTTAAGAGAGAAAAATGCCTCCAAAATGCTGCCAACTCGAGCGTTTTACCCACAAGGTTGGATGATAGCTTTGCAATAAAAGTCAATATCCGAGAATCTGACTGTCAATTCCATTCATGATAATCAATGACTAAAATACTGTCCATATTCAGAGTATTTTCGTATTTTTGAATATCCCTCTCTGAAGCAACCATCTTCTTCTATTTTACTTGAAGTTGATGGGAAACAGTACAGCTTTCTATATGCAAAGGACATATTTTGCCTGTATAGATAGATAAAAGCTGCTTACCTCCATATTACCACATTCTTTGATAAATGATGTTTCCTGTCTGTGTAAAACCCATTTCCATTTTAGGGCAATCATATAGACTCAGGCCTAGGAATATTTCTCTTTTATGTATCCATGACTGTGTATTTGGACTTTAAACCATTATTTAAACTGTCTTTTTCTCATCTTTTATAGATAACTAGTCTCCATTTTTCTTTCAAGTGCAGCAAGTAAGTTGGCAAGCATGCACCACCACTTAAGAAAATGTTCCTCCATTCTCATATCCATCTTAACAAGAGTTAACAAATTTGAGTTCTTATAGCTGTGAGAATGGTGCTTGCATGGTAATCATTCTTGATTCATGCCATTGTTAACGGATTAAAACAAAACAGGAAAATGGTGTAAAAAATGAATAAATATGCCCCTTAAATTAATGGCCTAAGAATGGCTAATAAAAAATATTGAGCTTAAATGGACTCCGGAGAATGGTAGAGGACAGGAAGGCCTGGAGGAACGTTGTCCATGGAGTCACGATGTGTTGGACATGACTTTGCAACTAACAACAATAACAATAAAATATAGAGGTAGGTGCTTCTGATCCGAATCTAGTTAGCCTCATTAAACATAATGACTTATGACTGAAGATCACAAGACGTTGTTCTATGACTTGTTCCAGGAATTCTCAAGGATTGGTTTGTCCTATCATGTCTTTTGATCAACTAATTGCATCTATAGTATACAAACTGATGCTGATCTGGGCAGACTGGAGATCATGTCTGACGTATTTGGGGGCCAGGGAGCTTATTCTTAGTGCCTCTTAACATGCAGGAAAAATCCAACAAGCAAGAGAACAATAAAGAGAGCATGAGTAATAGAGAATAGTTCTGCCAATGTTTATCTGCTTTCCATCATTCACTGCCTCCCCCTCTTTGCAACCTGGAATTATTTGAAGGACAGCTTGTCTCATTATCTAGTAACATGCAGGTGGGTTGTTGAATGATTTTCCGGAGTCAGGAGGAGGAGGAGGCTGAAGCTACTAGAATTTCTGAGCTTTCATGAGCCCAGAAATTAGCTACTGTACTGTATTAGCTACTCAGAAATTAACTACTGGGTGGGAGTGAAGAGGGAAAGTTAAGTTAGGAAGGCTGTTTCAGTAGTTGCTGTGGGAGAGATAGGAGCATGGCCTACCCAATTTTAATAACAAAGTTTCTGATGTGCAGCTTTTATTTATTTGCTTGCTTGCTTTTCTTAGAGTGTCCACATCTTTTGCAGCCAATGAGAATTCAAGAAGGGTAGCTGCTGTCTTAAATCTGTCACAGAACTTCCTCTGTGGTTCCTGTGGCTTTTTGAAGATTGCTGGCTTTATAGAAGCATCCACTGTTGTGAAAAGAGGTTGTAGCGATTTTTTTTAATAGTCTGCCTGACCAAATGGGCCAAGAAAGTTGATGCATTCTAACACTTCTAATAGTACAAGGATGCTTGAGTGACAGAAGAATGCAGGACTGATTTAAAAAAGAAATGTGAGAAGAATGGGAATACATAACACTCAGCACTTATCTTTTCAAGTAATGTGTCAGCCAGATATTGGGAATTTGTGGAAGTGTAATCTAAATGTTGTCTGCATCATTTGACTTTGGTTGGTATTCTGTGTATTTGTTTAGAAGTGAACTCATCATATAGATGGGCATGCATGCATATTCTTTCTTGGCTTTTTTGAAATAAGTATTGTGCTATGTATGGTTTGTTTGGATTAACAAATGCCAACCAAATCGTTTTGGTTTGTAACCAACAGAAGCATTTTATATAAATGCAGCCGATTGTGGCTTATTCAGGAAAACATAATGGAGCACAGTCCTTTACATTTTAAGGTGGGCTAGAATCTCAATCAATGGCAGGAAATCTTTTGGGAAGAACTCAAGGGAAGATATAACATAAGGGGCCCACCTTAGATTGGATTTTGTTGTTCTGTATTTTGAAAAGGGGATGTTGGTGGTGCTTGGGTTAAAACTTCTTTTAGGGCGTATAGTAGCACTATTTTCATCCTCAAATATGCTGGAAATAATGTAGTTTTCTGCTAATCACAGAGCTTAGGAAAGGAAACAGAAAAGATGCTTGAAGAGTTGTCTATCTCCTTGAGTTCATAGGTTATTTAGTTACGTTGTTTTATAGTAGGATCCCCTCTAATATTTTATAGCATCTTCTAGCATCATCCACTCATGAATCTTATTCTCATTAGTGTTATTTTAAGAGAAAGTTGTAAGCAAGAGTCTCATAGCTTTGGACTAGATTTTTCCTTTGCATCCCTAGGATCTTTACTTAGAATCAAATAATGCAATTAGATGGTAAAGGGAGGAACAAATTCAACATTAAAATAAAGAAATTATTTTTATTTTCTTTCATAAGAAATACATAAGTAGTGAGGTTTCTTTGCTGCTTTGGTGGTGTCAAAGCATGTCAGTTTGGTCATGACCATATATTGAAAAAAATGCTGCTGATCAAAGAAGATTATTTTAAACCAGATGAGCAAAGAGTATGACCTAATAATAAACTAGATGGGCAGAGACCTAACCTCCTCATGTAATGAGGATAATAATGGTTGGATTTCTTGCTTTCTAGCTAGTCTTTAGAATCTTCGGCTCAGCACAGCCAAACCTCCCTTAGGACTGAAGGTTTGCTTGCAAGCAAATTCATTGCAGACTCATAGCAAGCAAATTTGAGAGACTGAGTTGGCCGATGGCAGATAAATAGATCAGTGAATCATTCTGTGATCAAATTAGCCTGCCTGCTTTGTCTGATTTTGGGTAAAAGTGGCTCTTTTTTACAAAAAAATACAATATTTACATAAATGGTGTGTTGCGCATTAATTTTGTGAGTTTGCTTGCAAGCAAATTTTATGTGACAGACTGAGCTAGCCAATGGCAGATAGATAGATCTGAATGAATATGTGATTCTGTGAGCAACTCAATCTGCCTGCCTGCTTTGCCTGATTTTGGGTAAATGTTGCTCTTTTTTTATAAAAAAATCAATATTTATATAAATATTTACAATATTTACATACGAGCCATGCCCAGCCAGTCACATAACCACTAAGCCACACCCAAAAATTAGGCCACACCCACAGAACCAGTTAGTGGTCCCTGGGATCTAAAATTATGAGTTTGGTCGTCCCTGAGGTCCAAAAGTTTGGCGACCCCTAGTCTAGAAGGTTGAGTGTCAAACTTTCTCCACCATAACTTGCCTTTTTCCAGAGCTCTGTCCTAAAGGTGGCTTGATATGAATGTCTTTACCTAATGGTGGATTTCAGGAACTTTAGGAATATTGCTGGTATTATTAGCAATACTGTACAGAAATGTATTATTATTTCCCATTGGCTTGAATTGTCTTTCCTAAAAACAATGACATTATTTCATTATTTATGACCATAAATTGTAATAGAGCAGTGTAGCAATTCTTGATTAACCATTGATCAAGGTATTAACACAATTCCTAGCATATTTAATTTATTTCATTTTGAGATATAGATATATAGATATAATTTCTTGCCTGTTTATTTCTCTCTCTCTCTCTCTTTCCTGTCTCGCCTTATTTTTTGTCTGCCTTTAACCCATTTTTCCATTAACTTTTTATATTTGCTGATGTTTAATAAATAAACATTTAGTTCCATTTTGCTAGCTTAACTGAGTAACATGTGTACTTGCTCGGATTTGAACATAAGGATTGACTATGCTGAATGCAAATTTAAAATGGAAATTACCTATGGTAATTTTCCAGCAGTCTTAAGCCAAGAAAAATAATGATAGGAATACTGGAAAATAAATTGCATTTTCTTTAATAGAATGTGTAAAATGCAGGTTATACTAATTTATTTTCCCCCTTACGCCTGAAATAAAAAGGATAGAAAATTGACTGGGTTGTCTAGTGAACAATATCTGGCAATACCTACTTTTCCACTTGCTTTGCAGCTTAAATGGCAATAGGCCAGTAGAGAAGGATGGTCCCATGATCACAAATAAAATGGAAGAGGGGTCACATATTGTTAGGAGTTTCAGATTGAATAACATTTTAGAGTTATAAAATTCAATGACAGCACTTTGAATTTTCCAAAGAAACAAACTCCTTTCTGATATGCCAAAATGGATGATTAATTTATGACTTTCCAGAAGATTGGCAGACTAAATTATGGCCCCCAATCTATGGAAGGCAACTTTTGCAAGCTTGCCTGGCTATGTGATGATCTCAGGGGGAAAGTGGGATTACTAATCTCTCTCTGCCATAGAGGCTTTAGGAAATAGAAAGAAACACCTGAATCACTGAAAATGTTTCCTACATATGTTGTCTTGAAAACTGTTTAAAAGAAAATGTATACTTAGATCAGTGGTTCCCAAAGTGGGTGGTACTGCCCCCTGGGGGGGGTGGGATGCCTTAGGGGGGCACTAAGAGGCAAGGGGGCTGACGGGGGGGCACTAAGAGGCAGCAGGGGAGCGTTTGAGGTGCTGGCCCTGCAAGTTCACTCATTGACTGCAGCACCGCTCCAGAGGTGGCGCCTCCAATGCAGAAGCGGTGGCACGTTACGTGCCGCCATGGCCACTTTCGATGCGCCCTTGGATGACTTCATGAAGAAATCAGGTTAGTCATCTTGGCAGCCACATGTAAGTGATATGCCATTGTTTACCTCCAGGATGTTATTTTTTAAAAAATAATAATAATTCTGGTGTGTTTTGTAGTACTGGGATTTCCTGATGGTTTCCCATCAAAATGCTCTCAGATCAAATCCTGCTTAGTTTTTTTAAAAACTAGCCAAAAAGAATCATAGCAAGATGTTGAATGCCTGGTCACTTTACTATCCATCTAGTTTAATGTTGTTTGCTTTGGTTGGCAGCAATTCTCTAGGGTCTCATTGAGAGCGGGATCTTTCTAATTCCTTGCCCTAAGCTTTTTTTTTTTTTTTTTTTTAGGAATTGCCAGAATTACTTGTTAGCTTGTTTATCATTTTTGGGCCCACCCATCTCCCTCATAGTCTGACTCTCTGTTCCCTCATCTGCCTATCTGAGCACATATCTTCATACATATTAAAATACATTGACAATAAGTGGATCAGGTCATTCTCAGATTCTTCCAGTCTAGTAAATAGCATCAGGGTACTTAGATAACCCAAGGGTCTGTTTTTATTTCTCTACACCAATTCTTGTCTGATTGGAGCAATTGACTGTTATACTCCAAGGATGATAAAAGCTTTCTGCAGGTCGAGTGCTCCTATTGAGCAATAGCAATAGAGAATAAAGATAGAAGGAAACCAAATTCTCCAAAGGCATCAACTTAACAGTTTGCTGCCCATTGTGCTGCATAGCAAGATGGAGCCCTTATGTACTAACAGTAGTGCATTGGGGTCATATTTTTCAAGGGTTACCAAGAGAACCGTTGTTGCAACAGTTCCATGTCACTTTCAGCTATGTTCAAGTTGGCAGCGGTTTTCTTACAGTCTTGTTCTTGAAGACAGTTGGAAAATGGGCAAGGGAAAACCAGCTGAATTTGGCTGCTGAAAAATGGGAATTGTTGAGCTTCTCATTTCAAAAAAGAACATTTTGTTCTCCAGTTTTTGGTGTCCCAGTTCTCTAGACACAGTTATTGAAATAATTGGTAAAAATGCCATGCTTTCTAAGTTGTCAGTTCTGTTTTCTGTTTATCATCTATTTTTGACAATTCTTTCTTGGCTTGAATCTTTTACAGATTTTTTTTAGAATTCAGTCCTGCCAATGAGCCATTTTTATGGCTTTAAAAGCAGACTGCATACTTATTGGCTGAAACATTGCTTAGCTCACATAGGAAGTTGGAGGTGGGCGACAAAGACCCATAAATACCAGTATCCCTGTGACCACTCCCTCCATGCCTGTCAGATTCCTTGTCTTGATTCCTATTAATTTTTAAAATCTTTTCATTAGAAAAATAAAAGACAAGTGGAAAATGACCATTTGTATTTAAAAGAATATCACCAAACCTTATTTAAACTTGACAGGTTTGCCTGAAAAATAAAATTGTTATGTACCTGCAACTTGCTACCGTGTTTGAAAATAAATCTGACCAGATGTAAAGGACTGTGGAGCTGACCTTGGAGAAGGAAGGAGGGAGGTGTTAAGGGGGAACTTACAAAAGAGATTACCGTATATACTCGAGTATAAGTCGACCCGAATATAAGTCGAGGCACCCAATTTTACCACAAAAAACTGGGAAAACTTATTGACTCGAGTATAAGTCGAGGGTGGGAAATGCAGCAGCTACTGGTAAATTTCAAAAATAAAAATAGATGCCAATAAAAACTTTCACTAGGACAGTTGAGAATAAGTTTGATGTTCACAATTTCCTCTTTGAAAGAGACCAGTAAATAGGGAACAAGAAGATGAAGAAAAAGAAGTGTGTTTTTTCACACTTTTCACACTGCAGTGAACAAAAGTGGCATCATAGGAACAAGCTTATTCTCAGCCCAAAGGTTTGTTTCTGATTTCTTCCCTGATTTAAGGGAAATTTGGGAAACGATCTCACTATCATGAAAGGTTTGATTGATTCACTAACCCAAAAGATGATGATGATGACAGTGGTAGGCAGGAGTCACTCTCTCCCTTGCAAGAAAAAACCAAGAGCCCTTCTTATGATATCTCTCTCTCTCTCTCTCCCCCTCCTCCCCCTCCTCCCGAGTGGACTGAAAGCAGCTGGAGCTGAGGAAATGAAACTGAGCGGAGCGACCTCCACTTGCGTTGCTTTCTCAGCCTAAAGCTCAGAAAAGCCTCCCCCTCCTCCTCCCCCTCCTCCTCCCCCTCCCCCTCCTCCCGAGTAGACTGAAAGCAGCTGGAGCTGAGGAAATGAAACTGAGTGGAGCGACCTCCACTTGCGTTGCTTTCTCAGCCTAAAGCTCAGAAAAGCCTCCCCCTCCTCCTCCCCCTCCCCCTCCTCCCGAGTGGACTGAAAGCAGCTGGAGCTGAGGAAATGAAACTGAGTGGAGCGATCTCGGCTGGCGTTGCTTTTTCAGCCTAGAGCTCAGAAAAGCCTCCCCCTCCCATGCTTAAAAGTTGCAAAGGAAACACGGAAGCAGGGAAGCGGCTGCCCAGCTTCGGAGCTCCACACCATTTTTTTTTCAGAGGGGAATCTGACTCGAGTATAAGTCGAGGGCGGTTTTTTCAGCACAAAAAATGGGCTGAAAAACTCGACTTATACTCGAGTATATACGGGTACACAGTCTTGAGAAACAGGAAAAAAATGATTGTATGCACCTTGTTTTTGTTTACACAAAGTCCTCCACTTATGACTATTCAATTAATAAATTTTCAAAGTTATGACAGTGCTGAAAAAATGACTTATTATTAGTCCTTTCTTTTATGACTGTTGTAGCATACGGGATCAACATTTGTGTGCTTAGCAATCAGAATACCTTTACGATGGTTCCTGGGGTCATGTAATAGCCATTTACAGCCTTCTCAGGGGGCTTCCAGCAAGCCAAAGGTCATAAAATCAGGTGCAGCTCACAACCATATCACTTAGCGATGGCCGTTCTGATCCCAATTGTGCTAGGTTGAGAACTACCAATTGTATAAGATGAAATGGAGAGAAACTTCACAGGCTTTTAAAATTCTGTGATATTCTACCCTGCACAATTTACACAGTTTGGTCTAGTACAGGGGTGTCCAACCCTGGCAACTTTAAGACTTGTGGACTTCAACTCCCAGAATTCCTCAGCCAGCTTTGTCCACAAGTCTTAAAGTTGCCAAGGTTGGACATTCCTGGTCTAGTGGTTAAATTTAAGCATCTGGTTAGAAACCAGGAGACTTGAGAATTCTAGTCCCACTTTAGGCATGAAAGCAGGCTTGGTGACGTCTATGGAGATTCTCAGTCATCCAGATCATGGTTGTCCCAAAGGTGGTTTTTCAAGCGGCAGTTGGACTTTCTGGTTTGTCTTTGAAGATGTTTCACTTCTTATCCAAGAAGCTTCTTCAGCTCTAAAGTTCTTGGTGACTTTAGGCCAGTTACTCTCTCTCAGCCAGGGTTCTTCTTGTGGGAAAAATAGAAGGAGGAAAGGGAAGTATGTATGTTCTCTGCCTTGAGTTACTTGTAAAGTAATAACGGTGAGAGAAAAATGAAATAAATCAGATCAGATTGGCTGTGCCTTTTGTGGCATTTTCCCCGTTTGGGAAAATGTTTGCCAATATTTTCAAAACATGAAATTTACTCACAAAGTGAAAAAAATTACTTGGAAAATATGCAACATTTTATTGGACAAATACCCACATAGGCTTTGATCAGATTTGGTTCCATTTTATTGTAGGTGCTTTTATGCCTCTTCAATTAAATGCAAGAATCAGTTTATAAGTTGACAGAATAATACATAATATCAATATGATATCAATATACACATAATATCAATATGATATGAATGTATCAATACACACACACACAAATCGGTAAATATATCAAATTCAAAAAGCTAACTCTAATAACTGCCATTTATAGATAATGGGCTGAGGGAAAGGATTAAATTCTGCTTGTTTATCCAGGGATAATTTTTATTCCCCGCAAGCCAGCAGTCAAATGGTTTTTCTCAGGCAACTTATTACTCCGTTTATCTGTACTGATAACAGCAATATTTTTCATACCTGTCTTTCTGTCTGTTCATTTGAAAAACCTGCCTTTTACTGACACTTCTGCTTTCGTAACAGCTCATGCTGTATGGAATATTTTAATTACACAAATTTTTTCTTCATCTGAAAGTATCTTTTGAATTCTTTAAATTAACCTTCTTTGTCATGATGCTATTGCCATATGTTAACAATTTGTTTAAAAAAATCAGACCTTTGTTCAGATGTATGCATCAGTCCAACTTATCTCAGTTTTACTTTTGCTTTCCACCTTCCATTTTCAGAATAAAGGTTCATTTTTTTCAAATAAAGCTTTCAAAATAACAGGAAGGGAGGGGCGTTTACTGGTTACATATCTCTTTTGCTCTAGATGAGATGCTTCATGCAAGTAGTGTTGAGATGAGTGGTTCAGCATATATCCCTCTCTCTAATAAGATTATATTCAAAATAACATACATGGAAAAATGGCAGTCCCCATCTTTTCTTGCATAGAAAAATGGATGATGTAAGATGGCCCCATCCTCTAATCCATGGCCAGCTTGTATGGATGGTAGCTAAATTCCTACACTATATTATGTAACTCTTTAGGTTGCTAAAATCGTTCATATTTTGGCCATCTTCTTAATGTTTTGTTGCTGTAAAGCAAGGGTGTCAAACTCAAGGGCTGCAGACTGGATTTGGCCCATGGGATGCTAGATCTGGTCCGCAGGACTGCCCTGGAAACAACAAAGGATTGGCCCGTGGTGCCTCTGCCAACAAAAATGGGCTCCCAAGCTCCATTTTCACTGGCAGAGAATTACAGGAGGCCGTTGCAGCTGAAAATAGAGTTCAGGAGCCCGTTTTTGCTGGCAGAGCACTCAAGCCAACACAGGCACCCTTGGCACGAGTGATGTTGAGCTGGCCAAGCCCACCCCGGCCGTGCTCCCCCTGGCCCCCCCAAGGTCAAACAGAACCCTGATGTGGCCCTCAATGAAATTGATTTTGACACCCCTGCTGTAGAGTAAAACTATATTGGTGTGTCTTGGCAGCAGTGATGTGCTCTTGGAGGTGCCAGCAAAGGTCCTGGGACGTTTTCCTCTTCATTTAACAGGAGCCCAGCTTATTCCAGTATGTGGGACTTTCAATAGATCTCCTATTTCCAGGAAGTCTCTTATTACAAGAGGAATCCCAAAATGCAGTGTGATCCTATGCTTCTACCTCAGTTCTACAGACTGAGCCACTGGAGTCCAAAGGTGAGCCCATGCCTTCATTTTGTAAAGTCTCTGCAGACATTTTCTCCTCCTGCCATGGTTCTTAATATGTTTTGTCAATGGCTGACTGTGCCTTATCGTTCAATGGAGCTGCAGAGACTCATTTAGAAGTTCAAAATACATTTAATGTGTTTATTATAATAAAGTAATGGCTCATGCAGGCATCAAAGCAGCTAAATAAAGGTTGCAATCCCAAGTGGCAGTGGTTATAGATGAATTACTGTAATTATCCTCTGTTAAATCAACCTTCCCAACTCTGAAACATCTATTTTTCATGTTTTTATGGTATCAGTCTGCTTGTGGCATCTTGGCAGGTGGCAGTGCCTGGATGCTGACCTCATTTGAATTCAGAAGCTAAGTAACATCATGTCTGGTTAGAACTTGGATGGGAAATCTCCAGGGAATCCCAAAGCTGCAGGCTACATTTGGAAATAGAAAAACTTTTAGAAGAAAATAGTGGAAAATCTAAAACCACTGTATTGTTACCAAGAAAACTGATTCTATTTACCTATTTGATATAATGTGTAGATTTCACCTGCTGCTTTGATCAAATGCTCAAGGTGCCACCAGTGAACTCCAGATCTTTAAGACACTGCACTAGGTATCAATGTTTCCCAGTCTGATAATATCTAGATTATGTTTAACATATTTTTTCACTGCAGTATACCAATCTCCTTGTTGAAGGAACCCTGATTGATATACCATAAAAAAATAAACCAGCAATCAAGCTCAGTTTAAATAAAACCATTATCAGTAAAAACAACATTCCTGATTAAAAAAAATTAAAATAAGGTTCCTTTTGAAAATGGTCTGAAAGACAATCCTAGAGTTTTAATGGCCTACAAATATTTAGTTAAGCAGGCAGTTCTTTAGTATTGGCAAGGAGGCAGCAGGTGCAACTCCCCAAATCCTAAGTTAACATTTCCTTGAAACCTGAAATCCTTGCCAGATGTGGGCATAGCATTTCTGTACAGTTGATATGCTTCAAGGCTTTGTGCATGTTGTGCTTCATGCCCAGACTTAGATTAATTGATTTGGATTTGCTATATTTTGAAGGAACAAGAAATATAGACAATGATGCTCTTGGAAGAACATCACCATCTACATTTCATATTCCTTCAAAATCTACAAGAATACATCTAGTATTCTTGCTTCGTAGCTTCTCTGTCTTCTTGAAATGTCATTAGACATTTGGGTTCCCAATAGACATATTTATAGCATATCATTTTGGAGATATGGATTTTATTGTATTTGATTGATGTATACTCTAAAACTGTAAATTATTTTATATAAGAATCTTCTGGCTATATGTTTTTACATTCTAAAATGTGTTTCATTTATTGCAAAAGAGGATATATTTTATAGATATTTTCAGTGCATATCGACAAAAGTCCCCCATTTTCCCCTGAATAATTCTAGTTCCATTTTCTCCTACAACCCTTTTTCACCCCAAACATTTGCTACTACTATGGAATCACTACTGGCTTAAAGAAAGCACTATGTTGTACCAGTTAAATTGTTGCCAGAAGGAAGCAGGGAGTGGTCATTTTCCATCTCATCTTAGACAGGAAGTGTATTTTTTTCCCTGTACAAAAGTTTTACCTCTTGATTAGAGTAAGGTATACTGATGGAGGGATAAGTACATTTGTGTACAGTGTGGAACTGTAGTCTAACTTGATTGGAAAAGACTAACCATTCAGTATTTGAGTCTCAAAATACTCGTTTTTTTAAAAGAATAACTTTACAGATAATTGTTGATTAAATGTTATTAATAATCCCTTGTCTTATTAAATTTATAGGCTTTAATGCATCTTTTTGAATAAACTCACTCTGCAGTTTATGAATTATTGATATGGCTACTCTTATTTTCCATTCTCTTTCTTTGTCCAAGCTTTGCAAGGCAATATTCTAACACTACAATTTCTTGATCTGCTGTAATGATGCATTGCTATGCTTATCAGCATTTCATCTCTCCCTCCCTCCCTCTTTCATCTTATGCACAGATAGGTTTCTCTATAGACTTATATTTCAGGCCAATCTAGCAACCCAATGTTGCTGTTGATTAAAAATGCCAAGGAAGAAAAGATCAACTGACAAACAGGTTATTTAGGCAATCTTTCCTGCTCTGTTCTCCCTGATTCTTACAGTACCTCCTCAGAAAAAGGCTGAGTCATAGGGAAGGTCAGTCTGAGATACAAATCGATGCTGATTGTTTGGTTGTGCATTTTAAAGCAGAGGCTCCCATCTTTTTTTTGGGGGGGGGGCAGTGAGCTTATTTAGAATTTTGAAAACACAAGGGCGGTTTTGCAAAATGATTTTTGAGTAGATGGTAAGCAGTTCACTTTCCCCTGTATCAAGTTATCATAAAATCCTCCCATCCTTGAGTGGGCTGAAAAATATGATATGTGCTGTCCCCAATGCTGATCCGTATCTTTCTTCTGCTGACCTGTTCCTGGTTACTGAAGTTCACTGAGTCCAAGATAACAAAACCTGATACACCTTGAAGACTATCCTTGCAACAGTACCCATGTTACCTGTTGTTTCTACTATCCTCCTCCCGTTGGCATGCTCTCTGTTATCACTACTTATTTTTGTCATTTTTCTGAAAGATGCACATATCTCTAAGCAAAAGACTGTATCTGCCCTGAGCTTTATTTCATAAGAAAACTAATGGGCTCTATTTGAATATTTTTAAAGACAAATGGTGCTTGAAACTGGTATATTATAGTGTGCTTAGTTTGTTTTTTTTATTTTATTAGCAGACTTTTCAAATATAAAACCCAAATGAAATTGGGAGCATCAAAGAAGCTGTCCAGTGAAACATTGGCTCCCTCTAGTCTAGATGCAACAGTGGTGGTCTCAGATATTTAAAAATGGGTTAGCCCAGTATAAGAGAAAGGTCTCAGGTTCATTGACATAGATGGATATTTATTTAATTTAAACTTGTAGTGTTGGCCATTAAATCTGGGGCATTCCGGATAAAAATCTGGTGAATCCAAAGCCTGTTTCCCACAGTTCAGTTAAAGCATGGGTGTCAAACTCAATCACATCATGTGACATATGACGTATTGTAACATCCTTTGTGGAGCTGGGGTGGGCATGGCCTGTGCATGATGCATCCGGTCTGCGGGCTGCCAGTTTGACACCCCTAAGTTAAAGCATTCTGCTGTTGTCTGCAAGCCAGCATCAGGATAATTGTTATAGTTTTTTCTGTTCTCATTGCCATATTGTATTGTCTCTGGTCTGGTTTGCAGCCACAGGATAATATTTTTATTTCTTGTGCAGAAAAGCTGCCACCCACCATTCACCTTCTAATAACACCAACCAGTAGGAAAATAATCTGCCAGTCACAGCAGTAGTTGTGATTTATGTAGCAATGGTTGGGCAAATAGCTGCATTTATGGGCTTAATTACCTGTCTGAATTTGCCTTTCATCTTCCCTGACCTGAATCAACCCAATTAGCTTACAAGCATAGGTTGCATTGCCTGCTTTCTGTTGTTTCATTGTGCAATCCCACCACAACTTTGAACTATGGATGGCACTCATTAACCAGGCTTCTTTTGAACACAGTTTAATGTTTTTTGCAGAAGAGTACTAAACCAGTTTTCATTTAGAGCTTTTTTGGATAAGTGCCAAACCTCTGTTAAAAAGCATCAGCTGACAGCTAAGAATGGGGATGGGATTTGTACGAACTGAATCTTTCTCTATGGTGCTCTACTGAGCAACCTCTCTCATTATCTACTGTTGTTTCAGCTTCTGCTGAATAGAGATTTAACACTTTTCCAAAATTTCATTAAACCTGTATAGCGTTAAACATTAGTTTACTGATCTTCTGAAATAATGTTAAACTCTTGTTCAAAAGCAGTCTGAACAATAACTAATAAGCAATAGCTAACAAAATGGATCTTTTTGCTCTATATGGTATAAGCTCCATATAGGAACTTAGGTAGGAACTTACAACATATAAAACAGAGAAACCCATTTTTTCCCTATTTTACCTGATACTTATCCTAACATTCCTAATGTCAGTTCTTATTTAGGCTAGTCCAGGTCTCCATTTCAAAGATTGGTTCAGAGATCTCATTGAACCTGAGGAATCTCCCACTTCCCCAGGCAGTGGTCCTTCAAGGACAGGGGAAAAGATTGTGCACACAAAAGTTTGCCAATTGGTACTGGGGTGAGCCTGTCGTCCTAGGGGTCACCTGAAGTACCACCAACAAAACGTTGTTCTCGTGGTTAAACTTCCATAGCTTATTACCTCCTTAAGGGGGGACAGCTCTATTTTGATGCTAGAATGGCTAAAGGAAGCTTTAAATTGCTTGAGTTACTTGCTGGGGACAAGAGACAACAGGCACTATATTGTGTTGTAGCAGAAAAAGTGTTCAAATGAGGAAAGGCATTACATGTAAGTTTCATGAATACTTGAACAGTAATTAAGGGCTGCTCTCTTTTTTTTTTTACTGTTCTTGGGGATTGGGGCCACATTGCATGTTCTTTGGAGTGGATGGCTTAACATTTTTGGAGTTTGGGGGAACATGAGGAGGGGTTTAAATGGTAAAATTTTGTTCCTGAAATTCCTGCTAATGAAGAAATCACACCAATTTTTAGGAATTTGATTTTTTAAGAGGTGAAACAGTAAATTGTGTCTGTGCAAGTATTATGCAAAACCCCTTTTAGCTCACAAGCTCTTCCTTCCATAAAAATCCAAGGTACTCTGTAAGCTGCAAACTGGGAAGTGACATGTAGTCTACTGGCTTCTCACCCTTCTTAGAGTGTTGCCATATATTGGGTAATTTAAATGCCCTACTTTTCTCTTCCATTTTTTAAGAATTCTACGTTGATCTTCCTGTATAGTTGGAAAACGCTCAACATAATTTCAATCGCTTTAGCTAATCCCTACACTTGGTGGAAGCCTTAATGCATGCCTGCATTACATAAAAAAATTAAGTGTTCAAGGACTTTGTATGACATGGTTGGGCTTCCATAGAAGCCAGGCATCTTGGTCCAGTGTTTATCCTTTTGCTCCAAGTTCCCCCCTCCATTCAATTCTAGGAGGAAACACCACAGCTCCCTTCCTGACCTCAGGAGACCTAGAACTTCCTCTCAAGAAGCACCTCTGTGACTCAGCAGAATTCTGCTTGCACAGCAAAGGCTGCTTCATTTACATCAGTTGCTGCCAAGTGGACCAGGCTCTGGCTTGGTGACAGAGCTCTCTCTGCTGGCAGAATTGCCAGCAGGTGCAAAAAAACAACAAAAACCCCACTCTCGCCCCAGCCAGCTTTTTCACGCTTGCTTATCTAGCATAGCAAGAAGTAGGACATGTTGGAGTGCCTCCTTCACTTCTAAAAATGGGCAAGTGATGACCTCAGCTAGTGACCCCTTTGCTGTGAGCATGGCATGGTGCTGGAAGGTGGTGCGCTTGACCAGAGGTACCTGTTTTTTCAGTCTTTGCTTTTGTGTGGATGAATGTTCTGGAAGAGTGATTAAGGGACTCTGATTATATGCAGGTCTGGTTCCCTTTTCGCTCTTTATTTTTAATCTCTTGCCTTTTGGGTTATCTGTATTGAGGAGAACTGAAATGTCCCTGGGGTTTAGGGCATCAGTAAACATATTGGTGAATAAGTACATTGTCTGAATGACATCCTGGTCTTAAGACTTAAGCCTTAATATCATTTAATTGTTTGGACATAATAAGTTATATAAGGTTGAAATTATACTGGATTAACTTGTGTTTAGAGTATGGCACGATACTTGAACCCAACGAGTTGAGTCCCTAGTAAGCAGAATTGGTACCATGCAAATACAACATTGCTAAGTGAGAGTAACAGAAGGTGTCATACTTATCTAGAAGTGAAGACCCCTAAAATTTAGAGAACAAATAAAATCAGAAACAGTTTTAAACAGTTTCTACCATGTTGGCTGATGTGCTCATTGGCATCAGTAGTTGTAGTTTGACTCTGACTACTGGGCAGAGATGTTGATGACTACTGGAATAAGAGATGTTCAGCCTATTTTAGCCTCTTCCCACAGCACAGGTGTCAAACTTGTAGCATCATGTTGCTGTCATGTGACATTTCGCGATGTTTTTCCCATTTGCTGAGGTGGGGTGGGCGTGGCCTGCGCATGACACATCCGGCCCACAGGCCACCAGTTTGACATCCCTGTCCTACAGTATATATACACAGTTTAGCCAAGGAAGAAATTGAGAGATGTTACTGTTTATACTTGATTATTGCTTATTGTTAAAATATATTGCTGGGGCTGATTATCTTAGTAATAAATTATATTCAAGAAAAAGCTTTCAAATGTTAGTAAGAAATACGTGGCTATATCCAGATGGGGAGGGAGAAAAAGACTGATTGCTTATTCTGAGGAAGCTACGCTGCCTGCATCTTTCCTGATAAAAGCATTTAAGCACAGCATTGCATAGTAAGAGGCTGTTTCTCCTCCAAAAGAGAGGGCAGGATTCAGCCAGAAGTCCTGAAATGTTGGAGTGCAGGAGTAGAAGTGGAGCTTTTGTAAACTTACACAACAGTGCTTTGATTTTCCCTTGCCATCTCTTAGTTTAACAAAACTCTGTGCATCAGCAAGAAATCTCCCAGAAAGGACTTTTCAAAATTATAAATGTATCTGTTTGCATTGGTGAAAATCCAGGATCTGAAGTGCACATTGATAAACATTTGTCATAATTTAAGTTTGAAACAAAGAAATATATTAACATTCAAACAAAATATATTAACATTCCAGTTTTGTAACATCTGGCAGCAATTAAAAACAGTGGCTCTTCAATAATATTGGAAATAGTAAGTAGGGGAAGAATTTCATTTCCTCAGAAACAAATATAAGGGGGAATATTGAGCAAATGTTGAGAATAGGCTACTGATATCTATGCAACAAAAGGGTAAACACAGTCCATGGCTTCGTGCTTGGCTTTCTGGAAAGGTCACTCCATACTTCACGTGGGGGGGGGGGGGGGAAGAAGAAAAACAATTGCAACATTATACTCTTAGATTAATCAGGAGTTGCAACTGATAGGAAGCCTGTGTTTAAAAGTTTGTTGTTGTTGTACCATTAAGCCTGGTGGTTTCCCTACTTTCCAAAGTTGAAATCACTGGCAGCTGCTGTTATAGTTCCTCACTTCTTACCTGCTACTCCTTCACCCACTAATGTACCCCAATCTACCAACATGGAATGGATGTTTGTTTGCTGAAAGTCATTTAAGTTGGCAGATATAACAGTGTTTTGTGTTGCAAATATGGCTACCACTTCCATCTTCAGCAGAACTGAATCTACATTGTTCTGTGTTAAATTCCCTTCTCTTCTTCCATTCTTAAATCTCTCAAATCTCTCTGTTCAGGGGTAAAAAAAAATTACAAAACTCTTGCGTCTGGTTATCTTTTTCTTTTAAGAGAGAGAATAAATCTTCATATTTACCTTCTCCTTGCAGAGGAAAATCCTACAGTGTTAACACCTGTGTTTTGGCTGCTTTGGCTTTCGGGGAATCAGGCCTGTCCAGGGAGGAGAAAAGGAAGAAGTTTGTTGTTAGGAAAATGAAGCAGGGTCTTTAATGAGTCCCAGTAGTGCTAACATGTGGGCGATGCCCTTTGCCAGGAAATGATTCCCAGGGATTCCTCCCTTGGTGAGCAGTCCCAACCTCATAACGAAAGCAGAAGGTGGCATTGGTTAATCCCAATGCCTGGAAAGCAAGAGACTTCCACAAGGCCAGTGAGATGGTCCTAGTCCTTGGTACAGCATGTCACGGGCACAGAGTGGGCTGGGCTTGCTGACGGAGCAGTTTCTCTGTCTATCGGGTTCATTTAACTCTTTGTCACAAAGACAAAGGACAAGATTTTATCTGTCGCTGGCTGGCTTCATGATCCCTGGCTGGCTTCATGATCCCGTCCGAGCAGCAGATGGTGGCTTCAAGTAAATCAAGGGGTAGGGGAATGGGAGGGGGGAGGATGGGTAACATATGGTATATGCAGACAGAAGGTCTTTTTGTGATGGAGGGAACTTCTCTGTGTATGCCAGCACTGGCTTTTTTCTCTCTCTCTCTTTAATTTATTATTTTGGTTGCCATCAATGACTTTATCTGGTGTTACTCATTGTATCAGTAAACTGCTTTTAAAGAAGCAGATTTGCTTTAAGCACTTCTGCATAATTTTATCATGGGACATCATCTGCAAAGTGGGGTGGGGAGGTCTCCTCTGAGTTCTTGTTGAAAGGAGTTGGAGCTTTGCACCCTGTGGAAGGAGTTCTCTTTGCCTGTAGAATAGATCAAGCCCCCTATGAAGTGTATTTCAGTCATTCAAATATAGTTGCTCTTTGACTCTCAGAATCAGTTATCCAAGGGAGTTGGTTGGTTCATGGAGTCTTAAAGCAGGTCAGGTTTTTCAAACTCTGCTGTAAAGCAGCCAGAAAGATTGTCTTTCCCTGTTGTCTTATGTTGAGGGAGTATATGGCTGTGATTAAACAAACTTTGGTGCTTATAAAGATGTGGATCAGCTAGACAGATGGCACAGCTGGACTGCTTCATGGCTAGTAATATTGTAACAACTACCTTTTGAGCACCTTCAGTGCTCTGTCCTAATTATTACCTGGATATGTTGTCTGAACTGTAATGTTTTGTGAAGGAAGTCTTCACTATCAGCCTGTATGTTGGACTGTTGCTATCATTCTTGTATATGGAGCTTGTAGAGTGAGATAAAATTGAGAGTGGTATTGTCTCAAATTATATAAAAGATAGCAGCAAGTTAGGGAAAGCGTGGCTGATGGCTACCAGATCACTAATCCTTAACTTACAAAAGTTCATTTAGTGATTGTTCAAAATTGCAATAACATTGAAATAAAGACCACATGATCAAAATTCAGGCACTTGTCAACTGTTTGACGGCTGCAGTGTCCCAGGGTCATGGGATAACCTTCTGACAAGCATAGTCAATGGGAAAGTCAGGTTCACTTAATAGCCATATTACTAACTTAACAAACTGCAGTGATTCACTTAACAACTGTGGCAAGAAAGGTCGCAAAATGGGGCAAAACCCACAAATGTCACACTTAGCAACATAAATTTTGAGCTCAATTGTGGCCATAAGTTGAAGACTACCTGTATTGCATAGGTGATTCTTGAACGTGTGACTTATGGCTTTCTTGCATATCAGTGGCCAAGAATGTGATTGACCAATACTACTACTGGAAATAAGACAGGCAAAACAATTAAAGTACACAAACTATATCATTAATTTATAGACTTTACCCCATAGTAAAATATGATGGTAATAGTGATAACCACCAGTTTTGATGTCTTTGGGTTGAGAAAAATGCCTCCTTAAAAAAAAAAAAAAAACTCCCTTTGTAGGATCAGGAAAACTCCTGTGTTTCTTTTTATGATTGATTGGGAGTTTCTGGTGCAAGGCATTTTTTCCTATGGAGATTCTCAATCATCCAGTTCATGGCTGTCCCAAAGGTGCTTTTCTAAAGGGCAATTGGACTTTCTTGGTTTCTCCTTAGAGCTGCTCAGATCATCCAGAGAGTGGGTGGTGCTTCAGTCTCTGCTGTTGTAGGCTGAGCTAATTCTTGAGGAACGCTCCTCCTTCCGTCACGTGACTCCATTAGAGCGTTCCCCAGTTTATGCTCAGCCTCACGCAGAGTAGGCAGTGTTTTTTCACTTCTCTTGGCCATTTCAAGACCAACAGTATTTGGATTTATTACTCTTTCCTATCAGGTTGTATTTAATTTATTTTACCCTCTTAGCCCCGCGCAGTTGGTTTTTGGGATTCTAAATTCCCCTGGGAGTCCCTAGCCCTGGGGGGGGGCAGGGGGAAGGCTAGCCAGCTTTCCAGGCTTCCCCCCCATCCCTTCCTCATTGCCTTCTGCCGGTTTTTTTCCGTTGTTTTATTTACTCGCATCGATTCACTCTGTTCCCCCCCCACCCGAACGCTGTTTTTCTTCTGTCCGAAGGTTGCTGGACTCTCCCTTGCTTGCTTTCCCCCTGGGGACTTTGGATTGCCCCTGGAGAGTAGTTTATTGCTGCTGCTGGAGCCCTGTAAGCCTATGTAGCAGGCGGATGCCATTTTAAGTGCTGCCTCGTGGCCGGGCGCCATTTTGTTTTCCTTATCTTCCCGATCGCTGCAGCGCGCTCGTAATCAGGCAGCAGGACCAGCTGGCCTGCTCAGATTCCGATCAGCAGTAAAATTGCCTGGGTTTCGTTGGAGGCTAGTTTCTCTGCCTCCCTTGTTGGCTTCTCCTGCGGCTTGCCTTAACTGGCGTGGCTTAACTCTCACCACTTCCGCCCAGTTCCGCCTGGGAAGGCAGTATGGTTAGGCCCAGCCTTTGCCTTAGGGTCTGTGGCGTTCCTTGGTCGTCTGGACCAACTTCCTCTTCTTCCTCTAATCACCTTCGGACATATAAATTTCTAAAAAACAATAATAACAATAATAAGATTAGAGGAATTAAGAGACAGAGGAAGATCTTCCCATCTCAATAAATATTAAAATCATAATAATATATACATATACATATAAATATATATATAATATACATAAATAAATAAATAAGAAGGGGGGGCGTAAAAGATTTCTCAGGGCTCCCGGCCTTGTTGTAGGTCGACCCCTAGGCGCGCCAACCGCCTCATATTGATCCCTTTTCCTACTCAATTATCAAAAAATGGCAAAAGGCAATCCTTCCACAGGCTCTTCTTTGAAGGCCAAATCAAAGACCCACCATTTGCACAGGCAGGCTAAGGAGCCCTCCAAAGCCTCCCAGAGGGACGCCTTAAAACGCCATAAGGCGCTGGAAAAAGAGATTGATAAACGCACCAGGCAGGCAGGCTCAGTGCCTCCCATACTACCTCCTTCTACCTCCTCTCAACCCCTTCCTCCTGTAGTCCATTCCTCTCTATCCAGGCGCAGCTCGCCCTCTCAGGGTCACCAGGCTCCTGGAGCACCGGCCAGACGAACTCCAGAGGCTACCTTCATGCCCACGGCTGCCGGCCTACGCCAGGAAGAACCTCTCATTCAGGTGGTTCCGGAGCAACTGAGATCCTGGATGGAGCAGGCTATCCACCAAGGAATTGCGGAAGGGCTCCAACAGATGGGCAGGCCTGGTCTACCTCCACTGGCCACCGAATCCGAGTCTCATTCAGTAAGATCACTCCCACTCAGATCGGAACCGCCACAGGATCAGGTACCCCATCAGGGGGAGGGTTCCCCCTCAGTAAGGGAGGAGGAGGCGGTAGGGGAACTAGATCCTTACAGGGAGGAGGAGGAGGATTTTGATTTGGGGTCCCTGCAATATAATGAACCCCCTTACGACATAGAATCATCAGAGGCAGAGATGTCAGAGGATGAGGATCTCTCTCCCAACCAACCCGCCTTTGTGGGGCTCTTTAAGCCCCAACTATTCAAATCCCTCCTGTTCAAGGCCAGAATAATTTCGGGCCTAAAAACTCAGAACCCCTCTGACCCCCCCCTCCTCTTGCTCTGGAAGGTCCAGGGGATTCCATTTTTCAACAGCCTATCGTGGAGGCCGAGGTCATACCAACCCCCCCCATCTTCCTCGACCTGGTATCCAAGCAGCTAGTCTCTTCGGCGCCCTCCCCCACCTCCTCGACCCATGATAAAAAAATCTTCAACCTAGACCCAGAACTTTCCAACCTATTGGGTACTCCGGAGGTTGATGAGCCCATTGTGGGCCTGGCCTCTTCCTCCACCCTCAGCGACCCCCTAGAGGCCCTGAGACTGGAGGAGAAACGATCGGAGCTGGCCTTATGCCGTGCCCACCAATCAGATGCTTGGGCAATCAGATCGGCCACGGCTGCCTCCTTCTTCATCAGGTCATCCATTCACTGGCTTTGCCAGTTTAAGCAACATGTCCCAGCCTCCAATGTTCGAGCCCATCAGGACATAGCCAAGATTACGGCCGCAGCCAAGTTCTCAGCTGACGCTACCTATCACTCGGTCAAATTTTCCACCCGTGCCATTTCCTCCCATGTCTCTGCCCGCCGTCTGCTCTGGCTAAAACACTGGCAGGCAGACCTCAAGAACAAAGTTAGATTGGCTTCCGCTCCCCTTGTGAGAACCAAATTGTTTGGACCATCTCTGGATCCCCTTTTAGTAGAAGGAAGGAACAAGAAAAAATTCCTTCTATCCTTCACCCGCAAGTCAGAGCCAAGATCCCTGCAGCCCTTTCGGAGAGCTCCCTTTTGCCCCTATTTCCAAACCTCCTTCCCTCCCAAAGGCCCTTTGGCTCGGGTCAGCCTCAGGACAGGACCAACTCCTCTGACAGGCACAGAAGGGGCGGTGGTTTCAAAAGGCCCTTTCGGGGCTCAGGCAACAGGCCATTTAGGCGCTCCAGATAAGCCACCAGATTTGGTTCCCATTGGCGGGCGTCTCAAGACCTTCGCCAACCAGTGGGATTCCTCAACCTCTAACGCCTGGGTTAGGGACACCATCAGGTTTGGCCTTGCCCTTGAATTTCAATCTCCCCGCCCCCCCGATTTTTTCATGCCATGCCCCCTCTCCAAGAACCACACCAAGCGCAGCCTCATGGACTCAGCAATTCAGCACTTACTTGATATACAAGCCATCCAACCCGTTCCTCCGTCTCAAAGAGGTCAGGGATTTTATTCCCACTTATTTGCGGTACCCAAACACTCGGGGGGGATGGAGAATGATTTTGGATTTAAAGTGGCTTAACTGCCATCTCGTATACCACAAATTCAAAATGAACACGTTGCAATCCATCCTGCTGGGCGTTAGGCAGGGAGACTGGTTGTCATCCATTGACCTCTCCGAGGCATATCTACACATCCCAATCCGACCCTCCCATTACAAATTTCTCCGTTTCTGCTACAATAACCTCCACTTTCAATACGTGGCTCTCCCATTTGTGTTGGCCTCAGCACCCAGAACTTTCACCAAGGTCCTGGCTGCTTTAGCTGCACACCTCAGAACCCTCCCGGTGCGCCTCCACTGCTACTTGGACGATATTCTCATCCTTTCCCCTTCCAGGGAACAGGCAGTGAGGGATACCCAAACTACCCTATCCTCTCCAGGATCATGGGTTCCTCATCAATTGGAAGAAAAGTCAATTATCCCCCTCCACCAGGATAACTCACCTGGGGACGGTAATCGACACTGTGAAGGGAAAGGTGTTTCTATCTGCGGACAGAATTCTCAGCACCCAAAAATCTGTAACAAGTATCAGACGCCTTAAGAGGGTTTCCCTTCTGGAACTATCCCAGTTACTGGGTAAAATGATATCTTGTCTTTCCATTATTCCCTGGGCCCGTTTCCACCCGATCCCTCCAGTGGTTCCTGCTCCCGTTCCAAAGAACCGGATCAAGCAACTCAAAGCGCAAGGTCAGGCTCTCACCAAGGGTGCTCACCTCCCTCCTTTGGTGGAGCAAGGCGTCTATCAACAAGGGCTGCCCCCTCAGGGAGCCCCCAAGAGTCACTGTCACCACAGACGCTAGTCTGTACGGATGAGACGCTCATCTCCAGTCCCTTACAGCACAGGGCAGATGGTCAGCGACGGAGAAACTGTGCAACATAAACTGGTTGGAGCTTCACGCCATCCATTTGGCCCTCCGCAGTTTCCTCCCCCTTGTACGCGGCCGCCATGTTCTCATCCTCACCGACAACATCATGGCCAAAGCCCACATCAACAAGCAGGGGGGCACTCAATCATTCCGCCTAATGAGGGAGGCCAAGCGCCTCTGTCGGTGGGCGGAGTCTCACCTCCTTTCTCTCAGGGCGGACCACATCTCGGGCCCTCCAACACCCAAGCAGACTGGTTGAGCAGAGCCACCATAGACCAGTCGGAGTGGTGCCTCCACCCATCTCTATTCAAGGAGACGACATCCATCTTCGGCCCACCAGTGGTAGACCTGTTTGCCTCCTTCTTCGATACCCACCTTCCAAGGTTCATTTCAAGATTCCCATCCCCAGGGGCGGAGGACCACAACGCTCTTCGGTGCCCATGGCCTACGGGCCTCCTTTATGCCTTCCCTCCCCTGACGCTGGTGCCCTTAGTTCTTCAGAAGGTCCTTCAAGAAAGGGCGGAACTATTCTGGTAGCACCTTATTGACCCGTCGCCCTTGGTTCACGGACCTCCGCAGCCTATCAGTAGCCCCTCCCTGGAGAATCCCAGCAGACAGAATCTCCCTGTCCCAAGGTCCCCTTCTCCACCCGAACCCCCAATGGCTTCAACTAGCCATCTGGAGATTGAGCGGGAATGTTTGAAGAAGGAAAACCTCTCTAACAAAGTCATTGAAATCATTTTAGCAGCCAGGTGACCTTCAACCACAAGGATTTACGACGCCACCTGGACCATTTTTCGTAAATGGTGTGTCAAGCTTCTTATTGACCCAACTACCCCCTCCATTGCCCAAGTGCTTGACTTTCTCCAGGAGGGTCTCAGTAAGGGGCTGTCCCCCAACATGCTAAGACATCAGGTAGCTGCATTGTCCACAGTCATCTCCGGTGGAGAAGGCAGTTCCCTCTCTCACCATCCCCGTATTCGGGCTTTTCTGAAAGGGGCCACAAATTTGCGCCCTCCGGGCCTTTACTGGTACCCAACCTGGGACCTCAACAGGGTCCTTACCTCCCTCACAAAACCACCCTTCGAACCCTTAAGAGAGGTTTTGCTTCAGTTCCTATCCTACAAGGTAGTTTTTCTGGTAGCGATCACTTCAGCCCGTAGGATATCAGAGATCGCTGCACTGTCTGTTAGGAAAGACCTTTGCGTCTTCCACTCTGACCAGGTGGTCCTCCGGCTTGACCCTTCCTTCTTGCCCAAGATTAATTCGGTCTTCCACAGGGCCCAAGAACTTATCCTCCCCAACTTTTGCCCCAGGCCAACTCATGAAAGGGAGAGACTTTGGCACACTCTGGATATCAGACGTGCCTTGCGGATTTACATTAAATGTACTGAGACCTTCCGTAAGTCCGAGGCCTTGTTTGTATCCTTCCAACCAAAGTCACAGGGGCTCAAGGCTCCCCCAACCACTATAGGTCGTTGGATAAGGGCGGCCATTGCCAAAGCATATCAGGCTCAGGCTCTCCAGGTGCCCAGGGGTATCACATCTCACTCCACTAGGAGCGCGGCTACGTCAGCTGCCTGGGCTACCCAGGCTCCAATAATCGACATTTGCCAGGCAGCGATGTGGGCCTCCCCGTCACCCTTTATTAGGCATTACAGGATTGACAGATATGCCTCAGCTGAGACTTCCTTCGGTAGAAGGGTTCTTCAGAGGGTTCTCAGGAAACCTGAGGGGACTGCAGACCAGACGGCGCCCCTCCCGTAGGACAGGCCCAGCTTTGGTATGTCCCACTCTCTAGATGATCTGAGCAGCTCTGAGGAGAATGGGCGTTGATTCTTACCTGACACGCCATTTCTCTTGGAGCTGCGAGGATCATCCAGCCCTTCCCTTATCTTTCACCATCTGGTGGGGTCTTGTTTTGGCCAATGAACCTTTAAGTCTAGTCAGATGAGACCACGAATTCCTGTTTCCTCTCGTCTTCGGATAAACTGGGGAACGCTCTAATGGAGTCACGTGACGGAAGGAGGAGCGTTCCTCAAGAATTAGCTCAGCCTACAACAGCAGAGACTGAAGCACCACCCACTCTCTGGATGCTCCTCGCAGCTCGAAGAGAAATGGCGTGTCAGGTAAGAACCAACGTCCATTCTTCTTTGCAAACATTTTGTTTCTCATCCAAGGAACTTTTTCAGTTCTGAACTTCTTCTTTTTTGTGGAAAAAAAAAACCCCAAGAAAAATACCTTTTGGAAAAGCATTTTTGGGAAAGGCATATTTTTTCCTTTCTCCTTCCCCTTGCTTCCACCAGAAAGAACAAAGTCCAACTTTGAAAAGAAGGTGCCATTGTTTTCACCATTACATGGTAAACCCATTCCTTATGAATAGTTTCAATTGATCACAAAGGGAGCCATATTGATTTTTTTTGGACATACCACCTTGATTCTACAAAACTCTTAATTGTTCATCAAATGCAACCCGTTAGGAAAAGAGGTTAGCAAAGTGGTTGAACAGCTGTTTTGCCTGTAAAAATTCCCAAATTCAACCCTAAGTGGATGTTTAGTTTGAAAACCCAGAAAAGCTTCTGTTAATGACAACACTCTTAAGATTTGATCAACTAATGTTCTGACTGCAGAGAAGGCAACTTTGTACAGTAACTTTCAGCTCTGAATCTGTCCTCAGGAATAGTTGGCAATAGTGAAGAGTGGAGCTTTTGCTTTGGAAATCAACAGGAATTGTAGCTCCTTCCCTGTCCCTTTTTGAAGACTCTGGAAAGCTCTGCCTTGTCCCTTTAGAAGTGGAATGCTGGATTGGATGGTAATGAAATCTCCCAACACAGTCTCTTTTCTTTTTTTTTAAAAAAAACAACTCTTTAGGCTATATTTAGAATAGAATAGAGCTGGGAGGGATCTTGGAAGTCTTCTAGTCCAGCTCAAGCAGGAGATCCTATATACCATCTCAGACAAGTGACTATCCAGTCTCTTCTTAAAACCTCCAGTGATGGAGCACCCACAATTTCTGAAGGCAAGCTGTTCCACTGGTTAATTGTCCTCGCTGTTAGAAAGTTTCTCCTTAATTCCAGTTGCTTCTCTCTTTGTTTTTTTTCCAACTGTTATTTCTTGTCCTGCCCTCTGGTGCTTTGGAGAATAATTTGACCCTCTCTTCTTTGTGGCAGACCCTCAAATACTGAAATACTGTTATCATGTCACCCCTAATTCTTCTTTTCTTTAGACTAGCCATACCCCAAACCTGCAGCCCTTCTTCATATGGTTTAGTCTTCAGGCCTTTGATCATCTTAGTTGCTGTTGATTGAGCCTGTTTGGTAATTTCATGGAACTGTAAAAAATGCAGGAGAGGAGAGGTGAGTCCCATATTATGTAGATTAATTAGATAATGTTTGCAAATTGTGTTGAACATGGCAAGAATGAGATAAAAAGCTAGGCCTTATTATGCAAATTTGCTAGCGGCTTTTGGTTGCTGGCAAGGGGCCAGAAGGGCTTTTCTCATTTTCCCATCTTGCTGCTTCTCCTTGATGGGAAAGATCCTTCCGTTCCAGAGAGAAAGAGACCCCTCTAGGCTTCCTTCACTTCATCATTACCCCAAATCAGTTGAATTTTGCCTGACAAAGCAGGAACTCCCTCTACAGGCTATTTCTACTGCTGTCTGTGCTTTGGAAAAAAAGTAGGAAGGTGAGAATTAAGACCTGCTAAATCATCTTTCAAAGCGGGTGTGAATTTGGGCTGCTGCAAGAGCTGGAGAAAGGTGTTTAAAATAACTCCAACACTTGCTCAGGAGGTGAATGTTTGCTACAGGTTAAATTCATCTTAAAATGGTTGTTACGTAGCTTTGGGTGGATGGGTTGATTGATTTCGGAAAAGGAAAATCTTGTCTCTTTTTCTGGTCACCTCTTGCCATGTTCTACTGGAATGCAGATTCCATTTTTCCAAGTAGCCTGAATGGATCATATATAATTATTTTTTGTTATTTATGGATCTGCAATGGCATCAAAAACTTATGTCTGGAATAGTCATTCTTTGTGCAGACAGGAGATATGTGTATATATAAAACAGCAACTGAAAAGTACTACGTAGAGCACTGAACTCTTATTTCCAAGCTTTATTGTTCAGCCAGAGGGACTAGAAACATGTCTGTAATATTGATTGCTTTCTCAAACACCTTGAGGTTTTGTTTAGGCTGTGGTGAACAATCAGGGATTGATTCTCATTAAATATGAGAAGGATTGGAAGTACAGTACTCCATGGATACAGGGCTGCTCGCTGCATATGCAATTTTGGAAGATGCTGGGAATAAGAAAATATTTTTAAAAGTCAAATTGAATAGAGTGATGTCTAAATTCAGAGAAGATTGGGTTTATGATATGGATTTTTTTTTTTAATATATTGAGCATAACATTCTAGTATTGCATCTCCACCTTTATTTTTGGCATCAGAAAAATGCTGTTGGTTTATCTGTTTATCCCAGTAGTTTGGATATTTTTCAGTTACAGTTGACAAAGGTTGAGCACTTGGAATCCTATAGATAGACTTCTAGAACACCTGATAGACTAGAACACTGGGCCATATTTAACAAAATGAAATTCAATGTAGAGAAAATTAAAGTCCTACACTTAGGCAAGAAAAACCAAAAGTACACATACAGACTGGGTGAGTAACTGCAGAGATGCCAACACTCCCGATTTCATCGGGAGGCTCCCGAAAATTCACCCCAACTCCCGCCTTACGATAATTTTCCTTATCCTCCCGAAATTACGATATCTCCGTAAAAGGCGGAGACAAATTACGAGCAGCAAAATTTTCACCGCATGCGATGCAGCTAGACATGCGAGATGCCCATCGGAATTTCACTGCGGACCAGCCCGGCGGGTCCGGCTGTATCGGCCTTTCGCATGCGGTGTGTGAGCTAGCTGACGTAGTGTTTGAACGTGAACACAGTCAGTCGCGCGACCACCGTGAAACATCGGTGGATGATTTTGTCATTGATATCGACACAGGATGGCGGAAAACAAACAAAAGAAGACCAAGAAATGGTCTCAGAAGTATAAGGCGGAATACAGTGTGCAGTACTCGTGTATTTGGAAATCTGAAAGAGGAATTTATCACGCATTTTGTTCAATCTGCAGTGTTGATATTTCAATTGAGCATGGTGGTCGTGATGATATTCGGAAGCACGTTGGGAGCAAACGGCACACAGACATTGCGAAGGCGAGATCTTCGAGCACTAGTACCCTTTTGAATTATTTCACCAAGCAAGGGACAAGCGAGGAAGAGGACATTACCCGAGCTGAGCTTCTATTTACCGGATTTATAGTGGAACATAACTTGCCAATAGCTGTCGCAGACCACGCTGGCCCTTTATTTTGGAAGATGTTTCCAGACTCAAAAGTTGCTTCAAAGTATGGATGTGCCAGAACAAAAACTTCAGCAATAATTTGTGAGTTGTCCAATTGTACTGCTTCATCTATTGCCAATATTGCTAGATCATCACCATTTAGTTTAGCCACAGATGGTAGCAATGATGGTGGTGAGGCACAACTTTATCCTGTTCTGATTACGTATTATGACAACAATGCTGGGATTGTGAAGCAAAGTTTGCTAAGTTTGCCTGCATGCAAACAGGATTCCACTGGAGAAAATATTTACAAATTGCTTGATAGTGAATTCACTGACAGGGAAATTCCATGGGGAAATTGCTTATCCTTCTGTGCTGATAATGCTTCTGTCATGGTCGGCAAACACAAAGGAGTTGCTGCATATATCCACAAACAAAATTCAGAGTGCTACATCATGGGATGTCCATGCCATATGATCCATAACACAGCTAAGAAGGCTGCTCAAGCCTTGCCAGTTGCATTGGATGATTTTCTAGTTGATATTTATTACTACTTGGACAAAAGTAGTAAACGTATCAAAGGAGTGAAAGCACTGCAAGAACTCTGTGATGCCCCTACACACAAGATTTTGAAGCATGGTGCAACAAGATGGTTGTCACTTGGTCAGTGCCTTGACAGATTGATTGAACAGTGGGAGCCTCTTCGCCTCTTCTTCAAAGAAGAAATGCAAAGAAAGATGAAACCTATGAAAGCCTTGAGTCTAACTTCAGGCCAGAAGAAGACAGCTGTATCTACAGCCAGTACTGGCACTGCATCATCTGGAGCTACATGTACAGTAAGCACTAGTAGTACTGCTACCACTGAACTATCCTGTGCTTCAAAGAAGACAACGGGGACAGCACAGAAAAAAGTTGTTAGAGCAGGTAGCATCACTGGCCCATCATCAAGTTCTTCATCAGAGTCAAGAAAAACTGTATTCCCATCTACAGGTAAAGGAGGGCCCAAATTAAGTTCTGCATTTTCCAAGTCACTTGATAGGAGCTCAAAACCTTCAAGTCAGAGACCTACTCCTTCCTTGGCTGCACCTAGCTCAAGCTCTCTCAAGCGTAAAATTGGATCTGGTACTCCAAGTCAGACCTCTTCTGCTAGCAGTAAACGCAAGTGTAATGACCTGACAGCTAAGTGTACAGTTACAAAAACTAAAAGTGCAAAAACTTTGCAGGAATCTAGAGAAAAACGTGCCAACAGAATGTTCTTGTCACCTCAAACAAAGCTCTATTGCTTCTTCCTTCGATATGCAAACAGGCTTTTTGAGAAGGGGAATCGTCTTCTCCAAAGAGAAGAACCTTGTATCCATCTTATCCATAGAGAACTGAATGGACTTCTGAATGATATCTTCATTCGGTTTTTAAAACCATCAACAGTATCAACACATGCTCTCTTAGAAGTACCCTACTCTGACAGAAATCATCAGAAGAATGATGAGGACCTTATGATTGGGAAAGATGCCAAACTGTACATAAGAGAACAGAGAAGTCTAGAGAAATCTGCCCTCACTCTGAGTGAGTCAGACATCCAACGTTTCTTCAGTGCCGTTCGCTCCTACTATATGAAAGCCTGTGATTACATCTTCAAAACCTGGCCTCTAGATGATGAACTAGCAAAGCATGCTCAGGTGTTGGATGTTAAGCTACACCAAGAAGTGAGGTTTGACTCTGTGGAATATTTCATCAAGAAATTTCCCACTTTGTTGGGTGATGGTGATGATGACACAGATATTCTTGAGAGTGAATTTGCCCACTACCAGGCAGACACCACAGTAGCTACAATTGCTACTAAGACAGTGAGAGTAGATGAGCAGTGGCATGAAATTTCACAACTCACAGATCCCCGTACTGGTGCCAAGATGTACCCTGCTTTGACCAATGTGATGAAGGGAATCTTGGTCATTCCTCATTCCAATGCCTCATGTGAGAGGGCATTTAGTATTGTACGGAAGAATCACACTGAATTTCGTCCCAACTTGATTGTCAAAACCCTTGAAGCCCTCTTAATTGAAAAATTTGCTCACAGTACCCCTTGCTTTGAAAGAGAGTACAACATAGACATTATCAGAAGAGCTAAGAAAGCCACACAGCTCTCACTCAGCAAAGCTGCCATGGGAGAAGGAAGCAGCAAGCATTAGTACCAGTCAGTAGGGTAAGAAGAACATTGCTTTATTATCTTCATCCTTGGATCTAACATCAGGCACATAAACTGCCTGTATTAAATACATGTGCAGAAAATAAATTTAGTGTGCATGGAGGCTTGGAGCATAATTAATTGTACAGGTAGTTCAAAATTTATCTCCTGTTTTCCCCCAAATTAGTCTTTTCTTGTCTAACATGAAAAAAAAGCCCACATTAGATATTTAATAAATATCTTTTGTTCCTTTTATTTCCTTATGGATACATTTTAACAACAAAATTAATTTTGAATATTTGTCTGTCATCTATGTTTTTTTTTAAAGGTGGTAATTATTTTAACATGTAAAATGAGCCAAAACTAAGGCTCAGACTGCACCAAAGAGCATCTAGAACCCCAGAGCTGGACCCCGCCGTAAGGGTCGAGCGCTCTGTGCTCGAGATGTGCGCTATGCGCACATAATTTGGTGTTATTTGAAAATCCTCCCTAATTCTCATTTCCAAAAGTTGGCATCTCTGGTAACTGTGAGAGCGATCTTGGAGTCTTAATGGACAACCAGCTAAGTATGAGCCAGCAATGTGCAGCTGCCACCAAAAAAGCTACTGCAATCCTAAATTGCATTAACAGAGGATACAATCAAGATCAAGTGAGGTACTAATACCACTCTATAAAGCCTTAGTAAGGCTACACCTAGAGTACTGCATCCAAATTTGGTCACCACACTATAAAAAAGATGTTGAGACTCTAGAAAAAGTACAGAAAAGAGCAACCAGGATGATTAGGGGACAGGAGACTAAAACATATGAAGAATGGTTACAGGAACTGGGCTTGGCTAGTTTAATGAAGAGAAGGACCAGGGGAGACATGATAGCAGTCTTCCAATATTTGAGGGGTTGCCACAGAGAGGAGGGGATCAAGCTATTTTCCAAGGCACCTGAAGGTCAGACAAGGAATAATGAATGGAAACTGAACAAGGAGAGATTTAACCTGGAAATAAGGAGAAACTTTCTGACTGTGAGAACAATCAACCAGTGGAACAGTTTGCCCTCGGAAGTTGTGGGAACATCATCACTTGAGACTTCCAAGAAGAGATTGGACTCCCATCTGTCAGAAATGGTGTAGGGTCTCCTGCTTGGGCGGGGGGTTGGACTAGATGACCTACAAGGCCCCTTCCAACTCTGATTATCTGTTATCTGTCAGATGTACAGAGGAAAAATGTTGACATTAAGTATGGGAGCTTAAGCCTGTAGGGTGACATGTTAGAAATAAAAATGGAAAGGTCTCATTCAAGCCAAGGACACATGCTAATTTGTCAAAGACTGCATTTAAAAGAGCTAATAAAAAAGACAGATCAGAACCCATTCAGGGTCACACATGATCAATGATTTGATGCATGATCATAAACTGTTTAATCATGAATTTTTGAATGTAAGTGGTAAAAATCGAATTTCCCAAAACTTTACCATATTGGTACCATATTGGGAGAAAACAAAACACTTGTTATATGGACAACTTTCAACTTTTGTTCTCTACAAGAGTATTTTCAAATGGGAAAAAAAATGGTGATCTTGTTTTTAATAAAATTCACTAAGAATGGAGCTATATATTATCAAATGCTTGGCTGACTAACAATGATGTAGGGTGAGAGGCTGTATAGTTGCAAAATAAATGAAGAATGTAGCCATTCGTATAACCATTAACCCTACTGAAGTACCTTCTCCACCCTCCTACCCCCCAATAACCACTGTTTTTCTCAGAATTATTTATAGCCTTGGGTCTTGAGAGAGTAAAATTACACAAGTAATGGTGTTAAAAAAGGATGGATGGTACTTCTGCCTGCCAGTCTTTCATTTCCTCACTAGCGATTTATAGCATCTTCCACAGTCAAATAAATAGCCACCATTGTGCAAAAATAATAGTAATATAGACAGGTGTTTTATTCATTCAACAATGGCTGGTGATGCTATAAGAAGCTACAGAAATTACTTTTATAGTTTCCTCTATACTTGATAATGTTGCTTTAAATAATACTGACGTACGTATATGTTCTAGAGGAAGTAACAGCTTTGATTTACTCCAAGGGATACTGCAGGTTGAAAAATGACTGAAGGTGTGTGGCCCACAACACTTCCTGGGGAGATCAGGGCTCCAAGGGGAATTGTGGCTTGGCTAAATGTGCTGGCATAGCTGGCTGTGGTATAGGGATTGAAGTAACATTTCTCAGTGCCAGGCTGCCTGCAGTGGCACCAGAGCTGAAGTCCAAGGCTGGGGGCAGTGGCAGCTGGCTGAGACTGTTGAAGACCTCAGGCCCTGTGCTGACATCACTGAATGTCATTGTGCAGGGTGACCAAAAGGGCATGGATTGGGGGCAGGGAGGTGAGTAGAAGGGGTGGTAGAGGGTTGCTGCACCCCTGCAGTCATAAACACTATTGGGCTATGTTGAACCAGCTGAAGCATTCCCACCTTGCATGCAGACTACACCAGGCCACTCCCTGAGGCATTCCTGTAATACTTTACCAGGAACTCATCTACTTAATGACTTACAATTCTCTTTTAATGCCAGAATGCCATATTTGCAGTTGTTGAGTGAGGAAATCAATGTAATGTCTCGGTTAACAACCTCTTCACTCAATGACCAAGATTACTGACCCAATTGCGGGTGTACATTGAAGAGTACCTATACCTTTGGGTTCTACAGCTGTCCACTATGTCATCTATTTAATGATGCCATATCTCTACTTTCTATTCTCTTTGGTTTCTGCCTTCAAAGAAATAGCTGACTCTTTTCTTTTTAATACAAAGCAACCTCTTTGTAATGAATTCTTGCTTTACTTGTCTATGACCTTTCTTCGCATGACCACTGAAAACATAATTAACTTGCTCCGTTTTTTACTGCCCTGTCATAGGACTCTGGGCAATATTCAAAACAATAAGATGTTTATTAAACAGTACAACATTTATTACACTTCCAAAATATTACAATTAACACTTCTTTGAAAAATTAACTGTAGCTATGTAACTATTACATAAAAACTATATTGCTTGAAAAAAGAATATATATATCCTATATCTGTGATGGTGAACCTATGGCATGTGTGTCAAAAGTAGCACGCAGAGCCATCTCCCCAGGCACGCCAGCCGTCGCCCATTGCTCTTCTGGCTTCTGGCACACATGTGCACCGGCCAGCTGGTCTTTGCACATGCAGGAGCGCCAGAAACCGGAAGAGCAGGTGGCCCGCGCTCATGCATGCACCGAAAACCGGAAGCTCAGCTTCCCAGTGCGTGCATGCGTGCCACCCAGCTGGTCTTCCTGTTTCTGGAGTGCATGTATACGCATGCTGGGGAGCTGCTCTTCCAGTTCCTGGTGAGTGTTGTTGTGCAGGGTTGCCCCCCAAAAAAAATAAATAGATTGGGGGGAGGCAATAGGCAGATAGTAAGAAGTTGCAATCCCCCTACAATCATAATGTGTGCATGCTGCCAAGTGCCAAGATTTTGATCACTTGATCAAAAGTGCCAAGTGCCATAACTTTGCACCTGGATCATAAATCCATTTCATAATTTCAGACAGTAGCTGAACAAATGGTTTTAAATAGAGGCACAGTGGCTAGAATGCAGTATTGCAGGCGAATTCTTCCAACTGCCATTAGTTTGATTCTGTCCAGCTCAAGGTTGATACAGCCTTCCATCCTTCCGAAGTCATTAAATCAGGATCTAGATTATTGGGGGGGAAACATGCTGACTCTGTAAACCGCTTAGAGAGTGCTGTAAAGCACTATGAAGTGATATATAGGTTGAAGTGCTATTGCTATGGTTTCTTTGTTCCTTTAGTTTGTATTCTGTCCATACAACATTCAAGGAAGCTTGTGACAGTTGCAAATATAACATATCTCTGACGTCCCATAGCTGTTGATCCACCACCTGTGCCCGGTGAAGATGGCGCACTAGAAGGCAAGGTGGCCAGCATTAGGGATTCCCGCTGGCTGAAAGGGCGGTTCCAGTATTTTATCGAGAGGTAGGGGGATGGGCCGGAAGCCCTCTCCTGGGTGGATGCTTCCACGATCCACACTCCGGGCCTTATACGGATGTTTCATGACCGTTTCTCTTTGCGACCACATCCTGACCGTCAGACTCAGGGGAAGGGAGGGGTAGGGAGAAACGTGAGCAGCAATGTAGGAGGCGTGGGAGGGTCAGAGAGTGAGCTGTGTCATTGAGCCACAGCCCACAGCAGATAAAAGTGGGTGTGTTTTCTCCTGAAACTTCGTATGGGACAAAGTTTAACCTTACTTCGGATTTTCTTTGTGGACTGCCTGGTGATTTTCTGTGAGTAAAATTTTATTTACTATCAGTTCGGACTTGGCAGGCAGGATGTGTTGGAATGCCAAGAATATTATCAGTTCCAAAGAATTAACTCTGGGAAGTCCAAGCCAGCTTGCCTGCCTGTGTTTGTATGAGTTTGTACTCTTTCACCTTTTGGGAAAGAGGAAAGGCGAGACAGAACATATATATGTATGTATGTATGTATGTAGGACTAGGTGTGTTCGGGTCTTTTCCCATGTAAGGTTAAAAATATCTTGGCGACGTTTCGGTGAGGTCCCACTCGCCATCCTCAGGCTGGTGCTTTCGGCTTCTTGCCAGTGCAAGCAGTGTATGATTGGAGCTGCCGTCTATATATACTGGTGGTGGGGGCTGGTGTGATGGGCTGATTGGCTGCGGTGCTGCCTCTTGATTGGTTGATGGAGTTGATGTTGGTATAATGGGCTATGTGATGGCCTTGTGAGTTTTGTTATGGAGATATCCTGGATCTTGTGCTGTAATCTCCTGGGTCGTTTGTTTTGTAGTGATCTTTTTCCATTAGCCTCTAGTTTGCCCTTTTGTAGAATGTAGGACAAAGTATTTTTCTCACAATCATAATGGGGGTATTTCTGCTTTCTTTATCTCTGTGTTATAATGTTACCTTTGCCAACTTGGTGCTCTCCAGAAGTGTTAGGGAATATTAGCCAATCCTATGTCTTCTAGATGTTTATAGACAGCCTCTCGCAACATTTTCAGTCACGGAGGTCACTGAACATGTTGCCTGAGGAATTGTGGAGGTTCGGATCTCAGCCTATCAATGGATGGGAAACCCAAACATCTCCATGTCATCCAAGTTCCAGCATTGCCTAAGGAAAAGACAGAAAGGATGCTAATGTTGATGTTGTGAAAAAGGGCTGCTTTAGAAGAAAGATGGCAAGCTTTTTATTATTGTACCTGGAAGCATTCTGGACTGTCTTATATAAAAAATGCATGTAATTGCAATTAGGAAGAAAAAAGGAAAGTCTAATAAGCAAAGACTGTGAAGCAACTCCCTGAAGCATTTTTTTCTTGTACTCTGTCTCAGTTATTTTTTGATTTTTGACTGGTGAAGCTTCTGTTACTCTCCTTGATGCAGAAAAATGTAATGGGAACATATATTGAGTTCTATGAATTATCTTTTTGTAGACTGCAAGTGTTTATAGTATTTGTATTATCTGTTTGAAGCAAAGAACACATTAATCTATCAACCCTGCTTTGTATAAATGGGTGATAAGGTCAAACTATGATTTGTTATGCTGTACATTTAGATTGTTATGTTGCGTCAGTTTAGGATGGAATGACAAAATAGATACTTTTGCACATTGAAATGTTGGTTCCTCCCACCACCACCACTTACAATATCCAGAAAACCTATCTACATCTCTCTCTCTCTCTTTATATATATGTGTGTGTGTGTGTGTGTGTGTACACACACACACACACATATATCCATCACACACACACACATATATGAAACTAACCATATCAGTTGCTGAGTTGCATATAAGTTATATTGTTGCTTATTTTGTGGATCCAGCTATAGTGGTTTGTAAGCCATGGTTTATGACAATATGCTGCATAAACCCAGTTAATAAACCACAATTAAAGAAAAGTGTACTAGAACATTGTATGAGCCTAGCCATAAATAATTAGATTCCCATCAATTATATCTTTACATTGGGAGTATATCTCACTGAAGTCACCAGACCTTTATTTCTGAGTATGTAGGTTATGCTGCTAAAAACTAAGTCATCTACTCTCAATAGTTTTCTTGCACAGCTCCTTATCATTTAATTGGCATTTTCAGAGAAGAATGTGTAATCATAGCATTTCTAGCTTGGTACCTGCTGTTTGGGGATTTTTGTAGATGTAGTACAACCCATACATACGGTATCAGGTTGGAAAGGTTGTAGTAATGGACTGTGACAGAGATTTCATCAGCAAGAATATAAGGCAGACTGGAAAATATATTCGCTGGAATAAACAAATGTTCAAGTAAACAACTTGAAAAGTATTGAATCTAATTATAAATCTTTATCTGTGTAATAGTCCATTACATAAGGGCCATGATGGCTTGCAAGTTTAGAAGGTTGGGCTGACAATCGTTCGAAACCTGTTCCTGCCAAGGGGCAGGGTGAGGTCATGTCAGAAACCCCAAGCTCACCTCATACAGATGAATGTTATCTAGTTAATTTAGAAAACTTCTGCAAGCAAACAACCAAACTCAGAAAGTACCAAGGACCCCACAGTTCAACCCTGAGTGGCATATATTCTCTTCTATTTAAATTTGCTTTCATGTGCATCTCAGTAATGAATGAGGGCATGACTTGAAGGTCAAAATGGTCCCTACTAATTCTAAGGTTCTGTAGTTTTATGATTGCAAGGAGAATGATCTGCATAACTAATTGAAAACAAATCTAGGTCTCATTTCTACTAGTCCTTTGTAAAGTGGAGGATTTAATTTCCTTTCTGTTTCAGGTGTGTGCGGCTGTTGTGGAGCACTGCGGCCCCGTTACAAAAGACTTGTTGACAATATCTTCCCAGAGGATCCAGAGGTAAGTGAACCTTAACTAAAAGCCTTCTGCACAGACAGATGTTCAGTTCTAGTGGTTTATATATTCCAGTAATGGCCCCCATTAGCCCTTCTTCGGTTTTTAAAAGTTATTTATTTATTTATACAATCTATATGATCATTCATCTCAGTGAGTGATTTGCTGGGCATTTTACTTCATTATGTAACCCATTCAAGAATAGAAAAATACAAATACATGCAAAAATGTTAAGGATCAACCCAATCTCAAAATTGACAAATATCAATTATCAATTCGTATTTTTTTAAAAAAAACTATACTGGGTTTTCTGAGTCTTTGAAAACTGCCAGGAAACTACATCAAAGCTTTTCTTCATGTCCAAATAAACTAAAGCTGCTGGATCTTACCTCCATGAAATCAATCCTCTTCTTCTCTTACCTCCCTGGGCTCCACAATTTGTCTAGTCCAATTTTTAAAACTATTTATTCAAGTGGCCATTACCAAATCAGACAGCAGATAATTCTGCAATTATTTTTATTTTATTCTATTTTATTTAAATGATTTATATGGCTATCCATTCCATGACGGTGACTGCAATAGGTTATGTATTATGTATATTTTGTGTAATGTTGTATAAAAGAGTAATTCTTTCTGTTAGTTGCCTTAAGTCTCCGTGCATTCAGTTTCATCAGAGGACTGTGGGTTGTAACACAGCAGTGGGAGGAAAACTTTTCTCTGTCCGTATTTTCATATTTCATACGAATTATATATGTTATGTATATGACATGTACCTGTGTTATGTCTTTCTTTACTTACCTTCTTCAGCTTTTCATGCAAAAGCCCCAAAGCAAATGGCACTACATGACTTCATGTGTACGGAAACATTTCTCGGAATGGTGGCTCTTTTATATTGTGTCCCCACCTAGTATACAAGAAGTAGATATGCTTATTGAATCAAAGTTAACCTGATTCTAGAATAAGAGATCTCATGTGACCATGCAAAGTTCTATATACATACACATATATATGCACACACACACACACACACACACACACAAACACAACTTGCAAACTTAAAATTAGCAAAACAGAAGGAAACAACAAAATAAATATATTCACATTTCTCTGTCTATTTTCAAATTCCATCTTTGGTTCTCAATTAAAATGCAGAAAATACACAAAGAATAGATCTGAGGAAATTGCCAAATCCCTTTTTTTTAAAAAAAGAGGAGCTATTCTTTTAAAGCTTGTAGGGTGTATAAGTGCACATGAGGACAGAAGTTATACACCCAATTCTTTTTGCTTTGAAGAAGCTGTGGTTACTGAGAAGCTATGTCTTTATCTTTTTATTCAGCTGGCCGTGCTGTTCATTGGTACTAATGGGTCTACTAATTCAAACCCAAGTCTATACTCAGCCATAGAGTACTTGCTGGTTGACTTTTGGTCTTTCCTTCTGTTGAACTGATCTAAGGGATTGTTTTGAGGGTAAATGAGGGATAAATTGCATGTGGGAATATTAATATATATATATATAGATAGATAGATAGATATATATCTGGCATTCAGCTTTGTTCGGGTATTTTCCCACGTCATAGTAGTGGTGCTTTTAAAGTTGTAGCAACGTTTCAGCAGAATCTCATCTGCCATCATCTTCAATGGCACCAAAACCCTAGCCACCATAGAAAATCCCAGCCACAGAATCATCAGAGAAGCCATAGAGATTGAAAAAAGACCAGAAAGCATGAACAGAAGAGATGACTCCACCAGGCTGTCAATCATTTGGAAGCCTGCACTCACAAACAAAAAAATCTCCACACCACAAGCCAGACAAACACCTAGGCACAAACAGATCCCCCCTGATACCTCCAGCTCAAACACACCCCAACCAGGCACCCAGATGAAACCCAGCTTCCTAACTAATGATAGCTATCCATTTACCCGAAGCCAAGCTGCACTAAAGGCCTCTAATAAAGTAACACAATGTTGCCAGCCAATCAAGATACAAAAAGAGCCCCCCCCCAAAAAAAAAAACAGACAGAAGATATTAGAAGCAGAACACAGCAAACTCCAAGACCAATAAACACAGACCAAGACTCTCAACCAATCAGGAGGAAGAAAAAACCATTCTGACACAGCAATAGGCTGCCCCATATTTAAATCTGAAACCACTGTAAAAGTCTGACTCACAGACAAACACTATACAGAAGCCTGATGATGGCAGATGAGATTCTGCTGAAACGTTGCTACAACTTTAAAAGCACCACTACTTTGACGTGGGAAAATACCCGAACAAAGCTGAATGCCAGACATGTAAGTACCCGCGAAAACTTAAGAAAACATATATATACATGTATATATATGGCATTCAGCTTTGTTCAGGTATTTTCCCACGTCATAGTTGTGGTGCTTTTAAAGTTGTAGCAATGTTTCAGCAGAATCTCATCTGCCATCATCAGGCTTCTGATGGCAGATGAGATTCTGCTGAAACGTTGCTACAACTTTAAAAGCACCACTACTATGACGTGGGAAAATACCCGAACAAAGCTGAATGCCAGACATGTAAGTACCCGCGAAAACTTAAGAAAATATATATTCATATATACCTGCCCCAATCTGATCCCTTCGGAAAGAAAGATCCTTGACTCCATTAGGTTAAAGCAAGGGGTTCTTTTACAAAGGGTTTTGGTTCCAATAAAGTCAGGCTAACTCTGAATTTTCCCATGCTCAAAAGATACAGAAAGGTTTGCCCGCAGCTCATACCTCGCCCTGTGACCAGTCCATTTCCAACCAAAATGTTTTGAGAATGGGGGTAATCCACATATTTTCTCAGGGTGCCTAGCCTTGGGATTCTGTTAAAAATTGGATCTGGGCTGCTCTGGTCTTTATTACCTGTCATTCCCCACTCCCTATTTCCTATCATCTATGCACATAGCTTTATTTCACTTCCATCCTTCCTCCCCAACCCTTCCAGCCTTTGATGGCAGGATGCCTTTGAGGCGCCAAGCCGAACCAGGCAGTACTGACAATGTGTGCTGATTAGGGGATTAATATATTTAATAATTTAATTTTTAAGTTTTAGCATGGAAATGTTCTTTCAGGATGGGCTGGTAAAAACCAACATGGAGAAGCTGACCTTCTATGCCCTCTCTGCTCCAGAGAAGCTGGATCGCATTGGAGCTTACCTGTCAGAGAAACTAATCAGAGATGTGGGCAGGCACCGATATGGGTAAGGGACGCTGTGTATTTTCAAAAATGCCTTTAATAATGGTTCTTTTTACCTCTGTTCTTTGTCATTATGAATCCTTCCTGCCTATTAAAATATAAGTTTCTGGTTTTGGAAATATAGATTCAGTTTCTACTATGCCATTTTATCAGTTCATCTAACTTAGGTTTGTGAATGCCAACTATTAACATCTCTCTAGGGCAGCAGTGCTCAAACCACGGTGTAGGAATAACCATAGTTACCTAATGTTGTTTGGGTAAATAATATATAAACCATGATAGCAAAGTTCAAATGTGTTTTCACTTTAAACTCTAAATGATATAATTTGGGTGCGATTGAGAAACTGTCCTAAGAGGGAGCTAGAGAAACTGGATTGCTACTGGATTGATGGTTTGATTGTTCTGCGTGTTCCCTGTTGCTGACGTCCAAGGAGAAAAGAGTTTTTGAATGCTGCATATCTAATCTACTGTGAGAAGATATTTTGCTGGACTGATTTATGGATTGACATTGTAAGTTAACTGATTTTGTTTGAAACTGGATTTTTGCAACTGAACAATCTCCAGACTGAACTGACTGAGCACTAGTGAATGATATTTGGACTGTTTGACCCTGCTAAACTCTCAAAGGAATAAACTATTCAACTAAGACAGTGTATCCATTTTTACTGAGTGTGTAAACTAAAAAACGTTTTCTCTCATATTCGCCTGACTGCTGTGCACATTCTGCTAGGGTATATCCCTAACACTGGTTATGGGCCCAGGCTGCACAGTCAGACTAACCAGGATACAACAGGCTTATATAAATTGAGAGTTAGTGTAGTAACACAATATTGTAAACCGACAGCTGTGTTTTATTAGTTTATTATAGTTTAATATCCAAAGAAAAATGGCACAAGTCAATTTACCAAGTTTGTCTCTAATATCCAAACTGGATGGAACAAACTATGTTTCATGGTCTATGAAATGCAGTCTACTTCTACGCAGAGAAGGTTTGTGAAGTATAATTCAAAATCCACCAGAGGTAGATGATTGGGATCCGGAAGATGAGAATGATGCCCAGAAAATAAATGAATATAAACTGAAAAATGAGCAAGCTCAATGTATAATAGGACTGACACTCTGTGACCAGCAGCTTGTCCATATTCGTGGAGAAGAAACAGCTGCTAAGTGTTGGGAGAATTTAAAGAAGATATATGTTCGAGACAGTGTAGGAGCACATATAAATCTTACACGGAGGCTCTTCAGAACACATCTTCAAAAGAATGGAGACATGTTGACTCATATAAACACTATGAAGAGAATTTTTCAGGAACTGCATGAAAAAGAACTTATCTTCACATAACTGCATCAGGTTTATATAATTTTGTCTTCGTTAGATGAGAGCTATGACGACTATGTAACTTCTCTGGAAGTACTGCCAAAAGATAACCTCACATTAACTGACATTACTGGCAGATTAATTGAAGAAGCCAGGAGAAGGCTTGAAAGGGATCAACTGAGAAGGAAACAACCACAAGAAGAAAAATTATCTTCAACAGCCTATACAATTAAAAAATGTTATAATTGTGGAGGAAGAGACATTTGGCTAGATTCTGCAAAAAAGGAAAACGCCAAAGTGCCAAAAAGCATCATGTGAATGGGATTATGAATAACTAAAATATAAGATTTCATTGGACTGGAAATTGATTTGATTTTAATCTTGTATTCAGGGATCAAAACATCCTTGACCAGTAAACTTGTGCTAAGACTTCTTGTTGTAGCATGAATTACATAAAATGATTTAATTGGTAAAGAAAAACATGCAATAAATATTTTGGTTCAAGATTTAGTTCACTCTTTTAAAAACAGAATTACAAAGCATGCACAAATCCAACCATAAACATCTAATTGGCTCCCAAATGTAAACTATCACAGTTAAAGAGTAAAATAAAGAGAGAAAGCTGACTGTAAAATGGAATGCTCTTTGTATTTTGTAAATGCTTATTTAGTAGTTCACAGTTGCAGAAAGTTTGAAAAACATTGAAACTGATTTGTTGTATCCTAATTGAAATTTATACCTAGAACTTTCCTGTAGGCAAAGCCAGTTCCTCTGTCATTACTCTGCATAAAAGCCCTTTATTTAATTTTGTCCACCCAGTAGCAATGTATCAAGCAATGCTACAGCATAAACACATACATTGTTTTGTTCTACTTTCCACCAAATATTGACCTGACTTAACAAGGAAAAACGGAGAATGCTATTACAACTGTAACATCACCCTCAGCTTTGGGGTCATGTTCAAATATTTGTTTCTGTTTAGCCTTATCTGCTTTTTTTTTTTTTTAAAGACTACCCTACAGTCCTGAAAGAAGCAGAACTATGGTTTGAACTAATTTTTAATGATGATGATATGTCACAGCCAGTAATTTTTGTAATGAATCATATAATCATATATTTGAGAGGGTTGCTTAGACACCCTCTCAATGTAGGAATCTAATTTAAAAGTCTTCAGCTTATGATTATCTAGCACTGTTTCAACACCTCTCACTACTTATCTGAGTAATTAGTTCCAGTGTTCAAATACGGTTACAATTACCAAGTTTGCCTTACGGTATCTTCCTTTCTATATTTTAATCCAAATTTTCTTTCAATCTCAGCAAGATATATGGACAACTCCAAAGAATTCCCGAGCCCATGCATGGACTGGGAAAAGAAATAGAGTTTTATCTTCTTTCATTGTCATTGCCATATGTCATATGTTTAAGAACATTGTCATACGTCTTCAATATTTTCATCTCAGAGAAGACAAGCTATTGGGCATATTATTTTTCAATTAAGTTTCACTTAAGGCTTTAAAATAGAAACAGGTAAATTGTTAGTTCTAGTCCCACCTTAGACACAAAGACTTCCAAAAAAACCGCAGGGCTGACTTCCGGTGGGCACTTCCCTTGAAGACGGACCGAAGACCGTGATCATGCGTGGCTTGGATCTGTGCTTATCCTGTTGTAGGTCCTAACAGGACCGGATCCATTTTGGACCCACCTCAGAGGGGTGGGGGAAGAGGGGGAGACCACCAGCTGGGTCGAGGGGAGCTGCATCCTCCCTGGCTAGATATACTCCCCTTGAAGACAGGAGGTAGCGGCAGTGTTAATGGCTGCCCTGAAGACAGGAAGCTTCCGGGACTTAAATGTGTGGTGAAGTGGTGAGCAGCATGTAACCAGACAAAAGAACTTGGATTTTTTTTGACAACCCCAAGAAACAGAAAGAAAGAGCCCTCGTTTAAGAGTATGACAGCGGCTAATGGAAAATAAGAGGAAAATATAAGGTAAATAAAAAACCAGATTATAAAAGAGCTACAAAGGAATTAGAGACTAAATTTGAAATAAGATACAGAAACTGGCATTAATTAGGCATTGGATAGAATGCTGGACTTGCCTGGAATTGACTATATTTAAAAGAGCTAATAGCATTAATACAATTCAAAAGAGAAAAAAGAACTTTGAAAAGTAGAAAGTGATATAGAGCACCATCTAATGATTAAAGTCACTTTTCCTTTTATGATTTCATGGAAAATTACTGGACTTATAAATGTGTGAATGAGAAATGAAATGAAATAAAAGACTATATTATAAGAACCCCAGAAGCACTAAAAAGGGGGGTGATTGCAGCAAAAGGACAAATGAAGATAATACCTTGGGACTGTTTGGTGTTGATTGTGACAAGGAGGCAGAAGGATTAATAAGAGGAATTAATACAAACAGATATTTTTGGCAAGGATTAAAATAAAAGACTCTGACTTTTAATAAAATAAAGAATGACTCAACTGATTAAAAAATGGAAGAAATAGGCAAAGGATTCAAGTCACAACTGCAAACTCTGAGAGGAATGTTAAAAGAAAGAATGGAATTATTGGACACACTGGCAGAAAAATTAATGGCGATGCAGTTCGCAGAAGAACAAAGAACATTCAAGGAGGAGGAGTTAAAGGAAGAGGAAAGCAGCTTAGAAGAGCACAGAGAACAAGGGACATTGCCAAAAGACATAAAAGGAACTAAGACATTGATGATAGATGTAACAAATAAAAGGGAAAATACTCCCAAGATTAAACAAAGGAAGAAGTTGTACAAGAAGAAATTCTAAAAGAGAGAACAGGAAAGGGTGGAGAAAAATAAGTGATTGTCAGATGAAAATAAACATAATACTAGAGGAAAAAAGAGGAGTAAAGAGGGAAGACTGGAAAAATTTAGAAAAAGGAAAGCTGGCTAAAATTACAAGAAATGATAAGGCCGAGAGATTTAGAGATAAGGGTTAAATAAATTATAAAGGGGGGATGCCACATGTAAATGTATTTTAGTATTTTTTTTTATTAGAAATATAGATTGGGGAGATTTGAAGTTTAAAACTTATTGGGAATTATCTTAAGATTATTATATAATTATATATGAGAAAAACGAAGATAGAGTGAGAGAAATTAAGAGGGCTTTATTGTTATCAAACCCTCTGTGTGTGTGTATGTCTGTATGTATGTGTGTATGTAATTGCTTATCTAAATGATACTAGAAAAACAGAGAATATGGTAAACTGGAAAAAATTATGCTATTAATGACCAAAAAGTATGATGAAAATTAAATAAAACTTTATAGGTTAATCTTTGCTAAATGGAAACAAAAAGGAACCTTAATTCTCTCTTTTTTTCTTTTTCTTTAGTGTGTACATATTATATTAGACATGAAATAGAAAATGTAATTGATTATACGTATAAAGGATATGAGGAAATAGAATATGATAAATCAGAAAAGGATTATATTGGAATGTGAAAGTATTTGTAATGAGATTATACTATGATTAAAAAGGAAGGGAATGAAAATTTAATACAATTTTATAGGTAAACTTTGGCTAAGTGGAAACAAAGAAAAATATGAAATGGTTATATGAATATCTCTGGAATAAATATAAGATTTATTGTAGACTGGGAGATATACCATGTGAATCCTGAGTTTATTTTATTTTTACTCTTTTTTGACTGTTTATTATATATCAGCTTTGAGAAAGTTAATGAAGATAATAATGAATAATATAAAATAAAATACCGTATATACTCGAGTATAAGTCGACCCGAATATAAATCGAGGCACCCAATTTTACCACAAAAAACTGGGAAAACTTATTGACTCGAGTATAAGTCGAGGGTGGGAAATGCAGCAGCTACTGGTAAATTTCAAAAATAAAAATAGATGCCAATAAAAACTTTCACTAGGACAGTTGAGAATAAGTTTGATGTTCACAATTTCCTCTTTGAAAGAAACCAGTAAATAGGGAACAAGAAGATGAAGAAAAAGAAGTGTGTTTTTTCACACTTTTCACACTGAAGTGAACAAAAATGGCATCATAGGAACAAGCTTATTCTCAGCCCAAAGGTTTGTTTCTGATTTCTTCCCTGATTTAAGGGAAATTTGGGAAACGATCTCACTATCATGAAAGGTTTGATTGATTCACTAACGCAAAAGATGATGATGATGACAGTGGTAGGCAGGAGTCACTCTCTCCCTTGCAAGAAAAAACCAAGAGCCGTTCTTATGATATCTCTCTCTCTCTCCCCCCCCCCTCCTCCCGAGTGGACTGAAAGCAGCTGGAGCTGAGGAAATGAAACTGAGTGGAGCGACCTCCACTTGCCTAAAGCTCAGAAAAGCCTCCCCCTCCCCCCCCTCCCCCTCCTCCCGAGTGGACTGAAAGCAGCTGGAGCTGAGGAAATGAAACTGAGTGGAGCGACCTCCACTTGCGTTGCTTTCTCAGCCTAAAGCTCAGAAAAGCCTCCCCCTCCTCCCCCCCTCCCCCTCCTCCCGAGTGGACTGAAAGCAGCTGGAGCTGAGGAAATGAAACTGAGTGGAGCGACCTCCGCTCGCGTTGCTTTTTCAGCCTAAAGCTCAGAAAAGCCTCTCCCTCCTCCTCCCCCTCCCCCTCCTCCCGAGTGGACTGAAAGCAGCTGGAGCTGAGGAAATGAAACTGAGTGGAGCGACCTCGGCTCGCGTTGCTTTTTCAGCCTAGAGCTCAGAAAAGCCTCCCCCTCCCATGCTTAAAAGTTGCAAAGGAAACACGGAAGCAGGGAAGCGGCTGCCCAGCTTCAGAGCTCCACACCATTTTTTTTTCAGAGGGGAATCTGACTCGAGTATAAGTCGAGGGCGGTTTTTTCAGCACAAAAAATGGGCTGAAAAACTCGACTTATACTCGAGTATATACGGTAGGTGGTAAGCTGAAAATGAAAATAGGGGATAAAGAATTAAAAACATAAGTGGATAAAATGTTTTTGATATTGAATTAATGAATTGAAATATGAAGTGAGAACTTATTTAAGGATCAGTGGAATAGATAATGTTTTGATATGAAATTAGATGCAATAAATGCAATTATGACTATGTTTAAATGTAACCTTGAATCACATTGCTCACTTGAAGAGATGTGTAAAAAATAAAAAATAAATAAAACTTTATAAAAAGAAGAAGAAAGAAAACCTCAGGCTTTGTCCAGGCAATTCTGTGGGTCAGCTATAACTTGAAACCACACCACAAAGTTTCAGTTGGAACTAGTAAAATGCAGTTATGCTGAAGAATTCCTGGGTAGTAAAGAGAATGTACTCCCCAACTCTGTGGTTTCTTCCCCAAACCCCAAAAACTTTAACTTTAGACTATCTACTATTGACCTCACTCCTTTCCTAAGAGGTCTTTAGGGGCGTGCATAAGTTCACCAACGTGCCTACCGTCCCTGTCCTAGTGTTTCTTTTATTTTTTATTTTTCTTATATGTATCCATGTATTCATAACTATGTTTTTACTTATATATATTATCTTGCAAGCAATTGACAAAATTTAAAAAAAAATTAAAAAATTATTCATAGATGAACCGTCAAGTTCTTCCTGCACCAATGGGAGCTGCCCCTCTGTTCCCCACTTCAGTGTTGGGAACCCTGCTGGTCATTCTAGGTATGACTGTGAGACATCTGAGAAAATTCATTTTCTCAGGGCTTCTTATTCTTATTCTTGAGACACAGCAAGGAAAGGGTGAAAGGGATGGTAGCTAGAAGTGCAGATTACCGTATATACTCGAGTATAAGCCGAGTTTTTCAGCACATTTTTTGTGCTGAAAAAAACCCCCTTGGCTTATACTTGAGTCAGATTTCCCTCTGAAAAAAAAAATGGTGTGGAGCTCTGAAGCTGGGCAGCCACTTCCCTGCTTCCGTGTTTCCTTTGCAACTTTTAAGCATGAGGGTAATTGGAAGCAGAAAAATTCTTGCTTGAGGATATATTGTTTTTCTTTTTTAACTGTTTTTAGGGGGGGAGAAGACCCACCGCCATGTGAGAATGCTCAGACACGAAATCTATCCGACCGAAAATAAGTGTGGGGGGGGGGATTTTAACAGAGGGAAGATGTAGGGAGAAGGCAAAAGCGACGGAAGATCCTTCAGGGGAAACTGAGGGGGAGACTCACCCTTGGTCCAGATGAGCCCCCTTCCCCTTTCTCTAGGCTGAGAAAACAACGCGAGCCGAGGTTGCTTCGGCTCCACTCAGCTTCATTTCCTCAGCTCCAGCTGCTTTCAGTCCACTTGGGAGGAGGGGGAGGAGGTGGTGGTGGCGGCTCGCGTTGTTTTCTGAGCTCTAGGCTGAGAAAACAACGCGAGCCGAGGTCGCTCCACTCAGCTTCGTTTCCTCAGCTCCAGCTGCTTTCAGTCCACTCGGGAGGAGGGGGAGGAGGAGATGGTGGTGGCAGCTCGCGTTGTTTTCTGATAGTGAGATCATTTCCCAAATTAATTGATTCACTAACCCAAAAGAAGAAGATGTTGATGACAGTGGGAGGCAGTAGTCACTCTCTCCCTTGCAAGAAAAAAGCAAGAGCCGTTCTTATGATCTCTCCCTCTCTCTCTCTCTCCCCGTAATACAGTCAAGCCCTTTCCAGCACGCGGGATCCGCCCCCGCCGCTTTGCACCTTACAAATGCAAAAACCCCAGGATTTTGCATTTGCAAGGTGCAAAGTGGTGAAGGCAGATCGCGCATGCTGGAAAGGGCTTGACTGTATTACGGGGAGAGAGGGAGAGATCATAAGAACGGCTCTTGCTTTTTTCTTGCAAGGGAGAGAGTGACTCCTGCCTACCACTGTCATCAACATCTTCTTCTTTTGGGTTAGTGAATCAATTAAACCTTTCATGATAGTGAGATCATTTCCCAAATTTCCCTTAAATCAGGGAAGAAATCAGAAACAAACCTTTGGACTGAGAATAAGCCTGTTCCTATGATGCCATTTTTGTTCACTGCAGTGTGAAAAGTGTGAAAAAACACACTTCTTTTTCTTCATCGTCTTGTTCCCTATTTACTGGTCTCTTTCAAAGAGGAAATTGTGAACATCAAACTTATTCTCAACTGTCCTAGTGAAAGTTTTTATTGGTATCTATTTTTATTTTTGAAATTTACCAGTAGCTGCTGCATTTCCCACCCTCGGCTTATACTCGAGTCAATAAGTTTTCCCAGTTTTTTGTGGTTAAATTAGGTGCCTCGGCTTATATTCGGGTCGACTTATACTCGAGTATATACGGTACCTTATTTGTCTTCTTTAAAAGTGGGTCCATCTTTTAAAAAATGCATCAGTTAGAAAAATTTTAAAAAATTAAAAATGGGCAAATTAGCAACTAGCTTGGGACATAGGAAGCTGCATTATACAGTAATGAGGCACATCAAACCTGGACAAATTGCTTGCATCCCTTTGGATTCCCAAGCAGAAAAAGGTTTTATTCCACCTCCTGCTATCTTGTGATGCCAGGGATTGAAACTATTCTTTTCTCCATCCATTCTCTGTCCCTGAGCTGCAGTAATTCATTCCCAGCAATCAGAATGCTTATTTCATGGCAGACACAACAGAACAGAAAGAACAACTGTATGGTTGCATGGTATTTCACAGAATGATGTGTTCAATGAAGTCTTTTCACAGTTGCTGGTCAACAAGGCTGACTTATGCATGGATTTGCAGCAGTCGTTAGCTGAATATTGGATTTTATTGGGAGGAATTTGCGCTTAGGATGCAGAAAACAGCTCTCTGTCGTGATTTTCTGGGCTGAATATGTTCCCTCATGAAATGAGCAAAATATAGTCTTGTGATTTAAATACCTTTTCCATAATGGGATGCTTTCCAAATGTCGATGGGGATTATGGGATTGGGTAACTTGGAAGACACCACGCTGCAGAAAGCTGCTTCAGTCTCTTAACTGTTCCTAAAGTGATAGTGTTTTGCTTTTTGCCACAATTTGACTCCGTTGTCTGAGTCAATTCTATATCTGTATTCCTTCTCTTAGCACTTGCCTTTTGTTTCACAAGTACAGCTATTTTTTGAGGAGTTGCTGTTTATGGAGAAAAGAGGTACATCCGTGTATCTTGTGTGGGTGTGTTGTTGCCAAGAATAAACTGCTGTTCCAATTAGAATTATTGGATGAACAGATGGAACATGATCTGCAAATAGTTTTGGACAGGAATCCCTTTTTTAATCTGACCAGCCCAATCCAGATTTGTAAATATCCCTGTTTATAATTCACACTATGGATGGCTTTTATCTGCCACAGATAAAGGGGGAAAGAGGAAGAAGCAACATTAAGGCACAAAACAAGAAAAATCATTCAAAGTCAAAGAAGTCTTTTCAGCTGAGCTGTTAGTACCTTCAGATTTGTATCAGAGGGTTAAGAAATTATTAATAAGATTAATAATGGCAGATGTTAAGTTGTTGGGAGAAAAGATTAAGTCCAATCTATGTCTTAGATAACAACAGGTAGCAGCACTTGGCAAAGCTTATCTGGACTGGACAGAGTCAAATCTGATTAGCATTTAAAGGGGAAAAATTGCAGAGTTGCAGACTAAACATGTGTCAAAAACCATCATCCTGAAAGAAGACAGTAGATTGTGTTTGCCACACCCTTCCTAATAAAGAAGAATATTTGTAGTTTAGGACTGACATGAGGAGTCCTTGGTGTTGTCTGAACTTGCCTATTTTCTTGCAGATGTTTTATTAGCCAACCTAGGTAATATCATCAGTGCTAGTTGGGTAATGAAACGTCCGCAAGAAAATAAGCAAACTCAGAGAGCACCAAAGACTCCACACTCTTCCTACAATATAAGGTCTGTATATTCTCAAGTATTGAGTTCAGCTGAACAACGTATTTTCTGTTTACATCAGGGGTGTCAAACTCAACGGCCACGGTCCGGATCTGGCCCTCAGGTTGCATTGCCACCCTAGAAATAGCAAAGGACCAACTTGCGGTGCCTCTGCCAGCAAAAACGGAGCTCAGGAGGGGCATGCATGGCTCCATCTTCACTGGCAGAGGACTGCAGGAGGATCCCCCCAGCCCTGCCCAGGCCACTACAAGTGCCCCCTAACATGAGTGATGTCAAGCTGGCCACATCCATCTGGCCCCCCGAGGTCAAACACACCCCTCATGTGGCCCTCAATGATATTGAGTTTGATACTCCTGATTTACATCATAGTAAAAAGATTGAGGCTGGTGAGGTAGGAACCTGCTGTTTCCAAGCTAGTGATGGCCATTATCTAAACATACCATCACTATACAAGATTCTGGGTGGTGTGCCAAGTGTTTGTTATTTGGAAGGATGAATGGAAGAAGTCTAGAATTTAAGCACTTGAGATAATATAGAAGTCAGGTTCTTTGTGTTCTTTAAAGCTCGATTGTTGTCCTTCAGACATTTCATTTCCAAGCTAAGTAATATCATCAACGTGTGGAAAGGTGAACTTTGTTTCTTGTTTATATGTGGTAGCTTACCTTGCCACTCATGGGTAAGGTGTGGTCTATTTTTTGATACTTCTTTTATTGGAGTATTGTTTCTCCCCGATCTATTATCTGGTGCTGTTTCCTGCTTATCTGGATATTGATTGCTGAGGAGGATGTACTATGGGTTGTTTGTTTCCTATTTTTATTTTTTAGGCATTTATCATTTCTCTCTATGTCTTTTAATAGCTGATTTGTCAGAGCATCAAGATTCCAGGAATTATCATTTTTTGGATTTCAGTTTATCTAAAATATTGACAGTTTCCCAATTGAAATTGTGGTTGGTTTTATCCTCTAATTCCAAGATTAAGAAATTTTCATTTTCTTCTGATCATCAGATGATATACACTCTCATGCCTGTCTGTGGCTGTTACAAGTCATGTATTGTTTGCCGTAGATGACTTCTTTTGTTACTTCTTTGCATAGGAGTCTTTGGGCTTGCTTTAAGAAGTTTTGGATGGATTCCAATGAGTTGAATGGTACAGTGAAAGCAAGAAAGTGTTGGAGTCTGTTAGATGACTCTGAAAAGTATAAGTACAGGAGTTATCCTTTTCAGAGGCTGTGATGGTTGTGTTATGATAGGTTGCATGGCTAGGCCCTTTTTAATTATAATTCTATTTCTGTGTGGACTTCCAGAAATCCTCAACCAAAATAATTACAAGTGAATACTGGAGTCAAGGCCTAACTAAGCAAAGTCCCCCACTCAACATTTTATATCCAGTCAAGATGCATGTTCTGCCAAGGCCCTATTTTTCTTGCTTTTGCTCTCTTCATCTTTCTTTCTTTCCTGCTTCGTCTAAAGTGCTACAAGGATGATTTAACATGGTGTCAATCATTTGCTGTAATAGCAACACTGACTGTCAGTTATCGCAGTCTAAAAGTGCTCTTGTTTTCTCTTCTGACAGGTGATTTATTTTTTTCCTGTTGGCCAGACTTAACCCCAAGGGGGGCAGGCACCTCTGTGTTTTTTGTTGACGTCAATTACAGTAGAGAGCAGAACTTGGGTCCCTTTGGCTTTGTTAAATGAAGAATGTGTGCTGTTATGTTATTCCCTGTGCATAACTTTTGTGGCCCACAGCCAAGATAATTCTCATTTTTAGAAGGTGTGAATGCCCCACTTGAGGTAGAATATAAATCAAATCAATAATAAGACATCTAGTTCTCAGATTTAACTGAGAAATATGCATAGGAAAGTGAGATCAGATGAATAAATGTAGTGTTCACACAAGATGCAATGCCCAAACAGCCCATTAACTGAAGGCTGGTATACTGGCCTTCCTACACAAGATGCCTAATGACACATGTGGATTGGCAGTGGAGTTTTCCAGGTTTATGGTATAGGGGGGCTTTAATCTGCCTTCCCTGCACAAGGAGTCAAAGGGAGGTTGGAACATCTTGGCCACCAAGGTAACTATGGAGCCAGTTACGGTAACCCTGATTTATAGCAACAGTCACATGTTAGTCTTCTTAGGGCAGTGGCAAAATTATATATGAACTTTCTCTTGCCCTGGAGCCTAGAGAATTCCCTGGTTCTCCAAAAAAAGGAACCCTATAAAGAGAAGAAAACAAAGTGTGAACTTGATGGAGTATGGGTAAGAATCTTGATTAAGGATTATCTCATAGCAACTAAAAACAGTGAATATAATTATTTTCTGCTCACGTTGCTCCTCCAGATGGCTGCTCAGTGGCTTTGTTTACGGTGTCCCAGCTCCTCCTGGGAAAGGAGGGGCTGGAAGAACATCTGCAAGGCTACTCTAAAGCATATTCTAGGCAATTATCAGATAAAGTCATTCAGATTCCCTGCCAGTCCTTTTTTGGAAAAACTTTGGAGTTGACTGAGGCACACTCTAGCATGGACAGGTGTTCAGATTTTAGGAGAAGATAAATGTTGTACCTGAAGAAGCGAACAGGGTCCTTGGAGTTGTAAGTACAGTCATCTATGCAATAGATTTAGGACTTTGTAGTTTATGCTTCCCAAGTGATGATATGTGTGGTTGAATAGAGGCAGCTTTTTAAATCAATCTTTTATGCCAGTTTGTACTCATTCCTAAATCACGAGACCCTACACGGTGTCATACCCTTATCACTACCTAATTAGACTATTGCACTACACTCTTGGCGAACATTACAATACATGGAGAATATACCTGCCCAATAAAAATAGAGAAAGGAGTCAGACAGGGTTGCCCACTCTCACCCCTGCTCTTCATATTATCATTGGAAACATTACTAACATATATTAAACAGAACCCAGACATAAAAGGATTAAAGGTTAAGAAAGAAGAATATAAGCTGCAAGCGTTTGCAGATGACATGTTTTTTTTAATTGAAGAGCCAATTGAAAGAGGACAAAAACTGATGAACGAATTAAAATAATTTGGAGTAGTTGCAGGATTAAAAATTAATACAAAGAAAACAAAATTAATGACTAAAAATCTAACAGGAAAACAGAAGTTAGAATTTGAAAAGTTCATGGGATTTCAAGTGATAAAGTTAAATACTTAAGAATATGGCTGACAGCACATTGCGAAACACTAAAGAAAAATAATTATGACAAACTATTGTAACAGGTAAAGAAGGCTTTAGAAACATGGGGTAAACTGCAACTTTCACTATTAGGCAGGATTGCAACAATTAAAATGTCTATTCTTCCAAAATTTCTTTATATATTTCAGACGATACCAATTAAAGTACATAAAAAATATTTTGAAGAACTTAATAAAATAATCGCAAAATTCATTTGGCAAAGGAAAAAAAATGAGGATAAATTTAAAGGCAATGCAAGATATGAAGAGCAGGGGAGGGATGGCCCTTCCAAATTGGGAGTTGTACTATAGTGCAGCCTCCTTAGTATGGTTGAAGTAATGGGTGAACTTAACAAACAAGAGAATATTAGTTTTAGAAGGCTACAGCCTACAGAGTTGGTGGCATGCTTTTCTAAGGGCTATTGGGAAAACCACCCAGAAATACTTTCACAGACATTTAATTAGAGATTCATTATTGACTGACTGGAAGAAAATAAGGAGAAAACATTATTTAAAGATACCAATCTGGATTTCAACAATGGAAGCAATGATCCACCCATATAATTTGGATATTATTAAGATGATTAAATACAAGGACTTATTGGATGCGCAAGGAAATTTGAAATTGTGGCAAGATCTTCAGGACCAGGGAGTACAAATCAATAGATGGGCATATCTTCAAGTACAGAGTAGATTCAAACAGAATAAGAAAGAATTTGGAATCAATAATAAACTTCAGCAACAAGACAAAATTCTATTAGGCCCAGACAAAAAAAATATAACAAAATTTTATAATTACCTACAGAGGCAGAATTAGATGAAGAAATTGTCAAAGGGAATATGATAGCCTGGAGCAGGAATATAGGATGTAGTATCACCTTAATAAAATGGGAGAAGGTCTGGAGTAGAAATAATAAAATCACAAAATTGGCAACCTACAAGGAAAATGCCTATAAGATATTTTACAGATGGCACCTTCCCCCCTCTAGATTAGCGAAAATGCACCCCAACATGAGTCCAAATTGCTGGAAATGTAAAAAAAAAGGAGGGAACTTTCTTCCATATCTGGTGGTCTTGTATAGAAGCACAAAAATATTGGCAGAAAATTAGAAAATGGTTGGAGGAAATGACAATAGAACAGATCAAATTTAAACCAGAACTCTTTCTATTAGGGATCTTTAATAAACAAATCTCAAAAAAGTAAAGTATACAACAATACATATTTTGACAGCGGCCAGATTGGCCTTTGCACAATGTTGGAAGCAACCTCATATTCCATCAGAGGAATTGATTATTCAAAAAAATAGCAAATTGTGCAGAAATGGACAAAGTAACTTTGGCATTAAAAGGAAAAGATACATCAGTGTACTATGACAGCTGGAACTGCTGGTACGAATGGGTAGAACAAAGATCGATTAAACAATAAAGGGCAAAAGAAGATATGTTATAATTGTAGTAGTGATTTTATATATGTGTGTGTGTGTGTGTTTTCGTAGATTTTCACGGGTACAGGTATGTACGTCTAGGTGTGTTTGGATCTTTTCCCATGTGAGATTAAGAGTATCTTGGTGACGTTTCGGCGAGGTCTCACTTGCCATCCTCAGGCTAGTGCTTTTGGCTTTGTGCCAGTGCAAGCAGTGTGTGATCAGAGCTGCTGTCTCTCTATAAATACTGGTGTGGGGGGGCTGGTGTGCTGGGCTGGTTGGCTGCGCTGCTACCTCTTGATTGGTTGATGGAGTTGATGTTGGTATAATGAGCTGTGTGATGGCCTTGTGAGTTTTGTTGTGGAGATATCCTGGATCTTGTGCTATAATCTCCTGGGTCGTTTGTTTTGTAGTGATCTTTTTTCCATTAGCCTCCTGTATTTTAACGGCTTGGGTAATGGGTTGTGTGATGGCCTTGCAAGTTCTTATGTTGTGGTATCCTGGGTCCTGCGTTGTAATCTCCTGGGTCATTTGTGTTTTGATCTCTTTTCCATTAGCCTCCTGTGTTGTAACGGCTTGGGTAATGGGTTGTGTGATGACCTTGTGAGTTTTATTGCTGTGGTATCCTTGGTCTTGTGCTGTGATTTTATGGGTCGTTTGCTGTGTTGTAACTTCTTGAGTTCTTGTGGTGTAATTTCCTGAGTTTTCTGATATGATATCTTCAGTGGGCGGCTGTGATGTAGCATTCTGGGTTTTGGTTTGGCTTTGAGTTTGGGGTCTGGGTCTGTGTTCTTGACGTGTGTCAGCTTGTTTGGTTTTGGGGTCGCGGGGTGCGACAGCTGGGGAAGCAACTGTGGTCTGGTTTCTGGATGGTGGTTGTTCTTCATTTATAGGATGGGTTTGGACCTGGGTCTGATGAGGGGGATTGGCAGTGGTGTCCCGTGTTGTTTTGGGTCTGGTGTTGGTTTTTGTGGCTGGGACTCGTTTGTTGGTGAGGACTAGTTTCCAGATGTCTGGTAGGCGGGATGTATCATCCCGTTTATTCATGTTATGGGGGTGTTTCTCTATTTCAATGGCTTCCCTGATTATTCTCTTGCTGGAGTGTTCAGTGTTGGATATTAATTTGGTTCCTTCGAAATTAATTTCATGTCCTGTGGCTTTAAGGTGCTGGAAGAGGGAGGAAGTATTTTCTTCTTTTCTGACTGCATTTTTGTGTTTTGCGATGCGTGCATTTATTCTCCTGTTGGTTTGTCCAATGTATGTGGCTGGGCAATTGTTGCATGGTATTTCATAAACTCCTTGGTTTTCTAGCTGGATTCTTGTCTTTGGGGTTTCTTAGGATGTTGGCTATTTTTTGGTCAGTGCCGAAGGCTGTCCTGATATTGTGTTTGTGGAGAATTTTGCTGATTTTTTCTGTGCTGCCTTTGATGTAGGGGAGGAGTGATACCGTTGTCTTGTTCTGTGCCTTGGTGTTTGGGGGGTACCTCTTTTCGGATTAGATTGGTGATAGTTTTTTTTTGGAATCCGTTGGAAATTAATACGTTAGTGAGGGTGTGTAGTTCTGTTCTCAGTTGGTCTTTGTCAGCTAGGCGTTTGGTTCTGGAGATGAGGGTCTTGGCTATGGAGTTGACCTGTGCAGAGTGGTGATGGGATTGTGCATTTAGGTAGCAGTTGGTGTGTGTTTTTTTTCCGGTAGATGGTGCGTTCTTGGGAGCCATTGGTTTTTTTGTAAATTAGGACATCCAGGAAGGGAAGTTGGTTGTTGGTTTCTGTTTCTGTGGTGAATTGTATTTTGGGGTGTAGGTTGTTAAGATGTGTGAGGAAGTTGTCCAGTTTTTCTTTCCCATGTGGCCAAATTACAAAAGTGTCATCTACATATCTGAGCCAGAGTTTGGGTTTGTGTTCGGATTTGTCTAGAGCGTTGGTTTCAAAGTGTTCCATGTATAGGTTAGCGATGACGGGTGAGAGGGGTGATCCCACCTGAGAACAGAACTACACGCCCTCACTAACTAATGAGACCCAGAAATATGTCTCCTCTATCAGGCCTGTGGAATAGTATACCACCCAAGATTTTAAAAGGTAAAGGTTCCCCTTGCACTTACATGCTAGTCATTTCCAGCTTTAGGGGGCAGTGCTCATCTCCATTACAAAGTCGAAAAGCCAGCACTATCCTAAGATGTCTCTGTGGTCATGTGGCTGGCATGATTAAACACCAAAGGCATGTGGAACGCTGTTACCTTCCCACCAAAGTGGTCCTTATTTTTCTACTTGCATTTTTACATGCTTTCGAACTGCTAGGTTGGCAGAAGCTAGAACAAGTAGCAGGTGCTCACTCCATTAAGTGGTGCTAGGGATTTGATCCACCGAACTGCCAACCTTTATGATTGACAAGTTCAGTGTCTTAGTCACTGAGCCACCACGTCCCTAGATTCAGATCTTGCTGACCTTCTATAAAAACTTGAAAACATGGCTTTTCCCCAAGCACTGGATCAAAATCATTGAATTAGCCTATCTTGTCCCATATTCTGGAACTGGAATATGTTGTGATTTGACCTCAATTATGTTGCTATTGGAGTATGTCTTTGTGTGTTTAATTAGTTTTTTATGTTTAGTTAAGCTCCTGGGAGTCAGGAGTTGATTAGCTGTACACATCATAGGAATAAACAAACAGTTCCGTACCATTTTAGCCTAGTCTACAGTGTCACACAAACACTGCCACTGGATTGGAAAGAGTAATTTAAGATATCTGGCCCAAACTTCTGCTCAGTGCAAGAATCCAAATTAAACCATCCATGATGAATGGTTATTGTTATGGATACACACCCTAGCAGAACGTGCAACGGCAGTCTAGCAGGCAGGCAAATGATGTGAGATAAACATTGTTGTAGTTTACACTCAGTAAGACAGATACACTGTGCCAGTTAAATAGTTTTTATTATTCCAGCATATAGCATAGTCAAAAACAGTCCATATGTTATACACTAGTTCAGTCCATCAGTTGTAAAGTCCAGTGTTGAAAAATAGAGGTCAGTAAACTTACAAATAATCAGTCCAGCAATATATCTCTTTTGCAGTCAGAGATATGAAGAAAATCAAACCCCTTTTCTTCGTTTCAGCAACAGCAGGGAAAACACGCAGTTATCACCATCAATCCAACATTGTCAGCTACTACAGTAAAAGCCAGCAAACAGTGAGCTCTCTTGCTCCCTCTTATGGTGATTTTACAACCGCACCCAAAATACATGTTTTGCAGTTAAAGTGATACTTACACTTATACTCACTAACATAGTTTATATCTTATTTTTACCCAAACTAAGTTAGGTAACCAATGTTATCCCTGACAGTTATCTAGAAAAAAAAAGTAAAAAAAAAAAAGCTTGCTATTAAGTCAGAACAAAAAAGAATAAGCAGCTTTTATAATAAGTCAACCATTGAGCCATCTTAATACTGTCTGCACTAATTGGCAATAGTTCTCCAGATCTGCAGGTAGAGAACATCTTCTCTTCAGTTCTTTAGAGATACTGAAGACTGAACCTAGGTCCCTTTCATTTACAACAGTAATTGACATATTTGAGATCTTGACATTTTTATTGTTCAGTGAATTATTTGCACACTAGCTAAAAGAGTGGGATCAGATGCATAGCTAATCTTGGAAGGTTAACAAGGATGTCCAGGTTAATACTAGGTTGAAGGACAATTTATGAATTTTGGGGTTGTTGAACAGAACCAGAACTAGAAAACTGTAACTCCACCAAATTATTTCTATAACTTTGCTTTAAAAAATGCATGAGTGCAGTCATTAAGAATTTAGCATCACTTGAGAGACTCTGTACCTTTTCATTAATATACTTGAAGAAATAGATGTTTTCCAGCTTCTGGGGCACCCAATTCTTCCATCCGAACTAGTGCATGAATTAGGATGTGACTATCTGCCAACTTTTATGCTTCAAAATCACTTTAGCATAGTTCAGGGTTCCCAAACTTCAGTATTTGAGGTTATTTCAGACACGTTTGGAAAGAAAACAAGTTTATAAAAATACACATTGAATAATGTTTCTGCAGAAATAAAATGGAACAACTCAGGATGAGCATCTGTGAAAGTACTATAGTTTAAAAATAGACTGATTTGCCAATCCGCATTAAGATAACTGGCAATGCAAGTCAAGTTGGAAAAGAATTTTTTTTGTAGAATTAAACAAATGTATATCTAAATTTATATGGCAGAGGAAAAAATCCAGAGTAAAATATAAATTATTACAGGATGCCAAGAAAAAAGGAGGATTTGGCCTTCCAGATTTTGAATTATATTATGATGCTGCTATAGTAAACTGGCTTAAGGATTGGGTTAAACTAGAAAATAGAAGGTTTATTAGTATGAGAAGGTTTTGATCTCCAACTTGGCTGGCACGTCTTCATGTGGGATGGAAAATCTAAACAACATTCATATTTCCAAAGGCACCATGTAAGAAATATGTTGTTCAATATCTGGAGAAAGATTAAAAAAAACTACTACCCAAAGGTTCCATTGTGGCTATCTACATTGGAAGCAGTCGCACATCCAGATGTATTGGATTATGAAAATATTGTCAGGTATAAAGATTTATTATATGACACTGGAGAGCTTAAAAATAGGAACCAAATACAAATTCAAGGAAAGGAGATAGCATGGTGGCCCTTTGCACAAATACAAACCCATTATAAAAAAAGATAGAGAACAATTTGGCTTTAATATGACCCCATAAGAATTAGATAAATATGGCTAGGAGAGGAAAAGAAAACAATTAGTAAAACATAGATATCTTTTGGACTACAAATTAAAAGAAGAAACAGTCACAGAATCTATGATAATTTGGGCTAAAATTGTGGGTCATAGTATTGAATTAGATAAGTGGGAACACATTTGGCAAACAAATTACAAATTAACCATGTCAGTCTCATATAAAGAAAACTTATATAAAATGGTTCATCGCTGGCACCTACCTCCTATGAGACTAGCTAAGATGTTTCCCAACCTACCACCCAACTGTTGGAAATGTAACTATGCACAAGGAACATATTTTCACATGTGGTGGACTTGCCCAGGTGCTCAGAAATTTTGGAGAAATATTAGAAATTGGATTTTAAATATAACAAAACAAAATTTAAAACTTGAACCCGAAACCTTTCCACTAAGTGTGATAGATTCAAACATGGAGAAAAAAATATCAATATTTAATAACTATGGCCAGAATAATCTACACACAAAACTGGAAACTGTCTTCCATTCCTTCAGAGGATATGGTAATTAAAAAAATACATGAATGCGCTGAGATGGATAGCCTAACCAAACTGTTAAAACTGTATAAACAAGATAGTAACTATTATGAAATATGGAACATTTGGTATGAGTGGTTAAAGAAATGGTAATATTTGATGTTTGGATAAGTTATGGAAATGACAGAAGACGTGCATTTAATCATAAACCGTATGGAGAAATTAAAACATTAAAAGAATGAAGGCGTTATTCTAACAAGGCAGATCACATCAATGATAAAGATAAAGAAAAAAAAATTAATATATGCTCAATATATGCTGTAAAATGTGTGTGTGTGTGTGTGTGTGTGTGTTGATTTGTCTGTTTTAAATGTATGTCAAATAAATGTTTTTTCTAGAATAAATTTTTTTTTAAAAAAAGATAACTGGCAACGCTATGTTGCTGCAGCAGATATTTTCTCCATTTACACACACACAGAAACACTGATGCACTGTATTCATTACATGTTATACCTGGCATTTTGCTGTTGAGTTCGGAAGCCTTGAAGTGATCTACTTTAAGACACTCTACAATCCAAATAATACACAGTGGCAGTGTATGTTGTATTCCAGTTGAACCTTTTCCCAATCCCACTGAAAGTAAAAAGCCCTAAAGCGCTCTTGTGGAAAAAGGAGAAACCTGCACGCTCCTGTGTTTGGTTATTCCAGTTTATGGAATATTTTTTCAGAAAAAAACCCCAAAACCTCAAAGCAGTGCCCTTCCCCTCCCTGCATCTTTGCCAATAATATTGAAAGAGATAATCAGTGACCTCACCCTTTTCTGTATATATCTCCTTTTGGAGTTTTAACCTATCCTCACCTCTCTCCTGCTGTTTTCATGAGGTTAGGCCAAGCCATAGGTTATGTGTTCGCTTCCTGTTGCAACTTGCTGTGTTCCAAAAGCTTCTCCTCAGTGGTGGGATGCAAATTTTTTTACTACTGATTTGGTGGGCATGGTGTGATGTGGCTTGGTGGGTATGGTGGGGGAAGGATACTGCAAAATCCCATTCGCTCCCCATCCCACTAACCTGCTTTCCAGCCGTTCTTCTCTGCCGGGCAACAAAAGAAGATCCAGCCAATCAGTTGGAACGAGGGAGGCAGAGAACAGATGGGGGCGGGGCCAGTCAGAGGTGGTATTTGCCGGTTCTCCAAACTACTCAAAATTTCCACTACCGATTCTCCAGAACTGGTCAGAACCTGCTGAATACCATCTCTGCCTCTCCTGTAAGGGAAAAGACACATTCACTAAGCTTCAAGAATGTTTCAGGATCTGGATTTGTCAGGCAACTGCTTTTATATTGGCAGCTGGATTTACACAGTATTCTAGCCCAGGCTTAATGGGATTGGGTACTGCTGGTTCAGCTTCTGGCCTAAGATGCTGGGTGAACACAGGTTGGGAAATATTTTGTGAATTCAGATTAAAATCATTTGTACTTTGTGTTTCCCAAAGACCTAGGAAAAACTATAGATTTTAATTTTCAGCCAGTCATGAATCCCCTTGGCTGATTTGAGTCCAGACTCTGTTGTGAATGAATAATGGAAGGATAGCATCAAGAAGGGAAGGGTTGAATAAAAATCAAAGTTCAGTCCCATACCCTCAAAATTTATTTCACCTTGGCTCTGGGGTACTGAATAGTTTGCCCATCTGAGACAGCTTTTTCTAACTTTAACTTTCTGGATAATTTAGATTTCAGTTCCTATAAGGAGACCTCTTATTTTAGATGTACTTTTATACCAACCTACCCACAGGTATGTGTGTATTGCGATGGAAGCGTTGGATCAGCTATTAATGGCCTGCCACTGCCAGAGCATCAATCTCTTTGTGGAAAGTTTCTTGAAGATGGTGGCCAAGCTGTTGGAATCTGAAAAGCCTGACCTTCAAATCCTTGGCACCAATTCGGTAAGCTGATTTTGGAGATCACATACTTTTCTATAATTTTATTGTATAAAAATCTGTATCATTGTCTAAGAGATTCTATTGATTTCTGAAAATATCTTAACTGTTAAGGGCAAAATTATTTAAACTTTGTTTCACCCATTTTTTGGAATTCAGTATGGTACATGCCATTGATAAGCCAAGTTTAGGCCTTTATCTAAGGAAAGCTGCATATTTCCCACCTGGAAGTTGATGGTCTCAGTTCCAATATGGGAGGGCAGAGATTAGTGCAACCTTCTTGAATGGCCAAAAGGGTTTCAGAAAGAAGAAACCATATCCAGAAGGAATGTTAGGCAGAGCATAATGATATGGAAATCTTGCCTTCCCCATCAGCTGACGAGAAAGGCAGTGAAGGTAGAAATGAAAAGAGAACCAATACAAATTGATTTGATGTGTGGCAGCAGACAGTTGTCTCTGCTTCTGTTCATTGCAAAATTAAACCTGTCTCATCTGATTGGCCAGATGCATGTCTCCTAATCTGACTTTACTGTTTGGGAGGGAACAATTGTTTGTATCAGAAATGAACTGGAGTGATTTAGAGGTAAGAGCATCTTTGAAAGGAGAGTGGTTAGATTTGGAGAAAGAGTTGATAGTGTGCATTTTGCTTGAACTGTAAAAATTCATTACCTGTGCTTTTGCTTGAACTGTAAAGATTCATTACCAATGAACAGCCTCTGACCTATCCAGTAGAGGAGGAGAGGAGATGGCAAGAGAAGTATAGAAATTCATTATAACATAATTTCAGTGCCTTAAACTTAATAAGGGTAAATGGGAGAAGAAAAGTAAAAGGACAAAGTGGGTGATGTAGAGGCAGGAAGATCTGAACAGCATTTGAGCTGGACCGTAATTAGATGTCTGCAAACTTTGGAGTCTATGACACATGAATCACTTGCAGCCATCTAAACAAAGGCAGGTGTTCTACTCTGTGAATAGAGAAATTATGCAACCTGAACACTCTCCTTTATGATTTATTTACAAGAGTATCCAGGAGACGTGGAATAACTCATAATGATGTACAATGTCTGTAATGTTTGTTAGCGTGGTACTATTAAATTAGAAGGGGAATGGTCACAATGATGAGAAATATACAACCAAAACAGGTTAGGAAGATGTATCTGTATGTGTTCTGTCTGTACATGTACCCAATATGCTGTTTGTTACTGAAGAACTGCATTCATAAAAAAGACTTATTATCTGTGAAAGAGGCAAATATTTATTACATGCTACTGTGTTGTGGCTCCGATTCCCGAGCCTGTGCTGTTAGAGGAAGAGGACTCGGAAGATGAGGAGGAGGAACTGGGACTGCCTTCCTCCCCAGGACCTTCCTCTCTGGCAATGCCTTCCTCCCTGATAATGCCTCAGGCTTCATCAGACAACCGAGAGGAACAGCCTGAGATTAATCAGGAGGAGGAGGGCATATTGGAGCAGCCCCTGACAGGGAGCCAAGTGGACGAATGTTGGCTTGATCCTAAGCAGCGTCGTAGGAAGAAACGTGAGCAGCAACGTAGGAGGCATGGGAGGGTCAGAGAGTGAGCTGAGTCATTCAGGCACACCCCACAGGGGATAAAAGTGGGTGTGTTGTCGGCTGGAACTTTGTACGGGACAAAGTTTAATCTTGCTTCAGGTTTTCTTTGTGAATGAGTTTTGTGGTCTGCCTTGTAATTCTCTGGGAGTAGCTTTTTACTTATTATCAGTTCGGACTTGGCAGGCAGAGCGTGTTGGAATGCCAAGGACATTATCAGTTCCAAAGAATTAACTCTGTGAAGTTCGAGCCAGCCTGCCTGCCTGTGTTTGTGTGAGTTTGTACTCTTTCACCTTTTAGAAAGAAGAAAGGTGAGACAGAACACTACTGTATGTAAAACATCATCTGCGACTAATCAGTTTAGGTACCACTCAGCTGCAAACTGATTCTGGGCAATGTATAATAAAAACCAAACAGAATAGAAAATATAATTATAAAAGAAAAAAATTAAAAAAAAACAAGAACCAGTTAACCACATCCACATTTTCAAACCATCTCACTGATGCAAGTCTTCAGCCACCCTAATCCAGGACCTTCTGTTGGAAAAGAAGAAAATAAATATAGGAAATGGAAAACCTTCATACAGAACATCAGGAATTAACCTTGCTGCCCATGTCATTTGCAAAAAGACTTTGAAGCACTATAAGTCAAGGGGAAGACTTAAGAGACTACACTACTGTCATTGTAAGACCCAGATGTTTGTATAGAGATTGAGTAATTCATTCCAGAAACTCAGCTATGTGCCAGTTTAGATCATATGGTCCTTGAAAGGTTCTCAAACGTAAATACTAACGTTTCAACCAATAACAGATTATGTAAATATTATAAAAAGGAACCCCAATTAATATGCAGATTATTTTTAAATTATTAACTTCTGGCACTTTTACTCAGAAGGAACACAATTGTCTGATTCCATTGAAGATGAATTCTCCCTTCAAGCTCACTTACGAAATATTTTTCTTTTTAAGATGGCAGCTGCTGCGAGGTTTCTCTGCCTAATTTTTAAGAAATCCTGTTTTCCTCTCCCTTCAAAGCACTTCCTTTAGAATGATGCCTGCTTTGAAAAATAGTCACTTGAGCTAAACAGAGACAGTGTTTATCCTAATACTCAGAGCTGAACAAATCTGCTTTATGAATTGTCATGCCCTTTTTGTTCCATATGTACACCCACATTCTTTTTGTATATTTTTCTTTATACATTTAAATTTATTTCCCATTCCAAAATATCCTCAGGCAAGGGAGTTTTGCCATCTGCCAAGATGGATATCATGAATAGGCATGGAAAATATGACTGCTTTTTGATTATGTAAAATGCTAGCGCCAGGTTAACCCCCAAAAGGGAAGAATGGTGGATATTAAAAAATAACAAAACCCTTTATCTTCAGCCTAAGAAAGTCCCATTGTAATCTATAAGACTCTGCCCCCTTTAGGTGCAGAAATAGCACCTGCAAATCATGAACTGGGACCAGTAGAGATTATAAATGCTTTTTATGGAAATTATGGTTTATATTCATCCTTTACAGCTACTAGAGGAAAAATAATCAACATTCAGTTTCGAATGGAGTCAAATGATTATCATAAAGCAAGGAACGAGCTTTTACCATTGGCCTGGCAATCCACCTAAGTTAGACATTTGTCAAGGATCCTTAGGGATTGGAGAAAAATTCTAAAATTCTAAACTAAGTCGAGGTATGCAAATAGAAATCATTCACAGTCAATCAAGAGAGTTACAAACACACTGAGTAGTTAACAAAACATTGGAAACAAAAGAGCAAAACAAAACAAAAAAATCAAGTGCTTGCTAAGTGTAAGTAGAAAGAGAAAACCTTTATAATATAGGAGTATATGGGTACAGGTTATCCTCAACTTAAGACCACAATTGCTAGCAGGATTTCTATTGCTAAGGAAAGTGGTTGCTAAGTGAGTTGCACCCAATTCTACAACCGTTTTTTTTTTTATAAAGTTATTCAGCAAATTATTGCAGTTGTTAAACAAATCATGTAATCGTTAAGCAAATCCAGCTTCCCCACCATTTTGCTTGTCAAATGCAAGTCATATGGGAAGATCATCAGTGGGGATCACATGACCCCAGGATGCTACACCTATTTGCATCCAAAATTTGATCGTGTGACTCTCCCAATACTGTGACAGTTGTAAGTGCAAGGACTCGTATTAAGTCACTTTTTTCAGTGCCATTGTAACTTTGACAGGTCACTAAACGAATGGTTGTAAATCAAAGACTACTTGTAGAGATTAAGAGTATAAAGAAAGAGACAAAGTTTTAAATACCTATCTCTCACTGTTCCCGTTTAAAACACATTTGTACAGACGGAGGTACCGTATTCTGCGAGGGCTTATTTTGCTCATATTCATATCAACAATTTTAATTAAAAAATTCCTCAAGACTTTTGCTACTTTATTACTTTTCAGCCAATAAATGCAATTCCCCTCATTTTTAAATATTATTCCAAAGAAAGATATAACATTAATGTTTTATTGTACTTAAACTAGCAGCTAAATTACAAATTGAATTTCTCCCTTTGCTTTGTTCTTATATGTCCTGGAAAGATTGGATGATAAAACTGCACTAATATAATTATTCAAGACTATAGTATACTTTCTTCAATTTCTTTCTCTTTCTTGGCTCCCTGCAACTGGAGAAGGTACCAGGATTTCAAAAATTAGATGGCATTCTACATACGTTTTTGCATAGGCAATATTTAAAATTAATTCACTAGAAAATGTTCCTGCTGTTTTATGAGAAGAAGCTCATAAAATTATTTTGATAGAAAATGAAGACGTTCCAGAAAAACATGCATGCACACATTTTGATCTCTTCACTGGAGAGTTTGCATGATTCATAGCTTGGAACAGTGGAAGTGAAGAAATCTTACTTTAGGTTTCAAGATAACTCAGGCATTAACTTAACTGAACTCAGTAAGACTTAGGGACACGTGAGAATTCCAGAAATTGAAATTAATGTTTTCCTTATTTTAAATCTTAAGCCTTTTTTGCATTGTTTAGTTGTTTAGGGTTTAGGCTTTTTGGTTTAGAGTTAGTTTAGTTTAGTTTTAGTTTTAGTTTTAGATTTAGTTTTAGTTTTAGTTTTAGTTTTAGTTTTAGTTTTAGTTTTAGTTTTAGTTTTAGTTTTAGTTTTAGTTTTAGTTTTGTAATGCATCAGATTTCTATGGCAGAGGCTCCAGGTTGTGGATGCTTTTACATCTCACTCCACTCTGTAAAAGCACATAATTCCCCTATATTTTATTCCTTCAATAATTCTGTGTAGTAGATTTGATAACTTCAGAGTCACATATAGAAGGATAGAATGTTATTTTTTCCCTACACTGGAAATTTAATACAGTATACTGGTAAAGGATTAGATTGGGATTGGAGAGATTTTATTTATTTTCCACCTATATCGCTGTGGGGCTGCTCTTGGAGAAGAGAAATGAAAAGAAATGTAAACATAACAGTAGTAAAATAATGAAACAATAGAATAAACAGTGAAAAAGAAAACAGTGATACAGTGATATGAGAATAAAAGATGGGTAAGCAGGATCCATGTTCAAATCCAACATTAAGATGGGAAACTTCCTAGGTGGCATCAGGCCTGTCTTTATCAGATAATTTACAGCATCTCTTTATATTCACCTGTTTGTTTTTACTTTTAGCTCAGTTCTCACACCTATTCTCTCCAAATCCATCACCCAGTATGATATTCTCCTATTGGATCCCCCGGCTTTACATATAAAATGGTGCAAAATTCCAACTAAGAAAACCTTTTTTTTTAACTGTCAGACACTTGACACAAACTGCCATATTCTTGTCAGCTGTTCCCCACTGAACTCATGGAAAAATAATCAATACAAAAATTAAGATTCTATATGCTGTATCTCTTAACCATAAAAAGGCCAACAGAAGCTGAAATGTCCATAAATAATCGGATAATTTCATCCTTTTCCTTCAGATAACAAAATGCTTTGCTGGCCCTGCCTCCTTTAAGTGAATTCTGGAGAGAAGACCTCCTGTAAGAGACTTTGAGAGCTACTAAAGTACCTCAGATAGGAGAAGTTTTATCCAGAGATCACACAGATGAGGTAGAGCTGCATAGATGAAAAGCTGCTTGATCCCATCAATCTAGAAAGCATAGCTCAGATTGGTGTAATCTGTTGCCTTTCATCTGAGCTGTGCCCAATATCACATTTTATTCCTAAACTCTTAAGTCTGGTGTGTAGCTTTTAAACATAGCTTTCGATGTAAACTTGAATTTTGAAGAAGATAGTACTGTATGTCTATTTTATGAGCGTAAGGTAGGTTTATGCTGCTGACCACAACCCCTGTTCTGCTTACAGTCTGATGATGATGATGATTACTGCTATTGAACTAAAACCCTCACAAGGACAGACATTGTTTGGTGACTTTAATAGATTGGTTTTTGAATGTACCATTTTTAATGTCTCCTTTCCTCTGTTCTGATGCCCCTTTCTCTTTTCCAGTTTGTGAAGTTTGCAAACATTGAAGAAGACACTCCATCTTATCACAGGAGCTATGACTTTTTTGTCTCCCGCTTCAGTGAAATGTGCCACTCCAGCCATGACGACATGGAGATCCGGACAAAGTAAGTAGATTCTAGAAACTAGAGTGCAGAGAAGAGCAACAAAGATGATTAGGGAGCTGGAGGCTAAAACGTATGAGGAACAATTCAAAACGTACTAATGATGTCTTCTCAAATGGTAACAAAACATTCGCAACTAAATTGCCAAGTTCAGAGTTCAAACCAACAGCCTAACTACCAACCCAAGCTACTAATATTCAAACACATTTCATGTGGTGAACGATTGCAGGAACTGCTTAGTTTCACAAAGAGAAGGATTGAGGCAACATAATAGCAGTCTTCCAATATTTCAGGGTCTGCCACAGAGAAGAGGGGACCAACCTCTTCTCCAAAGCAACTGAAGGCAGGACAAGAAGCAGTGGATAGAAAGTAATCAAGGAGAGAACCAACCTAGAACTAAGGAGAAATTTCCTGAGAGAACAATTAACCAGTGGAAGTTGTGGGCATTCCATTACTGGGGTTTTTTAAGAAGATATTGGATAGCAATTTGTCTGGAAAGGCATAGTAGTCTCCCGCTTGGGCAGTAGGTTGAACTAGAACAGAGGTCTCCAACCTTGGCCACTTTAAGACTTGTGGACTTCAACTCCCAGAATTTCTCAGCCAACAAAGCTGAAAAGTGGCCAAGGTTGGAGACCTCTGAAGTAGAAGACCTCCAAGGTCCCTTCCAACTCTGTTATTCTGTATCATATGGACCTAAATGGGTGCTGGTGGCTTTAGCAGCCTAAGAAAGTCTTGATTTTTCTGCTTTTCTACTCCTTTTGTCTTCCCAACCCAGAAATGGTGTTAACTACACAATTAACCAGATAAAAACTTAGTGTATCCTAGGCTCTTTTCCTGATGATCTTGATTAGATTTTTGAAGGGCACAGCATGCTGTGCAAATTTCCTTCCTAGGTTTATTTTATGATTCACTGGTCCTATGCAGACTCAGGAAATGGATAAATACAGTAACAAGGTTGTACATATTCTGGAGATAAAGCCATGTGGTACCTCTACACATGTTAAGTTCTTAAAGTAGGTTACAAAATTCTTTTTTTTTTCATGGTGTGCCCAGCTATTTACATAGATAACCTTCATACTATTCCCTTTCAGGATAAGCAACATTAAGCCAAACATAGAGAAAGAATAAGAAATAACCAAAGATACTAAAATATGAAAGAGAAAAAAGGAAAAGGGAAAAAAATCTAATTAAATCTAAGTTATAACAACTCCATCAACTCTATCTTCATACATTATCTTCTTTTCTTGCAAGCTATTCTAGCTTCCCTCATAGACATATACCACTGTATACATTGCCTTTCATTCTTAAATCTCTCTTTTTTTGAAGATCTCATCAATTCCATCCATTCCCAACCAAATAGGATGATTTATGATAATTCTCTCAATTTTTTCTATCACATTGTCATAGCCTACGTGAAGCAGCATAAGGAAGTAGAGCTTGATATATATAACTATATATCAAACCCATTATAATAAGTGGGTTTGATATATAGTTGGTTTAAATTTCCTTCCCCGTGCCTTTAAGCTTACTTTTTCTTACTTCCTTTCCGTGCTGCAATGCAAATTAGCTAGTGTGATGGGCATGTATGTACTGTATGTAAATATAAACCAGATAAATATTTATTTATATTCCACTTTTATTATTTTTACAAATAAGTCAAGGCAGTGAATACACACAATATTCCTTCCTTCTCCTATGTTCCCCACAACAACAACCCTGTGAGGTGGATTCAATTGAGAGAGAGCAATTGGTCCAAAGTATCTGGCTGGCTTTCATAGCTAAGGTGAGACTTGAACTCATGATCCCCTGCTTTCTAGCCTGATGCCTTAACCATTAGACCAAACTGGCTCTTATACCCAAGCTTCTACAGTATGATCAAATATTATACAGTATGATCAAATTTATATAATATAAACAAACTGTAATATAAAACATAGAATGCAGTAGCGTAACAATCATATTTCTACAAGAGGCTAAACTACAAACTACCTAACCCCATTTTAGCAAAGTGTAGCATGCTACACTAATCAATGTGTAGCAACTAATAATTGAATATTGCAGAAAACCCCATCTTTCAATCAGTGGAATTGAACAGTAGCTTTTTATATTCACTTTGCATTCACAGTAGCTTTCTAGATTTACTTTGTAAGTCAATGCAGATATTCAGCAAAGTACATAATTTCAAACAGTGTTATACCTTGGAAAAAATCCTTTTTTTAAAAAAAATGGCCAAACTCTCATCATATTTTCAAGATTTTGGATTATTTTTAAAAAGAAAGAACAATAGGCGCCATCTAGTGGTATAAATAAATGATAACTTGCCACTGCACCCCCTCAAACAATACAATTCTCAGGAAAGGAAAATGTGCTTTTGTCTTCCAAAAACAGCCAGAAAGACATAGAACTGGTGTGTTGGAATCTTCCCCTCCACACCATTCTACCCCTGTGCAGTTTGTGAGCACATCTGGGGGATGAGTGTCCCCAGTTTTCATCACCATTGGTGATGTGCATTTTTTTTTTGAAACAAATTTTATTAATTTTAAAGACAAACAAACCATCATTAACCATTGAATACATAAACCCTCTTTCCATTATAAATTTTACAAGTCGAATAAGACATTATTTTATACAACATAGTTCTGTTTTATACCATTTCCATATAAATATATAAATATCTCTTAGCAAATTTCTCATTATTTCTCTTTACTCTTATTCAATTTCATTATTATTATTATTTTTTCCTATATTTATCCAATTTATAATCGTCATCTACATTTCTCTCTGACTTGGTTACCATTATTCTCATCCAACATTCCTCCGAGGTTTTATTAATTCTCAAACAAACATAAACACACAAAACACACAATAATAAAACTTCTTTTAAGAAAGTAGTTTGGACCCAGATTACCTCTCTTTATATGGACTTCAATTAGCTTCGTGCTCATCTTACATACCATTACCTATTTTATTTACCATTCTATATCTTCTATATAACTTCTCCCCGCTTTTCACTCTTCTTAATTCTATTTTATTTAATTCATTTTAATTTAAATCATTGTGTTTGTATCTTTTGTCCATTCTTTCCAAATTATCCATTTATCTCATTCCCTACAAAAAAAAAATTTCTCCTGAAATCACTGATCAGAGTATGATGCCTTTCTATCCTCCCCCTAAATTAATATTTAAAATAACACCCATTACCCAGTCTGATTCTGCTTAGTACATTCTACCAGCTAACTTTTAAAAAGAGGAAAAAATAATAAATCCAAAATGATTAATATAGATAAATAATAAATCTAAATGTTAAATCTTGTAACATTCCAGTTATCTATTTCAAAAACAAACGCTACAATAGTAAGTTTATAGTAACATCAATACAACAATCAATTAAACTCTTCAACTAAACTCAATATTTTAAACATTCCTTTTAATATTTTATTAAATTTTAAAGTCTATTATTACTAAACATTTCAATATTTTAATATTTTATTAATTCTTATAGCATTCTAGTTTTCTATTTCTAATACAAATACTACAATACCATCTTATGTACCTTGCAGAATCTTCTTTTTTAAAAAAATTATACATTACCCTTTATCCCTAAAAAAAAATCCCTTTTTCCCATCTTGTTTCATACCTTTGTGGCTTTTCCCCCCCTTTTCCCTTTCTTTCTTATCCCACCTGGCCTTTTTACCCCCCCCTCTCCTATCTTCCGCCTTTTTAGCTTCCCCTCTCTGCTGTATTCCTTTTTTCTTTTGCTTACTAACATTGTGTTGATTTTGCATCTTATTTTTCTCTCTCTTGGGTGTTTTTTTAAGTCTTAAGTCCTTCATTTTCCTTCCTCTCTTTCTCCTTTCTTTCTTAATTAAGTTTTGAGATTCATTGAAGATGGCGTCTTCTTCTTCTTCTTCTTCTTCTTCTTCTTCTTCTTCTTCTTCTTCTTCTTCTTCTTCTTCTTCTTCTTCTTCTTCTTCTTCTTCTTCTGTTTCCTCCATCTGTTGTTGTGTTTGCTGATAAATAGCAAGCGCCATTTCTAAAAAAAGGAAGGCTTCTTTCAAAGCATCCTTGCCTTCTTTTTTTTATTTTTCCATATTCCTTTCTAAGTTCATCAACAGGTAAAGCCATTGTAAATCTTTTCGTTATTCTTCTTCTTAAAACAACCAAGATGTTTCAAAAGTTAGAACAGTTCCCCAAAGTCCCAGAGACATCAATCAATCCAAACAAAGCACAAAGTTCTCACTTTCTCTTCCTGGGGTGATATCAATAGAAGGGAAAAGAAAAAAAGCCCAATCTATATTTTAAAGCCTTATTGCAAATAATTTCTAGTCTCAAAATCTTCAAGGTATCTCCTCCAGCAAGATCTTAATATTTTCTTCTTCTTTTTTTGTCCTCTCCCTTCCCACTTATAACAAGAAGCCAAGTTTTTACCTTTTATAAAAAGACAGGTTTCTCAATGGCCATTTGTTGATTCCATAGGGAAGGAGAGTAAACTTTCCCTTTCAGCACCTCAAATTTGCCGCTTGAGATTCTCCTTTGGAAACAAAGTATCGTTCAAAAATAGTCATAGTTTTCAGGATGTTAGGCGTCTCTTAAAATCCTGGGTCAGCCAAAAAACTTTATCTTGTAAACTTTCTCCCCTCTTCCTCCTGCTCAGTCTTACCCAGCTGCCGGCTTCTTTGTGGCGGCCATTACAGACCGCCATTCCACTGTCTTGAGAAAAGGGGGTTTTGCTGGCTGGGGAGGGGGTCTGCAACACCCCCAAACCCTTCTCCAGTTCCCCCCTGTCTTCGGCTGCCTCTACGGGGCAGCCTTAGCCTCCAGACCCTTCAGGATCGGAGGCACCAAGACGGCTAGCACCGCAGGGATCGCTCAGGATTGTGAATCCCTGCCGAAGCCGACAAATCGGAAGTCTCCAGTTCTTCTTCAAGGGCAGAAAATGTCCTTCAGTACTTTGGACTTCAAGCTCCACAGCATCTTATTATTGTCCAAACTGACTGGAAACTATAAGAATTGAAATTCCAAGTGCTTATGGGGACACCAGTTTACCTTTCCCTGTTCACCATTTTTTCATTGTGGCTACTGTATCCCACTGCCAAAATAATGTCAAAATTATCTGGAGCATCATGAAAGATGCAAAATGATACGCGCAGGATCGTGAATCCCTGCCGCTGCCGAAGCTGACAAACCGGAAGTCCTGGTGATGTGCATTTTTGATACCATCAAGAATGTATTTCTAAAAGGTTTCCTGTGATTCAGTGTTTGGAATCTACATAAATTTGGGGGACAGCCAACCATAACTGCATTTTGGGGAATTAAGATGCTGTTCTAAGAGCAAGCAAAAGCAATATGAGAAACATTAATTCTTCCTCATATGTCACCGGTTCAACATATTACTGGAGAAGCTGCCTTTAACTCTCAAGTTTTCTAGGACACATGACGGTCTAGAAATTCTGCATGAAGGCAGAGGGCGTGTAATGAATATGTATGGTTTTAAATAGTGGTGATGCTAATCCTAAAACAGCAGCTTCGAGAAGGAAGAAACTATTTAGACTAGTGGTTCCCAAAATGGGCAGTACCGCCCCCTGGGGTGCGATGGGATACCTTAGGGGGGTGCTAAGAGGCAAGGTGGCTGGCAGGGGAGCGCTAAGAGGTGGCAAGGAGACTCTACAGCTGGGTCCCTCGCAGGGCACAATTCAGGGGTGATAAAAAATCCTCCCGCCACCACATTCGGGGCGAGGTCCCGCAGGATCACCCCATTGACTTACACGCTCCAGTGCAAGGGGCTCAATGGGGTGATCCTGCGGGGCCTCGCCCAAAACGCAGCATTGGGAAAGGAGAGCAAACCAGAGCGGCTTTGTTCTCTTTTTCAAATGTTGGAAAAGGAGAACAAAGTCGCTCTGGTTTGCTCTCCTTTCGCAATGCTGCGTTTTGGGCAAGGCCCTGCAGGATCACCCCATTGAGCCCTTTGCACTGGAGGCACTTGTCCAAGGAAGTCCGAACGGAACAGTGCACAAAGTCAATGGGGTGAGCCTGAGAGAGAGAAAGAGAAAGAGAGAAGGAAGAAGAGAAAAAGAAATGGGACAGACAAAAAAAGGGGGGGGATGGAAGGAAGGGACAGAAAGAAAAAGAAATAAAGAGGGAGGGAGGGAGGAGAAATATGAGATATCTATTCTAGCCCAATCACCTGCTCCAGCAGGGTTAGAAGGGTGTGTGTGTGTGTGTGTGTGTGTGCATGCATGGGTGTCAAAACTCCCAAAACAGGTTAAGTAGTTCTGGGGAGGTCAGTCATAAATTAGAACACTTGCTAGGCAACTGGTCATTAAGTGAGGACCACTTGTATTTGGTTTGCCAGTCACCAAACCACGCCCGTGCAGTCACGTGACCAGCAAGCCACACCCTCAAATTAGGCCACACCCACAGAAATTTGAATCACGCCTCTGGGTGGAGGGCATTGAGGATGAGTTTGTAGCATCAAGGGGGCGGTGGACTGAAAAAGTTTGGGAAATACTGATTTAGACTGTGAAGTCTAATAAAGTCTTCTTTTTATCACCTCTGTATACCCCTTTTTAAAATATTCAGTAAACCTTTGTTCTACTATATTAGCTTTTGGTCTCCTCTTTTGGTCTCCTTTCCCTGCTGTAATTATACTTTCAGTATCTCCCTTTTTAGACTGCCTATTTACATTTGTTATTAGATTGTTGTCTTGCCTTTGTTTTTGTTCAGTTCAAGGCAGCAAGGCAGTATTATAGCCAATATTTCCACCTCCTATTTTCTCCAAAACACATATGAGGTAGGTTGGACTAAGAGAGAATGATTGGCCCCAAATCACCCAGCCAGTCTTCGTGCCTAATGGACCAGCAGAATTTATCTTCTTCTGATTTCTAGGGCAGCAGCTTAACACATCAAAGTGGACCCTTTTCTGCTTTCATCCCTCCTCTGAAAGAGAAATTTGTGAACAAGAGTAGTTAAGAATTTCTTGAACCATCTTTGGCAGAAGCTTTTTTTTTTTCCAAGAGATGTGATAATAGTTATAGTCCTGTATCACTAATAATTCATACATTTTAGAAATTCTGAGGTTTTCATTTGGAAAGCATAATCCACAACTTTTTGTTGGGCAACAAATATCAGTTACAGTAAATATCAGTTACAGTAAATGTCAGTTGCAAATATCAGTTCATTCCTCCATTTATTTTACCCAATTGGTCTCTGTTGCATCTATTTTAATTTTTGAGCAGAGATAGGTAATTTAACATACACCCTCTCGTTCTTTTGCTTTGATTTCTGTTAACAAATTATATATTTCAGTTGCTGTTACTCATGTAATAGATAATGTCAGAGCACACTTTCATTTCTGCAGTTCACAAACCTTTGTCTGGGTTCTTTATTTCAAAAATGTTGTCTCCAACTCCAATGGGTTGCAATTCGGGAAGTTGACATCTGCACATCTTAACATGGCTGAGATGGAGAAACATTGCTCTAAACGCCATCGAAGAGAAGCATTTGTATCTTCATTTCTCAAGTAGTTAAGTACAGAACACATTTTTCACGTAGAATTACTAGACCCCACTACCTCAAGCTCAACTAAAAAACTATTTGCTTGCTCTGTGGGTTCATTCTTTATATCCCTTCTACCCTCTTACTCTTCAAGAAGTAATGTTACAATAAACTAAAGTAGACAGTTATTCATTTAAGCAGATAGTCCCTTCAAATACATTGCTTCCCTAAGCTTGTGTTATCTTTCTCCTGTTGAACTTCCCTATCAAACTCCTAGTATAGTAATTTATGTTGTAAGTCTTATGTTGTTAAACCTTTGTCAAGGCAAGTTGAGGGAGAAAGAATGGAGTCCCTCAAAGAAAGATGAGATCCATGGCCTTAGAACCAAATTGCTGAATCAGTTAGACCAACGGTGTCAAACTCACATTGTCACAGTGGTGTCACATGATCTATCGGCACTTTTCCCCTTTTGCTAAACTGAACCAGGGGAGACATAATAGCAGTCTTCCAATATTTGAGGGGCTGCCACAGGGAGGAAGGGGTCAAGCAATTTTCTGTTGGCCAGACAAGGAATAATGGATGGAAACTGAACAAGGAGAGATTTAATCTGAAAATGAGAAACTTTCTGACAGTGAGAACAATCAACCAATGGAACATCTTGCCCTCAGAAGTTGTGGGAGCACCATCACTTGAGTCTTTCAAGAAGAGATTGGACTGCCATTTGTCAGAAATGGTGTAGGGTCTCCCGCTTGGGTGGGGGGTTGGACTAGATGACCTATAAGGTCCCTTCCAACTCTGATTATCTGTTAAACTGGGTGTGGGCGTGGCCAGTGCGTGATGCATCCGGCCCATTGGCCACTAGTTTGACAGCCCTGAGTCACACAGATGAATCTGGCCTGATACAAAAAGTGTCGTAATGGTATGAAGTGGTTCATGACTTTTCTAATTCATCATGGTATCCAGACGCAGGGGCAAATATTTGTTGCAGGCTCAAAGCCTGTTTGCTTGTGTGCGCAGGACACTATGAAATAAATAAATCTGCTTTTCCAAGCTTGAAGGTAAAAATGTACACATATTGTTTCCTGGTGATGGTGTCCAGCATTAATTTAGTTTCTAGGCAGAAAGAATAGATATAACAGAAGCATTTCCTAAATGAACGATTTTAAAATTGAAAGGAGCAACTTTGACTAAGTTGAACTTTCTCTTTCATTTCAATACAGGTTTTTCAAAACTTAAAATGCTCTCTCACGGTATCCAAGCTGTATTTGAAGAATTCCTGATTAGACTTTCCAACTTAGTTTGACTCCATTATCAAACTGTTCTATAAAAAACTAGCTCCAATGTTACATTGAAATCAGATACGGTAATTTAAATCTGCTCCATTTATCTTGTTCTCAAGAACACCGAAGCCCAAACTTTGCACCCTTCAGATATACCAAGCATGCTGTGATATCTTCATCACTCTGCTCTTTTCTATACTGGTTCCTTCACTTTTAATTAATGAGTCTTGTATTGCTATCCATCTGCCATTTGTAGCAATTTTTCAAGTTAGTTGAGATGGGTGGGATTAATCACTAAAAAAACGACTGAAGAATATGAATCTCTTCAATCAGTAGGCCCCCTCAATCTTCCAATTTGCCATCCCTACAATATCACAAGAATGATAAAACAGAATTCTGGCTGTGATCGTCATTTTATCTGTGGAACTTGTAGTCGCCGAAAGGACAAATTTAATGGAGAATCCCCCTTCCTTTTTGATGAAGATGATTCTTCCTCTAGCACAGGGGTGTCAAGCTTGATTTCACTGAGGGCCGCATCAAGATTGTGTTTGACCTTGGGAGGCTGGGATGGGCATGGTCAGGGTGGGCGTGGCCATCTCGACATCACTCGTGTCAGGGGCGCCTGTGGCGGACTGAGTGCTTTGCCAGCGAAAGTGCTCTGCTGAGCTCCATTTTCGGCTGCAACAGCCTCCTGCAACTCCCTGCCAGCTAAAATGAAGTTCGGGAGGGCCGTAGGGTGGTCCTTTGCTTTTTCAGGTCAGCCTTGTGGACCAGATCTAAGCACCTCATGGGTTGGATCCGGCTTGTGGGCCTTGAGTTTGACACCGCTGCTCTAGGAGAATCTGATGCATATTACTTACTGCCAGCCAGCTCTGCATCAGCCATAGCCCCTTTTAAGAGCACTTCGTGTTTTCTTGCCCTCTTCTTCCCCACCTATCAAGCACTGTGGGTTGCTGCTGTCTTAGATCTATTTTCGCATCTGCCCATTGTCATACTCCCTGCTGTTCCTAGGATGAACTGTGTCCTACAATTAATCTGGTAAGGATGTGTTTTACTTGTTTCTTTTTGCTCTTTGACAAATATGGAAGCCTGGAAAAGCTTTTCAGAAGCTGAGGGATAATGAAAAGCCAAGGCTAAGGGTGAAGGTGGTAGTTTACAATATAATATGCCAGGTGGTCTTTTGATGCAGTCACCTAATTAGTGACTAACACTCTTCAGCTAGTTGCCTCTTATTAATGCTGTTATTTTTATACTTTTCTACATGTTTTGGAATTGTGGGTTGGGGCAAATGTTGTCCTCCCTCATATTAGGGTTACAATTCAGTGCCACCTGGTTTGGCAGGAGGTTCAGAACAAATTAATGAAAGGGTTATTTCAGTTGAGTTTTAAATTTACTGATGAAATTCACTATCATGAATCATTCATTTGAGTAGATGCTTAGATTTTTATCCTTATTTTGAGGGGGAAAGGAGGATGTTACCATAAGGTACGGGGCAAAAGCATCCAGTTATATCCAGGCATAACTAAAATAACTAGGTACAAGGAAATGGACTACAAAATACAAGAGTTGTCTCTCTTCTTTTGACTTTCAAACATCCCCTTTTTTCTTTCTTCTTTCATGGGTAAACTGCCAATAGATGAACTGAAAGTAACACATTCCATTAATTATGTACTCAAATTGTACACGCATAATGCTCACCTTAGGTTTGTTATTCTTATATTGTATTACCAATGTAATATTAATGTTTGTTTTTTATATTTGTTAGTAATTATTTCTCTAAATATTGGTATATTTTAAATCCTTTTTTCACCCAAAAGCCTCAGAACAACATAGTTTTCTCTCCTACTCCCCTTACAATGATTTCATCAGATTCACTAAGCTAAGAGAGGATTCTGGACCAAGATTAAAATGGCCAGCTAAATTACGTATAGCCTGTAGAAAAATAAGGATTTGAACTGGGATGTTCTGGGTCTTTGACATTCTGTAACTGGTCTGCTGCTATCACAGTCATCTTTGTGCATCGAATTTGCCCATTTCATTGTTTGTACTATTTAAATCTAAGGAGCAGCAGTTTTTTTTCTGACCAGGGCTTCCTGAGACCATAATTAAGCACAAGCTTAGTTAAAACAACTCTTGTTTTATTTCAACACTGGGAATTATGTTCATTCCCAGCCTGTAATGAATCCCACACAGTCCCTCGAGATAAGCACCCACCTTTCTCTCCTTTGAATTGCTGCCAACAACTAATGTGCCAAATTAACTATAAAAAAACCAACCAAAGTACAAAGTCCACATAGAGCTTCAAGGTTTAATCCAAACAGAGCAAATGACTTTGCTTCCTGCAAAGGTTTTTCTATCTTTGCATTTCCTTTATACCTTATGGGAGGGGCAATCACCTCCAAGCTTTACTCCCGAGTCGCCCCTTTTGTCTCAGCTGCTCTCACCTTCTAGCAGTTCTGCGCACACATGCACTGGGAACAGGCTCCCCTTGTTCCTCTGCCTAGCTGCTGCCAGGCTCCAGAGTCAGCACACCACTCCCAGATGGTCCTGGCCCCATCTCTGCATCAGAGACACAGGACCCTTGTCCAAGTCCTCTCCAGACTCCTGGACTGGTCCTCGTTCTTCCCCACTGTCCGATTCTGTTGCACAGGCTGCCGGTGAACCACAACAGTTGTTTTGCTGTGCCTCTTGATGCCCAAAATGCTTTTTAAAAAGTTTGTTACAAACCATTGTTAAAAAGTTTATTACAAACCATTAGAAGAGCCTCTCTTCTAATTGCTGGAGAATAACCAATAAACTCCTACCTCCCAAGCAGCGAAGTTTTCAAACTTCCTTGGTTCACAGTGCCCTTAGCAATTCCCAAAACGTGCTGTGAAACCCTAGGGTATTGCAGCTAATTCTGTTTATTACGTAGTAAAATATCCCACAGGGCCTCCATGAATTCAGTGTGGCACCCTAGGAACCAGGGCTCTAGAATGTACAAGTTTGGTACCCTTCAGGAGTCAAGCATTACAAAGAGACATAAATAGAAGGAAAACCCCATTTCCTGGTTACCTTCTTAACATTAGTCTTTTACTCCTAAAGGATCCGAATGTCTGGCATCAAAGGACTACAGGGTGTGGTTCGGAAAACAGTTAATGATGAGTTACAGGCAAACATCTGGGACCCTCAACATATGGACAAGATTGTGCCTTCATTGCTCTTTAACCTTCAGCATGCAGAGGAAACAGAAAGGTACATAGAATTGTTGGTGTTGTTCTTGCAAAATTAGGCTTTGCTACTTGTGAAAATCTAGCATTGGAAATACGTCAGAGACTTGTCTACCAAATTTGATACCATGAGCCCTATAATGAGTAGCTTGGTCTCTATAGAAAGTATTTTTTTTCTCATTTTGGGTACATACACAACAACATCTGCTCATCAAGATGTAGGTTACCTCTGCACTGATTTAATCTTGGATTCATTTGTTTTCTGCTTGAACTGTAACATTCCTACTACAGTCTCTTGCACTGTTTGTCGTTTTTTCATGTTTGTCTCTGTTTACACCACTAATTTAAGTGATTATGTCATGCATCTGATAAGTAGCAATAACACCTAGACTTATATTGCATCAGAGTGCTTTACAGCCCTCTCTAAGAGGTTTGCAGAGTCAGCATATTGCCCCCCAAAATCTGGGTCCTCATTTTACCAAGGCTGAGTCAACCTTGAGCTGGTCAGAATTGAACTGCCGAATTGCAGGCAGCCGGCAGTCAGCAGAAGTAGCCTGCAGTGCTGTATTCCACTGTGCCACCATGGCTCTTAATAGGTGCATGTTCTGACTCCTCTAGACCAGTAGTTCCCAAAGTGGGCAGTACTGCCCCCTGGGGGGCAGTGGGATGCCTTGGGCCGTTGAGAGGCAAGGGGTCTGGCAGAGGGGCGCTAAGAGGTGGCAGGGGGGCGATGGAGGTGAGAGGCAGGGCACAATTCAGGAGTGAGAAAAAATCCCGCCACTGTCACGTTCAAGGCAAGGCCCCGCAGGATCATCCCATTGACTTGCATGCTCTGGTGCAATGAGCATTTGGAATGCAGCGTTTGGAAAGGAGAGCAAAGACACAGTGGCTTTGCTCTCCTTTTCAAACATCCCACTGCTGTGTTTGGGGGGGGGGGCAGGATGGTGCCCCGAATGCAGCATTGGGAATAGGAGAGCAAAGCCTTTTCAAACATCACGCCGCCATGTTCTGGGTGGTGGGGCAGCAACCGGAACGCAGCGTTGGGAATAGAGTGGCTTTGCTCTCCTTTTCAAACATCCTGTTGCCGCCGTGTTCCACCCCATTGAGCCCCTTGCACCGGAGGCACCTGCCCAAGCAAGTCCCAATGGAGCGGTGCACAAAGTCAATGGGGTGAGCCTGAGAGAGGGAAAGAGAGAGAAAGAGAGAAGGAAGAAGAGAAAGAGAAAAAGGAAAGAAAGAAAAGGGGACAAAGAAAGAGGGGAATGGAAGGAAGGGACAGAAAGAAAAAGAAATGAAGAAGGAGGGAGGAGAAAGATAATGAGATGTCTATTCTAGTCCAATCACCTGCTCCAGCAGGGTTAGAAGGGAGTGTGTGCGTGTGTGTGTCCTCCTTGTAATTTACCAATACATTTTGGTTTTGCCTTCTTCAGAATTGGCATTGTAATACTTTGGGGAAAAGTAATTTCTTAGGGTGGAGATCTGGTCCAATGGATCCTGTTTAAAGCCGCAACAAATGTAAGAGTTTCCTCATAGTCTTGGCCATGTTTCGTCCACAAAACCTTTAATTAATAGAAGCCAAAGATGTTTCAATGTGCTGGCAAAGATGCTGGCAAAAATGTTTTAATGTGGAAAAGGGCCTCTAAACTAGGCCTCATTTCAATCTGATGCATCAGTGCTTGCTCACTCTTGCTCTCTCCCCCTCCCTCCCTCCATGCCCCCCTTTCTTTGTCCCTTTTTCTTTCTTTCCCTTTTCTCTTTCTTTTCTTCCTTCTCTCTTTTCTCTCTCTCTCTCTTTCCCTCTCCCAGACTCACCCCATTGATTTGGTGCACCGCTCCTCTCGGACTTGCTTGGGCAGGTCCCTCCAGTGCAGCAGGCTCAATGGGGTGGACCTGCGGGGCCAGCACCTAGAACGTGGTAGTGCCAGCACATTTGAAAAGTATAGCAAAGCCAGAAGTCAGTAATTTTTGCTTCAAAGAATCACAAAAGCTTCTGGGTTGTGCACAAGAAGGGACACGCATGTCAATGCAATTCAGCAACATAAAATAAAGAAATACAAATAAAACAAATCAACAAGAATGGGCAAAGCATCTCCGATTAGATTGTATTCACTACTAGAATCTAATCAGAGATGCTTTGCTGATTCTAGTCCAATGACCAGCTCCAGCAGGGTTGGAAGGGAGTATGCGTATATGTGTGTGCATGGCTGTCAAAACTCCAAAAACAGGTCAAGTAGTTCTGGGGAGGCCAGTCTTAAATTAGAACACTTGCTAAGCAATCGGCTATTAAGTGAGGACCACTTGTATTTGGTTTGCCAGTCACCAAACTACGCTCACGTGACCAGCAAGCCACACCCAACCAGTCATGTGACCAGTAAGCCATGCCCACCCAATCACGTGACCAGCAAACCACACCCTCAAATTAGGCCATGCCCACAGAAATTTGAATCCCGCCCCTGGGGGGCATTGAGGATGAGTCTGTAGCACCAAGGGGGCGGTGGACTGAAAAAGTTTGGGAACCATTGCTCTAGACCACAAGGTAACACACAGTTTTATCCTGACACCATCTTTCTGAAGAAGTTATTCTAATCCCTCTATTAAAGTGATTCAAATTTGCAGGCTTCTCTGTGTTTCCAAACCGTAAATTGCAGAATGTAACAATGTATTGTATGAAGAATTTACCTTTATCGATCCTGAAGTTCCCACCATTCTGCTTTATCAAACTCATGGAGTTGTAGAATTATAGAAGATTTATGGAATAGAAATAGTTCTGCTTACTCTGACATATATCAGAGTAAGATGGACAACCTATGCCTGCAAGCTACAAATAGTTTCCTAGCATTGTGTTGAAAGACTCCTTCCCAGAAGCCTGGAATGTAGCACTGACCTTTGAAGTAGATGGTCAAATTTTAACCACATAATTACTCATGATTTTGTCTGCAAAGGAGAGAATGGGACTCATAAAACACTGGAAAACCCCTGCTGTGATCCAGGCTTTCATATAGCCCGCCAGAACAAAACATGTTCTCAATTTTGAGAGGATCATTCTGACGAGTTGGCATGCTATGAGGAATGTGTAAATAATTAGGATTTTCTTTAAACCAAGGGGAGAAAATACACAGTAATTCAGGAATAGACTAATTAGTTAGAAAGCAGAAATTTCCACATTCAGCCCTTGACAATTTACAGGTTGGCTTGGAAGAGGCTATGTCTGAAATCCTGGAGAGCGATTGTGCTCAGAGTACACAATTCTGGCCAGGGAGACTTAATAATTTTTTGTAAGGATGCACTTTACATTTCTAAATTCCTATTTTGATGTGATTCATTGATCTGACGCAGATTGTTATATGGATTGTGTTCATTAGATCAATTTTAGTACAGAGACACAACAATGACCCAGTGGAGGCTGTCTGCCTGATCTCTATGTGGCTTATCAAACGTCTGTATGATGCTCGAGATTGGATCATATGGAAAGTTGTGGCCGTTGTCTGCAGAGAAATGAACATTTCTTGTAATCCTTTCCCACTAATAAAATCTTTGTGCCTCCAATTTTCATTCCGTGTGCAGAGAAAGGAATGAGCACTTCAGACTCCCGAAGTCTCTTTTTAAGCAAAACTAGAAAAAAAAATATGCTACTTGCATGTTGTCTGTGAAATGCATGTTTGACATGTAAATTGTAGCTTTTTCTTTTTCCCTTCCTTGCTTCCTTTAGCCGTTCTCCATCACCCTTGCAAACAGCTGAGAAGGAGAAAGAGAACCCAGCAGAGCTGGCTGAACGATGTTTGCGGGAGCTCCTAGGTCGGGCAGCCTATGGCAATATCAAAAACGCAATCAAGCCTGTCCTCATGTAAGTCCCTTACCTTGTGTGTTCTACAGCTGCCTCAATTTCCCCTTCTCCTCTCCTAATTAGTATCTAGGATAGTATAGAGCAGGGGTCCCCAACCACCGGTCCCCGGAGCGGTACTGGTCCATGGATCATTTTTTACCAGGCCGCAAAGCTTGGGCGCCGCAAAGGAGAGAGAGGGAGAAAAGAGCGCTACGGTATGCCCAGCGCTAGTCTCCCTTTTCCTCTCCTTCTCCTTCTCCCCCGTCAACCACGCACATGCACGCGCGCAGATAAAGCTACTGCTGCTGCACCACAACCCGGAGGAACAGATTGAGCATAGGCGCTGAAGGAGCCCGGACAGCTGATAAGTGCTGCATGTGGATGCGCAGCATTTGAAAAGCCTCTTTTTTCCTGCTTTTTCAACCTCAGCTGTATCACGCAAAGCAGCTGAGGTTGAAAAAGCAAGAAGTAAAGGACAGGTAAGAGCCCGGGTGGGTGGGTAAGCCAAACAGCAACAGACACAGAAGTGATTCTGTCTCTGCTGCTCTTCAGAGCTACCGGTTCTATAGAGTTGGGCAGAACTGGGAGCATCCCACCCCTGATCAAGATATAGGTAATCCTCGACTTAACAATCATGAGTGGGACCAGAATTTCCATTGCAGTAATTAAGTGAGCATTATCCAATTTTAAGACCCTTTTTGTCACAGTTGTTAAGCAACTCACTTCAGTTGTTAAGTGAATCATTGTGGCTGTTAAGCAAATCTGGCTTCCCGCATTGACGTTGCTTATCAGAAGCCAGTTGGGTAGATCACAAATGGTGATCACATGACCCAAGAGTGACGCTGCAACCATAAATACATGCTGGTTGCCAAGCACGTGAATTTCGATCACATGATTCATACATGATATTCTTCTGATTAAAATCGGAATTCCGATTTTTAATTACACCCCCCCTTCCCCGCCCTTCTTCTCCTCCTTCCTCTCCCCTCGGAGGCCCCCTGAGTCAGGAGCAGGGAAGCAGCTGCCCAGCTCCGGAGTTGATCCACACCACCGGTTGGAAAGGAAGGGTGTTGGTGTGTGTGTGCAATTTCTTGGCGTCTCTTTTGGGTGGCGTCTCTTTTGGGTGGCGTCTCTTTTGGCTGGCCCCAAAAGAGTGCGCGCGGGGCAGGCGGTGGAGATGCGGGAGCGAATGCGAGAAGGAAGCGAACCTCGTTGCAAAGTGGGTTTGAACGCTCGCTGCACTCCAGAGGCTTGGAATTAGTCCGGCTTTGGGGAGGAGGAGAACGGAGAAAGGCGAGGCTGAGCTGCTCCAGGAGAAGAAGGCGGAAGACGCCCTGGGATCTGAGCCGCTCGCAGTGGAAACCACCCTTAGCCCGACGCAGGAAGAACGAGCGAGGTTAGCGCCCGCCAGCCCATCCTTCCCACCTCCGCAGCTCGATTTCCCCTACCAGTGGGTCCTCCTTTCGTGCGGAGGGCTGTGGGGGAAGGCGCTCGCCCGAGAGGATCTCTCCCTCTCCCCGCAAGGTCTGCGCTGTGGAGGAGAGGGCAGGAGGTTCCTCCTGCTTGCTGAGAGGTGAGGAAGTTGTGGCTCGCCCGGCGAGATCTGGGAACGAGGGGCAGGAGGAGGCACGCACACACCCGCGGTTCACTTTCCCAGCTTTGCCCAGCCCTTACGGCTTTGGCGCAGCCCTGGCAGGATGAGCGGAGGGTCCGGCGGGGAGGAACCTCCTGCCCTCTCCTCTGCAGCGCAGACATTGACCTTGCAGGAAGAGAGAGGGAGAGATCCTCTCGGGCAAGCGCCTTTCCCCGCAGCCCTCCGCACGAAAGGAGGACCCACCGATAGGGGAAACTGACGTGCATTGGAGCAACCCCATGGTCCTCCATGAATCGAGAAGGGGCTTTAAAGCAAAACCTCTGGAAGTCCAATCGCCCAGGTAGAGCAGCCTCACTTTCTGAGAGGCGGGGGAGGGGGGGAGAGGTTTCCCGGGGATGCGGAGGTGTGGAAAGAGCCAGACGGCTGCAGCTCCCTCTGGAGAGCGAAAGAAATGTTCATTTAATAAAAAATTCCCCTGCGGGATATCACACGGAGGGGGAAAAAAAAAAAGAGCTTGGAGCCACGACTGAACTGGGATTGCTTCAGCAGGAAAATATCCTTGCCTCTTCAAGATGATGAAAGCAATCATGAGCTGCTTCCATGCACCCCAAGTTGAGAGTTCTTTCAGCCTAATGGGTAACATTATAACTTCCAAGACATCTCGCCTTGGCATAAGTGTTGTGTCCGTCGCGGCAAGGAGACCAAGACTCAGTGACTTGGTTCAGCTCTTTTATTGGTCCCGAGAACGGCTCGGGCTCCAGGGGGAAAACAGCAGCTTTTTATTTCCAAGCCGCGGCGGCCGCAACCAATGGCACCACTTTGAATCTCCCGCGATTAGTTTCCACCAATTGCGGGAGATCCGCAGCGGGCCAATCAGTACGGCTTGCTCCACCAATCGGATCACTGCACGCTTTGACCAATCACAGCGCGGCATTTACAAGAATGTAAATGACTGTACAGAACAATAAGGACATTTGATGCTCTTCAAAGTGTTAAATACTCATTGAAGGCTTCAGGGAAGTCTGCTGTACAGCAGTATCAAAGGAAGGACCTTGAACATGACCCAGTGAATCCAAGTCTTGTAAGAAATATGAGAAGGGCACATAAATTGTACATGGAAAAACTGAAGACAATAAAACAAAAGCTTGCAGCAAAGAGGGACAATCTGGAACTGAAGAGGAAGACAACTGTAGCCAAAAGACAGGCCAGACTCAAAGTTATGCTATCAGCTCAACTAGCTAGAAAGAAGCATAGAGAAGCAATGCTGATCAAAGGAAAGGGAACAAAGAAAAAGTCCAATTAGAGGTGAAGCATTGTGGCTGTTTTTCTGTCTGTTAAGCAGGGTTTGTTTGTTGTTTTTGTTTGTTTGTTTTATTTTTTAAATGTGAAATCCTTTGCCCGAGAGCATTCTCATGGTGCTTTTTATCATTATTTTTTGTCAAATAATAAAACTATCATGCAGACTCACCTTGAAAATTCACTTTTGATTACTTTACTCTGCTAAAGCTTAAAGGGGGCGTTGGCAATTTAATTCCCACCGGGGCGCTGCGCAGACCTCAGCAGGTGCTTAGGTAACCCCTGCATCCCTGGCTACTTTTCAGATTTTTTTTTCAGAGGGGAATATCATGCCTGATTAGAATCAACTTTGGTTCTAACCAAATTTAAGCTGGAACCACAATCAGCTCCAGCTTAAACTTCTTCATGAAAATAACTGCCTGTGATCCCAAGGCAGACTGACCTACGGCAATTATTGACTTAACACGCTAAATTCTAAGTTGTCTTCATAGAAGAGAGGCTTTTTTTACATTGTAAAAAAACAGCTAGGTTTGGTTTCATTTGCTAATTTAAAGTTGTTGATCTTTGAAATGTCTTTCTAATTTAGATGACTAGTCAATTACATCAAGTCTGCTAAATTTGTATCTCTTTTTTCCTTCTTATTTCCCAAAAGCCACTTAGATAACCACTCTCTTTGGGAACCAAATACCTTTGCAATCCGCTGCTTTAAGATCATCATGTACTCCATTCAGGTGAGATCTGCATTAAGAGGGCATTTCTATTTTTCTATTCCTATAGTATAAGGAAGTTTAGTTTCTACCTCAGCAACAGCCAGGTGAAGTAACATGAACTTAAACTTCAGAGCAGAATCTTCCTTGATGGGTCATAAACTCCAGCAAACTAAATTCTGTTTATTTGATTTTGATTGATTGATTTTTATCCTGCCTTTATTATTTGAAAATAATTCTAGACAGCTCACATACATAACATTCCCTCCTCTTTTCTCTTAATATTTTCTCCACAGTAGCAATGTTTTGAGGTGGGTTGGATTGGGAGAGAATGACTGGCCCAAAAGACACTGAACCAGCTTTCATGGAATAGAATTCTCCATCTCCTGGTTTCTAAGCCAACATTTTAATCACTACACCAAACTTTAGTAGAAACAACTCTTTCTTTCTTTCTTTCTTTCTTTCTTTCTTTCTTTCTTTCTTTCTTTCTTTCTTTCTTTCTTTCTTTCTTTCTTTCTTTCTTTCTTTTTCTAAGGTTGATATGACCACCTATTTTAAAAGACAACTCTAGATGGCTCACAGCAACTATGAAACTCCAGAACTATTTTTAAAAAAATCCTTGAAAACACAACCAACACCCAGTGCCTTGTTCATCTCCTTGAGATGCCCCAACAACTAACCCAAGACATCCTCACTCTACCCTAGTGTCTGGATAGAAAGCCAGGTCTTAATGACCTTCCAGAAGGCTGAAAAGTTGGGCAACTATCTGATCATGGGGTGAGGGTGTTCCATAAAGGAACAGCAGCCACTACAAATGTATACTTCCAAGTTCCCACTACTTGGCAACATTTCAGGCAAGTTTTGTCCATTGAAAAATTGTTACCTATCCAATCTGATAGGAAGGGCAGATGCTTTAGGGAGAAAGGGCAGATGCTTTAGGAAGAAATGGTTCTGCAAATAACCTGGCCCCATGCCATGTAGTTTTTTAAAAATGATAACTACCGTATATTGAATTGCACCCAGAAGGAAACTAAGAGCCAATGCAGCTCATACAACAAGTGCAATCTGGGTGAATCGAAAAGTCATGATTCAGTATGGAATCTGTTTCCTTAACGAGGCTTAAATGTTCTCATATACTTTTTAGGTTCAAAAAAATGAACTATGAGATACATGAACTAATCCAATCATGCACTATGACCACATATCCCTCCATGTTCAAGTGGTATGACAAAAGGCTGTATGTATGTACTGATTCAGGCACATAAACCTTTTCTGCATCCAAGCAAAGGAGGAGGAAAAGTTATTCAACATGAACTTTCTTGCATATCCTGCAATTGGCATTGGTATTGTAATCACAGGTCTTTTGTTCTCATTAAATAGCGAAGTATTCTAACCTGGGAGGGAGAGAAGGGAGATATTTGCTACTTAATGTTGAGCGTGAAGACTTCAGCACCCTTATCTTTGGCTTCCAAAAGTTAATCTCTCAAATTCCTCTTACAGTATTTAGAGTTCATAGTGTTATTTCCGGATCTGCTCTATCTTTTATTTTTCTAGCCACAGCATTCGCATTTGGTGATTCAGCAGCTCCTGAGCCATTTGGATGCCAACAGCAAAAGTGCTGCCACTGTGCGGGCAGGGATAGTTGAGGTCCTCTCAGAAGCAGCCATCATTGCAGCCTCTGGATCTGTTGGTAAGCACCTGAATGACCTTCAAAAGGTTTATCTCTTCAAGAATCAAAACTTCTTAAATTCCAAAAACTGAATTTCCCAAAAGGTTGGTTAATATACGGATCAACCTATTTGAAAACAGAAGCCTAGATGGATCAGTTAAAAAGATTGATCAAGAATTGTTCTTTGGGAGATATTTCAGAGTAGCCAAAAACTAGACTTGTAAAAGCAATCTGATGGAGGAACTAGATTTTTAAGATGAAAATAAGTACATATTACTTAACAATAGGGACCTTTTAAAACAGTGATGGGATTTATAGGGCAACATAAGTGAAAGTGCCAAGATTGGAGAACTAGAAGGAGAACATCAGTTCTGTCCAGGAATTCACATTTTTGCATCAAAATACCCTGGATAGTTCAATTGGAATATAAATGTATTCAAATCCTTAGGCAAGAAAAATCCACTTTTTGTTGGGATCCAATACGCCTGTAACATTTTGTTCCGTTGCATTGGAGTCAGTATGCACAGAAACTCGGAAATGTTCTTTCTTCCAAAGATACGTTGTGCGTTGCTTCTAGGACCAACTGTGCTGGAGGTGTTCAATACTCTTCTAAGGCAGCTGCGGCTGAGTATTGATTATGCCTTGACGGGTAGCTATGATTGTGCCATTGCTGGTGGCCCCAAGATCATTAAGGAGCAGGAAGAAAGAATGTTCCAAGAGGCCATAATCAAGACCACAGGTATGCTAAGTAGCCCCAATCATTTGGGCCATTTTTGCTCAGAAACTGGAAAGACAGGACGATTTGTTTTATCTCGCACTGCAAGTGCTTCTTTCCCCATCAAAGGTTTCCATTAGTCATGTAAATTTAAATGAATCCTGCCAACTCTTTTATTTTTTTTAGTAATTTCGCAAAGAGGCAATGATAGGAAAATAGAAATAGCGTCTCAGTAATTTTTTCATGAATGCTGCATGTCTTGCTTTGATTCAGAGAGAAGGGAATCAAAAACAGATCGTATGGTGAACTTGCATTCACCAAAACACATAAGATCCTGGATTTCTTCTGAAGCTTCTCAAACATCATGAGCCTCGAAGCTTGTTTGTTTGTTTGTTGGATTGTTTGTTTGTTTGTTTGTAAAGGATGAAAGTTATGAATGATCACCAGCACTGCCAGTACATCAAACCTGTGCTTTAATTTGGTATTTCAGATTCTTCTAGATGTTTATGTACAGGAAACTAGTAACTACATATAATTAATTGTCTCCCAAACTCAACCAATCTCAACAGATCCCTTCCATTGTATAATTTTGGCAAAGCACAGCTCAGATGTGAAAGTTCCATCTTTTATTAATAGGTACAGATCTGTCAGTTATGTGTGTTTAGTGTTGGAAGGGAGGCAGAAATGCACAAATTTTTCTATAAGCATTCTCAGAAAAACAAATCTATCTAGGTTTTTAATCAAACTCCTTCACTACTGTTGAATTTTCTCATTACAGCAAAACTTGAACCTTCATTAGACTCCTCTTTAATTCTTTATCTTGTCATTTAGTTGAATTAGAATTGTTTTCCTTAACTCTCATTAGCCCAAGGCAGGATGGCCTTTAGGTCATGATTGAGAAATTCTGCAATCCTTTGTGTTATGTGAACGGCTTTATTAGATTTGCCTCTGTTTAGCTTTAAAAAAATTAAGTCAGCCCTTTTCCTCCTCCTTGATTGCTCATGACACAGTAATAATTAGCAATAAAAAACAGTTTGAAACAATCAGCCTGTGCCTTCAGAAACCAAGTAAATTCCATATTAAAATAATGAAAAACCATGAAGAGCCATTTAAAGCCCCAAAGGGACTATTCTAGTCCTGCAGTGGAATCAGTATCTTTCTAAGAAAGGGTGTAAGGCTGTTATTTGGATAAACGCTGTGTTTTTGCATGGCTCACAACTCAGTATTATATCTTGGGACTTTTTTAGGGCTAACTGTATTTCTCAACCTTAGTCATTTTAAGATATGTGGACTTCATCCCAGAATTCCTCAGCCAGCATCTCCAGTTAGAAGGATTTTGAGAAGCCCAACTTGGGGAAGACGTTGGGCTTCTCAAAATTGTTGTAATTGTAAATCTAAACAATCTTTTCTGGGCTAAATGAGTCTAGGATGAACTGTATCTAAGATGGCATACTTAATCCAGGTTTTGTGCTAGAACTTTCTGCCAGACAAGGACCATTCCTTGAAATTTGCATGAAATGAGCACATGAAACTCTGCTGCCTTTACAAGGAATAGACATTTAAACAGTTCTAGAGCAATTTGTTTGATCTGGAAGCAAGGAACATTCAGTGTGAATGTTCTTACTACCCTCCAAGATAAAACTCCAAGGGGAACCTAGGGCACAAATGATGTCACCAATAATACTTAGTTGAGTTTTAGTTAAAAAGGGGGAAAAAAGCAATGGCAAGTTCTGTATTTTTTTTAAGATTTTTTTTCACCCTTAGAAAGTCCAGAACTTTGGGGCCCAATCCACTGGCCTTGAGATTGGTGGGGAAGATAAGGACCTACCTTTCTCTTTTCATTTTTAATAGGGTCTTTGTATGGAACATATATGGTTCTCTGGGCCACGCTTTGCATGCCACATATTAAAGCAGCAATTTGATGTGGTTTTAAAACAAAAATGGTGTGACTCCCATAGCACAAGAGAAAACATTGCTTTGGAGTTGGGAGTGAGAGCTCTGAACTAATTTCAGTGCTGTGCTAAACTTAGTTTTTAATCCATACAAACGAGGTCAATTCTGCCAATAATGTATTGTCTTTGATATGACAGTCCCACCTTCCATTGTCAATCATACTTTTTAAGTGGAAGGATTACTTGATGAAGCTGCTTACAACCCTCCCCCTTCATTCTTGTGTCGTGGCAAAGCTAAGGGAGGGTAAATTTGTGGCCTTCCAAATGTTGCAGAACTGTATCTACTGTCAACCCCAGCAAATGTTAGTGATGAAACAACAACAGCAATATTTGGTGGACCATACGTACCCATCCATATCTACTTTTAACGTTGGGTACTAGACAAGATTTAGAAGACTGGTACTTACAAAACCATGATGCCTACATTCCCTGATCTTTGTGGTATGGAAATAGCAATGGCACTAAGACTTGTTTCATAGTGCTTTACAGCCTTCTCTAAGCAGTGTACGAAGCCAGTATATTGCCCCCAACAATCTGGGTTCTCATTTTACCGACTGTGGAAGGATGGAAGAAGGCTGAGTCAAAATTGGAACATCTCTTAGTACTGAGGGGAAAGGGCCCCGCGCTTGTTTATAATCGTGCTCTTTTTCTGTTGGTTCTAACACTGAGCATATTAAGAACTATTCTAAGGCTGCTCTGTAGCTCCCACTAAGTCCTAAGTAACAAATGTAATAGGCGTCCTCACATTAAAATCTAGAAAGAAAGCAGGTGGTAATATTTTTTTTTACACTTCACTTTTATGCACTGCATGGCCAGCAGAGGTCGCAAGAGACTTGGGAATCTCTGAACACCTGCCCGAGAGAGAAGGAGAAGAAATAGTTTCCTGAAGGTTGCGGGGTTATAAGTAGGCAGTTCTTTGGGGGATAGAGAGGTTTTGAAGCTGTCTCAATATTCAGCCCTTTAATATTCTTCAGGTTAACCGTGCATCCTATTCATCCTGCCCAAGAGTCTAATCTAACTTACCTCAACCAGTTCTTGTGTGTGGCCAGTAGGTGACACATCCGGTCCACAGGCCGGGAGTTTGACAGCCCTGATCTAGCCCATCAGGCTCGACTCATTAAAAAAGAGAGTGCAGAAAAATCTGGAACCATTTCAGAATTGGTCCCAGTCTCTTATTTTTCACACTCAGTTTCCTTCACCCTATCTTCTTCCTTAAAAATACACACATTTGTATATATGTGTACCAGTATATACATACATACTCATACAGGTAGTCCTCAGCGTACGAGCACAATTAAGCCCAAAATTTATGTTGCTAAGTGAGAAATTTGTTAAGTGAGTTTTGCCCCATTTTACGGCTTTCCTTGCCACATTTGTTGAGTGAATCATTGCAGTTGTTAAATTAGTAACATGGTTGTTAAGGGAATCTGGTTTCCCCATTAACTTTGTTGTCAGAAGGTTGCAGGAGGGGATCGCGTGACCTTGGGATGCTACAACCAGAGGTGGGATTCTACTGGTTCGGACCGGTTCTATAGAACTGGTTGTTATGATTCTACGCAGTTCGGAGAACCAGAAAATCGTGCCCCTGGCTGGCCCTGCCCTTCTCTCCCCGCCCAGTCAGTCCTTATCACATATGTGCAACATCGCGCGTATGCTCGACATCACTGACTGCATTCTTTCCTGCCCAATCACTCCTTAAGGTATTTCTTTTTTTTTTTTCCCTTCTGACAATCAGCTGTTCCTACTATCAGCTGTGCCGGGATTCCCCTCTGTCTTACTGCTTCGCCCAGGAAGGCAAAAAATGTAGGAGGGGCTGCCTTCCTGGGCCCCAGGGAAGCCTTCTGGGAGCAAAAATTGCCCCCCAGGAGGCTTCCCTGAGGCCCAGAAAGCCCCAAAATGAAGCGTGGAGGGTACTGCGTGCCTCTCCCGGCTCCGTTTTTTTCCTTCCTGACCCCAGGGAAGCCTTCTGGGAGCAAAAATGCCCCCCCCCATGAAGCTTCCCTGAGGCCCAGAAGGCCCCAAAAAGGGGGGGGGTTTGCTGCAAAAAAAAAAAAGAAGCCATTGCCATGCCCACCTAGCTATGCCTACCTAGCTACGCCCACAGAACCGGTTGTTAAAACATTTGAATCCCACCCCTCACTACAACCTTCATACGTGTGAGTCAGTTGTCAAACATCCGAATGTAAACCACATGACCATGAGGGTGCTGCAATGGTCACAAGTATGAAACAATGTTCATAAGTCGCTTTTTTCAGTGCTGTTGTGACTTCGAACGGCCATTAAATAAACTGTTGTTAAGTCGAGGACTACCTGTACAATTAAACCATTGAGAGGTGTGTTTAATTTGTAAATTAAAGTGTTTTAGTGAAAGAGCACTTTATCATTGAAAAGTTGATTGCCTTAATTTTTCTGCTGCGTCTTTATTGCTAAACAAAACATAGTTCAAGGAAAGGGCCATTGAAAAAATGAAGAGCCTGGCAATCCAGGTCAGTCCAAAGAACCAGCATTGTGTGCCTCTCCATTGTCCACCCAGCATTACATTCATATAGCGGCCAAGCAAGAATTGAAAGTAGTATCTCCGCAGCAACTCCTAGAAGGACCTGATCTCTTTTCCTTGGGCATCTGGTTTGTGGGCTTCTCCTTCCGATAGGATAAGGAGGGGTTTTCCCTGGCAGTAAGAAAATCTTGGTGAAAATCTATACTTTCTTGCCGGTGATTTTTTTTTTTTTTTTTTTGGTCCTTTCTGTATTGGGTCCCCACACCAGCTCTGTGCCTTTTCCTCACCCCTACTAGACTATCTTGCATGCTTTTCCTGCTCTGTCTTTTCCCAGGTTCTTTTGCCAGCACTCTGCCCACCTATCAGAGGTCGGAGGTCATGCTGTTTATCATGAGCAAAGTTCCGCTTCCTTCTCTGCATCACCCTGTAGACATGAGCAAAGCTGGGTGAGGACAACACTCTTTTTCACTCCTTTTTTTTCCCCCTTCTTTTTCGTTTTTCCTCCTCTCTTTTGATTTCCTTTCCCTCAATCTAAACTTCCCCAGCTTGGAACCCTCTACGTATATTGGATTATGATTCCATTATTATCACACTGCGATTGACTGAGTGATTTAATAATTATAGCTGTATTATTAAACACTGTAGGGCAGGGGTGTCAAACTTGCATTGTCATGGTGGTGTCACATGACGTATTGGGACTTTTTTCCCTTCGCTAAACCAGGCGTGGTCGTGGCCAGTGCGTGATTCATCCGGCCCACAGGCCAGGAGTTTGACAGCCCTGCTGTAGGGGATGTCAATTTGGGGCAAGTTGTTTTACTTTCATCCTCCTATCTTTTTTTCCTCTTCCTTTCAAGATCATTTTAATAAGATTTTTTAAAATAATAATTTGCCATCTTAAGTGTCACAATGCGAAAATTGAATGGGACGATATTTTAGTCTTAAAGGGCATATAATTTTGTTCAAAGAATCTCAGAATTCCTTGTCCATCTTCATTGTTGTCAATGAATTCCTTGTTCATCACATGTAATCCAAGTAGTTACTCATTAATTTCTGAGTCATGTTTCCTGTTTCTCTATTTATGTAATTCTTTATTTGAACAGAAAAGTGCCAGGAAATATGTATATTTCAAGAAAAAGTTTTATATGCAAGATGTTTTCTAAACTCCCATAATCTGTACCCAACATGTTTAACTTAAAGACACCTGTTTTAAAAAGTCAGCAACAGAGAAAATAGAAGTTGGAAGTGCATAGTTTTGAAGGAACTGTTTAAAAGTTTGTTTTTTTTTTCACAACACTGAAAGATCTGGAATTTTTTTTATTAAAAGTAATTTTCTTTCTGAGTTGTGGAATCTATACTTCTGCTAGGCTACATCAGATTATCTAAAAAATAGAGGCTTCTGAGGAAGGGAATTTATTTCTAGCTCTAACTCTTCTAATTCATATAACTAGATGCTCCTTGATGTCAATACCTCATCAATAGTCCCTATAGATCAGCATTTCTCAATCTTGGCCACATGAAGATTTTTGGACTTCAACTTCCAGAATTCCCCAGCCATCCTTGCTGAGTTGAAGCTTTCACATCTTCAAGTGACCAGGGTTGAGAAACATTGATATGAATCCTTGTTAGCTTTCTCTAAATATGAAACAATGATAAGTTATATAATTTCTATTGTAGTCAGAAAGGGATATAAGCCAAGCATAGAACTATCCGTTAATTGGATCTTAAGCCAAAACACAATTTTCTTTACTCTTGTGTCAGCCCAGACAGGATTATTAATATCTATTAACATTTTCTGAAGAAGATACTTAATATTCGGTCAACAGAGCAGGAATTTTGCCTAGAAAATTCAGTGGCCAGATTCAGAGATTGTCAACTTTTAAGTCAAAAACTAGGAATCAATTCTGCTTAACAACCTGGAAAGCTGTCATAAGCAGTGTAAAGAGGGTAAATGAATTTAGGAAGATCATTTTAGCAAGTGGTATAGATAGATGGTATTGGAGGTTTATGGGGAGGTGAGTGGCTTTACACTTAGCATGATGAGTTAACTATTGCTGCTCTTGCTATTATTGATCTACTTGTGGGCACTGGCATGCAGAAGATAATTGATTACAGGAGAGTTGATTATTATTATTGGACATTTGTTGATTATTTCTCACAAGACTAATAAAAGTAAAGACTCCTTCAATTTGAACTTTTCTCCTGACTAATGTATCAGTATGTCCAAATAGTTGTCTTGGCAGCAATATGGAAAGAGGTCATCTTTGCCCTCTTCTAAAATTGTTTTCAATTTTCCTGTCTACTCTATAATCCTGACATTTTTTGATAGTTTCCCATATCATTATTAACCAGGTCTATTCTACTATCCAGGCTTGGATTGCTGGGATTAAACCAAAGTTAATTAAGTTTTGCATCTTCCAACCCTAAATAAATATTTAATTTTTGAACAGAAGAGTAATTTCTGTTATTGGCTAATCATAGGTCACCTTTCTGTGTAATGTGTCTTGTCAAAGAATTGTGAATTCTTTGGGGGTGGGGAATAGGAAACATTTAAAAATACAGTAAGCATCAACTCATTTCTAAATAGATTTTTACATTGAGATGTTGAAAGAGATTCATGTGTGAATAGCTTGATGAAAAAGCTGGTTTAGATATGCCAATTCATAGTAGAATGTTTGTCCCATATCTATTGGCACAGTAATATCTACTGGCACATTAGAAATCAATGTTGTGAAGAGTTTATCCATCCAATTAAAAAATTCTGGCTCTTTAGGTCAAGATGTTTTTCTTTCTTGGGGTTGGGTTGCAGAGGGAAGGGTAAGGGAAATGATTCTGACCAATATTAACTTTTTCAGAATTTATCCATAGTGCTTATGTTGCCAGAGAAAAGGATGATTCTATTTGTCAATAATGTAAAAAGCAATTAGTTGAAGAGGAATTGGCAATGGGTCATAGACAATTGGTCAGAAAAAGCAGTAATCTTTTTGCACAGGTATATGACATGAGAGAAGTTGTAGCAATAACTATTGAAATGTTTTGCTGTATGATAGGCAATCTGTAGTTCCCACATCCCCTTTTCTATAACCCATGGAGTTAGAGGAAACTCTAGTCTAGAACTGCTGGAAATCAAGGGTACAAACTCCCTGTTCTTTCAAAACATTGAAAGTGGTGGGAAGGACCAGTTGGTATGATGGCATTCCTCCCCATAGTCCACTCCCATTAGCACATCTGCTTTGGTGACCCTTTCCTCCTGTCTGCTTGTTTCACCCACATAACCACAGCAGGTTCAGATTTTCCCCACCCTGTGGCTGGAGGAATGTTATTTTGCTGCCTAATGATACATCCTTATAAAAGGTTATGTGGTTTTGGTTATGTTTCATACACAATTTCACTCCCAGCTGATGATTTTCTCATTTATCTTGCCCTAATTTTGGTTGGCCTTTACTTTTGTAGGTTGTCTTTTTTCCATGCAGCTTCAATCTTGAGTGTTTATCTTTTTTTTAATCTTTTTTTTTTTTTAGGGAGAACAGGAATCGATTGACGCAGATCATGTTGCTAAAATCTCTCCTACAGGTATGTGGAAGAGATGTTTTTATGTGAGGTTTGCAGAGAAAAATAGATACCGCATTTGTGTAGGAAATAATGTACCTTTTGGCCTACTAAAATTCATGTGTCTGTAACCTTTAACTGGGCAAAATGGTGCATCATGGGACAAAACCTTTTGAACCAAGGAAGCTCAAATGAGTTAACTTACTGAATAAGTCCAAAATCCAGGACCTCTGACTCTCATGCAATTGAAATTTCAGGGATTTTATACAATACTTATGGCATAAGAATCATCATAAAACATTTTATAGCATAGTACAAAATGTCATAAAATAATTACTGTGGTCAATTCTTGATGTTTGACTGCTACCCAGTTCAGCATGAGGTACTTTCAATACATCTCTGAATTAATTATCTCCCTGAATTTTAAAGAAAGTTTCCAGTACAATAGAAGCTCTGCCATTGTTGAAGGCATCAAGGAATCTAGTAAAGAAATATCACTGAAACAATGACCCAAAGAGTCATGGCTTGTCTAATAACACATTCAAACTAAACTCTGGTTAACAGAAGGCAGTTGCTGTATTTCTACGACTTGCTGTGCCTACCACTTCTATCCCACATGCTGAACTACAAATCAACCCATGCCATTTTAACCTAGATTTAACATGTGAAATCAACCACTATATCTCTGAAGCACAAATTAAATCTAGAAAATTAAGACTTTGAAAAAGAAATTAGGAAGAATGGGAAAATGTTGTTTTAGCAATATCTTGGCTGCTCTAGCTGTCATTATTGAGTGCATTGCAAACAAACTGCTGAGGGTTGATTAATTGAGAGACTCTCTATGGAACTTGCAGGTTTCCACTGGTTTCCAGTGCAGTAACATGCTCACAGCCCTTCCCAGCTCCTTCCTGGACAGGCTCTTATCAGCTACATTAATGGAGGATGCAGAGATTCGCCTTTTTGTTCTGCAGATTCTCATCAGCTTCATTGACCGCCATGGGAATAAGCACAAATTCCAGACAATCAGGTTTGCAGTCCATTGTTTTCTTGTGATAGAGAGGAGGTGCTATATGAGATGGGAAAGTATTATAGATATTTTTGCTACAAACCATGTGAATACATATTGTTCTTCTTCTGTCTTCCTAAGTAGAAACTGCATGTTTTCCTGTTCACTGTTGTAATGGCCTTCTAGGAAGTCTAATGATCATGGCATTCATTTGAACCAAAGTTTCATTCAGCAATTCTCAATGCACAGATTAAATGCAGCTGTATCAGAAAGAGTAGAAATATATGGAAAGAATATTTATACTCAAAGGTTTTTTATTTTCCTCTAATATTGCTCAGTGGTAGAATTTCCCTTGAATGCTTTTTCATCATGATTGGCCAAGTGAACAATGCTGTCAATTGGTAATCGCATTAATAAACATAACAACATTGTGACTACATGCTGTCATTCTTCCAGGTTGTCTTACATGATGATGATGGTGGAGAGCACCAGACATATCTGTCCCAGTTACCTATTGATCAGAACTGTTTTGCAGTTGTTGTTCTGAATTAAAATTTGTGAGGGATTTAGGCTATGACTTATTTTGAAATATATGTACCCTTCCTTCACAAGGTTTATTACCGTATATACTCGAGTATAAGCCGAGTTTTTCAGCACATTTTTTGTGCTGAAAAAAAACCCCTCGGCTTATACTCGAGTCAGATTCCCCTCTGAAAAAAAAATGGTGTGGAGCTCCGAAGCTGAGCAGCCGCTTCCCTGCTTCCGTGTTTCCTTTGCAACTTTTAAGCATGGGAGGGGGAGGCTTTTCTGAGCTCTAGGCTGAGAAAGCAATGCGAGTCGAGGTCGCTCCACTCAGTTTCATTTCCTCAGCTCCAGCTGCTTTCAGTCCACTCGGGAGGAGGGGGAGGCTTTTCTGAGCTCTAGGCTGAGAAAGCAACGCCTGAGGTCGCTCCACTCAGTTTCATTTCCTCAGCTCCAGCTGCTTTCAGTCCACTTGGGAGGAGGGGGAGGGGGAGGGGGAGGCTTTTCTGAGCTCTAGGCTGAGAAAGCAATGCGAGCTGAGGTCGCTCCACTCAGTTTCATTTCCTCAGCTCCAGCTGCTTTCAATCCACTCGGGAGGAGGGGGAGAGAGAGAGAGAGAGATATCATAAGAACGGCTCTTGGTTTTTTCTTGCAAGGGAGAGAGTGACTCCTGCCTACCACTGTCATCATCATCATCTTTTGGGTTAGTGAATCAATCAAACCTTTCATGATAGTGAGATCGTTTCCCAAATTTCCCTTAAATCAGGGAAGAAATCAGAAACAAACCTTTGGGCTGAGAATAAGCTTGTTCCTATGATGCCATTTTTGTTCACTTCAGTGTGAAAAGTGTGAAAAAACACACTTCTTTTTCTTCATCTTCTTGTTCCCTATTTACTGGTCTCTTTCAAAGAGGAAATTGTGAACATCAAACTTATTCTCAACTGTCCTAATGAAAGTTTTTATTGGCATCTATTTTTATTTTTGAAATTTACCAGTAGCTGCTGCATTTCCCACCCTCGACTTATACTCGAGTCAATAAGTTTTCCCAGTTTTTTGTGGTTAAATTAGGTGCCTCGGCTTATATTCGGGTCGACTTATACTCGAGTATATACGGTATATAATTTCCTGGAAATTTTCTTTGATTGATAGCAGTTTTGATAAATTGATAAAAATTGATTGCTGGCAGTTTTGATAAATTGATAAAAGCTGTAATTTTACCATTCATAATTAGAAAGGGTAGATTATGTAAAGAAAAAAAAATGAAGTAGCATTAGAGAAGGTGAAATATAAATGAATTTTTACATTAAGGAGACTGGAAGCTACTTCTTTATAAGTTTTTCATTCTATTCCTTTCCTTTCTCTATTTCTTTCTTTATTCTTTTTTCAGTAACTACTTTTCTTACTTTTAGTGCTTTATTTACTTTTAATAACTACGGTTCTTTCTTTTATCTTTCAAAATTTATATTGTTCCTATTCTGGTTAAATTTTTTTTGATAAAAAAAATTATACATAAAAATGTAATTCCACCGCTCCTTGAAATATCCTATGAGTTGCTAAAAAGGAGGAAGATGGACAATCTTCCTTTGTTATGGCCTGCTTCCATGTACACAAACCTGTTTAATTTTATCTTTTTTGTTTCTGCACAGCACTATCAGTGATATCTCCATCCTGAAGCTGAAAGTGGACAAATGTTCACGTCAAGATACTGTCTTCATGAAAAAGGTATTGAGGACTTGCTAAACACTTTGTTAAGTGTTGTACCTAACGATTCTCGATTCTTGACGAATGTATCTTTTCTTTTGTGTACACTGAGAGCATTTACCCCAAGACAAATTCCTTGTGTGTCCAATCACACTTGGCCAATAAAATAATTCTATTCTATTCTATTCTAAAAAAAAAAGAAATAGGGTTGATTGGTTGTAGTCACTAGCAGTATATGATAAATATGCAAAAACGTATCCTGTTGATCATGCTAAAGTAATATAAAAGCATTGACTTCAATGAAATGGCAACCTCCTCATAAAAAGCGATATTGTATTTGTTCACAGCACTCCCAGCAGCTGTATCGACACATGTATTTCACTTGCAAGGAAGACAATAATGGTCGTACTCACTATGAGGCTGTCTACAGTCTACTGGCACTCATCAGCATTGAACTGGCCAATGAAGAGGTGGTAGTGGACCTCATCCGGTTGGTTTTGGCCATTCAGGTATGTGTGGGCTGAAGAATCTTCCAACTCACTAGCAGGGAGGATAGAAAGGAACCTCCAAGGAAGACAAGATTATATCTCAGGTAGAAAATCACAAACCAGTTTATAAGGGCCACTGCTAACCTTAGATATATGAAAGGTGACTCTATTTTGGAGATACCTATGAAATTTATTGGCAATAGGTTAGAAGCCAGTCCTTTCACTAGCAATAGTGAGTGGTGGTGCAGTGGTTAGAATGCAGTATTGCAGCCTAACTCTGCCCACTGTCAGGAGTTCGATCCTAACCGGCTCAAGGTTGACTCAGCCTTCCATCTTCCAAGGTCATTAAACGAGGACCCAGATCATTGGGGGCAATATGTTAACATTGTAAATCACTCAGGGAGTGCTGTAAAACACTTTGGAGCAGTATATAAGTGTAAATACTAGTGCTAGTGCTAATAGTGTTAAAAAGCTGTTCCAGAATTTTTAAACAATGAAAAACTATTCATCTTCAAATGCTAACAGTGACAGTGAGATCAGCAAAACAATTTATATTTCTTTTACAATTTGTTCCTGCCCAGACTTTCCCTTAATTTGCCTTAATCAATTGTATTGATTGCACAAACGCAGCATGTGTTGTAATGGACTTTTGTTGATGTGCTGCAACAAATCCGAGCAAAGAAAATAAGTCCTGATAACTCTGATACATGTTTTGACTGAACATCTTTAAGGTATGTTCCTGGAGAAATGGGCATGAATGAATTCTAAATGGACTGATCCCTTCAAAATAAAGCTTCTCCCGCCAAATGCATTGAAACTGCAATTCATGTCCTGGTTTCAGCTTTACACATCTGGAAGGCAAAAAAGGTGATGAACCTGTATTTTACAATTTGTTAACTACCATACTTTTTAGCCTATTGGATCTAAAGGTGAAATGCATTTCAGAGGTCATAGGGACACAAATATATTACCTCTCTGCAATTCCTTAAATAAATAGGCCTTTTCTTGAGATTTCCCAACAACTTTTTGCCTTTGAATCCAAAGTGATACACAGTCTTCTCCGACATACAGTATGTTCCAAAATACACTGCAAATCCTTATCACCATCCCCATTTCCTCCTTTTGCACATGGGAGTTTTGGCATGGAAGTCAACTGGTATGGCAGAGTGACAAGTGAATTAGAAATAGAGCAGGCAGCAGCCGTGGCTACGGAGGCTTTTGCACAGATATGTCTAGTGCATCAATTGCATCCTTTCCTGGACCAGAAGGTTTTGCTCACGGTCATTCGTACCTTGGTCAATTCCCATTTGGATTACTGCAATACACTCTATATGGAGCTACCCTTGAAGACCATCCAGCAACTTCAGTTGGTCCAGCATGAAGCAACACACACAATAATGGCCACCCCTAGTTTTGCCTAAGTAACTCTTTTTGTGCAAGCTACACTGGCTTCCACTTTCTTTCCACAGGCAGTTCAAGGTGCTTGGTAGGGTGGCACATTCCTAGGTCCTTCCCCGAAATATTACCATCTGATGGGAATTAAGAAATGTGCCTTTTCCATGGTAGCCCCTAACCTATGGAATACTCTACCCCCTGAGGTTCATCAGGTTTCTATCCTCCTAGCCTTCCATTAGGTTTTGAAGACTTGGCTTTTCTTCTAAGCACTGGGATAAGATTGAATGACTGCACATTAGAAGTTTGACTTAGCACCAGGTTTTTGTTGTTTTTAATATTTCAGTGTGTTTAGTTTTATAGCTTTAATACGGTTTTACATGTTGCTTTAACTTTTGATGGAGAGCCACCCAGAATTGGTTAGAAGATGGGCAGCTATACAAATCTTTTAAATCAATAAATATGTAACTCTCCCATATGCCACACACCCATATTTACTCTTCTTCACATTGTATTTAGACTCCACCTGGTTGTAAGAGATTTATTTATTTAATGCAATTTAATAAAATTTAGAATCTGCCTGAATCCATATGACTCTGGACGGCTTCTTTTTTTAAAAAAGTAGGAAAATTTTAAAAAGAAACATCCAATGCATCCAGTGTGGGAAGCGGTCAAGTATGTGTTTTATTTTTTAACCCTTCTTGGATTCATTAGATTCCTTGAAGGAGCAATTTGCAAGAGTATCTTGCCTGTACTTTATCTAAGGAGTTGGATCTGTTATACAACTCCTGCCGATTACTGAAAAATGCTCTTGAATGTTTACAATGTAATTTAATTTGAACCATAAATATAAAGCATATGAATTTCAAAAAAAGAAAATCTTGATTCATAAATCAGAGTAGTTGGGGCAATTTTGATCTGTTAAAATAAAGTTGAGGAAGGCATTAATCTAATGCATGTTCAGGCTCAATAATGACTGTACCCCAGGGGTGAAATTCAAAAATGTTCCCTATCAGCTCTGTGGCTTAATATAATAGTAATAACAACCAGGAGCAACCAGGGGGAATTTTTTACCGATTCAAATCTTCCCTACCACCTCTCCCAAGGTGGGCCGAGGTGGTTGAATTTCACCCTGTTGTACCCACAGAGCTAGACTTGTAGGGGCCTCAGCCACCCTTCTCTTCTGGGTCTACATACCCTAGCTCTTTAGTGTTGTCATAACTTGTCTACTAGAAGATGACTACTCCTTGTGTCCTCCCCCTAATTAATCCTCATGTGTGAGCTAGGGATCCAGAGTCCTTTAGCCTTACTGGAAAGTAAATATATATATATAATGATTCTGCTGGTCACGACCACAATTGTGACCAGCAGAATCATTAAGCAAAGCAGTCACTATTTGAAACAGTGACTGGGCTTATGACCTTATTTCAACTTTCCTTTGCTTTACAGACTTGCAAGGGTCATAAATGCAAGGACTGACTGGTCAAAAGATTACTTTTTCTTCACCAAAATAACTATGAGCAGTCACTAAATGAGGACTACCTATAATAAAAAGGAAATAGATTTTATAGCGCCGCTCCTACCCCTATGTGTACCTGGGAAACCCAGCCCCTTTGCTTTGAAAGAGAGATCAATCCCATCACAAGCACAAAATCCAGAAGTGGTTTCCAAATGAAAACAAAATTAGATATGTTCTGTTCTTTAAATAAAGCAATCGGTTTGACCATCTCTACTTTTTTTCTTGCTGTGGAAAATAGTATATATTTCTGTTTGCACTTACCAATCTTTATAGACTATCATCATTTATGTTATCAAAATTCACCATACTCTTTCAAATTCTTCAACCTTAAAGGCAAAAAATCTTTTTCTGATAAATTAATTTAAAAAAACAATACTGAAAGAAAGATCAATCCAAATAATAAGTAGAATCAGAATTAAATTTAAATATGCATGTCATATGAAAAGCGATGTTATGCAATACTTCCATCTAATTTTTATCCATCCTTTCAAAGGTAGCATTTTTCCTAGAACAGATTTTCCTCCATTCTTCTCGGACCTTCCAGGATTTAGGCCAGTTAATTCTGAAGCCATTCCTAATACTCTCTTGGTTTTTTAAAAAAAAAAATGTATTTTTTTTCCTTTCTCTCTGGTGGAATTTGGATGATTATATACCTTCAGGCTCTGATGTTGATACAGATTCCATGTCCAAGATGAGTGAATGTAGACTGAAACTCAAGACGTGTCTGGCTGTCATTGAATGTGGGGGTTGTTGGTCTGTTTGTCCTTTCACTACAATGCTGCTGTCCTATTGACAGGAACTGGCCCAGGTGAACGAGGATAACCTGCCGTTGTACAGCCGCTGTGCCTTGTATGCCCTTGGAGCTGCCTACCTGAACCTGATCAGCCAACTGACCACTGTGCCTGCTTTTTGCCAGCATATTCATGAGGTCTACCACTTGGCCTTACCTTTGATTATCTTTCCTTTCTTTACCCGTTGTTGTTGTTTTCTACCAGGAAATTTCCTTCAGCTTAGTTGACAATTCTAGGAGTTATTTGGAACACACAGAGTCATAAGAATATGAAGTCACAGCACTCCATACCCTGTAAAAACCAGTGGGATGTTTAGAGAACCCACAAACAGGACTTGCCCAGCCATGTTTGATGAATTAACCTACAGTCTCAAAGTACTTACATGAATGAGACATTTCTAGACTAAACCCATCCACCCAAAAGCCTCACTGAACATTTCCTGGAAAGCGTGATTATCTTTTTTCTGTATCTCTTCTCAATATATTATGATGCAGAATCATCACACGAAGTGATTTCCTGTCATTTCATTGCATCATTGCCTATTTCAAAGATTCTGAAGGACCGACTTTTTATCAACTTTCAGCTAGATGTGATTAAGGACTGGGTATACAGGTGGCTTTATCAACAACTGCCTATTGGAAATTGTTACCAGGCTCCCAGATTTGATATCCTGAGAACTCAATTTGCTAACCCAGTAGTACTAATCAAGAAATTCCTGAATAGCAGTGCTCTCCTGACTCTAATTCATCCTGTGCATCTCTTAGTCTTGCACTGGAGCAATGATGGCATCCAGTAATATTTAGACAAACCTTAGGGACTAATGTTGATGACATCAGAAGCAGTTGTACTTGGTGGTTATGTCACAATACCTGCTCATACTTAGCATGGCCATAGCTCTTGAGCAACCCAGAGCAGGGGAGCTTATTAGCGCTGCCAGACAGCATCCAAATATAATACTGATATCTAATCAGATAAAATCTGATATTTTTTTACAATGGGAACTGACCACACCAAGTTGGTAAAAAAAAAAAAAATCTTGCATTTTTCTTCTTTCCAGGTTATAGAGATGAGGAAAAAGGAGGCTCCCTACTTGCTCCCTGAAGGTGTCTTTGTAGAGAAGCCCAGGTATGAGAGCTGTTGTTAGCTTAAAATACGTTGATTATATCCCGACTGTAATTTAGATCAGTGCTTTTCAACCTCAGCTGTTTTAAGATGAAAGGACTTCAGCTTCCAGAGTTGACATGCTGGCTGGGGGGAATTCTGAGAGAGGGTCTGCACCACATCGATAAGATTGAGAAACCTTCGTTTAGATCAGAGGTCTCCAAACTTGGCAACTTTAAGACTTGTGGACTTCAACTCCCAGAATTCCTCAGGCAGCTATGCTGGCTTTGAACAAATGGGCTTTTCAACCAGCTTAATTATTCCATCATTTGCCTTCAGCTCTGTTTTTCACATGTGTCCTTCCTTCCCTGGAGACCAATTGCTGCATAATATGGATACCTGGGGAGTCATTGGGACAGTCACGTGTTGTTTCTCTTGCTTCTCTTCTCAAAGGCTGTCACGGAACCTGGATCACCTTGGCCCCGAGATCCTGTTCCGGCAGAGCAAGATCAGCGAAGTGCTGGGAGGGAGTGGCTACAATTCAGATAGGCTCAGCACACCTTACATCCCTCAGCTGACAGGTATGAGGGCAATGGGTCATATATTTTGTCTAATCAAGAATTTTATCATTATTTTTAGAGTCAATTTCTGTTTGTGTTTTGGCTTAAAAGTTTTTGAAAGAGCCAAACTGATCTTCGTTGTGGTCTTCGTGTTTCATAATGCTGGCCTTTGCACTCAGCCTTGTGTTTCATTTATCCCTCTCGACTTTAATGTACTCCCTGAAGGAATATCCTTCTGCTATCTCCAAATCTAAGAGGCCCTGGCATCTTCAGCTACTTGATCTTGATAGGATTGAATCAGAGACAGTTCCTTTCCAGCCAGGCCCACATAACCTCCAAACATTAGAATAGAACCTCAACAGCTTCACTTGGCCAACCTAACATTGGCACATATAATTAATGAAATGTCAGGCTGGCATAACATTTCAACCCAGCCTGTCCCTGTACATTTTGAATAAAAGAGAAAGAATTGCCCTGCGGTAACCTGCAAAGGAGGGACCCAGGGAGTGGCCTCTTTCTACCCCCACGCCCACCTGTGTGAAGCACAGAGAACACAACAATGAAGATTGCTTTCTTTCTGTAGCTCTGGTTTTTCAAGAATAAGAACCAGAGTTCTTATAATGAGCTGCGGTGGCACAGTGGTTGGAATGCAGTACTAAAGACTATACCTAATGCCTGCCGGCTGCCTGCAATTTGACGGTTCGAATCCCACCAGGCTTAAGGTTGACTCAGCCTTGCATCCTTCCAAGGTCGGTAAAACGAGGAGCCAGATTGTTGGGGGCAATAGGCTGACTCTGTAAACCGCTTAGAGAGGGCTGTTAACACACTGTGAAGTGGTATATAAGTCTGCTATAATAACAGAATAAAATTATTGGAAGGGACCTTAGAGATCTTCAAGCCTTCTAGATTTCCAGACTAGTCTCCAGGTCTAGAAATCATCTGTGTATTTACACAGCCCACTCTATCAACCACGGCTTCTTGATGGAATTAGTGAGCTGAATTAAATTCCTTGCATTTACCCAACATCTGCAGAGACGACGAGAGGTTTTTTAGCTAATACAAGAAAACAAAGGTTGTCTTTTCCTGCTTAAGACTTAGAAGCATTCCAGAAAATGTTTTTTGAAGGCACAGAATTCAATTAGCGGCCTACTTGAAAAACTGCAGTTAAGGAAAACAAACTCTCCTTCTATATACAGTATAATAGAGCACTTCAGGACTAGCAAAAACCAGAAATAACTTATGCAGACCAGCAATTTTGGATAAATTATGCGATGTGTTCATTTTGCTTCATCCAGTGTTATTTATTGTGCAGGATTTGAGTTGCACAGCAACATTGCTTTATTTTTAACTTTTACATTTACAGGGTACCCATTGCCATGCTTTCTTACCCACATTTAACTGAACATTTGCAATTTTCCTCTTATACTTTTCTAAACCCTGTGGGTCTCTCACCCAAACAGGAAAAAAAGTGAAACAAAGTTGTATGGTCCATCAACCTCAATAACTATGTGTTGTTGCTTTAAAGTGTGATATGTTTCTGACCTGGAGGGGCACAGATCTGAGAATAGGCAAGGATTGAAAAGTCATTGTCCCTTTGGATTCATCCAGCACATACTAGTTTAGAAGCAATGTTCATGGTTGCTTTGCACAGTCACACACTTGTTCTTATGTAAACATTGGTTCAGATTTGGGGGGAAATAGCCCCAGGGGTTTGTGATTTTGCCAAACCATAAGCCATTCTGAAAGCAAGGTATGCTTGAAAACTTCAAGAAAAATTGAGAACTTTGTAATCATAACTAATTCCCTAAAGTAAAGCACTTATTTATTAGAGATGCAAAACCGTGGCACCTTTCAACCGTCCTCTGAATAGTCTCGGTAATACAATGTCACAGTATTTTTGAATTAAAAGATTACAAGCAAAAGGGCTAGGAAATTAAAGCAAGATCTCTTTGTCTTGGAAATGCATGTTCCACAATTTAAGTGATAGCAGCCCCTTCACTATAACTATTTTGGCTGCAACTGTAGCCAATCTCAGAGATAGCAGATCCAGGAAGCTGGATTAAGAGAAATCAGTATGTAACTCCTTGATTGGATTCAAGCAACATGCCAAATTAAGCAAAAATTGGGTTAAATGATTCAACACATTGAAGGGGATTCATTATCTTAGTATCTTGTGTGAGATAGGCTATTGTGTTGAGTCGTAATATGGTTTGTGCTATTGCATATAGATGTTCAAAGAAACACACCAATTGTGTTTTGTTAACTCCTATTAAGAGTTTAGCATGTTGTGGAAATCCAGCCTCTCTAAGGCAGCATGTGTTTATTTATCAATCACTGTTACAAGAGTATTTGAGGAAGGAAACCAGGGCCAAATAATTCCTCTCACTTTATAATTCCCTACAAAATGCTAGACACATAACCTTTCCAGCTGGGAAAGAAAATGATTTTATTTCCCTTTCTCCTTTTAGATGAAGACAGACTGTCTAAGAGGAGGAGTATTGGAGAGACCATCTCTCTACAAGTTGAAGTGGAATCCAGAAATAGCCCTGAGAAAGAAGAGGTATGCCATTCTCAATGTACCCTTTTTTGGCTAGGCTCAGCAAGCATCCATTGAATGAGAAATGGGTGGTTGGGAACCTGTTACCAGTGCTGTGAGGTTATCTTTGCTTTATTCTGAGCTTCTCTTCCCAACATCATACTTTTTGAGATGCTGTTTTATTTTATATCTACCATGGAGCAGTTTTTTAAGGACCTAACGACATTATATACTGGTTTATTGGATTAATTTGCCCAAACAATAAGAAATGGAACACTTTACAACAGATCATTTGTAGTAGGACCTTGATTGGGAAACTGTTTACTTCATCCCATATATTTGTGTATTGGTTAGTTCTGTTGTGTTCTAGTCTGTGCTATGTTGAATTACATTTCCAAGTTCAAATTTTTAAGGCAATATGAATTGCATCCCAGGTACCAAAGGAACATAGACGGTGTTGGTAAATCTCTATTTATTATCTTTGGAAATTCTGGAGAATATAGGATGATTACAAGAGGGACCTATGTTCCTATCTTTGGCAGGGGAGTGACCTGGGAAAACTCTAAAAGAGATCATAGTCTATAAGAGATTAAGTCTGTAAGGATCTTGAAAAAGGTGCAGTGTTTACAAGAAATTAACCTGAATATGCATTGCTTATAACAATAAGCATTGTCAATTATAGTTTTTTTGTAAAGTAATATTCATAGTGTGAGAACACTGTGGACATAATACAGTATATCTTGAGTTCATTTCTTTGCTCAAATACTATCTCGCTCATCAGGGCTTCCACTACTCTTATAGTATTCTTCAATAGTTTCATTAATAACTTGCTTAGTTTGTAGATTAGTGAAAACTTGGTGGAATGCCTGATATTTCAGAAGACAGAAACAACATTCAAAATTATTTAAAAAGGCTAAGGAAGAGAATTGAATAAAATTTAATTGATAAACACACATAATTTTTCACTTCCTTAAGGAAAGAATGCACTCAAACTCCAATGCACAGGTGGATTCAGGTGGACATTCTAAGAGGTTGCACAAATGTCAAAATGAGCATTGCCATGTATCATGACGCCCTCCATGCCTTTTGTATATGTATGCCATATTACTGCACATTCATAAAGGCAGATCTTATCTTGTAACATCACAACACTTGTTTTGTCAACCCGATGAAACTATTGGATTTTACATAAATCTAGTATAGTAATATTATATGGTAAAGGGATCTGGATATTACAGTTGACCACAAGTTGAATTTGAATCAGCACTGTGATATGCCTGTTGAAAAGGCTTTTGAAACAGCAGTGTGATGTGCTGTTGAATTACACTTCATTAACTACAGTGTCCTTTTTAAATCATAGGAAGAAAGTTCCACTGTATTCTTCATTATTTCAACCCAACGTTGAATACCCTTCCCCTTTCTAAATGACATGTTTTAAGAAATATTCAGAAACAACTAGTACAATTACAGAGGAAGTAGTAAGGAATAACAGAATAATAGCAGTGGAATGGGTCTTGACTATTCTAATGCCCAGCTCAAGCAGGAAACACTATAATTTCAGGCAAATGGTGTCCAGTCTCTTCTTTAAAATCTCCAGTATTGGAACATCCACAACTTCTGGAGGCAAGTTGTTCCACTGATCAATTGTTCTAATTGTCAGGAAATTTCTCCTTAGTTGTAGGTTGGTTCTCTCCTTGATTAAGATCCATCCATTGCTTCTTGTTCTGTCTTTGGAAACTAGGTTGACCCCCCTCTTCTTTGTGGCAGCCCCTTCAACCACTACTATTATATCACCCCTAGTCCTTCTTTTCATTAAACTAGACATACCCAATTCCTGTTCTTCATATGTTGTAGTCTCCAGTGCCCTGATTATCTTTGTGGATGATTAATCCAGAAGAATCAGAGTCCTGGAAATGCTTTCAATGAAGTGCTGAGGAAAATGGTTATATCTATCCTTGAGAAAAATGACAGTGGGTAGATGCACTAACATTGTTCAACTATGGATATCACGCCAAAGGCCAAGATCATTCTCTATTATCCCAGAATGCAGAATATGGAATAAGCATTTTAATTTAGAGAAAGATAGATTTCAGTCAAATATGAGAGAAAAATCCTGGTAGTAGAAGGAATTCATCAGTGGAATCAGTTCTCCAAAGAGATGGTGAGCACCAGTTGTTGAATGTGTTCATATAGAAACTGAATACCCTGTTGTGAATGCTTTAATTAGAATTCTTGCACAGATAACAAATTGGGCTGAATGGTCTAAATGGCATTTTCAGTTCTGTGATTTGATGGAAAGTTAATCTAAGTGAAAATCCGTATTTATAGTAGCAATAAATCAGGAGTCTGGCAGCACCTTTTCTGACTCACAGATTTTAATAAAAGGCATAAGTGTTTATGAGTTGCAACTCATTTCATCAGATGCAGAAAGGTGCTGCCATATTGCTTTTGATTTTATGGTAGGTCGAAGATTAGAACTTTTAATTCAAGATAACGCTCAGTGATTTTTTTTTTCCTTCCTTCAAACTGGTCAGAAGCCCATTCTGGGTAATTATGAAATGCCAAATATTTTTTATTCTGGCATGTAAAAATGAGGGTAATGTCCTTTCACATTATTGATCTTGTGCTTCTCCCTCTGTTTTTGTTCTGAATCTTAGCTACAAGACAGTTCATAGAAGTATGAGAACAAATCTTTTAAAACAAATGCTTTTCATTCATTAAACAAACCTCCATAGTACAATTTAAGACAAGAAAATAATGGACTGCTTACCAAATCCTAACCAAATGTATGAAGCAGGGATTCCCTAATAAGATAGCTGAGCATCTCCAATGCCTTGGGCCACCTAGAAGTTTGGCATGCAGCAAAGAGGAGTGTTTTGGGCAAGTGGCCGAATTGTTTAGAAGAGAGGTTTAGTTAGAGGGGTGGAAAGCAGACAAGAATATGGAAAAGGGGATTTATCATTTGTTTATATTCTTAGGGTAATATACAGATGATTCATTTGATGAGGTAGTTCTATCATATTTTAACATACCTAATTTCTAACATACTCTTTCTCTACCATTGCCTGTTGTGTTCTTCCCATCAATCCCCCAAAGAGAGCACCAGCTGAAGAGATCACTTATGAAACCCTCAAGAAAGCAATTGGTAAGTCTCTTTATGGCAGTCTCTGCATACTATTTCTGCAAAAACTAGATTGACTGGGGGGGGGAGGGGATTTTGAAAATCTCTAATCTAGTTAACGCCTTCCATCCTTCTCCTATTCTATATAGGCTTCCCAGAATAATAGCACAGCAATTTGAACCAGCTGGAGGAATCTTTAAAAATTAAGACAAATTCTGCTTTCAGCCTAAGCGAGGAAGCTCAAGTTTTTAAATGGGCAGGATTTTAATCCTACTCCTCCCCAATCTTTAATTTACCTTGCTTTCTTGTTAGTCGACAGCGTAGCTGTAGAAGAACAAGAGAGGGAAAGAAGACGGCAGGTGGTTGAAAAATTCCAGAAAGCTCCTTTTGAAGAAATTGCAGCTCATTGTGGGGCCCGAGTAAGTATCAGGTTTTCCCTTCTCTCCTGCTCTGCCTGCCTACATTTTTTCCCTTGGTTCACATAATTTGATGAACAGAGGAAGCTACTAACACCAGATCAGACACTTAATCCTTATACAAAGGATAGAATATCTTGAAAATAAATAGGAGATTGAATAATGAAATCATGCCACATGGCAATAGAAGAGAAGTGTGTTTCATTTGTGCTTCTTTATCAGCTTGATAAAAGCTAAATCAGATTATTTTTCTTATTTTGCTTGCTTGGATAGATCAGTAACAATGTTTTACAGGTCATATCCCAAAGTGAAACATCATCACGTTTCCTCAATTATGAAGTCACCTCGGTCCCATTATAGTCCACTGCTATGACAAGCTGAAATAGTTTTAGGTATTCTAGAATGGAAGTGGGTTTTTTGTGCTAGGTTAGCATAGACAATCTATGCCAGTGGTATCACACTAGAGGCTTACAGGCAGGATGCATCACGCATGGGCCACATTCACTCAAGGGGGAAAAATGTAGTGATATGTCACTTGATGTCTTTGTGTGTGTACCCAGAGCAGTGTGAATTGGCCAATAGGTACTGAGCAAATTCCAGCTTCTGATCAAGCTGCATTGTTGATAAATGTGCTGGATTTTGTCTAGGGAGACAAAAGAAGTCAGAAAATGAAGTCATAACAAGCAGGCAACTTGTCGAACACCATTGTTAGAATGGGGGAGTCCCATAGTTCAGTGTTATTAACTCATTTGCATTGATTATGTAGAGCAACTAAACTGTAATCCCTGGCAATGCATTTCTCTCTACAGCTAATTGGGTAGGGGTTGTTGGGAAGATCTTATGATGGCCAAGAACCACACATCATTTTGAGGAGATGGAGAGGCACAAAGCAGATGATTTTGCCATAAAAGTTGCTTGTGGACCTGTGTTAAGAGAAAAAAGGGGAGAAAAATATCTTGCTGTCTGGCATCCAAAAGAGCTGCTGCCTTTCCAGATAGATTCTTAGCCAGAGACATGAGGTGTCTGATCTGGTGTTAGCAGCTTCATCAAATTAGTGTTAAGGTCAAGATGTTGATTAAATAAACATTTTATTCTTCATGGGATCTGATGTGCTCAGCGTAGCCAAGATTTTGAGTTGCAGTTCTCAGGAATGTTTGTGGAGATCATTTTTTCCATACTCAAACTAGAAGGAATATGAGTATCTTTAACTTGCAACTTTTTTAATTGCCCATGTTGTTGATCATAACAATGGATTGTTATTTTGGTGCCATAAATCACCACTATCCTAAAAGTTACAATGCCTAAGATGAATAAAATAAAAGATTTCTCCAAAATGCTCCTACTTAGTCTGAAATAGGTTACCACCAGTGCCACTGGAATTGCAGAACTATTCGGAAAAGGGAACCACTCTAGGTTGGGGGGGGGGGAATTGTATTTAATTTAATTTATTTTGTTATAGTGCCATAAAAAAATAAGTAAAACTTGATGCAAACTCTTATGAAAAAAAACCCCTTTGTTTTTTCCACTTGGCAGTACTTAAAATCAATATGATATTCTTATTGCAGGCAACTCTACTACAAAGCAAGCTCAACCAGATTTTTGAGATCACAATACGGTAAGGGAAGGTGACATGGCTTTCTTTTTAGGGATATCCAGGCAGCAGATTGTTAGGAGAAATAGCAGTGTTAGTGGTTCATAAAGACAGCAAGATTGGCAATAAAGGACCTGAATAGATCTGAAGTAAGGAAGGATGCTTTAGGTCACTCTGTAGGAGTCCTCTTGAACCAATTGTCTTCTTCCTAAAGAACACTTGTCTTTTATGGGATCCTACAGCAACTAAGTAGCTCAAGGAAAATTTCTTTTTTTTTTTTGCTCTTTGTAGCTTCTAGTAGCAATGAGTTCCACCAAGTACTCGAGCTTCTGCAAATAAGCATTAGTTCCCCAAAGGTTTTTTCATTGTAGAGATCACAGCCCCAAGAAACCAACTTTTCAGACTTTTCCCTTGACCAGCAGGTTGGTATGGTTCATAATCTGTATGGATTATAGGCAGGAAAGCTCTCCTCTTTCCTCAAATAATGATTTACTGCTCTTCCTTCCTGTTGGTGGAACAAAGTTTCCCACCTTATCCTGTAGTTTAGTTTTTGGGACAGTTGCTGTTTTCTTTTTCTTGCGCTCTTAGATGTTTTGTGCCTGACTGTCCCTACACACCTGTTGTCCTGTCTTCCTGTCTCCTTCCATTGCAGACCTCCTCCCAGTCCCTCTGGAACCATCACAGCTGCTTATGGCCAGCCTCAGAGCCACTCCATCCCAGTGTATGAGATGAAGTTCCCGGATCTGTGTGTCTACTGAGGGCCAGACTGCATGCCAAGACGAAGCTGAGCAACAGATCCTCCTGGGGCATGCTGAATGCTATCATGCTGCCTTTGTGAGCTGCAGGGAGCTCCTGGGGCCAGGGAGCCACCATTCAACATCCCTTTCAAGCAAGAGGGTTGGATACTTCCCTTAGAGTCCACTCACTTGTACTTGGTTTCTCTCCCTTCTTTGTGCTCAACCTTTATTCAGTCACGGCAAAAGCCACAAAGTGCATCCCCAGAGCTTTTTATAGACTGTGGGAAAAGGTGGCAATTTCTTTTGCTTCCTTTTTCTAGAAGCTGTTTTAATAGTGTTGAAGAATTGAATGTTTCCTTTCTCTGGTAAAAGCGTGTGTTGATAATCCATTACATAAAATGAATTTATTCTCTGTGGGTCTGTCTCATTTATATGTGTGCTTCCTTCTTCAGAGTAATTCCCCTGGACTTCTCTCCTCTCCTCTTCTCTCCTCTCCTCATAACTGAAATTTTACTCTTTTTTTCAAATGTTCTCATGAAAGCAAGGGCAATTTTTGCTGCCTAGGTGTGTACTTAACGTATATACTCGAGTATAAGCCGAGTTTTTCAGCACATTTTTTGTGCTGAAAAAAAACCCCTCGGCTTATACTCGAGTCAGATTCCCCTCTGAAAAAAAAATGGTGTGGAGCTCCGAAGCTGGGCAGCCACTTCCCTGCTTCCGTGTTTCCTTTGCAACTTTTAAGCATGGGGGTAATCGGAAGCAGAAAAGTTCTTGCTTGAGGATATATTGTTTTTTCTTTTTTAACTGTTTTTTTGGGGGGGAAGACCCACCGCCATGTGAGAATGCTCAGACACAAAATCTATCCAACTGAAAATAAGTGTGTGGGGGGGATTTTAACAGAGGGAAGATGTAGGGAGAAGGCAAAAGCGACGGAAGATCCTTCAGGGGAAACTGAGGGGGAGACTCACGCTTGGTCCAGATGAGCTCCCTTCCCCTTTCTCTAGGCTGAGAAAACAACGCGAGCCGAGGTTGCTTCGGCTCCACTCAGCTTCATTTCCTCAGCTCCAGCTGCTTTCAGTCCACTCAGGAGGAGGGGGAGGAGGTGGTGGTGGCGGCTTGCGTTGTTTTCTGAGCTCTAGGCTGAGAAAACAACGCGAGCCGAGGTCGCTCCACTCAGCTTCGTTTCCTCAGCTCCAGCTGCTTTCAGTCCACTCGGGAGGAGGGGGAGGAGGAGGTGGTGGTGGCGGCTCACGTTGTTTTCTGATAGTGAGATCATTTCCCAAATTAATTGATTCACTAACCCGAAAGAAGAAGATGTTGATGACAGTGGGAGGCAGTAGTCACTCTCTCCCTTGCAAGAAAAAAGCAAGAGCCGTTTTTATGATCTCTCCCTCTCTCTCTCTCTCCCTGTAATACAGTCAAGCCCTTTCCAGCACGCAGGATCCGCCCCCGCCGCTTTGCACCTTGCAAATGCAAAAACCCCAGGATTTTGCATTTGCAAGGTACAAAGTGGTGAAGGCAGATCCTGCGTGCTGGAAAGGGCTTGACTGTATTACGGGGAGAGAGAGAGAGAGAGGGAGAGATCATAAGAATGGCTCTTGCTTTTTTCTTGCAAGGGAGAGAGTGACTCCTGCCTACCACTGTCATCATCATCATCATCTTTTGGGTTAGTGAATCAATTAAACCTTTCATGATAGTGAGATCGTTTCCCAAATTTCCCTTAAATCAGGGAAGAAATCAGAAACAAACCTTTGGACTGAGAATAAGCCTGTTCCTATGATGCCATTTTTGTTCACTGCAGTGTGAAAAGTGTGAAAAAACACACTTCTTTTTCTTCATTTTCTTGTTCCCTATTTACTGATCTCTTTCAAAGAGGAAATTGTGAACATCAAACTTATTCTCAACTGTCCTAGTGAAAGTTTTTATTGGTATCTATTTTTATTTTTGAAATTTACCAGTAGCTGCTGCATTTCCCACCCTCGGCTTATACTCAAGTCAATAAGTTTTCCCAGTTTTTTTGTGGTTAAATTAGGTGCCTCAGCTTATATTCGGGTTGACTTATACTCGAGTATATACAATAATCTTTTGGAGAACCTGCTGGTACAAGGCCATGCCTCATTGGTAGACATGAGATGTATTCTTTTAGCAATATTAAGAGTACTTAGTGCTCTTCTTCCCTTAACGGTGTCAAACCTCATAATGGCAGGAAGGATTTTTTGAGCAAGGTAGAGGAGAGGTTTAAATAAACCAAGATGATAGCTGCAATAGACGCACTGCTCCTTTTCTTAAACCCATCATCCTTTTTACAGCTGCATTCTTGCAGGTTCCATCCTGACTATTCGTTGAAGTTCCACATGCTCTTTAATGGAGGGAAGCATGATTGAGGGCCTGCATACAATCATGGGACCTCTAGTTGCCCTTTTCTAATTTTTAAAATGTGCAGAAAACTGTTCCACTCTAATGAAAAAGAAAACACTGACTCATATTGTTTGGGAGGAACGAAGAGAAAGTAAACTACAGGGAGGAGCTGCAGGAAATGTGCTGCTCAATAAATGTTCAGCTTTGGAAAAAAATACCAACTTTTTAAAACTACGGGAGGCTTTTTTTTTTTTTTTTTTTTGCTGCAAAGATGATCATCCATATGGAATAAAATGTTCCTTCCAGTCTTGTGGTTTTTCTGAAGGAGTAGAAGTTGCAGATGACCAGGAATTATTGCCCTGTTAACGGGAATGTATTCCTAACCAAGATTACACAAAAACTGTGAAATCTATATTGTGATGTTTCATATTAGTATTGCAAGTCCAGACAGCAGAATTTGCATCACAACATTATAATCCATATTTCACTGCTTGTTTCCATGGCCTCTCCTGCAGTCCCCTATAGTCCTGATTCCAAGTTAGCTTTACCTGCCTGCTATGATATTTGCACACAGTAAATCTGCCTGGTTGCCACAGTGGTTAGAGTGCAGTACTGCAAGCTATTTCTGCTGCAGCCAGCTGCCTACAATTTGGCAGTTCAAATCCCACCAGGCTTAAGGTTGACTCAGCCTTCCATCTTTCTGAGGTGGGTAAAATGAGGACCCAAATTGTTGGGGCAATATGCTGAATCTGTAAACTGCTTAGAGAGGGCTGTAAAATACTATAAAGCAGTATATAAGTCTATTGCTGTTATAATGTCATTCTGTTCATTCTGTGACCAAAAGCCTGGAGGTTCCCTCAGAGATAAAGAAAAAGAAAAGTGAATTTTTAGATCCTCAGGAAACATTTTCCATCCCTTGAAAAATTATTTCTTGGTCTGAAACATGAAAGCAATTTGGTACAAACTTGCCAGATTTCCTATAATAACAATTTCAATTTCAAATACAGAAATGTAAATTGAACTTGTGCCAAAATGTAATAATGGAATTCAATAATAATGCCCATACACAAGTTCCCAGGTCAATTCTTGACTGTTACCATCTACAAAAAGTTTGTGTTCTGCTTAAGATTTTAGAGCAATCATTTGCTAGAAGGCTCTCTTCTAATCTCTCTAATTTTTCCAGAATTCCAGCCAAATTTACCCTTACAGATTTTGGGGGGGACTGCTAGGCTGTAGATAGCCATCATTTTTATTTACTAAAAAAGCCCATAATTTTTTCCTGAGTTAGAAGAACTTACGTAGATAAAGAACATATAGAAGATGGTGCTATTTGTTGCAACATGGCAGTTACTTCTTCAGTCATCTGGTTTTAATTGACTATTTTAAAAACAAGAAAAAGTGGACTGTTGCCATGTTTGAGATAAATTCCAAATTCCATCAGCCTTAGCCATCACGTCCAGTGATGTGGAAATCCTACCTTAAAAATATAAGGAAAGGATGTATTTGTAGACTAAAGACAAAATCTAGACCAGGGGCAGTCTTTCATCTATAGCTCTTCTGCAGACTAAGTCTAAAACTCATTTAAACAAGCAGGTTAGAAATGATAAAAGACATATCCTACTAAATTATAGATCCCCACAACCCTAAGCCAGCAGGTCAGTGGTGAAGGATGTCATAATATCCAAAGGACTAGATGTTTCTTATCCTAAGACTAAGAAGTTTTCAGGATCAGCCTTTTATAATTGTAATATTGGGCGATATACTGTGGGGATTCAGTTAATCGTGAAATAGCATTAAAATATGTTGCTGTTATGGAGCTATGGATCTGCTTCAGTAGCCATCACATCGACTATGGAAGATTTCTATGTGACTATTTGCCATGGTTGCACCTGGAAAAGTGACAAAAGCTAGTAAAGTTACCCAGTTCACCTCTTCATTAACCAGAGTATATTAACCCTTTTAGCTAAGCCAGGTCAAGAGTAGGCACTGCAAGGACTAATGTATGCTACTTCATTGTTATAGGGTTGCTTGATTATTGATGTTGGTCTGATGTTAATCCCTTCTTCATCTGGGTGTTGGTTGCTGGAGAGGATACTTTCTGGCCTTTTTGTTTTGTTTTTAGCTTTTTTAATTGTCTCTTGAATGATGTGTAAATATGGCTTATTTTATGTACTTATTGATAGATGATTTATCTGAATACCAAACTTTTAGGAATTCCCTAGTGTGTGTTTGTTTTGGTCTAGGGTGCTCACATTTTCCCAGACTAATTAAGGACAGACCGAGAAAACAATACCCACCCATCCCCAACAACACTGGCTATAAACGGTGAGCAAATCCCATACTCGCACAAGTGGAACCACTTAATTGGGTAATAAAACATTGGCAATCAACCAGCGAAAACTCCATAATACATACTTTACTTACATATATTGCCAAATAAATATTGTAGATAAGTCACATTCAATTCTCAGTCTCTCAGATAACTATTAGAAATCAAGTGATCTAAAAGGTGCTGATTCTTGGTTATCCCAAACATTCCAGTAAAACATCTTTCATACTATATTTCCAAATTTGGGTTATCCCACAGTTTCTCATGTGATTCAGAAATGAAATGTAACCTTACAAATAGGCAAATATGCCTACTACTTTTTAAAGTTTAAAACAAAGATCCCAGTTTAGTACACCTGGGCTTAGGGCTTGTCAAGGTTTTAGAAGTGTTACACATTCATTCTCCAAAAAGGCCCAGTGAGGGGAATAATCATAAAACAACTGGTTCAAAAAATGTTAAAATGAAGACCCAATGATATCGTTGAAAAACTAGCCATGCCTACCAAACCAGTGGTAAAAATTTTTGAATCCCACCACTGGAGCCTTCCCTAGAACATAGAGAGTATCTTTCTGCACATGAACATTTGACTTGACAAAGAACTGCCAAATTTCACTTTATAAAAGGACGGCCGACTTGACCGCTACATCTTACCAACTTAGCTAACCTGAAAATACACTGCTCAAAAAAATAAAGGGAACACTTAAAATAACACACTGTCCAACACACTGTCCAACTCCAAGTCAAACTGTGAAATCAAACTGTCCACTTAGGTAGCAACACTGATTGACAACCAATTTCACATTCTGTTGTGCAAATGGAATAGACAACAGGTAGAAAGCAGAGGTAGTTAGCAAGACATCCCCAATAAAGGAGTGGTTCTGCAGGTGGTGACCACAGACCACTTCTCAGTTCCTATGCTTTCTGGCTGATGGTTGGGTCACTTGAATGCTGGCGGTGCTGTCACTCTAGTGGTAGCATGAGACGGAGTCTACAACCCACACAAGTGGCTCAGGTAGTGCAGCTCATCCAGGATGGCACATCAATGCGAGCTGTGGCAAGAAGGTTTGCTGTGTCTGTCAGTGTAGTGTCCAGAGCATGGAGGCGTGACCAGGAGACAGGCCAGTACATCAGGAGACACGGAGGAGGCCGTAGGAGGGCAACCCAGCATCAGGACCGCTACCTCCGCCTTTGTGCAAGGAGGGACAGGAGAAGCACTGCCAGAGTCCTGCAAAATGACCTCCAGCGGGCCACAAATATGCATGTGGCTGCTCAAACAGTCAGAAACCAACTCCATGAGGGTGGTATGAGGGCCTGACGTCCACAGGTGGGGGTTATGCTTACAGCCCAACACCCTGCAGGACGTTTGGCATTTGCCAGAGAACACCAAGATTGGCAAATTCGCCACTGGCACCCTGTGCTCTTCACAGATGAAAGCAGGTTCACACTGAGTACATGTGACAGATGTGACAGGGTCTGGAGATGCTATGGAGACGTTCTGCTGCCTGCAACATCCTCCAGCATAACCGGTTTGGCAGTAGGTCAGTAATGGGGTGGGGTGGCATTTCTTTAGGGGGCCGCACAGCCCTCCATGTACTCACCAGTGGTAGCCTGACTGCCATTAGGTACTGAGATAAGGTCCTCAGACCCCTTGTGAGACCATATGCTGTTGCGGTTGGCCCTGGGTTCCTCCTAATGCACAACAATGCTAGACCTCATGTGGCTGGAGTGTGTCAGCAGTTCCTGCAAGATGAAGGCATTGATGCTATGGACTGGCCCGTCCGTTCCCCAGACCTGAATCCAATTGAGCATATCTGGGACATCATGTCTCGCTCCATTCACCAACGTCACATTGCACCACAGACTGTCCAGGAGTTGTGGAATGCTTTAGTCCAGGTGTGGGAGGTGATCCCTCAGGAGACCATCTGCCACCTCATCAGGAGTATGCCCAATCATACAGGCACTTGGAGGCCACAAACACTACCGAGCCTCATTTTGACTTGTTTTAAGGACATTACATCAAAGTTGGATCAGCCTGTAGTGTTTTTTTCCACTTTAATTTTGAGTGTAACTCCAAATCCAGACCTCCGTGGGTTGCTAAATTTGATTTCCATTGATAATTTTTGTGTGGTTTTGTTGTCAGCACATTCAACTATGTAATGAACAAAGTATTTAATAAGAATATTTCATTCATTCAGATCTAGGATGTCTTATTTTTGTGTTCCCTTTATTCTTTTGAACAGTGTCGTTAAAGTGGCATTATACTTGGATGAGAGACTACAGGAAGACTCAGGTTTAGGCTGGACCGGGGAATCAAAAAAAAAAAAAAAAAAACCCAGATGGAAGAAGACAGCAGTGACAACCACTTTCGTATTACTGCCATAGCTGCAAAGATGTGTTTAGGTAATCAATCAGAAATCAAATCTGACTCAAGGGAGTCCTCTCTTTGCAAAGTCAGTACATGCCTCCATTTCTTGTAGCATTGTAGCATTCATTTAAGACAGGCTTAACAATATTTCTGGACCATCAAGCTGTTGGTCTTTTGCTGGGACACCAGGGGTGGGTTTCTACCAGTTCTGTACACCTCTGTCGAACCGGTTGCTCCAAAGAGCAGCAGACATAGAACCGGTTCTATGCCTGCTGCTGTTTTGGCCCACTTGCACACAGTGCTGTTCAGCTGTCCGGGCAGCTCAGCAGATTGTAAATTGCACTCATGTGATGCTAATGGACAGAACCAGTAGTTACACCAGTTGGATCCCATCTCTGTGGGACACTAATGGCTTCCAAAGGAGGCAAATGCCAGGGACAAAATAACCATTTACCAGAAAGTACACTAATGAGGTTGCTACCCAGAGGTGATATTCAGCAGGTTCTGACCAGTTCTAGAGAACTGGTAGCTGAAATTTTGAGTAGTTCAAAGAACCAGCAAATATCACCACCACCCCATCTATTCTCTGCCTCCTGAATCGCAGCTGATCATCTGGGTCTTCTTTTGTTGCTTTGCACAGGAGAAAGCAGGTTAGTGGGGAGGGAAGGGAGATTTTATAGTATCTGTTGTGTATGTACCATAGTTAATAAAGTATGAGCTTGAGGTAAAGTGCAGGGTTCTGGCCCTGCACTTCTGATTGGCTGTTAGGCGGCCAGATCGGATTGGTTAGTTCTGAGGAATCCGATTGGCCCTTAACAGAGGATTCTTATTGGTTAAAAGAGCTAGCGTTCATAGCTCACTATTGGACAATTCTCACAAGGGTTGCCTATATAAGGCAGAGTTCACTGTTGTTGTTTCGAGAAGTCACTATGCTAATAAAGAGCTGAAAGTCACTATTCAGAGGCTGTCTCCATTTACTCCGACCCATGTCCAAGTACTTAACACTGGCAACAAGGATGGGATGTGGAGTCGTCTGAACCGAAGAAGCCAGGAAGCAATACCGAGCACGTGATAAGACGACTCCAACAACGGAACTATGTCCGGCGGCATCGTACCACCCGCTCCGTTCGATCCGAACCAAGAGGATTGGGAATCCTACATGGATCGCTTCCAAATGTTTCTCGAGATGAATAACTTGAAGGACGCCACACCAGCAAAGAAGCGGGCACTGTTCCTGACGCATTGTGGCCCAGCTGTATTTAAGATGGCTAAAGCACTCGCCAAACCTCGAGAAGTGAAAGCCATGAGCTGGGACGACCTCAAACCCATCCTGAGAGACCATTACGCGCCAACCGTGCCTACACTCATGAGACGCCACAAGTTTTATCAGAGAAACCAACGAAAAGAGGAGAGCGTGGCCGATTTTGTGGCGGACCTCTGAAATTTAGGGGGTCTCTGCGGGTTTGCCGATTTAGAAGAGGCACTAAGAGATCGAGTAATTCTGGGATTAGATGCGCTAGGCGTGCAAAGCAAGCTGATGGCGAAAGGTGACATCAGCCTTGCTGATGCCATCGCCGAAGCCACAGCTGCAGAGGCGACTAAAAAGTCAGCTGCACAACTACGGTGAAGCCGCACTCCGGTAACACCACCGACCAGCGAAATCTTACTCATCGCAGAAGGACAGCTCTCAACAACGCACCACGAGGACCTCTCTTCGTCATCAGACAGCGACAAAAAAGGGGTCCATCGACTGTGGTCCGACCGGGACCCTCGCCCAAAGCCCTTACGCCCTTGCGCTGGCTGTGGAGCAAACCATGCCAGGGCCGAATGCAAATTCCGCGACGCACTCTGCCATGAGTGCGGGAAACGAGGCCACATCGGCCGGGTCTGCCGCAGCTTACCAGGACCCAACCAGGCCTCAAAAGGGGCCAACTATCACCAATCGACAGGAAACCATCCTGTAAGGCGAGAGCCAGTAAACCACTCCTACAGAAATCGAGCTTTGCAAAAAGAAGAGGCTCACCATATTATCACTATAGGTCACGCCTCAGTTTTGGACACTAAGAAAATCCGAGTCATGGTAGTCATCGAGAACCAGCCTTGCCACATGGAGGTCGACTCGGGATCGTCCCTCTCGATGGTGTCTTGGAAGACACTCAAGCAACTCATCCCCACAATTCAATGCCAAGACCTCCAATTTCAATGCCTCATCCTCAAGGGCTACCAAGGAAATCGAATCTCCGTTGTCGGGTCCTGCCGAGTCCGAGTCTCCTTCAAGAAGCATACAGCGTACTTACCTCTAACGATCATCAATAGAGATAGGCCTAGTCTATTAGGCCTCCAATGGTTCACGCCACTCGGCATTGAAGTGGCCGGCGTGAACTGAGTCGGTGGTTGTGAGTGGGAGGAAGACCTTATTTCTGAGTTCAGCAACGTCTTTGTGGACAGCTTAGGCGAGTATAAGGGGACCTCAATCTCATTTAGTCTAGATCAAAAGGTAGCCCCCATTCGCTTGAAGCCCTGTCGAGTTCCATTCGCTCTTAAAGCAAAGATCAACGAACAACTCGACAAGCTAATTGCTCAAGGGGTGTTGAAGCCCATCAATCACTCTCCATGGGAAACCCCTATTGTAATACCCATTAAGCCAGATGGGTCAATCCGAATTTGTGGGGACTACCGGGCCACTTTAAACCACGCCCTACAGCAGAATGCGTATCCAGTTCCGGTGGTGCAGCACCTCCTCCATTCCTTGGGGGGCGGAAAGGTTTTCGCTAAATTAGATTTAGCTCAAGCTTATCAACAACTACCAGTGGATGAAAAAACGGCCCAAGCCCAAACAATTGTAACGCACAGAGGTGCCTTTAAATGTACCCGATTGCAATTTGGAGTTAGTGTAGCCCCAGGGATCTTCCAGAGCCTCATGGAAAGGTTATTACAGGGAATCAAGGGCGTAGTTCCTTATTTTGATGACGTATTAATTGCAGCCCCTACCAAAAAAATCTTGCAGGATGGTTTGAAATGCGTTCTTAAAAAATTCCAAGAAGCTGGACTTAAGGTGAAAAAAAATAAATGTCACTTATATACTGACAATGTTGAGTTTCTAGGATACCGAATTGATAGCCAGGGCATTCATCCTACCAAGAGTAAATTAAAAGCGATCAAATACACTCCCAGACCACGCAACAAGGCCGATCTCCAGGTATTCTTAGGCCTCATTAATTTCTATAATGTATTTTTACCGCACAAAGCAACTGTCGCTGAACCGTTACACCGATTATTAGATAAGAAAGCATTGTGGGTATGGGGTTACCGGGAAGAGCAAGCATTCCGGAATGTTAAAAAACTGCTCACATCTGACTCTGTACTTATGCAGTATAACGAGACTTTGCCATTTGTTATAACCTGCGATGCATCGCCTTTCGGGGTGGGCGCCATTTTGAGCCATGTACTGCCTAATGGGAACGAAGCCCCTGTTGCATACTTTTCGAAGACTCTTTCACAAGCAGAGCGGAACTATGGACAAATTGATAAAGAAGCTCTCGCAATCGTTTCAGCTGTAAAGAAATTTCATGAATATGTGTATGGAAGGACATTTACCATTATAACTGACCACAAACCGTTGCTAGGGATAATAGCCGGGGACAAGCCAACCCCCTACGTATTATCCCCTAGATTGACCCGATGGCCAGAATTCCTAGCTGCTTATAATTATCGCCTGCAATATCGCCCGGGGAAAGCCATTCCCCACGCCAACGCATTAAGCCGAGCACCGCTTCCAGAGACTCTCGACGATCCGGCACCAACGGCAACTATGTTGCAGATCGAAACACTCAACTCGCCGCCTATGACCGCCTGAGACATCGCGAGAGAAACCAAACGAGACCGCACCCTAGCTCGAGTCCTAGGCTGGGTAGAACGCAGATGGCCATTGGACCAAGTATCAGATGACTTCGCACCATTTAAATCTCGACAGACTGAACTTTTTTCCCAAAAAGGCTGTATCATCTGGAGCGATAGAGTCGTTGTCCCAGAACGACTCCAGAAGACGCTGCTACGAATTCTGCATGAGGGCCACCCCGGCATCGTGCGGATGAAAGCGCTTGCACGAAACTACGCATGGTGGCCGGGCATGGACCGGCAAATCGAGCAGTGGGTCAAAGTGTGTGCCAATTGCCAACAAGTCAGCAACGCCCCACCAAAAGCCTTGCCTACTGAATGGGAGACGCCACGTGGACCCTGGTCCAGAATCCACCTGGATTTTGCGGGGCCAACCAAGGGCTATACCTTCCTGCTAACAGTCGATGCATACTCCAATTGGTTAGAAATTCATCGTATGATGGCTACAACTTCCGAGGCAGTGATCAAGATCCTAAACAGACTCTTTGCAACCCACGGATTGCCTGACGTCCTGGTGTCCGATAACGGGCCACAGTTTAAAGCACTAATGTTCGAGCAGTACCTCGCTGACCGCGGCATCCGCCATGTGCTCACCTCGCCTGCGCACCCTACGACCAATGGCCGAGTGGAACGCATGGTCCAATTTGTTAAAAAGACTTTGCAAAGAGTGGACTATGACAATATCGATGACAAGGTCAACCAAATTCTCTTTTTGCAACACATAACTACACATAGCGTCAACGGCAGAACTCCCACCAAACTACTGATGGGATGAAGACTCCGCTCCCACCTCGACCGGTTGCACCCTGCTTACGAACCGGAAAAGCCAATAGGATCCAGTGGCCGCTGTCGCACCTTCCAGGTAGGAGACCTCGTTTACGCACGAAACTTATCGGGCAATCCGTTATGGATAGAGGCAACAGTAGTACGAGTGACCGGCCCCAAATCCTACGTAGTGAAATGCTGTGATAATAGACTGTGGAAACGGCATATCAACCAATTACAGTCACGACTCACAACGTCTGCAAAGAAATGTCAAAACACCCTCCAAAGCAATTAATCCAGGCTGCCTGAGAACACAAGGCTTGCCACCCACATGGCCCACAGGAACACAAGGCTTGCATCGCGAACAACGTGAGGTAGTGAGGGAAGGGGGGAGGGGGGAACTTGCCCCATGCCTCGCCTGGCCACTGGGCTGCTTCTTTCCACTTCTGCTTTTAGCTGCATGCAAGGAAAGCAGCAAAAGTCTTTCTTTCTCTCCCCCCAACTCCACCAGAAATGAGTTTTTGAGACCCTGCAAGGCATCCTGCTCCAAGAGGCTGCGCCGGCAAATATTCATTTCTGGCAGAGTTTGGGGAAGAAAAAGAAAGACTTCTGCTGTTTCTGCTGCTTTCCTTGCATGAAGCCAAAAGTCTTTCTCTCTCTCCCCCTCCCTCCCTCCCCCTGAGAACAGAGCTGGAGACGGTATCCTGCGATCCCAAATAATGATCAATTGGTAGGAAAATGGAGTGGAGAATTTTTCTGCCAGACCAGAAGCCAGCAAGGAAATGGCAGAAAAGTGGAGGGATCGAGCCCTAAAAAAAAAAAGGGGAGGAGAAAAGACACCAAAGTGAGGGAGGGGAATGACTCCCCAAGGAAGAAGGCAAGCTTGGAATGGCAGAGAGAGAGCTGGTAAGCCCAGCTTTTACCAGCAGCTGTCCGCAAGGGGCAAGGCAAGGGAATAAGGAAAAACAACCGTGCAAAGCACCCAGGCAGTGTGTCACAGCTGCTGGACAGGTGGGCAAATTCCCACCCACTGCCACTGCTGCTGCTGCTTCATTCTTGCTTCCAGAGGGCGCCGTTACCACTGTTGAGCAGCCCAGTGCTCGCTCTGCTGCTGCGCCTGGATTGATCTGGTCACACACACACACGCTCTACCTCTCGGCCCAAGTTAGGGATCTTCTCCAAATGCCTACCCCTGCGTCAACAAAGAAGGCATGGCTAGTTCAGCTGCAGAAACTGCTTCATGGCTTTTTCCTCCCTCTTTCTTTCTCCGCTCCAGTTTCACTTTCCTGGGAACTCGGGCGTGGCTTCGGTGGCAAGCCTGGTAGTTGTATGTATCCCGAGAACATGTCTTCTGTTGTGAATGCATAAATGTTAAATAAAGTTATCTTGAGCTTGAAGTCAAGTGCAGGGTTCTGGCCCTGCACTTCTGATTGGCTGTTAATGGCAGGATTGGATTGGTCCATTCAGGAGAATCTGATTGGCCATTAATGGGCCATTCGCATTGGTTAACGGAGCTAGCGCTCCTGGATTGTTATTGGTTGAAATAGTTATTGGGTTGCCTATATAAGGAAGGCTATAGCAGCCGTCCAGTTTGAGCTGTCGCACCATGTAAATAAAGAGTTGAGGTTCACCGTTTCACCGGCTTGTCTCCATTCTTTCTCGCCCATGCTCCAAACATAACACTGGCAACGAGGATGGGATATGGAGACGTTAGAGCTGACTGAACAAAGAAGAAAATAACCGAGCACGTGACTAACAACGCACAACGGGGAACCATGTCCGCTGGCGTCATACCACCCATTCCATTCGACCCAGCGCAAGAGGACTGCGAGTCCTACATGGATCGTTTCCAAATGTTCTTGGAAACTAACAATTTGAAGGATGCCACAACCGGGAAGAAACAATGCGGTTGGCGCATTGCGGGCCAACCGTATTCAAGATGGCCAAGGCCCTGGCAAAACCGGCTGAAGTGAAGGCTATGGACTGGGACGTCCTCAAACCCCTACTGAGGGCCCACTATGCACCGACCGTACCAATGCTTGTAAGGCGGCACGAGTTCTACCAAAGAAACCAGTGGAAAGGAGATAGCGTTGCTGACTTCGTCGCAGACCTCTGAAACCTGGGAGGCCTCTGCGGGTTCGCTGACCTGGCAGAGGCTTTGAGAGATCGAATAGTCCTGGGACTAGATGCACTAAACGTACAGAGTAAGCTGATGGCGAAAGGTGACATCAGCCTTGCCGATGCCATCGCTGATGCTACTGCGGCGGAAGCAACCAGGAAGTCGGCTGCCCAACTGTGTCGAAACCGCGCTCTGGTACACCAACTGACCGGCGAAATTTCACCCAAGTCAGAAGGACAGCTTCTGATGACCCACCACGAGGATCTCTCTTCGTCGTCAGACAGCGACGAAGAAGAGGTCCATCAATTGCAGTCTGATCGGGACCAGTACCCGAAGTCCCTGCACCCATGCGCTGGCTGTGAGGCCAACCATTCCAGGTCCAAATGCAAATTCCGCAACGCACTCTGCCATGAGTGCGGGAAGAGAGGCCACATCGGACGGGTCTGCCGAAGCTTCCAAGGACTTGGCCAGGCCTCGAAGGGGGCTAACTATCGCCAATTGACAGGAAACCGTCCTGTAAAGCGAGAACCAGTAAACCACTCCTACAGAAACCGAACCTTGAATCGCCCCATGAAGCGAGAAGAGGCTCACCAAACTATCACTATCGGTCACGCCTCTGAATTACAGTGGCCATTGAAAATCAGCCTTGCCAAATGGAAGTTGACTCGGGATCGTCTCTCTCGATGGTTTCCTGGAGGACCCTCAAGCAACATCCCTACTACCTGGCGCCAAGACCTCCATTCCCAAAGACTTATCCTTAAAGACTATCAAGGGAATCGGATTCCTGTCGTTGGATCCAGCCGAGTCCGGGTCTCATTCAAGAACCGCACAGCGTGCTTACCTCTGACTGTGATCAACAAAGATTGGCCTAGCCTGCTAGGCCTCCAATGGTTCGTGCCACTCAGCATTGAAGTGGCAGGCATTAACCGAATTGGCGGCAGTGACTGGGAGGAGGACTTCGTCCATGAATTCAGGGACGTCTTCGCAGAAAAGCTAGGCAAGTACAAGGGGACCCCGATATTGTTCAGCCTTAATCCAAAAATAGCTCCCATCCGCCTTAAGCCCCGTTGAGTTCCGTTTGCCTTAAAGCCAAAAATCGACGAACAGCTTGATAAGTTAATAGCCCAGGGAGTGCTAGAGCCAACTGATCACTCTCCCTGGGAGACCCCAATCGTGACACCAATTAAGCCGGATGGTTCGATTAGAATTTGTGGGGACTACCGGGCCACCCTGAACCACGCCCTACATCAAAACGCATATCCGGTGCCGGTGGTGCGGCACCTCCTCCATTCCCTGGGGGGCGGAAAAGTCTTCGCTAAACTAGACTTAGCTCAGGCATATCAGCAACTACCAGTTGATGAAAAGATGGCACAGGCACAGACGATTGTGATGCACCGAGGTGACTTTAAATGTACACGGCTCCAGTTCGGAGTGAGTGTAGCCCCAGGGATTTTTCAGAGCCTCATGGAAAGGCTATTACAAGGGATTAAAGGCGTGGTCCCCTACTTTGACGATGTGTTAATTGCTGCACTTACTACAAAAATCTTACGGGATCGTTTAAAATTAGTTCTACAGAAATTCAAAGACGCAGGTCTTAAAGTGAAAAAGAATAAGTGTAAACTGTGTACAGATCGTGTCGAATTTTTAGGGTATTTAATTGACAGTCAGGCTATTCACCCTACCGACAGTAAATTGAGAGCAATAAAAAATGCTCCCAAACCCCGGAATAAGGCCGACCTCAAGGCGTTTCTAGGCCTTATCAACTTTTTTTTTTTTAAAAAAAGAATTTTTATTAATTTTCTACAAACAAACAAAACAAACAAAACATAAAAACATCAAATCTTATATATACATCCAGTGTGTCAGTTGGTTCATCATTTTTGTGCATTCATTCTGTAGTCTCAATTACAATTATGTTACATAACAACTCATATTGTCAATCCAAACTTATATATCCTAATATCACTAAAAAAAAAGAAATTTTTGACTATATTTTTAATCATTTATGCTTAATGAGCTAACAATACTTTAAACCAGCTTACTCTATAACAAATCATCTAGTCATATCAAATCAATCCTAAAAAATCCTTTATAAATATAATATCAAATAACAAAATAATGACAAAATAAAGATATTCCTTACTATCTAGCATTCTAAATATTCTATTATCGTATTTTATCATCTAGCCATTTATAAAAAAGATCCCAAATTTCGTAAAATTGTTTATCCTCTTGCTCTCTGATTTCAAATGTCAATCTGCTCATCTCAGCACATTCCAATATTTTCTTAATAATTTCTTCCTGTAATGGTATTTTCTCATTCTTCCAATTTTTAGCAAATACAATCCTGGCCGCTGTTAATACATTTACAATCAGGTATTTCAAATCTTTACTATATATATCAGGTAAAATTCCCAATAAGAAGATCTCTGGTTTCAAATCTATATGTTTCTTTGTCATTTTTTCCAACCACATGCGAATTATAGTCCAATATTTTCTAACATCCTCACAAGTCCACCACATATGGTAATACGAGCCGGGTATCTGATGACATTTCCAGCATTTTTCAGATTTGTTCTTAAACATTCTTGCTATTCTTGTCGGAGGAAAGTGCCACCTGTAAAACATCTTATACAAATTTTCTTTATATGCTGTTGACATTGTCATTTTATAATTTTGAGACCACAATTTCTGCCATTTCTCCAAATCAATCCCATATCCAAAATTCTTCCCCCAAACAATCATAGTTTCTTTGACTTGTTCTTCCTCTAATTTCATTCCCAATAAATAACCATATAATTTTTTAATCACCTTCTCATCAGTACCCATCAAGATCTTATCTAAATCAGTCTGTTTATCATAAAATCCCTCCGTTTTAGAATCTTCATCATACCTTGAGTGTATTTGTGCATATGAAAACCAATTCATCCTTATACCTTGTTCTTCTAAGTTTTGGATCGATTTAAGTTCACCCTTTTCATCCAAAAGTTCCCCATATCTAACTGTTTGTTCCTTCTTGTAAATTATAGGATAGGAAAATGCTTCAATGGTCGATAACCAAACTGGGATTTTCAAATAACATTGTCTTTTTATCTTCTCCCAATTTAACCACAAAGACTCCCGTACATAATGTCTTCTAAAATAACCCTGTGTTTTAGTTCCCTTATACCATAAAAAAGCATGCCAACCCAACAGCAAATCATGCCCTTCTAATGTCAACAACCTATGTTTCCTTAATGTTATCCATTCTTTGACCCACATCAAACTTGCAGCTTGATAATACAATTCCCAATTAGGCAGACCAAAACCTCCTCTAATTCTAGCATCTTGCAAAAGCTTTAGCTTTATTCTCGCTTTTTTACCTTGCCATATAAACTTCAACATAATTTTATTTAAATCTTCAAAATAGTCTTTTCCAAGCCTTATTGGTATTGTTTGAAACAAAAATAAAATTCTAGGTAAGATATTCATCTTAATTGTTAAAATTCTCCCTATTAATGACAATTGCAAGTTTTCCCACTTCTTCAAATCTGTAGTTATCTGTTGTTTAAGTTTAATATAATTATTCTCCTTTAATGTGCTACATCTTGTTGTCAAATATATCCCCAAATACTTAACCTTATTTGTAACTTGAATTTTCAAAAGATCTGCCAATTCTTCTCTCTGTCTCAATAACATATTCTTTGTCAAAATCTTTGTTTTATCTTTATTTATTTTCAAACCAGCCACCTCTCCATATGACTCTATCCTTTCCAGTAACTTTGGAGCTGTTTCAATCAGATCTTCCAAAATAAAAGCTAAATCATCAGCAAAAGCTTGTAGCTTAAATTCTTCCTTCTTAATTTTCATTCCTTTTATGCTTTTATCATCCCTAATATTTCTATTCAAGACTTCCAAGGTCAACACAAATAACAAAGGAGATAGGGGGCATCCTTGTCTTGTGCCTTTTCTTATATTAATAAAATCTGTAAGTTCCCCCTCCATCATTACCCTTGCTGTCTGTTTATTGTATATAGCTTCTATTGCTTGAATAAATTTTTTAGCAAAACCCATCTGCTCCAATAATAATAACATAAATCTCCAGTTCACGTTGTCAAATGCTTTTTGAGCATCTAGGAATATCAAAGCCATTTGCTTTTCAGGATGAGCCTCATAATATTCCAAAGTGTCCAAGATTACTCTCATATTGTCTCTAATTTGTCTCTTTGGCAGAAATCCATTTTGATCTGAGTGAATAAAATTATTTAAATATTTTTTAAGTCTTTCTGCTAAGATTGAAGCAAAGATTTTATAGTCTGCATTCAATAAAGAAATAGGTCTATAATTCTTAATTTGCAATGGGTCAGTCTCTTCCTTTGGTATAAGTGTAATATAAGCCTCTGACCATGTTTTAGGTATCATCTTTTTTAACATAACTTCATTCATAACTTCTAACAATGGGATGCTCAATAATTCTTGAAATGTTTTATAAAATTCTACTGGAAGCCCATCTGGGCCCGGAGCTTTCCCATTATTTTGTCTCTTAAATGCTTCATTTAGTTCCATCATTGTTATATTGCTTTCTAGCATTTCTTCAGTCTCTTTAGGTATCTTTGGTAAATTAGCTTCCTGTAAATACTGTTTGACTTTTCCTTCATCAATATTCTCTTGTTTATATAATTGCCCATAAAAATCTCGGATAATTTCTTTTTTCTCCTTATTCCCATAACAAACTTGGCCTTGTTCATCTATTAACTTCAATATTTTTCTTGATTCCTTCTCTTTTCTCAATTTATATGCTAGCCATCTACCTGGTTTATTTGCATCTTCAAAATAATTCTGTTTAGAGTTTCTAATTTTCTGTGCCAATTCTTCTTTCTCTATTAAATCCATTTTATGTTTAATTACATCCAGCTTCAATTTAATATCCTTTTTCTGTGGCATTTTCTGTAATTCTTTTTCAAGAGTTTTATACTCATTTTCCAAGGCCTTAGAAGCTTGCCGTTTCCTAATATTCTTTTTTCTTGTATAATCTATTATCAAACCTCTAGCATATGCCTTCATAGTGTCCCACACATTTTGCGTTGAAGTATCCTCTTTTTTATTTTCTCTAAAGAAAAAAGCCAATTCCTTCTCCATCCATTGTGTAAAATCTTTCTCCTTTAAAATAGTATTATTTAATGTCCATCTCGATCTTTTTTTTTTGTCCCTTCCATTTAATTGTCATTGGGCTATGATCTGCCCAGGTACTTGTTTCAATGCTTGTTTCTTTAATATTAGATATTAGTTCTGTTGAGATCCAAATCATATCTAATCTGGACCATGATAAATGTCTATTTGAATAAAAAGTATATTGTTTAGCTTTAACGTTTCTTTCTCTCCAAATATCTTTTAAAGTTAATTCATCTGTCATTTTAAAAAAGGACCTTGGGAGAGTCTTTCTATTTTGCTTTGTTGTTGTTGCTATATAGTCCAGTTTATTGTCCACAATTCCATTAAAATCTCCCATCATAATTATATTAACATAGTCCAGTCCAATTATTTTCATGTGCAGTTTTTTATAAAACTCTCCTTGTTTATCATTCGGAGCATAAATTGCAATCAAGAGTATTTTTATATTATTATCCATTATTTCTACCATTAATACTCTTCCATCTTCATCCGAGTAAATCAATTTTGCTGGAATAGCCTCTTTAATATATAAAACCACACCTCTTTTCTTACATTGAGTCAAAGAGGTAAATGTTTTCCCTAATTTTGGCTGTAATAACAATTGTTCATGTTGTTTTTTAATGTGAACTTCTTGTAAACAAATTATATCAAATTTTAATTTCTCTAATTTATGAAAAGTTTTCCTTCTTTTAACAGCTGAATTAAGTCCGTTTATATTCATTGTAATCAGTTTTTTTTCCTCCATGATTATGCTTTATATTTAGGTCTAACAGCTCTCGTGGATCTCACTTCGCGCTGTTCTTTACTATCAATCTGTCCTTTCTCTTTTTCAGTCTCCAGTTGTTCATCTTGAAACTCAATTAATGAAGCCTCTTTCTCTGCTTCCTCTCTTCTTCCTCCGAAAAATTCTGCATGAAAAAGTTCTGCTTTCTCAATTGAGTCAATTCTATGTCTCTGCTCTTGCCACGTAAACATTAATCCTTCTGGAATCAGCCATCTATAATTCACTTCGTTTTCCAATAGTATTTTGGTCAGAAATTGATATTCTCTTCTCATCTCTCTCACTCTTCTAGGTATTTGTTTCAAGACCACAATCTCTTTAACCTTGTATTTCAGTGTTTTCTCTCTTGCTACTTGTAATATTTGCGTTTTAATGGATTTTTTGATAAATCTAATATGAACTTCCCTGGGTAATTTATTTCTCATCGCATATCTTGTATAGACTCGGTATATCTCATCTATTCCATCCATCATCTTTTCCTCTGTAATTTCCAAAGCATCTGCCAAAATTTCTATCATTACCGCTGCCAAATTTTCTCCTTTTTCCTCCTCTATATTTTGAAATCTGAGGTAAAATTCTGACCTTTCCATCTCCCACCTCAGCATCCCACCTTTTTCTTGTTCGACCGCTGTTAATCTGCTGTCAATATTTTCAATCTTCTTCTCTCTTTGTTTTCCTTCTTCCTCAATTTTTTGGAATTTCTCCTCATACTTAACCATCATTTGTTTAATATTTTCCACTTTTTCATCAGTCTTCTCCATTCTTTGTTCAATATTTTCTGTTCTTTGTTCAATAATATCTGATTTTGTCTTAAGTTCTTGAATTCCTTGCATAATCATCTGTAACTGTAAAGTTATTTTTTCTTGTTCCTTATCTTGCTTCAACATTGTCTGAATTAAACGTTGTCCTCCAGCTGGTGGGGAAGCAGAGGTAGAAGCAGCAATGCCAGATGGTATTGGTTTCTTGCTCATTTCAATGTTTGCAAAACTTCAAATTCTTCTTAACTTTTAACCCAACTGGTAGGGCAGCCAATTATAATCCAAAATGGAGAACTCCAATAGTAAAAAACACGAAACCAAAGAAGAAACAGAAAAAAAGGAAGAAGACAGATCTTCGGGTTCTTCTAGACCCTAATCCAATTACGAGATAATCCACCATAAAAAAGGAAAAAATAAAAAGGAAAAAACAAACAAATCCAAAAATAATAATATTGATTAAAAGCAAAAGAAAAAGGAAAAAGCAAAAAGGGAGAGAAGAAAAACAAAAAACAAAAAATTCCTTCAGGTTCTTCACACCTTAATCCAATTAAGAAATCTCAATAATCCAAAAAATAATCCAAAAGAGAAAGAAGAAAAAAAATCAAAAAAAAAAATCAACCACAACAACAGAATAATCCAAAAATATAAATATGAAAAGCAAAAAAGTCCCAATAAAAAGGAGAAAAAAAATAAAGAAGAAAAGAGAAAAAACTCTGAGGCTTTCCCTTTAAAATAAAAGGCAAAAATAAAAATATTACTAAAAATTAGGATTTAAAAAAAAAAGCTAACAAATGGGGTCCATATAAGAAAACACACTGCACTTTGTTATTTATCCAAGGCTCTTGTTATGACTCTCTTCTCCAGCAACTTCAAAGCCAAACCTCAAGTGTTGATAACAGTCCAGGAAAGCACCTGCAATAATATTTTGCTGTGCTCTCCCTCTATCTTATCACATTAAAAAGTCCTTGAGATGAGGTCTTTTTGCAATTCTCTCCAATTCAGATAGAATACTTTCAAGCCTCTAGTTGGCAGTGTTACAAAGTTTCTTAATGCTCTTTCTCAGCCCCAACCGGAAAAAAGGATTAATATATACAAAAAAAAGAAAAAAATGACCAAAGGAAGCCTCTATCCTAAAAAAAATAAAAAAGTCAAAGGGAGCCTAAAAGTATATATATAAGAAAATTCAGTCCGGTTACCTAAGTCAGTAAAATCTTTCCCAAAGAATATAGAAAAAAAAAGAAAAAAAAAAACACCCCAAGCCTCAATTTGACAACACTTTAAAAACGCCGCTCAAACAATTTCAATCAAAAAAAAAATCCCACAGCTTCCTCCTCTCTTCAGAATGAACTTTCCAATCTCAGCGAATTTTCAACACAAAAGAGTTTTTCTCACCCAACCGACACACTTCAATCCAATCACTTTCTTTTCGGAGCTGTCCCGACTTCAGCAGCTATGGAGGCTGCCTCTCCGCCGCCAGCAAAAGGGCTTCTTCCGAATCTAACCAGAGACTTTGCGATGTCTCTGGGATCCTGGAACAGTGCCCTTCACAATCACCGTCTCTCCGGGACGATTTAGGTCCGTTAGGACCGACCAGGGGCGAAAATATCAGCTGCGATCTCAGAGCCCCGAGATCGCAGCTGTAACGCCGGCACGAAGCTCCGCCTTATCAACTTTTATAACGTATTTCTGCTGCACAAAGCAACTGTCGCTGAACCTTTACATCGTTTACTGGACAAAAAAGCAATTTGGGTATGGAGTCATAGAGAAGAGCAGGTGTTCTGTAATGTGAAAAAACTACTGACTTCTGACGCTGTACTCATGCAGTACAATGAGACCTTGCCGTTAAATATCACATGCGATGCTTCGCCTTTCGGAGTGGGCGCCATTTTGAGCCACGTATTGCCTAATGGTAGCGAAGTCCCTGTTGCCTATTTTTCAAAGACGTTTTCAAAAACTGAGCAAAATTATAGCCAGATCGATAAAGAAGCCCTTGTGATTGTGTCTGCCATTAAAAGATTTCACAAGTACGTGTATGGCCGGGCTTTTACTATCGTGACTGACCACAAACTGTTGCTGGGGATAATAGCCGAAGATAAACCGACTCCCTATATATTATCTCTCAGGATGACTCACTGGTCAGAATTCTTGGCTGCTTATAATTATCAGCTGCAATACCGCCCGGGGAAAGCCATTCCCCACGCTGACGCATTGAGCCGAGCACCACTTCCAGAGACTCTCGACGACCCCGCGCCTACAGTAATCACGTTGCAGATCGAGACACTTCACACACCGCCATTAACCGCCCGTGATATCGCGAGAGAAACAAGATGTGACCCCACCTTAGCATGAGTCCTCAGTTGGGTGGAACATGGATGGCCATTGGATCAAATACCAAATGACTTCGCACCATTCAAAAATCGACAAACAGAGTTGTTTTCTCAAAAGGGCTGTATCATCTGGGGTGATAGAGTCATTATCCCAGAGCGACTCCAACAAGCAGTATTGAGAACCTTGCACAATGGCCACCCCGGCATCGTGCGAATGAAAGCCCTCACACGAAGCTACGCATGGTGGCCGGGCATCGACAAGCAAATCGAGACTTGGGTCAAAGCTTCTCATAGATGCCAAGAAGTGAGCAACGCTCCACCAAAGGCAATCCCAACCGAATGGGAGACACCACGGGGACCCTGGTCCCGTATTCATCTGGACTTTGCTGGGCCAGCCAAAGGCCACACCTTCTTGTTAACCGTCGACGCCTACTCGAATTGGCTCGAGATCCACCGTATGAGGAACACGACCACAGAAGCGGTCATCAAGAGACTGGAAAGACTATTTGCAACCCACGGATTACCAGACGTTCTGGTATCTGACAACGGGCCCCAATTTACCTCACTGTCCTTTGAGCAGTACCTGACCGCGGTATCCGACATGCGCTCACTTCACCTGCGCACCCTGCAGCCAACGGTAGGGCTGAGCGCATGGTCCAATTCGTCAAGAAAACGCTACAGAAAATAGACTACGACAACATCGATGAGAAAATCAACTGAATCCTTTTTCTACAGCACATCACACCTCACAGCGTCACCAACAAAACTCCCGCCAAGCTGCTAATGGGACGGAAGCTCCGCTCCCACCTCGACCAGTTACACCCAGCTTATGAACTGGAAAAACCACTCGGATCCAGCGGCCGATGCCATATCTTCCAGGTAGGCGATTTGGTGTACGCTAAAAACCTATCGGGCGATCCGCTGTGGGTAGAAGCGACGGTAATCCGAGTAACCGGCCCAAGATCCTACCTTGTACAGTGAGTGCCCTGACGATAGACTTTGGAAGCGCCATATCGATCAATTACGATCATGGCTCCAGTCAGGCAATTCCGAGCTCCCTTATGACCAAACTGAGGGGGGAGGGAGATACAGAGGAAGACGAATTTCAACTAGAGGAAAATCCCTTTGAAGGGAACAATAGCGGAACAGAGACACGGGAACTGGAACCAGGGATGGGAGTAAGTTCACCTTAGGGAGTTACCGAAGATATTGGTGACAACGGAAACGTGAACTCTGAACCAGAGGCACCCCTTTCACCAAACAATGATCTACCTCAGCAAGAGTGCAGCCAAATGCAAGACGCACAGCGGAAATCAAAAAGACTAATAAAACAGCCGTCCTACCTTAAGGACTATGTGACCGCACCCCGTAAACAGAAGCCAGGGGGAAGGGGTGTTGTGAATGCATAAATGTTAAATAAAGTTATCTTGAGCTTGAAGTCAAGTGCAGGGTTCTGGCCCTGCACTTCTGATTGGCTGTTAATGGCAGGATTGGATTGGTCCGTTCAGGAGAATCTGATTGGCCATTAACGGGCCATTCGCATTGGTTAACGGACCTAGTGCTCCTGGATTATTGGTTGAAATAGTTATTGGGTTGCCTATATAAGGAAGGCTATAGCAGCCGTCCAGTTTGAGCTGTCGCACCATGTAAATAAAGAGTTGAAGTTCACCGTTTCACCGGCTTGTCTCCATTCTTTCTTGCCCACGCTCCAAACTTAACATCTTCCTCCTCCCTAAATCTGAAAAGGCAGGGGTTCTGAGCTGGTAAAATCGGTGTTTAAGTGAAGTTCAGAAATTTGACTATGTCGACCATCATTCAGACCAAAGGTCTCCAACCTTGGCAACTTTAAGCCTGGCGGACTTCAACTCCCAGAACTCCCCAGCCAGCTTTATTAGTGGTCCATGGGATTTAAAATTATGAGTTTAGTGGTCCCTGAGATCCAAAAGGCTGATGACCCCTGTCTTAGAATACTTCACATCATCATTTCCATTGCCCAAAATGTCAAAAGCAAGTGAATTTGAAAATGAATCATGCTTGTCTTCACCTCCGTTGACATCATATTGATGTCTTATATGTTTAAAGGATATGGTTTTGACTGTGTGGTTATGGTCATCATCATAACTTGTTTAACACACAAGCATACATGACACTCCTCAGAAGCCCCTGCAATATATCAAGCTTCCTGATAAATGCAGGCCAGCCTGCAGGTGCTCATTTTAAAAACTATATATTTATTAAATCTATTTGTCATTCATCTCACTGTCTAAGGAATTCTGGATGGCTTACAGAATAATAAAAATATTAATACAAAAACAAACAAAACAGACTAAAAGCCAAGTGTGTAAATAGTATTGGAATCATCTCCCTTACTCCATCAACCATCTTCAGCAGAGATTCTCCTATTGAGGCCTTAAACCAACTGTCAAAGCTAAGTCTTGATGCCCTTTTAGAAGGCCAGGAGGGTGAAAGTGGATCCCACCTTTTAATTTAGTTCTGCATTTGGTTTCAACTGTAGTTGAAATGTGGATTAACCAGTGTAGCTATCCATCACTGCACACCCAGAAACCAGAGAGGCTTTCAAACTGGTGAAGATTTTCAGAAGAGCTCTTACCTCTCAACCTTCAACTCTAGGATGCCATTACCTGAGCCCCCACACCACTTCCCCATAGCCCTAAACTGTGAACTACAGGCTGCTTCTGAGAAAAGCATCTGGCTAAAAATTATGAGTTTATAATGAATTTCCAGTCTGGGACATTTGATGGCCAAGAATTTTTCCTTGACAACTTAGATTGTTGAAGAATAAATGCATACCACAGGTACTACAAACACAGGGGAGATCTAATCATTCCTCTCCTTTCCTTCCCTTCCTTCTTTCCTTCCTTCCTCCCTCCCTCCTTCCCCCTCCTCCTCCTCTTCTCCCTCCTTCCATCCCCCCCCTCACACACACAGACATATACACACACTCATTCATACACACACAATGTTTTGGTATAGGGTGGGATTAGTGATGTGGGTCTTTTTGTCTCCTACAGCAACCACAAATCAGGAGTCAGGGCACAGAGTCAGTGCTGATTTTTTGGTGCTCTACCCTTGGGTAGCTGGAGGTAGCATCAATTGCCTCATGCCATTCCCTGCCTATTCCACTAGAACTAAGATGGCTCCAAATCAGCTTCAAAATGCTTTGGAGTAACTGAGGAGTCAAAACTTGTTATGTGGAAGATCTTTTGGTTTGTTCTCAAGCACATGCTCATTTTCAACCAAATTTTGGCTAAGTGAGGTATTCATAATATGGTTCTCCACCAAATTTGGTCACCAATGTAATGGGGGTGGTAGGAGGGAAAGGTAAATATTTAGAGATGACATCCATTTCCCTTGGGATATGCATATAAAAGTGATTTGGCTTTGCCTGCTTTTTGGTCTACTCACTTCTGAACTAACTCTTGGCTTACAAAGACAAATCCAAATATAGTTTTTTCCCGCTCCAAAAATAAACCTTCTGTTAATTTATCATTCTTTTTTTAATGTTGATGCCATTCAACATTGCATTCCTGCCTGCTGCAAAGCTGGAGACTCTGAAATGATAAAGATTTCACTCCAAGTGACCAAAAGACAACCTCAAAGACTCAGTCAGTTTGCAAAAGAAATGTATTAGTAGTAGTATTTTATAACTTTAATCCTTTCATTTACAGTATTGTACAGCTGGTTTAAAATATAAAAATAATCTGTCCCTCTGAAAGATAACTACTCCTTTAGCTCTTCTTCCTGCTTACTTGCACATAATGGCAGATGTCAGCTTAAAGATCTGCCACTCACGCTTCCCACCAATTATTGGTATATTCAAAACCAGAAGGCAAACGTGAAAGTGTCTCCTAAGCAATGAGTTTCTTATTTAACATCAATAGGTAAGAACAATGAAAATAAATGATATTCATTAATAATATTATCATGAAATATGTCAGAAATTCATAGGTGAGGTACCCAGACCCTTTCCCCCGTTGCTACAATGCCAGGGTACGGTTGGTCCTGATCTCCCTCACCCTTACTGGCCTTTCTTATAAGCAGTTTTGATGATGGCATTCTTAAAAAGAGTCACTAGAGGAGTGTGACTTTGCTCTGAGGTCATGAAGCCGCCGTAGCACTTCTTATTGGACAGGGCTGGGGTGTTCCACGGAAAGTGGTGTATCTTTTAGGCAATATTATCATTTTTTATTTTCCTCAGCTGCCTTTCTTTCTCCACCTTAGTGGCTTTGCTGCTCTGTTTTTCCTCCAGGGAATCAAGTTCAGGGTATTCCATCTCCCAGGAAAGGTCTCTTCTGAACTTCTGAGGAGGACTCTCCGAAGGTTCCTCTTCCACCCAATTTGGATTGACTTTGACGGGTCGCCTCTTCCTGCCCACTGGCTTCCCCCATCGGAAGTGCTCCATTGCATAGGACCTCTTGCCTTCTTGCTTTTCACGGGACTCTTGGTGGCTTTCTGAGTCTCCTTCCCAGCTCTCTTGGGTTTCTGAAGAAGCCGGGAAGAGATCTGCACTGGAGTCACCGGAAGAGTTCTTTCTTTCATTGCCTAAGCTGCCACCGTTGCTGTTACTCTTCCCAAATTTGTTCCAGTGGATGTGCTTCTGAATATTTTCAGAGAGAGGCTGCATGTGACCATTTCCTGGATATACTGGAGACTCATTTGAGAGGTCCACTCTGCAGGCCCTGAGGCACTCCTGCAATGGAAACAGGGGACAAACAGGGAGATATTGACGTCAAAACTACTGTACACAGTTTCAATTCAGCCTAGAGCTCATTCCCCTTCCTCCTTTTCTCAGGGTTAGTGCCTCAGCAAAGGCTCACCAGCAAATCTGCCAGGCATTTGTTAATTTGCAGGCAAGTTTTTCTAAAGCTGAACTGTTCTTATTTAAATTTAATTCAGTCGTATTTAGAATCTTATTAGTGCATGGATTATGTGTTCCTTTAAAGTAGGAAGCAATTTGGGACTGAATCTCACCTCGGCAATCAAACCACCCTTGTCACATTTGCTTTTGCATCCTTCCACCGAAAGAATTTCCTATATGTTTCACCTAGTCAGGAACCAGCAAAAACTACTTTTCTCAATGATGATAGGTGGCAAAAAAATAAGGAACAATTTTCACATTACTGAAGCCCTCCCACCTCTAATCCATTATAAATGCCTCATGCCCCCACTATTTTCCCGAGCAAGGAATGGTTATTTTGATCTTTCAAATCTGCAAAATTACAGGTTTTGCTACTACATCAAGAAGTTCAGCCTTTCTGTAATTCAGGTCAGGGTTCTGTTTTCCATTGGGAGGGTATCCTCATCACATACCTCATCTTCCCATGCTCAGTTTAACTATTTCATTTCCATGTGAGATCAAGTCAGATGCAGTTTCAGCAATCAGTTTCCAAAGTTCTAGTGTTTAATGTGTGTATGGTTTAGCACTGCCTACCACCACCAGTTTGTTACATGCTGCCCAGGGGCTGCCATCTGGAAAGATTTTGCTACCATTCTGCTAACATTTGGGATGTCCCTTGAGGTTTTCAAATCCATGAGGGCTTGCCACCATGCTGATCATAAGGGTGCCCTTCCCTTTCCATCCTCTCAGATTTGTTGTTGTTGCAAAACACCAAATATAGACAACGATGTGGTAGAAGAGAAATATTTTTCTTCTAGCTGGAGACAAGGGATTTCAACTGATTTGTTCAGGTTCAGAAGGCAGGGTTCAGTTATCAGCAACCAAAAAGGTGTCAATTATTGACATTTATCAGTTGACATCTCCACGAGCTCTAGACATGCAAAGATATGGATCCCCTATGCATAATGACATATATCTGAAAAAGGTAATTATTTTAGAGTTTTTTTACTTTAATTTTAAAATGCATTGTAAAAGTTTAAGACATGGAAAGACTAGTCGTCTGGAAAAGAAGATCAAAGATAAGACAATAGAGAAATCAAATTCCCATTAGCAGCCATTCGGTGGGTAACTCAGCCTAGCTTGCTTCTGGTATGCTCTCCTTCCATAGTCCCTTACATCAATGGGTTCCCTCTCTATAGCTGGATTATACCATCTGAGCTCATGGACCACTACATTCTCCTCCATAAAGGGCATTCAAAGGGAATTCATTGATTTCTGGAAGAGTGGCGCTAAAACAGATGGATTAAAACCCAGGACAGCTTACCATTTTGCCTCAAGTGGAAAAAGAAATGAAATGAAAACAAAAGATGGGCAGTTATTCCCTCTCCTCTAATGAAGTATCACATCACTCTCAGACTTCATGCAGAGAGAGAGAGAGAGAGAGATGACACAAGCAGAGGAGGAGGAGGAAGGAAGGAAGGAAGGAAGGAAGGAAGGAAGGAAGGAAGGAAGGAAGGAAGGAAGGAAGGAAGGAAGGAAAGATAGATAGATAGATAGATAGATAGATAGATAGATAGATAGATAGATAGATAGATAGATGCAGACAGACAGTGTGATCTCTGACTGCAAAAAGCTTGCTTGCGCTGCTAAGGATCTTTTCAAACAAACACATTGCATTATCACAGTTCCCAATTTCACAAAATTGTTAGAGATGGCAGAAGTGAAGACAAAAGAAAATGCTAAGATGTACTAAGAATGGGGACAAAAGGAGATACTCTCAAGATTGCTGGCAAACGTCAGGAGATCTGTTGTCTAAACCAGGGGTCGCCAACCTTTTGGACCTCAGGGACAACCAAACTCATAATTTTAAACCCCAAGGACCACTAATATGAATTTTGACTGACAGTGGCTTGCTGACATTGGTGGTGGTGGTGGTGAGAGAGAGAGAGATCTGATCTAACCAAATTGTAGTCACCGAACTGGTAGTAACACCTGTTGAATCCCACCCCTGCTTGAGTCCTAAGGAAGGTTCGGCTCTGCTTAAAAGCAGAGCCGAAGATCTAAAGACTAGCTAGAAAACAAGAAATGCAATGGTTTCCTGCTTTCTAGCTAATCTAAATCTCCTGGCACAGCAGAACAGCTGATGATCAGGGGGGAAAAGGAAAAATAGCAACTTAGCAGGCGAGTTTGCCAGGTAAGGAGTGAGTGGATGAGGAGGGTTCCCGTGGGCCATGTGGATGGCGCAGCCTTGTGTTCCCACGCAGCCTGGATTAATTGCTTTGGGGGGTGTCTGGGGGTGACATTTCTCTACGGACCACCAAAATTTTCTCCTGGACCACCAGTGGGCCGCAGCCCATCAGTTGGCAACCGCTTGTCTGAACCACAGTCACTAAACTCTGAAGCTCAAGATTGCATTACAGATACTGGCCGTGAAAATCTAGACCAATATATAGATAATAAGGCATGATTTTAAAAAAAATATTGTTTGATTTTAATTCTGTAATATGCCCACAATCAATTGCCATCTGGATTTTTTTAAAATTAGGATACATGGTTCTCTCTGAGCTTGGTTGTTTTCTTGCAGATGTTTCATAATGCAAACTAGGTAACTTCATCAGTGCACTGCTGAAGTTACCTGGTTTGGGTAATGAAATGTCTTCAAGACAATAACCAAGCTTGGAGAGCATCAAGGACAATAATCTCTATTTAATCCCCATATAAATGAGTCACTATCTCCTATAACGTTGGGTAACAAATTCCATACACATGTTACAAGGCTTTTTATTAGGTTTACCTGAATTTAATTCACAACCTTTTCATTGGACGGTCTAAGTTCTGTGCCATTTCTCCCAAATGTAGCCATCTAAGAAAAAGAGGGTCCTTGGTAAACAGTCAACTTACCATCTTCTTCTCTTGTGTGTCCATCTCCTCACACCAACAGAGGCTATGCACTCCTGCCACTGAATGGATGAGCAGAACTCCCATGATGGCCCAAAGACTACTCCACTGGGAGTTCAGCATCTTCAGAGAAAGAAGACTGTTTCTGTTGAGACAAAGGCATTGGCCACCAAAGAAAGCAAAGTAATATAGATTAAGGAGAGCCGGTCTGATGTAGCAGTTAAAGCATCACACTAGAGACTGTGAGACTGTGAATCTTTGTCTGCCTTAGACAGAAAGTTAGCACCCACCCCTCTCCAAGAAGAATGAAATATTCTAGGAAATATTAAAGAGGCAGAATATTATATTTCCCTGGATGAAGAAAAGGAGAAACATGTTTGAAAGACAAAGCAACTTCCTGCAGCTCCCTGCCTGCCCTTCAACTCCAGTTTGATGGGATTAAGACATGGCCCTCAGGAAATGATAGGATTACCCATCTCACCACATGGCACCTAGGAAGATTGCATTAGCCAGCACTCAGGTGGAGCCATGTAGTCCAGACAAAGTCTACAAAGTAAGCTAAGACTCCCACCCCTGGGAGTCTGACAGCCAATGGGATACATTTCTTACACAAGAAACAGGGGCTCAACAGAGGGTATGAAACCAAGGGAATCTCAGCATCTCTCCCCTTTTTCACCCAGGAGCTCCAAGGCATGTGATCCTGTACACCATTAAACCATCTTCTCAAACAGCCTCCATGTTTCCAGTGTCTTTTCCCCCACTTAGAACTGAACCCAGAAGGATATTTCTTTCAACAACACAAATCCAATTGGGTGACTTTGAGCCAATCACTTTCTCTTAGCCCTAGGAAGAAAGCAATGGCAAACCACTTCTAGAAAACCTTGCCAAGGAAACTGCATGGGATCCAGACAGTCTATACCCTGGCTGAGGAATTCTGGGAGTTGAAGTCCACAAGTCTTAAAGTTGCCAAGGTTGGACACCCCTGGTCTATACGAATCAGACTTAACTGAATGGAAGGCAGGGGTGGGATTCAGTTTTTTTAACAACTACTTCTGTGGGTGTGGCTTAATTGGTGGGTGTGGCTTGGACATGTGACTGGGTGGGCATGGCCAACTCAACCTCACTCATGTCAAAGGGCACTTCTCCTTGCCTGGCCACTCATGACAGTGCTGTCATCAGACAATGCTGCAATGGTCATAAGTGTGAAAAATGGTCATAAGTCACTTTTTAAGTGCCATTGTAACTTTGAATAGTCACTAAATGAACTGTTGTAAGTCAAGGATTACCTGTACAAAAATACAAAAAGCTTCTTTGCTTGCAAAAAGTTGCCCTAAATACCAATCATTAGATTAAAAATACCTGCAAGCCAGAGTTACAAATTAGGCAGGGTGCCAAGCACCTTAAGGAATGAAATAGTTAAAATGCAGTGATAACTATCAAGCAGCCATCTCTTGCTGATAAAGTGAAACCCTTAGGAGAGAGGTCATTTAAATTCTCCAGAAAAAAAAAAACACCCAGGAAAAACAATCCTTAGATCCATTTGCACCACTTAAACATACCAGCTGGTCTCACTCACCTCACAAGATATCCTAAGGAAATCATCCAGATTTAAGGAAAGGTCACATGCCCTCCAGAAAGGCAGTAAAAAAATCAGTGCCAAGCTTGCATCCTGCCTCTTGGAAGTATATCCCAAAAGGACAGTGCCAGATAGTACTAAAGCAGTGAGGAAGACCCCCCCTCCCCAGATAGAAAAAGAAACCATGAGGCAGGAAAAAATTCAAACACAATACAAATAATTACATCACAACAGTAGCTGTTGCTTGTTGAAGCTGAATAGGGAAAATGATCTCATCAATAAACACAGGATTAAACGTCACCAAGCACAGAATTAACCTTCACCAAAAATGAGTTTTAGACCAAAACTCAGAAAGGGTATGTAAACTCACAATTGAATGTCAATCTTTCTAGCTAGCCAAGAAGCCTTGCTGAATGTCACTCATCTTAGTTCCCTGTCATTAGAAGCTTTGCTTCATTATTCAATTATTTCTTCAAAGTGCTTTCCTCCCAACAGCAGTGTAAAAATCTTAAAACAACCCTTCCCCTTTAAGAAAGTCAAGCCTCAAAAGCTCAGAAGACAGGAAATCTAGGCATACTGGCAAGAATGTAATAAGGGTGGAAAAAAACAAAAGCAATTGCTTCTAGCTACTGGTTCTCTGAACTGCTTAGAAAGTTAACAAGGGGTTCTATAGAACCAGACAGAATCGGAAGAATTCCACCCTTGATTGAAGGAAAAAATATGGGTTATAAGTAGTATGAAATGCTGCGTCTATCAAAGGTTTGGTCTAGATTTATCCTAGGCTTAAATACCTAGTCCTGATTTACTTCATTTCTTCTATCTGCATTACTGATGGATAATTGCCATCAAATAAGGATTTTTTTTTTCAAGGATTCTATGAGTATCTGTTCAGAAATCTCTCCCAAAATGTTAACTCTTGGCTAAAGTAGCAAAGTCCTGCTGGCACATTCTTTGGCACCTGTTATATATGGAAATTTACCTTATACACCTAAGAATATGAAGAGCCTAACTAAAGCTATTTTGTGTTCACTGTCTGAACTTTTTAAAGATCAAAACATTTATGTAATGTGTTTCCTGCTAAAAGTTATATAGAATTGCAAAATATCCTGTCCTTGGCTTAGCTTGAGATACATATTTGGGTCATCTTGACATTATAGGGATATTAATGATCTCTTGTGTAACCTTTTAAGTAGAAAACAGGAAATCTGATGATGAAGTGGTGAAGTGAAGTTGGGAAAAGAGGATGGGACTTTTTTATGAGAAACGTTGTATAACTTCTATGTATGGAAAACAGGAAGTATTATGTAATCTGTTAAATGTGATTCCTATATAAGCTGTATTTACCATTCAGTGTGAACCTGCTTTCATCTGTGAAGAGCACAGGGTTCCAGTGGCGAATTTGCCAATCTTGGTGTTCTCTGGCAAATGCCAAACATCCTGCACGGTGTTGGGCTATAAGCACAACCCCCACCTGTGGATGTCGGGTGCTCATACCACCCTTATGGAATCTGTTTCTGACCGTTTGAGCAGCCACATGCACATTTGTGGCCTGCTGGAGATCATTTTGCAGGGCTCTGGCAGTGCTTCTCCTGTCCCTCCTTGCACAAAGGTGGAGGTAGCGTTTCTGATGCTGGGTTGTTGCCCTCCTACGGCCTCTTCCACGTATCCTGATGTACTGGCCTGTCTCCTGGTAGTGCCTCCATGCTCTGGACACTATGCTGACAGACACAGCAAACCTTCTGAAACCACCACAGATAGAACACTTAGCTGCATTCTCAACTGGGTGTTAAAGGGGTGGCAGGATGCCTGGACAGGCCCTGAGTTCCAGCACTATGCTTCTCGAAAAAATGAACTTTTGGCCCACAAGGGATGTGGGGCAGCAGGGTTATCATTCCACCCAGTCTTTGCTCCAAGGTACTGGATTCCTTACATGAGGGGCACCCAGGAATTGTTCAGATGAAGGCTCTAGCCAGGAGCTACTTGTGGTGGCCAGGCCTGGCAAAGACATTGAAAGTAAGGAGTTGCCAGGCCTGCCAAGAAACCTGACCAGAGATGCCACAAGCACCAGTGCACCAATGGGAGACCACACAATCCCCATGGTCCTGCATGCATACTGACTTCATGGGCCCCTTCCAGGGCCAGGTATTCCTAATAGTAGTGGACAGTTAAATCCAAGTGGTTGGAAGTGGCACCAGCTTCATAGATGACAATGACCAGGGTCAGCTGAGAGTTGTGCCGGCTGTTCACCACACATGGTCTGCCAGATGTAATCATGTCTGACAATGGGGCACAATTCACAGCAGAAGATTTTCAGTTATTCCTCAATGCCAACATGATTCGGCACATAACATCCACTCCATTTCACCCAGTGACCAACGGTTAATCCGAATGAATGGTCAGGACCACAAAGGAGGCAATCAAGCAGTTGACGACTGGGGACTGGAATCACCACCTGGTGAACTTCCTCCTGTGTCAACACATGACTCCCAGCAACAAGTTGTAGCCCAGTGAAGCTGAGGTGGGGCCACTGACTCATGACAAAGCTCGACTGACTTCACCCAGACAGAATAGTGGCAGAGACAGCTCAGCCAACCCCCAGGAACTTAAAAGCCAGGTGACTTGGTCTAGGCCAGGAACTATGGGAGTGGGGCGTGGCCGCCTCTGGAGAAACGGAGGTACCAAGGGCTACAGAGCCATCACTACCCACAGGCAACCAAAACATCCATCAAGACTCAGTCCAATTGGAGATGGATAATACTTACCATAAACAGGACTCTCCAGTAACATTGCAGTGGTCCACCAGGATCCGTGGGTCCCCAGCCTATCTCAAAGACTATTAATATTGAACAGACTGAAGATAAGAACTTTTTTTTGGGGGGGGGGTGTTAGGTATTGAATATATAAAGTTGTGTTAAGCTCTACTAAAGTGAAACTAATGTTTAGAGGACTCTAAATGTTAACTCCATTTGGAGAGAAATTTAGAACATTCATATTTGGGCAGACTTTTCAAGTATTATGATTGGTTAAGGCCCTGTAGGCCCAGCATATAAATTACAGGCATTTGCCTACTGTTCCTTAGTTCCAGTTTGGAGGCAATAAATTCTGTTGTATCTATGCTCATCTGCTTCTTGCCTATTGAAGCCCACTACACAATAGGAATATTATGGTAATAGCATGGGAAGAAGAGGCAAATTCAATCTCTTAGTTCTCTTGAAATTTAGTGGTGCCTAACCATTCTTCTCCTAAATACCATGGACCCAATCTCCTGCAGAATTTTTCTGGACAAGTCTCACTGAAATCAATGAGAGCTGCCTAGGGAGGCTATTGAAGTCCAACCTAGATCCTATTCACTAAAGACCTCTTTGAGAAATCATATCCTTGGATCCAATGAGCTGCCTTCTTTTCACAGCAGTCTTGGTCCTCTGTGGCCTTTTTTCTTGTTTTGTTGCAGTTTCACTGTGGAAAAGGAATGTATTGTGTGGAATACTTGGCAAAATCTTCACTTAAAAAAACATTTTACTAAATTTATATGCCCTCCATCTCACTGTTGAAGCAACTATAACCTTCTATACACATTTCTGTTTCTTTTTCTCCCTTCTTGTTTTCTATTTTTTGTATTCTTATTCATTTTTAATTGTACAGTTTAAGCCGTATATCCTTCAATTGCTAAGATCCTTATGTCTCATGAATGAAGGCAAATATACATGTCCCAGGATAATGTTGCAGGATCCAATCTGAGTCAATCTTAAGCAGCTCTTAATTTTCCAAGTTTTCGGGCTCATGCTAGAACCCATTCTCAGGGAATTTCTCTCTCACTAGATTGTATTCTGGTGAGAACATTTCTGATGTGAGAGAAGTTCCCTGAGGAACTCCAGCAAAAGTCCAAAAACTCAGAAGACTAAATATCTGGTCCCAGTGATCAACCCAGATTGGATCCTACATGCTTAAGTTTCTCCCACAGCTTCTTCACAAATTTAGAGTTACATGCATGCACTAAGAACGGCTCATGAAAAGACACTTCCTTCCAGAATACAATGAAGTTCTTCAGATTTCATCTTTTAACTGGCATGCTGGTATTGTAATATTAATCTTCTATCGAGATGGACTAGCAAACTAACTTGGTAGTAGAAGGATAGACATTCCTGGAGAGCAGCCTAGTCATTTTCTGTTTGGAGCCACATGGGTTTGCAAAAGTTTCAGCAGACCTTGAAATAATAGAGGGGGAAAGTTGAAATGTAAATGTTAAAATGAGAGAGGGGGGAAAAAATCAAAATCACTTTTCCCCTGCAACATATGTGTTTATTTATAGGAACATTCTTGAAAATACCTGCTAAGAATAATGACACAGTCTTGCCCAACATCTGGAGGAGATTTGTAATAATTTTAATGTACATAGAAATGTACATAGAAAATAGGCTTATTTGTGCAGAGACTTGTAGAAAATGACAGGATGGTGATGGAATAGTACAAGTAGTCTAGTGAAGGTCTTAGCCTACCATTAAAGAAGTTTAGCTTCACCCCTTTTTCTTTTGCAATAAACTTCATTCCTGTATTTCTGTGGGATTAGCAGCTGTAACTAGGCATGGTTTAGTGGGGGTTTGGGTACTAGACATAGCTACATCATCATAAACCACAGTAATAGTTAATTTCAGCCATTGGGACTCGGGATTTTTGGATAAAATAATGTACCTAATAGTTTCCTTCCTTCCTTCCTTCCTTCCTTCCTTCCTTCCTTCCTTCCTTCCTTCCTTCCTTCCTTCTTCTTTTTTTCTTTCTCTCTCTCTCTCTTTCTTTCATGAAGGTTGTACCTCTGCCTTCATGGCAAGGCAGCAAATACATGAATAATATTCTAGGAAACCCATTAGCACCACTATCTCTAGCTATTTTCACACATTATTACTCTTAGAAATGGTTTGTTTTAACAATGGCTTATTGAACAAATCACAATAGATTGTGTTCCTATTCTTCCACTATGGTTGCCAAACATAGTGGCTGGACTTGTACAACAGGATAAGGCAGAAGCAAATTGTTAGATCTGGGGTGGATCGGGTCGAAGGAGACGCGAGACCATTCAGTGAGTTCAGCTCTTTATTTTAGTTAGGAATAGTCTGAGAGAATGCGAGCCGCGGCAGCCCTTCATATAGGGCTGGCTCACGGCTCGGCAGCCAATGGCAGCACTTTGAATCTCCCGCGATCGGCACAGCCAATCGCGGTAGATTCCCAGCACTCCAATCCTGGCTGAGTATTTGACCAATCAGGTCGCTGTCCGTTCTGACCAATCAGTTACGAGGATTTGGAGTATGCTTATATCGTACACCCCTCCTCTCTTGGTTTCGCCCATCGGTGCATTGTGATGTAGTCATGTAGGTAGGTGGGGCTTCGTACCTGCCTACTTGACTTGCGCGGTTCAGCTCTGGTGTGGTCGTTGACTGGTTTGGATGTCTTCTCCGTTGCTCCGGTTCCTTGGGATGGAACCGCCTGGAACATTGAGCTGGGCTTCTCTGGGTAGCTCCCTCCCGGTCTATCTGGGCTGGTTGAGCTGCCATTTCTGTTGTTCCCGCCGGATCTTTCCGGGCTGGTTGAACTGGTTTGGCTGCTCCTTCCAGGTGAAGACTCCGGGGTTTCGTGTTCCATGGGTCCTGCGTCTTCAGGTGAGTAGCCTCAGTTTATTGGTGGTTTATTTATTGAGGGTGGGAGGTGTTCTGTTTGTGTTAGGTGGTTCCCTTCCACTCTTTCTTTTTCACTTGCCGATTCCCCCCCCTTTCTAGTTACTGTCAGTCTGTGCTCCCTTTAGATCCCAAGAAAGAAATACTCAGACTCCATGTTGTAGAGCAAAGTTATCCTTTTACTGGAAAATAAAGTGGAAGCTACAAATCAATTCCGAAACTGAGAAATTGGCGGGTAGAACACACATACAAAGAAATAGAATTGCTCCCACCCCTCCAAAGTTCAAATGATTCTTCCAATTAAAACTTCAGAATAAGCTCATGTGGTCATCTCCAGGTGGTGATGAGGTTTCTTGTCAAATGGCCTTGACACATTTGATAAAAGTTCGCAGTTGCGCAAAAGAGGACAGAAGATAGCCAAGAAACAGAAAGTTAAAGAAAAGAATCCCCCCTCCCCTTGCTAGCCCAGCAAAGGAATGCAAAACACCTCCAGCCTTCTTCCCCTCCAAAGTCCCCCCTCCCACCATTGTCATGACAGCCAAAAGAAGTAATAGCAGAAAAGCAACAGTGGAAGATATCTTGAGGCTATCTATCTTGAGGCTGACATTTACCTGCTCTGGTAGTTGATTGTTGGTGACAACTATCCTCGATCTTAGCTGGTTAATGTGTCGTTTCCAGCTTTTTCCATCGCTTTTCTCTAATCAGTAGGATATGGGGCTGGTTATCTGGGTGATGGTTGCTGGTACCCAGATTGGTTTTCCTGACAGGTTTTTTGCATATACCATGTCCCCTATTTTAAATGTTCTGTGTTTGCTTGAGGAACCCGGGGGTTTGTCCAGGTTGTATGTTGGGTGCATTCTATCTAGGGTTGACTGCAGTTTCCTACCCATCATCAGTTCTGCTGGGCTTCTATTTTTGTTTGTGCTAGGTGTGATGTGTTGTATGAGGAGCATTTTATTAATTTTGTTGGCTGCTTCTATTTTTTGGATGGCTTTCTTAGTGTATTGGACCATACGTTCCGCTCGTCCGTTCGCCACTGTATTTGCTGGTGTGGTTAATGCATGGCGTATTCCTTGGCCTGCCAGGAATTGCTCGAATGCTAGGGCAGTAAATTGGGGCCCGTTATCTGATCCTATTATGTCTGGCAGGCCGTGCGTGGCAAACAGTTTGCTCAGTTTTCTGATTACCGCCTCTGTTGTGGTAGATTTCATGGTGCTTACCTCCAGCCAGTTGGAGTAAGCATCCACTGTGATAAGGTACATGTGTCCCTTGGTTGGCCCCGTGAAGTCTAGGTGAATCCTAGACCACGGGCCCCTGGGTGTTTCCCAATCCTGGGTTGGGGCTGCGGGAAGGTTAGGTCTAGATTCTTGGCATTGCTTGCATTTGGCCACCCAGGTTTCGATCTGTTTGTCCATTCCTGGCCACCATGCATAGCTTCTGGCCAGGCTTTTCATTTTGACCATCCCTGGGTGCCCCTCATGCAGCATCCCCAACACCCTTTCCTGTAATATTTCCGGGATTACCACTCTGTCCCCTCAAAGTATGCAGCCCTTCTCGGTAAAGAGTTCGGTTTGTCTGTTCCGGAAGGGTCTGAATAGTTCATCCTTATCCCCTTCCAGCCACCCTTTTCCAACCCAGCTCAAGACTCACGCCAGCTGCTTTTCTTTATTTGTTTCTCTGGCAATGTCTGGCGCGGTCACGAGTGGGTTGAGTATTGTCTCTATTTGGATTACCTCTGTTGTGGGTGCTGGGTCATCTTCCCGGACCGGTAGGGGTGAGCAGCTCAGGACGTCTGCATGGGCGATGTCCTTACCGGGTTGGTGTATCAGCTGGTAATTGTATGCTGCTAGGAATTCGGACCACCTCATCATTCTTGGTGATAGAATGTTCGGTGTGGCCCTGTTTCCCGCCAGGATTCCTAGCAGTGGTTTGTGGTCCGTGATGATTGTAAAAGTCCTACCGTAAAGGTATTCGTGAAATTTCTTGACATCGGCGACGACTGCTAGGGCCTCTTTGTCGAGCTGGCTGTAGTTCCGTTCTGGCTTTGAAAGTGTCCTTGATGAGAAGGCGATGGGTGCTTCCCTCCCGTCTGGTAGCTGGTGGCTGAGGATGGCGCCGATCCCAAATGGTGACGCGTCGCAAGTTACCGTCAGTGGCAGGGTCTCGCTGTACTGGATTAGTACCGCGTTGGATGTTAGCAGGTTCTTTGTGTTGTTGAAAGCGCTCTCTTCCCGTGCTCCCCAGGTCCAGGTGGCTGTTTTATCTAACAGCCTATGCAGCGGTTCCGCCACGGTCGCCTTTTGAGGTAGGAAGACATTGTAAAAGTTTAACAGTCCCAAGAAAGCTTGTAATTCCATTTTGTTTTGGGGTCGAGGTGCTTCCCTTATGGCTCTCAGTTTTTTTTCTGTGGGGTGGATCCCTTGTTTGTCTAAGAGGTACCCTAGAAATTCGACCCTCTTGGCCCATAGTTGGCACTTCCCCTTTTTGACTTTAATTCCCAAGTCTCTGAATTTCTTCAGTACCTCCCTCAATCTGGCTTCTAGTTGTTTTTCATTTTTCATGGCCACCAAGACATCGTCAAAGTAGGGCACAACCCCTTCTATGCCCTGGAGGAGTCTTTCCATAAGGCTTTGGAAGACCCCGGGTGCCACGCTGACTCCAAATTGGAGCCAGTTGCAGCGGAAAGCCCCTCCGTGTGTTACGATTGTTTGGGCTTCTGCTGTTGTGGTGTCAACCGGCAGCTGCTGGTAGGCTTGTGCCAGGTCGAGCTTTGCAAAAATTCGGCCTCCCCCCAGTGAGTGCAGAAGGTGCTGGACTACTGGGATGGGGTATGCGCTTTGTTGGAGCACATGGTTTAGGGTGGCCTTGTCGTCACCACAAATTCTCACAGACCCATCTGGCTTGATGGGGGTGACAATTGGGGACTCCCACCGGGCATGATCGATCGGTTCCAACACCCCTTGCACGATGAGCTTATCAAGCTGCTCATCGATCTTGGGCTTGAGTGCAAACGGCACTCGCCTGGGCTTAAGGCGGATTGGCGCGATGCTCGGATCTATGTTAAATGAGATAGGGGACTGCCGGTACTTGCCTAGGCTGTCATTGAAGACTTCCCAGAAATCCCTCACGAGTGCCGCTTCCCAGTCTGCCTCTCCGATGTGGTGTATTCCGGTTACTTCGATGCCCAGGGGTGCGAACCACTGTAGTCCCAACAGGCTCGGGCGGTCTTGGTCGACGATCGTCAGGGATAGCACTTCTGTGTGGCCCTTGAAGGTGACCTTAAAATGGCCTCTGCTGACTACAGGAATTCGGTTCCCCTGATAGTCTTTGAGGGTGAGTGTTTGGTCTTCCAGTTCGTGGCGGCGGATGGTGGGAACCAGGCACTTGAGTGTGCGCCAGGAGACCATTGAGAGGAAGGACCCTGAGTCCACCTCCATGTCGCATCGCTGGTCTTCTATCCCGACTGTCACATATACTTTCCTGGCGTCACTGGTGGAGGAATGGCCGATGACGACGGTCTGGTGTGTTTCCTCCCTTTGTCTCATCTTCTGGAGTCACCTGTTCCGACCTTCTCGGCTCCAGCGGTTCTCCATCGGGCGATCGTGGTTCCTGGTGGGAGTGCTTTCTCTCCGTCAGGGGCTGGCGTCTCGTCGTCGCAGGCTGTAGTGTTTTTTATTCCGGCATACTTTGGCGATATGCCCCTGTTTCTCGCAATGCCTGCAGATGGCATCAAGAAAACAGCAGTAATGATAGATGGAGAACTCACAGACTCTATCAATATTAAAAAAGATACAAGACAAGGATGCCCATTATCTCCTTTGTTATTTGTATTGACCTTGGAAGTTTTAAATAGAAATATTAGAGAGGATATAAACATAAAAGGAATGAAAGTCAAAAAGGAGGAATTCAAATTGCAAGCCTTTGCGGATGACTTGGTCTTTATTTTGGAAGACCCTTTAGAGACAGCTTTAAAACTATTGGAAAAGTATTGGAAAACTATTGGAAAAGATAGAGATGTATGATGAGATGGCTGGTTTGAAAATAAAGACAAAACAAAGATTCTGACAAAGAACATGTTATTAAGACAAAGAGAAGAGCTGGCAGATTTATTGAAAATTCAAGTTACGAACAAAGTTAAATATTTGGGGATATATCTGACGTTAAGATGTACTACACTGAAAGAGAATAACTATATTAAACTTAAACAGCAGATAGCATCCGACCTGAAAAAATGGGAAAACCTACAATTGTCATTGATAGGTAGAATTTCAACAATTAAGATGAATATTTTACCCAGAATTTTATATTTGTTCCAAACAATACCAATTAGGTTAAGTAAGGATTACTTTGAAGAATTAAATAAAATTGTGTTGAAGTATATATGGCAAGGCAAGAAAGCGAGAATAAAAATAAAACTTTTACAGGATGCTAGAATTAGAGGAGGATTTGGCCTTCCTAATTGGGAGTTGTATTATCAAGCTGCAAACTTAATGTGGGTTAAAGAATGGATAACGTTAAGAAAGACTAGATTGTTGGCATTAGGTCGTGATTTATTATTGGGTTGGCATGCTTTTTAATGGTATAAGGGAACTAAATCACAGGGTTATTTTAGAAGGCATTATATACGGGAATCGTTATGGTTGAATTGGGAGAAAATTAAGAAACAATGTTATTTGAAAATCCCAGTTTGGTTATCAACTATTGAAGCTTTTTCGTATCCTATAACCTATAAGAAGGAACAAACAGTTAAATATGGGGAAATATTGGATGAAAAGGGTGAACTTAAAACGATGCAAAATTTAGAAGAACAAGGTATAAAGATGAATTGGTTTTCATATGCGCAAATACATGCAAGGTATCTTAAAGATTCTAAAATAGAAGGATTTTATGATAAATTGACTGATTTAGATAGGATTTTGACAGGTACTGATGAAAAAGTGATTAAAAAACTATATAGTTATTTGTTGGAAATTAAATTAGAGGAAGAACAAGTTAAAGAAACAATGATTGCTTGGGGGAAGAATTTTGGATATGGGATTGATTTAGAGAAATGGCAAAAATTGTGGTCACAAAATTATAAAATGACAATGTCAACAGCATATGAAGAAAATTTGTATAAGATGTTTTACAGGTGGCATTTTTCCCCGACAAGAATAGCAAGAATGTTCAAGAATAAATCTGAAAAGTGCTGGAAATGTCATCAGATACCTGGCTCATATTACCATATGTGGTGGACTTGTGAGGAGGCCAGGAAATACTGGACTAGAATTTGCATATGGCTGGAAAAAATGACAAAGAAACACATAGATTTGAAACCAGAGATTTTTTTATTGGGAATCGTTCCTGATATATATAATAAAAACTTAAAGTATTTGATTGTAAATGTATTAACAGCAGCTAGGATTGTATTTGCTAAACATTGGAAGAGTGAGAAAATACCATTAGAGGAAGAAATTATTAAGAAAATATTGGAATGTGCTGAAATGAGTAGATTGACATTTGAAATTAGAGAACAAGAAGATAAACAATTTTATGAAGTTTGGGATCTTTTTTATCAATGGTTAGATAATACAATATAATAATAGAATATTTAGAAATTTAGGAAATAATGAATATATAATTTTTCTTGGTTTTGATAATTTTTTAGAATATTTTATTAAGATAGATTTGGTATGATTCTATGATTTGTTATAAAATAATTTAACTCAATTATAGTTATCTCGTTTAAGTATGAATTAGTAAAATTACAGTCAAATGATTGTTCAATAATGATATTAGGATATTTTACTGATGATTGATAATGTGAGCTATTATGTAATATAATTATTTTGATGACTATGAAATGAATGCACAAAAGGGAGTGGTAAACCAACCGATACAATGTAAATTTATGAAGAATGATTTTTTTTAATGTTATGTTTTATGTCTTATATGTTTTCTGTTTATTGTTAAAATCAATAAAACTTTTATCAAAAAAAAGAAAAGAAAATGGCAGTCCGCTCGGGGGTGATTGCTGCCGCAGCCGGCACACTGGAACCTCAACTTACGACCTCATGGTTCCCGCTGCTCCCGTGCTGATTGGAGGCGGTGGATCTCTTCCTCCTCGTCTTCGGTTTCCAAGAAGGAGTTGACGTCGCCGTGGTGTGTGGTTGTGTGGTCTGCCTCTGGTTGCCTCTCGGGGGTTGATGTGGTCTCTCCGGCCGCTGCTCATGGCATGATGCTCAATTGTCGCATCCGAGCCGCTGACTTCTTGGCCGCTTCCGCTGCAGCGGCTTCGGTGAGGGCATCGGCGAGGGAGATGTCTCCCTTTGCCATGATGCGGCTCTGGAGGACGGGGTCCCAGAGTCCTAGGATGACGCAGTCTTGCAGGGCCTCGTCCAGGTCAGCAAATTCGCACAGGCCGCCCAGGTCCCATAGCGCCACTATGAAGTCACCCAGCCCCTCGCCTTTGTGTTGATCCCTCCTGTAGAAGTCGTGCCGCCAGATAAGGATGGGCACGACGGGGGCATAGTGGCTTCGCAGCAGGGGCTTAAGATCGTCCCACTCCAATGCCTTGATGTCCTCCGGCTTGGCCAAGGCTTTGGCCATCTTGAATACTGCGGGCCCGCAGTGCGTGAGGAACACGGCTCATTTCTTGTGGCCATTGGCATCCTTGAGGTTGCTACTCTCGAGGAACATTTGGAACCTATCGGTATAGGATTCCCATGCCTCGGTAGCAGGGTTGAAGGGTGCGGGTGGCGAGTTGATGCTGGCCATGCTGCCTGTTCAGCGTGTCGCTTCACCACGTGCTGGGGTCTCCTTGTTCACGATCCCACCTTCGTCGCCAGTGTTAGATCTGGGGTGGATTGGGTCGAAGGAGACGCGAGACCATTCAGTGAGTTCAGCTCTTTATTTTAGTTAGGAATAGTCTGAGAGAATGCGAGCCACGGCAGCCCTTCATATAGGGCTGGCTCGCGGCTCGACGGCCAATGGCAGCACTTTGAATCTCCCGCGATCAGCACAGCCAATCGTGGTAGATTCCCAGCGCTCCAATCCCGGCCGATTATTTGACCAATCAGGTCACTGTCCGTTCTGACCAATCAGTTACGAGGATTTGGAGTATGCTAATATCGTACACAAATCAACTTTATTAGGGTTTATCATATATGTGTCAGCATATATGTGTGGGAGAGGTTAAGAAAATTAGTGGGAAAGTATAATGTTAATGAGTTCAGGTTGGCTGTGCTAGAGAATAGGGTTTATGCATATCTCTACAAGTACCAACCACTAATGCTAGAATTGTCTAGCATTTAAAACAGTGGTTCTCTGCCTTTTAGGATGATGGAAGAATTATCCTTCTGGGTTCAGTGCCAAATGGGGAAAAAGACACTGGAAACATGGAGGCTGTTTAGAAAGACGGTTTAATGGTGGACAGGACCACATGGCTTGAAGCTCCTAGGTGAAAAAGGGGAGAGATACTGAGAATCCCTTGGTTTCAAACCCTCTGTTGGGCCCCATCTTAGTGTTTCCTGTTCCTGTGTAAGAAATGTATCCCATTGGCTGTCAGACTCCCAGGGGTGGGAGTCTTAGCTGACTTTGTAGACTTTGTCTGGACCATATCACTTCACCTGAGTGCTGGTTAATTTTTACCACTCACTCTTACTGTAATGGCCCATTAGCAAAGCCCGGGGGTGGGGGCTGAGTTTCTGCTTCTGAATTTGTACTCGTTTTTAGGGGAAATATTCTTCCTTTTTAATATTTCCTAGGATATTTAAATTTTCTAGGGGAGGGGAGGATGCTAACTTCCTACAAGGACTAATATAGTAAGCACATCTGTAATTCTGATAGCCAATGTGATAGACATTGTCACAAAAATGTTTAAAAAAGGACAGGGCTGCTGACTCTGAACCATTTATTTTATTTTTCCAAGAATATCCAGGTCTATGTGAGTCTGAAGATATTCAGAGTTTTGCAGCATTAATTCAGCACTAGAAAATTAAACACAAATGCTTCATTTAACATCTTTATAAACATAATAAATAGATTTTACAAACCAGTTATAGATTTCTCCAACATGGAGCAAACTCAGACAGAAGTAGACAGGTTACAAGCTCAGAGCTTCAGCAGCAACTCAGGAGCTCAGAAACAGTCCTCAGTTTCACTTTAGTTCAGCAGGCAAGCAGAGGAGAGAAGCAGTTTCATCTTCAATAGACAGACTCAGAGCTTCACATAGCTGCAGAGTTGCAGAGCTTAATATAGAGCCATGCCTAGGCTACTTCGAGTTTCAATTTCCTAGGCTACTTCTAGCTTCAGTTTCCAAACAGTTCTCATTGGCTGACTTAGTTGCTATGCCTATTCATTGGATGACCTTGTTACCATGCTCCATTCCAGTTCATGAATATACTCTGAAAGAAGACATTAATGGAAATGTATTATGCTTAAGCCTGGATGTTAGTGTTGCAGCCTGCAAAGTCTTATTCGTAACTAAAATAAGTAAGCAGGTACTGTGAGAATTCGATAAAAATAAAACAATAGACTATGGTAATCTGTGACCATTAGGATGCTTTATTACATAAGATACTGCAGTACTGAACCCCTAACTCTAAAACAACCATTTTAGGAGAAAGGAGACACCATTCACCAACGTCACATTGCACCACAGACTGTCCAGGAGTTGGGGGATGCTTTAGTCCAGGTGTGGGAGGCGACCCCTCAGGAGACTATCTGTCACCTCATCAGGAGCATGCCCAGTCATACAGGCACTTGGAGGCCACAAACACTACCGAGCCTCATTTTGACTTGTTTTAAGGACATTACATCAAAGTTGGATCAGCCTGTAATGTTTTTTTCCACTTTAAGGGTTAGGGTTAGGGTTAGGATAAGTGGCCACAGGTCATAGCATCAACTTCAATGGCACCAAAACCCTAGCCACTATAGAAAACCCCAGCCACAGAATTATCAGAGAAGCCATAGAGATTGAAAAAAGACCTGAAAGCATGAATAGAAGAGATGATTTCACCAGACTGTCAATCATTTGGAAGCCTGCACACACAAACAAAAAAATATCCACACCACTAGCCAGGCAAACACCTGGGCACAAACAGATCCCCCCTGATACCTCCAGCTCAAACACACCGCAAGCAGGCACCCAGATGAAACCTAGCTTCCTAACAAATGATAGCCGTCCATTTACTTGGAGCCAAGCTGCACTAAAAGCCTCCAATACAGGAACACAATGTTGCCAGCCAATCCAGACATAAAAAAAGCCACAAAACAGACAGAAGATATTAGAAACACCAATCAAGCAGAACACAGCAAACTCCAAGACCAATAAACACAGACCAAGATTCCCAACCAATCAGGATGAAGAAAAAACCATTTTGGTACAGCAGTAGGCTAGCCCCAAATTTAAAACTGAAACCACTGTAAAAGTCTGACTCACAGACGAACACAATACAGAAGCCTGATGAGCACAACTATAAGCACAACTATAATGACGTGGGAAAATACTTGAACAAAGCTGAATACCATATATATATATATATATATATATATATATATATATATATATATATATATATATATATATATATATTGTTTTCTTAAGTTTTCGTGTATGGCATTCAGCTTTGTTCGGGTATTTTCCCACGTCATAGTAGTGGTGCTTTTAAAGTTGTAGCAACGTTTCAGCAGAATCTCATCTGCCATCCTCAGGCTTCTGTATAGTGTTCGTCTATAATGACGTGGGAAAATACCCGAACAAAGCTGAATGCCATACATACATACATACATACATACATATAAACTAAAATAGTTCTAGTAGTCTATCAAAAATTAATAGAAGAACTGTCATCCACAGAGCTTATACATTCTTAAATATGGATTTTAGGTAAAGAAAAACTTTTAAAGAAAGACACAAATTGATTTTATTCTTGAAGAGTGTCATAACTACAAAGTCACCTTTTTCAGAAGGCATTAGTTCCTGCCCTGTTTAATTCTAATTATTCAACCCATTTAGGATATTGCCGTCACAACTGTCTATGCAGGCAGAACTCCTGAACAATTAAGCAGAAGTTGTCTACAAAAAGAGCAAGCAAAACTATGCATGTGAAATAAGCTCTTGCCTACCACTCTTCGCTTAGCTGGGAAAGAAGCAAATAAAAGTGGACCAGATCCCTTGTAAATATTGCTATCTGCAATATGATAGAAACTTAGAAACGGGATATGCCATGGATGGCAACTTGCTTCATTGTCTTCAAAGCTACCTCCTGGTATGCCCTGGTCTGAGTTTTTCCCTTCTTAATAGTTGTCAGCTGAGATTTTTACCACAGAACATGCTTCTTCACCAACACTTGAAAGAAAATGAATAAAGCAAGCCTTGCCATCCTTTCAGAAATAAACTTACGGGACCAGTGTCTGAAGAATTAAAGTACAGGCAAGGCAAGAGCATTACTTACCTGTTGCTGCAACAAGAGTTCTCCCTCTTCTCTCCCTCACTTCCTCTCTCAGTCTCTCTCCCTTTCTTCTTCTTAACATCTTCTAGGTTTCATCTGCAACCCCAGGCCCTTTTTATACCACACAAGCTTGTCTTTAGTGCTACAGCAACCTTCTGCACCGACCTTTTGAAGCAACAAATTACCCATAAAATTACCATAAAAATTACCCATAAAATTACCATAAAAATTACCCATAAAAACAAATTACCCATAACAATAAGAAAATTCCAATCCTAAAAAATTTTCCCTTTGGCAAAAAAACAAAACTGGCTACGTACCTAACTTTAAAAGCCGCTACAAAAACTTATGTCACCAGATAAAGACTGAATGCACCAATTATCACATCAAATGAGGAAAACCACCTTCGCAAGAAATCCATCCGTGCCTTCCATAATTTTGTAAACATCAAACTTAAAGATGTAAGATCCATCCCACCCCTAAAAGGACCTAACAATAAAGACTGTAATGATGAAACCGTCAAATCAAAGTCAACCTCTTTAACACATCCTTCAGCTCAGTCTTTGTAAATAGCAATGCTCATGCCCAATATTTCCTACTCATACCACAAATAATCACAATGATCTAATGAACATCGATTTCACAGAACACAATGTTGAAAAGGCACTACGCAATCTAAAACCATCTCTACCCATTGAACTATGTGCCTACTTCTTAAGAAAGCTTTCGACATAGCAGAACATAGCAGAACTATAAGCATAATCTTTGAAAAACCTTTCAGGACCAGTTCCTTGCCTAACCTATGGTCATTAGCCACAGTCATCCCTATTTTCAAAAAGGGAGACCCCAGCCTAGTTGAAAATTACAGACCAATCTCTTTATGTTGTGTCACCTGCACATAGCAGATAGATAGATTTCTGAATGAATCTGTGATTCTGTGAGCAACTCAATCTGCCTACCTGCTTTACCTGATTTTGGGTAAAAGTTGCTCTTTTTTATAAAAAATTCAATATTTATATAAATATTTATAATATTTACATAAAAGGCAAGGCCAGCCAGTCACATGACCACCAAGCCACACCCACAAATTAGGCCACACCCACAGAACTAGTTAGTGGTCCCTGGGATCTAAAATTATGAGTCTGGTGGTCCCTGAGGTCCAAAAGGTTGGCGACCCCTGAACTAAAGCATACAAAACATTTGCTAGACGAATTCTTGAATACACCCCATCCATATGGAACCCACACTGCATATCAGACATCAATACTATTGAGAGAATTCAGAGATATTTCACGAGAAGAATCCTCCTCTCTTCTGCTCACAACAGAATACCTTATACCACCAGACTTGAAATTTTATTTATTTTATTTTATTTTATTTGGTTTGTCAATTGCTTATAAGATAATAGGCATAAGTAAAAACATAGTTATGAATATATGGATACATATAAGAAAAATAAAAGAAACAATAGGACAGGGACAGTAGGCACGTTGGTGCACTTATGCACACCCCTACAGACCTCTTAGGAAAGAGGTGAGGTCAATAGTAGACAGTTTAAGGTTACAGTTTTGGGGGTTTGGGGAAGAAACCACAAAGTCAGGTACAGTATTCCAGACATTGACCACTCTGTTGCTGAAGTCGTATTTCCTGCAATCAAGTTTAGTGCAGTTAACCTTGAGTTTGTATCTATTGTGTGCTCTTGTGTTGTTATGGTTGAAGCTGAATTATTCATTGACAGGTAGGACATTTGCAATGTATGACTTTATATACCATACTTAGATCGGACTGAAGATGGCGTAATTCAAGGTTTTCTAGGTCTAGAATTTCAAGTCTGGTGGCAGAAGGCATTCTGCAACGAGTAGAGGAGTGGAGAACTCTTCTTGTGAAATATTTCTGGACTTTCTCAACTGTGTTAATATCAGATACGTAATGTGGGTTCCAGACTGATGAGCTGTATTCGAGTATTGGTCTAGCAAATGTTTTGTATGCTCCAGTTAGTAGTGTAATATTACCAGAGAAAAAGCTACCTAAGATTACGTTAACAACTCTTAATGCCTTTTTGGTTATGTAGTTACAGTGGGCTCTAGCACTTAGATCATTAGAGATAAGTACTCCAAGATCCTTGACAGAGTTTGGATCATCAACAAGGTCTTGACTATTCAGCCTGTATTTTATTTTCTGTTTTTTGTTTTTTTGCCAATATGTAAGACAGAGCATTTATTTGTTGAGATTTGAAGTTGCCATTTGTTTGACCATTCTGATACATAGTCGAGGTCTTTTTGAAGGGTAGCAGTATTGTCTGTGGTATTGAACAGCTTTACATCATCAGCGAAGAGAACGCAGTTTCTCTTGATATGATCACAGAGGTCATTTATGTAGAGTATGAAGAGAGTTGGTCCTAGAATACTGCCTTGGGGGACACCACTATTGACAGGTACAGAATTTGATGGGACACTCCCAATTTTGACCATTTGTTGTCTGTTTGACAGGAATGCTTCTATCCAGTTATGCAGTTGTCCAGAGATAACATAAGATTTTAGTTTTAGGAGTAGTTTGTTATGTACCACTGAATCAAAGGCTTTAAGAAGTCTATGAAGATTGTGTCTATTGCTTTGCCCTGATCGAGTTGTGTAGTCCATATGTTTTTGCAGTGTGAGAGTGCAGATTACAGGATAGTTTTTTTCTGAAACCAAATTGTTTATTAGAGAGTAGGTTGTTTGTCTCCAAGTGGAGGATAATGGATTACTTAATAATTGATTCCATGACTTTATAGGTGATGCAGCATAAGGAGATTGGTCTGTAATTTTCAACTAGGCTGGGGTCTCCCTTCTTGAAGATGGGGATGACTATGGCTTGTGATCATAGGCTAGGCAAGGAGCTGGTCCTGAAAGATTTTTCAAAGATTATGCTTAGAGGTTCGGCTATGGCAGTGGATAGCTTTTTTAAGAAGTGGGCACATATTCCGTCCGGTCCAATAGATAGAGATGGTTTCAGATTGCGTAGTGCTTTTTCAATATTGTCTTCTGTAAAATCAACTTGTATTAGATCATTGTAGTTTTCTGTGGTTTGACTAGGAAATGCTGGGCATGATCCATTGCTGTTTACAAATACTGAGCCAAAGAATGCTTTCATGGTGCCATCGTTGCAGTTTTTACTTTAGGTCCTATCAGGGGTGGGATGGACCTTGAGTCTTTTAGTTTGTTGTTTACAAAATTGTAAAAAGCGCGGGTGGAATTGGTGCGTAAAAGGTTTTCCTCTTGTTTAATGTGATAATTGTTCCATTCACTCTTTATCTGGTGGCATAAATTTTTGTATCGGCTTTTAAAGTTGGCAACGTGACCAGATTTGTTTTTCCGCCAGAGTGATCATTTTTGGGATTGAAGTTTCCTTATTGTTATGGGTAATCTGGTTTTTTTGTTTTTGTTTTGGGAGTTGCTATATAGTTTGATGACTCTTTTGACTTCAAGTAAAAATATGTTGTAATGTTCTTCAACAGTATTGTATCCAGTGAATAAAGATTGCCAATCAAGGGATGAGAGATTGTTGTCTATAAGATCATAGTAGCCTTTTTTGAAGTTATAATTGGGGATTATGTCATTGTGATTATTTTTCTGTGGGCGTATGTTGAGACAAAAGTCAATCATATCATGGTCACTCGTGGAAAGGGGTTCTTTAGTATGTATTCCATAAATTAAATTCAAACTATTACAAAAGATGAAATTGAGGCAGTTGTTAAGTCTAGTATTATTGGTTACTTAGTTGTTCCAGTCCCAGATTTGTAACAGCATTGTAGAAGGTTGCTTGTATGGGTTCAGTTGTACATTCATTTAGGGTCCAGTTAATATGAGGTAGATTGAAGTCACCAAGACAGATAAAAGCATGTGGGCAGGATTTTTGCCCATGTTAGTAATGAATTTAGCTTGTTCGCATGTTCGATGTCATAATCAGGTGCTCTGTAACATAGCAAGAATCGAAATGTGATATTTAAGGATAGTTCACAGATGATGGTCTCAGGAAGAGCAAGCTCCTTGAGTAACTTGGATGTTTTTAGTATAAATTCCAAAATTCTTCTTGTCCTGGCTATATCTATTTTGAATTTGCAAATAAGCCCACCAGTCTATTTGTAGCCCTCATTCTTGGAGATCTTACCATGATTTTAAAGTTCCTTGCACATCAAGAAGGTCTTTGTATTTTATCATTTTATTAAGATCTAGATTATTTGGATGTATCATCGCCTCCATCTTTGAGATCCAGATTGGGATTTTTGAATAATGTTTTTTTTTGTTCCAATTAGCCAATAAGGAATCTCTAATTATATGTCTGTGGAAATACTTTTGCTTAATTTTTCCAGTGTCCCATAAAAATGCATGCCATCTCCTCTGTAAATCATGGCCTTCTAAAAATAAGGATAACTGTAGCTGGAGAGGCATGGCATCCTACTGTCATGTCATCTGAAATCTATCTGACCACAGTGGTACACAAACATTACCATGTGGACCACCAGTTGAGGCTCTTTTGTCTTGCCAAACTGAACAAAAGAACTTTACAGGATACAATTTGGAAAGGGAGAAAAAAAGGAGAGATAGTATTGAACAGATGTGTACAATATGCATGCAATAGTGTGTTAAACTTCCATGAACCAATATGCAATTATTACTAAAGGGTGACTGGTTTCTAATTAAAAAAAAAAATCACCTGTCTACACCTGATCCACAGAACCAATTTAAGAAGCTAAAAATGGGGAACTTTTCCTCTGCCTCATCCTGGTAGTCCTCTTCACATTGGGGTGCTAATCCTCCCTCCAATTCCAGCTGCCTTTTGTGATCCTTTCCCCATGTATCTTACGTCGACTTGGTAGATGCCTGCTAATCTCTCCCATTTTTGTACACCTGGAGCTTTCCTGGACACCTCCCCTTTTATTCTTTATTTATTTTATTTGTCAAGCATGTATTAGATAACAGATATAATTAGAAGATGATTATGATTACATGAATGGGTATGAATTAAAGGGGACATTAGGACAGGAATGGTAGGCACGTTGGTGTGCTTTTGCATGCTCCTTACAGATCTCTTAGGAATGGGGTGAGGTCAACAGTAGACAGTCTAAGGTTAAAGTTTTGGGGGTTTGGGGAAGAAATCACAGAGTCAGGTAATGTATTCCAGGCATTGTTAACTGTGTTGCTGAAGTTGTATTTTCTGCAATTGAGTTTGGAGTGATTTGCCTTAAGTTTGTATCTATTGTGTGCTCTGTGTTGTTGTGGTTGAAGCTGAAGTAGTCATTGGCAAGTAAGACATTGTAACAGATAATTTTATGTACTACACTTAAGTCAGACCAAAGGCAGCATAGTTCTAAGTTGTCTAAGCCCAAAATCCATCCCATCCCTGAAAGGACCTAATGGTAAAGACTGCAATGATGACACCATTAAAGCCAACCTCTTTCATACATTCTTTGGCTCAGTATTTGGAAACAGCAATGGATCATGCCCAGTATTTCCTAGTCAAACCACAGACAACTACAATGATCTAACACATATTGATTTTACAGTAGACAATGTTGAAAAAGCATTATGCAATCTAAAACCATCCCTATCTATTGGACCGGATGGAACATGTGCCTACTTCTTAAAAAAGCTATCCACTGCCATAGCCAAACCTCTAAGCATAATCTTTGAGTACTCATCTCTAATGATCTAAGTGCTAGAGCCCACTGTAACTACATAGCCAAAAAGGCATTAAGAATTGTTAACCTAATCTTTCATAGCTTTTTCTCTGGTAATATCACACTACTTACTAGAGCGTACAAAACATTTGCTAGACCAATACTCGAATACAGCTCATCAGTCTGGAACCCACATTACGTATCTGATATTAACACAGTTGAGAAAGTCCAGAAATATTTCACAAGAAGAGTTCTCCACTCCTCTACTCGTTGCAGAATATCTTCTGCCACCAGACTTGAAATTCTAGACCTAGAAAATCTAGAACTACACTGCCTTCAGTCTGATCTAAGTATGGGATATAAAATCATACATTGCAATGTCTTATCTGTCAATGAATACTTCAGCTTCAACCATAACAACACAAGAGCACACAATAGATACAAACTCAAGGTTAACTGCACCAAACTTGATTGCAGGAAATACGACTTCAGCAACAGAGTGGTCAATGTCTGGAATACTCTGCCTGACTCTGTGGTTTCTTCCCCAAACCCCCAAAACTGTAACCTTAAACTGTCTACTATTGACCTCACCCCTTTCCTAAGAGGTCTGTAGGGGTGTGCATAAGCACACCAACGTGCCTACCATCCCTGTCCTATTGTTTCTTTTATTTTTCTCATATGTACCCATTTCATGTATTCATAACTATGTATATACTTATACCTATTATCTTGTAAGCAATTGACAAATCAAATAACACCCCAGATTTAACAACTGTCAATAAGAAAGACAAAAAAACCTGGATAGTGGATATTCAGTATCAGAGGACAGCAGAAGAGAAGAGAAAGAAATGGAGAAAAATCACAAAAAACAAAGACCTGCAAATAGAAGTAGAATTACTGTAGCAAAAGAAAGCAAAGGTATTACCAACAGTGATTGGCACCTTGGGTTCAAACCCAAAACATTTGAGGCACCTCTTGAACACCACTGGCATTCACAAAATCATCATCAGTCAACTGCAGATGTAACTTTACTTGGAACATCTTATATCTTGTGACAATACCTTTAACACCATCCAAAAAAAAAGAAAAATCCACCTGCCAAGTGGTGGGATTCAAAATTTTTTACTACCAGTTCTGAGAGTATGGCTTGGTGGGCATGGCAGGGAAAGGATACTGTAAAATCCCCATTCTCTTCCCACCCTACCAACCTGCTTTCCAGCTCCATTCTCCTTTGCAGGGAAACAAAAGAAGACCCAGCCAATCAGCTGGGACTCAGGAGGCAGAGAATGGATGGTGGTGGGGCCATCAGAGGTGGTATTCTGAACTACCCAAAATTTCTGCTACTGTTTCTCTGAACTACTCAAAATTTTCACTACCGGTTCTCCAGAACTGGTCAGAACCTGCTGAATACCACCTCTAAACCTGCCTATTCCAGATCCTTGGAAAGGATTCAATAGGTGTATAAAAATGCCAATTCTAGTCTAAACATCTGGCTGACTGCGCAACCAACCACAATAATGTTAGGCTTACAATCTGGTTTTGATACTAAGTGTGTAATGATAGGCTTGCCACACAACCCAAAAATTTGGCTTCCCATTGTGAATTATATCCTTGCCATTTTATCTCAAATAGCAAAACACTAGCAAAAGCTACCACAATACAATGCATCAGCCTCTAACATTGTTTTCATTTCTCCAAATACCAAAACAAACCTCATAAGCTTTCTTAGGGCATAGATGTGATAGCCAGCTACAGCCTAGCTCCTTATTTGGAAGTATGCACACCTGTCCAGAAAAAGGTGAAAAGTAAGCAAGACTAGTTGAGAGCCTCCTGAAGGAGGAGAGATCTAAGAGGCTGTCAGGTGGAAGTCTAATAAACTGTTTAAACTCACCGCTCATGCAACTATTCTAGGAATAAACTGTCTCCATGACAGCCCCGAACTGAGAGTCCCAAAACATGTTCTCGGAATTCCAAATGTTCTCATCAACCCCCAAAGGATGAGAGTTGAAAGCTGAGTTTTTAGTCCTCAATTTTTTTTTAAAGGTCTGAATGCAGGGGGTGGTATTCAGCCAGTTTGGACTGGTTCTGACAAACCAGTAGGGAAAAATTTAAGTGGTTTGTAGAACTGGCAAAGACCACCCCTGGCTGCCCCCCCCCCAGCCCACCCAGTCACCACTCACCCCTGCCCACCTGCTCACCCCACCTTGCCCTCCATTCACCCTGCCCGCCAATTACCCTGCCCCGCCTGACTAGTCATCCCGCCCACCCACTCGCCCGCTCACCCAGCCCCACTAAGTCACTCCTCATCTCACCCACCACACCATTGCTAATCTGCCCTTGCCCTCTATAACCTTCTGCTGTGGCCCTGATCTCCCCAAGTGAGTGATTGCAAAAGCCCCAGTCAAGTTGACTCCCGGTCTGGCTTATCTGCTTCTGCCTCAAGCCTCGGTCAAGTGCTGACTCCTGGGCTGGCCTAGGCCACTATGCTGTCCCACACACACCATCCCCAGGTTTCCCTGGCTTGCTTCGCCACTGGCTAAAGCCGCATAGCTGCACTGGCTGGGAGAACGAGAGAGTGTTCTCCCCCTGGCTTCCTGGAGAAGCTGCATGGCTGAGCCTGCGCTGGGAGGACACTTCTGCCCCATGTGATGCTGCTCACCTGCCTGGCCAGTGTGTGTCAGAAGAGAGGGAGGCAGAAAAGTTCACCCAAGTCTTCTCCTCCTTTTTGAGCATACACAGAGCATGCACACATCTTGCAGTGCTTGAGGAACTTGTGGCTCCCATGCGTTGTGGCTCCTTGCAGAAAGTTCTGACTTTACGTGTGCCATGAGATGTGTGTACGCGCTGTGTATGCCCCAGAAGGAAGAGGAGACTTGGGTGAACTACTTTTCTGCCTCCCTTCGCTCTGGTGCTGCTCCGAAGGCAGCAGGACCTTTAAGGTACTTCACTGTGTGGGGAAGGGGGACTATAAAGAGACAGGCTGGACAAAGGAGCTGCCTTCCGAGCGGCTCTGCTTTGAAGGGAGGCAGAAAAGTTTGGCAAGACTTCTCCTCTTTCTCCTTGTTTTGTCAGCCCAAGGGCGGGAGGGGGATGGAAAGGTAAGGTATGTAGGCAATAGCTCGGTCTGCAGCACCACTCAAAGCAAAGTGACACCCACCTTGTTATGAATGATGTCGAGTTGGCCACGCCCATCCAGTCACATGCCCACCTAGCCATGCCCACAGAACCGGTGGTGGTAAATTCAATTTTTTTTACTACCGGTTCTGTGGGTGTGGCTTGGTGGGCGTGGCAGGGGAAGGATACTGTAAAATCTCCAGTCAGCAGTGGTATTTGCTGGTTCACTGAACTAATCAAAATTTCCGCTACAGGTTCTCCAGAACTGGTCAGAACCTGCTGTATACCACCTCTGGCACCACTGTCTGAGTGGCATAAGATTAGAGTACCTAAAGCAAAACAAAGGATTCAGTGTGATTAAAGTCCCTCAGGATTCAGACATGACTTCATGACTAACAACAATTTTTGTTGAAATCTTACTGGCATAATGTGCAAGTTGGACATTAGCAACCCTTTTTATAGATTAAAGCAGCCTTGCCCAACCCAATGCCCTCCAGATGGGTTCAGCTAACATTTTCAGCCTGCAGGTGTGAAAGAAGCAAGATTATAAGAATCTTCCAACTCATCAGGAGGAAATCAGGTTGACAATGACTGTTTAAGGGCCACAAGAGCCTAAAGCAATGGAGAAATGTACTGTATGTATGCACAGTAGATAAATAGACAGTTTTTTGAAAAAAGAAAAAAATATCTTTGTAGAAGATAAACTAAAATAGAAACTAGGGGCACACATTAAAAGGGGGCTGTACTTTAATCACACTCACAGCCTGACTTTTCAAACTGCCCCCACCCTAACCTCACATACCCAGCAGTAAAATACAAAAGGAGACCAATTTTGTATATGTGGTTTCACCTGTAAAGTTGCTCATTAGTTTCTTTCACTTTAAAATACATGAATCAGAATAATGCTTGCATATGGCTCTGACAGGTTATTATCACTGCTATCCTACACCCAAAAATAAAATAAAATCCCATAACCCTGGAGATAAGTTGAAATTTTAGAATGAAATAAAAATTTTGTTTAACCGACACTGATTTTCAGAGATAGATGGCTGACTGCTTGAGACTATTCCCTACAGAAGCTCTCAGTAGGGAATTCACGCTAGGGGAAGATTCACTGCCAGCATTAGGGGCTTCCAGTATTAGCAGCCTGAACTATCCTGTTAGGGATAACATTGTTTACCCTAACTGGTTTAGGTAAAATAATAAATATGTTATCATAGTTTGTTAGTTAAAGTGTCTGCAACTTTAACTGTAGGATTGTAATTAAGGGAGTAGTTGTAAAAGGCACCATAAAAGAAGCAAGGCACTGCAGCTTGCTCTCTCTGGCTTTGATGATCCCTAATTACTGCATGGACTCAAGACTGCCTTACTCGAACGGGAGAGAGACAAAGGACTGATTTGTAAGTGAACTGACATAGGATATTCTACATGGACTTTGCTAACTGAATATCCTTGAATGGACTGACAAAATGATACATGACTAATGGACTGTTATTTTGACTATTCTATAAATGGAATAAACTATATTTTTGATAGCACAAGCGTATCTGTTATTTTTACTGTATGTTAACAAACATACAAACTTATCTCACTCATTTATCTGTATGCCTATCTGACTAACGCTGCACATTCTGTTTAGCTTGTCTCCTTAACCCTGGTTGGGGAACCCAGGCTTAACAATATCTTTGTAGAAGATAAACTAAAATAGAAAGGGGCACACATTAAAAGGGGGCTGTACTTTAATCACACTCACAGCTTGACTTTTCAAACTGCCCCCACCCTAACCTCACACACCCAACAGTAAAATACAAAAGGAGACCAATTTTGTATATGTGGTTTCACCTGTAAAGTTGCTCATTAGTTTCTTTCACTTTAAAATACATGAGTCAGAATAATGCTTGCATATGGTTCTGACAGGTTATTATCACTGCTATCCTACACCCAAAAATAAAATAAAATCCCATAACCCTGGAGATAAGTTGAAATTTTAGAATGAAATGAAAATTTTGTTTAACTGACACTGATTTTCAGAGATAGATGGCTGACTGCTTGAGACTATTCCCTACAGAAGCTCTCAGTAGGGAATTCACGCTAGGGGAAGATTCACTGCCAGCATTAGGGGCTTCCAGTATCAGCAGCCTGAAATATCCTGGGAAACATTATGTTTTGATGGAGTGCTATTTGGGTAGTCAAAATGGGCCCAATCAAAGTCCAAGTTGCTGTCTTGAATTTCACCTTTGCACATCTCAACAGAAAGTAATTAGGGTGTCTCACTGGTAGTTACAAATTTCAAGTTTCAAAGGGAGGACATTCAGAGCAATAAAGAATTTGGATATGGAATGCAGAGATAGAGAAGCACGTTTAACCACTTTGACAGCCTCTGTGCAAATTGGGTTCCTGCCCTCCTGCTTTTCTCTTTATTTAGCTTTGTCTGCCATCCTTCTGCTTAATTTGCTTCTATTTTTAAAGTTTGAGCAGAAAAGACCAGGCAGATTTTCCTCCTTAGTCTCACTTCTTACTCCTTATTGCTTATTTTTCTGATGCCTTGGGCTACAATTGTCATATTATTGATGATGTTCCCAATTGGATAACTGAACTCTGAAAGCAAACAACCAAGCTCAGGCAGCACCAAGGACTCCACAATTTAATTAACATTTGAAAAACATTTATCCTTCATTTCTTCATCTGAAATCATATATTATCTCTGTCACGTAATATGTTAAACTACAATATGCTTTGTTTGTTTTTGATATAATGCAGTAGTTGTTTAACATCAGAAATCAATTCACAGCTATGGTTTGTTAATGGCTGACCAGAACTGTCTTCAGCTAAAACAAAGATGAATGGATCAAAATCACGATTACTTGTCTACAAAAATTACTCTGGTTTGTACCAGAAAACATGCTTAAAACAAACTATTGTTTTGGGTTCTGATACATTTCACAGTAAAACAGGATATTATTCAATGCTGGATAATAAATAAATTAAGAATTTGAACTATTACTTCCATGATTGAGTGCTTAAATAAAGTTTGGAATAGGCATATTCAGCACCCTAAATTTGGCACTATAATGTCCTTCTGGCTTATTTAGTCTTAAATCCATTTTGCCTAGAAAAATAACCCAATCAATCTAGCTACTGGAATAGGGGGCTGTTATGAAGTTAAATTGCATGCCAGACTGGAGGTCATACAGAAAATCAAACACTTATACTTTTTAATGTTGCTGAAAATAGAAAAAATATTTGGCTTTTAAACCAAGGCTAGAGAAGTTGAGGGAAGAGATTGGATATGAAATAAAGTCTCTTATCTCTCCAATTGCCGATCTGAAAAAAGTTTAGAATCCCAAGCTGGAACAATCCAAAAACCTTGAAAGAAAGGATAACTTTGTTTCAGGAAATCTTCTATTTCTGCAAAAGGTGAATAAATTGTTGAACCAGGACTATTGCATTAGGATTTAAATTTCTGTTCTGTGCCTTTAGTTTACAGCTCTTTGTTTTTCTTACAATTTTCTTAACAAATTTTACATCTGTCTTTCAATGCATCTCAGAGTATGCTTAGAATATTGTACCCAGTTTTTGTTGATACAATATAAAAAGATATTGAGACTCGAGACAGAGTGCAGAGAAAAGCAACAATTATGATTAGGGGACTGTAGGCTAAAACATATGAAGAACGATCACAAGAATTGGGCCTGTCTACTTTAACAAAAAGAAGAACTAGGAGTGATATGATAGCAGTGTTCCAATATCTGAGGGGCTGCCACAAAGAAGAGGGGGTCAACTTAGTCTCCAAAGCACCTGAAGGCAGGACAAGAAGCAACAGATGGAAACTAAGAACAATTAATTAACAATTAATTAGAACAATTAATCAGCAGAATGACTTGCCTCCGTAAGTTGTGCATGCTCCAACATGGAGGTTTTTAAGAAGAGATTGGACAACTATTTCTCTGAAATGGTATTGGAATAAGATTAGAAAATGGTTAGAAGAAATAACAAAGCAAAAAATTAAATTTTGACCAGAACTGTTTCTATTAGGCATAATTAAGGGAAAATATAGCAAGATTGACAGATATATTATTTTACATATAACAACTGATGCTAGGATTACAAACACACAGCACTGGAAACAGGGAGGTAATACCACAAGAGGGAGCAGTGATAAGGAAAATACTGGACTGCGCAGAAATAGGCAGGCTGACTTTAGAGCTAAAGGATAGAGATGAATCGATATATTATTCAGTCTGAGACACCTGGTATATATGGTTTGAGAATAGAAAGGAAAGTAATACTGTAATTAATTAAAGGATATGATGTTATATATAATTAAAGGATATGATGTTATATATGCTGAACATAAAATTAACAGAAAATGTACTATGTTACAAGTGGTATAAGCAAGCAGTAAGGAAAAGAGAATGAATAGGAAAATAATATGTGATAATTTCAATGGAATAAAAAATTAAGTACAAGAATATGGTTAAAAATGTAAATGATGTCTTCAACATTGATACAATTGTGTTTTTTAATTTTTTTTTTAATTGTTGGAAAACTGAATAAAGTTTGTTTTTTAAAAAAATCAGTAGAATAATTTGCCTCTGTAAGTTGTGGGTGCTCCAACATGGAGGATTTTAAGAAGAGATTGGACAACCATTTCTCTGAAATGGTATTGAGTTTCATGCTTGAGCAGAGGGCTGGACTAGAAGATCTCCAAGGTCCCTTTCAACTCTGTTATTCTGTTATGTTAAAAGAGATACAGAAAAAAACATGAACACGTTTACACTGAGTTCTATTCTCCTGGATGTTTGCATGCCAAATCTGATAGCCATAAAAGATCTTTATTTTTATTATTGGGTTGAAATGTGGCACAAAATCATAAAGCCTTCTAACTTACAAGTTAACCATTTTCTCTTAGCTAAGATACTACAAATGTTGAAGCTAGTAAGAAAAGCAGGGTGTCTGGGTAAAGGCCACACGTTGTTGACATAGTAGTGCTGTAAAAGTAATGAGGATATTGGATTACTCAGACATGTACTCGATGGCATTTGGGAGAAGGGCAACATTAATTTAAGAGACAGGCATTGCATGTAAATAAACTCCACAATCCACTTGAACTTCATGCGTTCAGTTCAACTCTAGCAGATGCAGAATATCTCAAGAGAAAACAAGAATAATGAGGGGGGAAAGATTGTTTACACCATTGATAACCTAAGGCTCCCAAATCTGTGGTAATAATAAGAGTTATTGTTATAGCTGTTATGAGCTAGAAAAATATTTCTGTCAGTCTATTAACAGTTTATCCAGGCTGGAATCTAAAAAGATTGTAAATCTACAGGATTCCATATTAGTTTGTCTTTTTTAAAAGGCTGGAACCTTCCATTTTCAAACTTTATTTGTCCACATGAGATTCTGCCATTCTCTCTCAGCTACCCCCAAGGGCCTGCTTCTTCCCGCTAATTATTAATAGAACATAGAATAGAAAAGTTGAAAAGAAACTTGGAGATCATCTCGTCCAACTCCCTGCTGAAGCAGAAGAGTTTATACCATTTCAGACAAGTGGCTATCTAGTCTCTTCTTGAAAACCTCCAGCAATGGGGAACCTACCACTTATGAAGGCAAGGCATTCCGCTGGTTGATTGTTCTCACTGTTAGGAAATTTCTCCTTAGTTCTAGGTTTGCTCCTCTCTTTGATTAGTTTCCATCTATTGATTCTTGTCTTGTTCTCTAATTAATTAATAATTAGTTCTGCTCGATCTAAGGAGCAATTTCTGACAGAACAATAAACCAGTGGAACCGCTTGTCTTCAGAAGTTGAAAGCTTTTTTAAAAAGTCTGGAAAACCATTTGTCTGAAGTTCTGTAAGGTCTCCAGCTTGAGCAGGACTAGAAATAATATCTAGAAATAAACCACTGGCTAAAGGGTTGGTGTCACCAAGAAAACTTTGGTTTCCTGGACCATGGACTGCATTACTTAAAAGAGGACTCTTGGCATGGAATGGACTACGAAATTAATACTAATAATTCTTGAGATTTTGTAGAAAATGTTTTAAAAGATTCCAATAAATATGCAATTCCTGACAGTATTCAAAAAGTTAAAAATGTTGTCAGAACAATTGCTGTAAGCTCAGCAGAAGCAGAAAGAGTTTTTTCAAAAATGAACATCATGTGTTCCAAAAAGAAAATCACCTGACAGTTTGCAATATAGCAAGCATAATGACTGTTAGTTTAATTGGCCTACCTCTAAAGGCCTGGGGCCCTATTCTTATAGCCAGAAATTCTTACGAGTAAATCACACAGCTGATGATGCTCGAATAAAACTGAAGAAAAGTGAAAGTGAGAAGGACACTAATCAAACAGCAATTGGGAGATAACAACATAAGGTTTATTTTTTGTCAGGTATTATTTAATAGTTTTTTATTCATATTGTAAAACTTGTATAGTTTTGTATAGTTTTTCATTCATATTGTAAAACTCTTGTATAGTTTTGTATAGTTTTTCATTCATATTGTAAAACTCTTGTATAGTTTTGTATAGTTTTTCATTCATATTGTAAAACTCTTGTGTAGTTTTGTATAGTTTTTCATTCATATTGTAAAACTTGTTACAAAATCTAGTTTTGTGTACCTCTTATTCTTATTTAGGTATTAAATGCATAAAACAAACTGTCTTTTGGTATATCTTTTTTTAAACTTTTTTATTTTATTTTTATTTTATTTTAAGACAAACATACACAGACAATACATTAAAAAAAACATAAAACCATCTTCCATTTTGTACATACAGTGTGTCAGTTGGTTTAGAAACTTTTGTGCAATCCTTTCATAATCATCGTTCACAATTTATTTCAATCTCACATTGTCAAACTAACATATGCTTATTTATCAATTATTAATTATCCTGCTATTTATTCCATCAATATTATATTATGCTGTCATCCAATGGTTATGTATGTCTACATTATATTTTATATCAGTCTATTAAACTTCTATTACAAAATTATCTATTCTGTTACCTTACCATGTCTTTTTATCCAACCATTGATAAAACAAATCCCATATCATATAAAATTGCTTGTCTTCTTGTTCTCTAATTTCAAATGTCAGTTTACTCATTTCAGCACAGTACATACTTTTTTTAATATTTTCCTCCTGCATAAGTATTTTGTCATTTTTCCAGTTCTTTGTAAATACAATTCTAGCCACTGTTAAAATATTTACAATCAAATATTTCAATTCTTTATTGTATATGTCCGGCATGACTCCCAATAAAAAGATCTCTAGTTTAAAGTCTATATGTTGTTTTACCATTTTTTCCAACCATGTGGATTTTAGTCCAATATTTCTTTGCATCCAAACATGTCCACCACATATGGTAATATGAACCAGGCATCTGATGACATTTCCAGCATTTATCCAATGTATTCTTAAACATTCTCGCAAGTCTCATCGGGGGTAGGTGCCACCTGTAAAACATCTTATACAAATTTTCTTTATATGCAGTTGACATTGTCATTTTATAATTTTGAGACCACAATTTTTGCCATTTTTCTAAATCAATCCCATATCCAAAATTTTTCCCCCAAGCAATCATCGTTTCTTTAATTTGTTCATTCTCCAATTTAAATTCTAATAGATGTCCATAAAGTTTTTAAATTATCTTTTCATCAGTACCTATCAAAATTTTATCGAAATCAATCAACTTATCATAAATACCTTCTGTTTTACAATCTTTATCAAACCTAGATTGTATTTGCAAATATGAAAACCAATTCATTTTTACACCTTGTTCTTCCAACGCTTGCATAGATTTAAATTCATACTTTTCATTCAATATCTCATCATATGAAACTGTTTGTTCCTTTTTATATATTATTGGAAAAGAAAAAGCTTCAATAGCTGATCTCCGTGTTGGAATTTTTAAGTAATATTGTCTTTTTATCTTCTCCCAGTTCAAAAACAATGCCTCTTGAATATAATGTCTTCTAAAATACCCCTGTGTTTTAGTTCCCTTATACCAAAGAAAGGCATGCCATCCCAACAGCAAGTCATGGCCTTCTAAAGTCAATAATCTACTGTTCCTTAGTGTTATCCATTCCTTTACCCACATCAAACTTGACGCCTGGTAATATAGCTCCCAATTGGGCAAGACAAATCCTCCTCTTATTCTTGCATCTTGTAACAGTTTTAATTTTATTCTTGCTTTTTTACCCTGCCAAATATATTTCAACACAATTCTATTTAAATCTTCAAAAAACACTTTCCCTAGTCGAATAGGAATTGTCTGGAATAAATATAAAACTCTAGGTAATATATTCACCTTAATTGTAGATATTCTCCCAATCAATTATAGTTGCAGTTTTTCCCATTTTATCAAACTCTGTCGCTATCTGCTGTTTGAATTTAACATAGTTATCTTCCTTCGGTGTAGTACATCTTGGTGTAATATGTATCCCTAAATATTTAACCTTGTTCATGACCTGTATTTTTAAAATTTCTTCCAACTCTATTTTTCATCTTGCTAACATATTCTTTGTTAATATCTTTGTTTTGTCTTTATTTATTCTCAAACCTGCTACTTTTCCATATTCTTCTATTTTTTTCTATTAATTTGGGTGCTGTTTCCAATAGGTCTTCTAATATAAATACCAGGTTATCTGCAAAAGGTAGCAATTTATATTCCTCCTTTTTAATTTTCATTCCTTTTATTTCTCTTTCTTCTCTAATATTCCTGTTCAACTCTTCCAATGTTAACACAAACAGCAGAGGTGACAATGGACAGCCTTGCCTTGTCCCTTTTCTTATATCTATAGATTCTGTTAATTCTCCATTCACCATCACCTTTGCAGTTTGTTCATGGTATATTGTTTCAATGGCATGGATAAATGTTTTACCAAAGCCCATTTGTATCATTGCAGTAAAATAAATCGCCAACTCACATTTTTTTATACTTAAAACAGTAATTAGGGCAAAGAAGTCATGTTGAGTTGGCCATGCCGACCCAGTCCCATGACCATCTAGCCATGCCCAGACAGCCACACCCACCTAGCCACACCCACAGAACCTGTTTTTAAATTATTTGAATCCCACCACTATTTCTTCTATTGGTCAGCTAGAGTAAGAGCTCTTACTAGTTCAATTTCTTCCCAGTTTTCCGCATTCTGAAGTTAAGTTTAGCAAAGCTGGTGATATATTTCCATCATAAACTTTTTTCTGAAGGTTGTGATTGGAAGATTGTAGTTTGGAAACTTTCTCAGAAAACATATTCTAGTCATGTTGGTTCTAGCTGATAATTGCAGCCAGCATCCAAAAAGTTTATCTTCACCTTGATGATCTGCTTGTCTAATAGCCCATCCAAACTGGTTCAGCATAAAAGCTAAATGGAGCAAGTAGGTACACAGGCTTCTGAACAGGAGTGCTTAGGAGTGGTTAGGATTTGTTGGTTAGTAATTGTTCCCACCCATTCCACAGCTCATATATCTCAAAACATTCATTTGGTCCTATGTGGAATTGTCTTTAGGATTAGAGCAGACTTTCATTTCATTCTCCTGCATAAGTTATGACTCACTGAACAATTATGAGGTAGACTTCTCCTCAAGCAGCTGATAAGAGGTAATGATGGTTGAACAAAGTAAAAGTGTATGGAGTGCATTAGTCAACAAACAAAACAATGAAAACAATGAGAACATTGTGCATGGGATCACTGTCTTCTCAGAAAAATAAAGTCTGAAAGGCATGAAAGAAAGTGCTACACAGTACTTTCTATGATTTTCTAAATGAGGCATTGCAACATTTCTTGACAATCACATACACAGTGTATGCAGCTAAAGAATGAATTGAGTTAGTGGCATTTGACCTTGGCAATGTCAAGAACTTCCAATTTTGCTGATTCAAAGATCAGGGCCCATCAACAGCCTTAGGAATCAACAATCACAGAGACAAATGAATAGAGGAATGAAGGAGAATCCATAATTAAGCTGCATGGTGATTTTATTTTCCTCAGCTCCCATTCGAAGATACAAAGTAGCATTCTGATTTTCTCGCTTATCTTGCTACCTTTAAGAATATGCTTAATGTTTACATTAATCCCTTATACTTTTCCTCAACTTTAAATTCTGCTAGTCAATTTATTTGTTCACAAAGAGTCATCTCTCATTACGACAAAGTCTTCCTTGTATTCAACTAAAAAGTAAATGAGCATGTTTTTTAACATAAAAGGAGAAAAACTGTTAAAGGATTGTAATAATTTCTAACAATTTGCAATTTTATTCTGTTCTAATGAACAACAAAAGAAGTGGTGGTCATGAACTTATTATTATTATTTCCATTGACAGATGGCAAGAAAGTATTGCCCTGTTTTCTCCTGATTCATGCAGCAGAACTGGAAAGAGTCAGGACCTCAACCTCAAGGTGACTCAAGGACAGATTGCTCCTTTTAAGTGAGTTTGGGATTCATTGCACAACCATTACATTCAGCCCTCCCTTTCAAAAACAAATATTTTCAATCTATCTAGGGCACTGAGAGTTTGTGTACTTGTACTATATATGTTCATGAATTTCACACAATTCATATTCATGGATTTACTTTTTTCCAGGACAGTTGATAAAAGAGCCTAGCTCTTCTTTGACAAAATTACTCAGGTTTATCATCAGTGGAATAAAGCCATCATCCTTTTTAGCATCAGGGTTGAGCATTGCAAGCAGATACAATCAAATTAACTCAAAAATACAAGAATACATGCAGTATATGTTGCATTTCTTGTGTTTATTAGACCTTCAGTTTTGCATTTTGGTAATGAGCTTGATTATGGTGATTTAGACAAAAACATCGAAGTCTTTCAAACATAAAATGTACTACAATTAAATATTTGCAATATTTTTGGAGAGATGGTAAATGCACAGAAATTATAAACTGTTTTTGGTACTTTGCTTCCTGCCATGCTTATGATGGTGCTTCAGGTCAGACCTAAAAGGTTGGAAGTTGTTTGTTATTATTAGAAAATACATTAAAACTGTACTATGCAAATATCTTGTTTTTGTTTATTGAAATGTTATTTTAAGATCATGTGAACCAGAAAAAAACATGAGCAGTATAGGCGTTGTTGTCCTGATCTCACCCAATAATTTTCATTTTAATGTTCCCAGAGGATTTGGATGGAATACCATCCTTCATCTGGAATTTGAAATGAATACACACACAGAATTAGGGTAACAAAATATATTATGTTAGGTAAATTCTTAGAAAAACAAGTAAAAGGACATGGGCTTGCTTCTGTTGTATGTCCATCATAGCATCATTTTCTATGTCATTTTTCTCCCCTTTCATTTTGAAATCAACTTTCAGATCAGTGTCAATCTGGTCCAGAAAAATGTGTTCCTCTTTCATACATTTTTTAAATACTGTTCATTTAGAGGCTGACACTTTTGGGATCATTATTCAAAAACATTTGTCAAGATGTCTAATGTGAAAGTATTGTGCTTCATTCTGTATCAGTAAGTCAATTTTAAGTGTTCTCCTTTAATTGTAACCTGTAATTCCTTCTAGTTCCCATTGTTTCACATTGGAAGCCTTCTTAGAGGGATGCTCGCCCTCTCCACTGGATTTCAGATAGAAAATATATGAAAATGGAAATCCCAGCGATGTCTGAAAGGCTGGGTGTGTACTGTGAATGCCCTTTCCACATACCCTCACTAGAAAAGAAATATTAAAATCAACCTGTCAAAAAATTCACAAAGCCGCACTTGTGATATCCCAGTAAAAGAAGCACCCACTCATCCAGTGAAGTTATACAAACTGAAGAGGCCATCTCAGGTTTGATGTCTGAAATGACAGGATTTAAATTTGCATGGAAGGCAGTGCTCATCTGGTGGACACACAAAGACTTGCTTCGTATAGTCTGATAGATTCTTCTGTTACAAGGAATTTGCAGAGGCTGCTCCAAAAAAATGGAGCTTATTTTAACCACTTGCATGATGAATTTGATTCTGAGGAGGTATAAGTTTATGAGGAGAACTGGCATGGAAAGAACATGGAAAGTTTTGTCCAATCCTAATTATGAGACAAAATGAAATAAATGCTATGAATATTTCAGTTTCTGCATCTTACACTTTGCTGCAAGGCAAGTTGATGTGACATGCTTCTATCACGTGGTGATTGGCAGTACATTCTGTCTTGCAAACTCCTTTATTTTTTATTGCATTCTTTTACCATTTCTTATGTTTGATGCATTCTCTGGAGATGAAAGAGAAAGAGAAACCCCATTTTGGCTCTTTTTTATTTTTTTTTTAAAAGTACAGCAGCTAAGTATAATTTATGAGGAGGTCATGGTTTTGCAAGGATCTGAAACACTATAGAGGAGGGGTGGGATTCTATAGGTTCTCACCTATTCCCAAGAACCGGTTGTTAACTTTCTAAGCAGTTCAGATAACCAGTTGGAAGAAATCTCCTTTTGGTTTTTCCACTCTTCTTGCATTCTTGGCACTATGCCTGGACCTACTGTCTCCAAAGTTTTTTTTTTTTCTTTGCTGGTACTTTCTTAAAGGGGAAGGGTTGTTTTAAGCTTTTTACTCTGCTGTTGGGAGGAAATATTCCCCTGTTGGACTTTGCACTTTGAAGAAATAATTGAAAAATGAAGCAAAGCTGCAGGAAAGAAGCTTTTAATGACAAGGAACCAAGATGAGTGACATTCAGCAAGGCTTCTTGGCTAGCTAGAAAGATTGCCATTCGAACGTGAGTTTACATATCCTTTTTGAGTTTTGGTCTAAAACTGGTGACCATTCAAAGTTACAATGGCACTGAAAAAAGTGACTTATGACCATTTTCACACTTAAAACCATTGCAGCATCAACACAATCATGAGAGGCCAGGTGAAGAGAAGTGCCCCTTGATGTGAGTGATGTTGAGTTGGCCACACCCACCCAGTCATATGACCAGCAAGCCACACCCACCAACTAAGCCACGCCCACTGAACCAGTTGTTAAAAAAATTGAATCCACCCCTGCTATAGAGGATAATAATCTGGAAAGAAGATTATGAGCATCCATAAGTCTTGAACAGTAAAATCTGGAACACAGGCAGTTCTCTTGTAATGGAGATAAAAGTTGCAATTATTATTGTATATTTCTTATAATTATTATTCAAATAAACAAAGTTCTATACAACACTCCCTGTAAGGAGAAGGGAGGTTTTAAATTTTGATAAAATAAAAAAATAAATGTAGCACTCCTGTCTAGCAAAAAATCTTATCTTGACTTCTTTTGATTAAACAAAATACCAGTATTAAAAATATCCAAGGTATTTTTTATCCATATTTGAGATTTCGGTTCACTGTCACTGACCTCACCCCTTTCCTGTAGGGGGCGTGCAAAAGTGTACCAACATGCCTACCGTCCCTGTCCTATTTTTTTTTCTTATATATATCCATTTCATGTATCCATAACTATGTTATACTTACACCTGCTATATTATAATCGCTTGACAAAATAAATAAAGTAACACTTCTGGTTTGCCAGGCTTCGGCGGCAGCAGGGATTCGCAATTCAGTGTGATCCCTGCTGCGCTAGCTGTCTTAGTGCCTCCGATCCCGACAGGTCTGGAGGATAAGGCTGCTCCGTAGAGGCAGCCGAAGATAGGGGGATCCGGGAAGGGGTTTGGGGGTATCACAGACCCCTCCCCAGCTGGCAAAACCCCCTTTTCTCAAGACGGTGGAGCGGCAGTCAGCAATGGCTGCCACAAAGAAGCCAGCAGCTGGATAAGATTGCGCAGGAGGAAGAAGGAGAAAGTCCTGAAGTGAAAGTTTTTTGGCTGTACCGGGATCTTAAGATATATTTTATATCCTGAAAAAAATGTTTTTCTTTGAATGATACTTTGTTTCCAGAGGAGATCTTTAAAGCGGCGAATGAAAGTGCTGAAAGAGAAAGTTTACTCTCCTTCCCTACGGAATTAACAAATGGACATTGAGAAACCTGCTTTTCTGTAGAAGGTAAAAATTTAAAGCTTTTTGTTACAAGTGGGAAGGGAGAAGACAAAAAAAAATTATATTAGGATCTTGTTGGAGGAGATGCCTTGAAGATTTTCAGACTAGAAGTTAATTGTAACAAGGCTTCAAAATACAGACTGGATTTTTTCTTTTTAATTGATATTACCCCAGGAAGAGAAAGTGCAAAGAAAAGAACTTTGTGCTCTGTTTGGATTGTTTGATGACTTTGGGACTTTGAGGAACTGTTTTTAAGCTTTGAAATATCTTGGTTGTTTTAAGAAGAAGAAGGGGGGGGGAAGAAAAGAAAGAAGAAAAGGCTTATAATGGCTCTATCTGTTGATGAACTAAGAATGGAATATGGAAAAACAAAGAAAGAAGGCAAGGATGCTGTGGGAGAAGCCTTTTACTTCTTAGAAATGGCGCTTGCTATTTATCAGCAAACACAATTGATGGAGGAGGAAGAAGAAGAAGAAGAAGAAGAAGAAGAAGAAGAAGAAGAAGAAGAAGAAGAAGAAGAAGAAGAAGAAGACATCTTTAATGAATTTAACAGCTTGATTAAGAAAGAAAGAAGAAAGAGAGGAAGGAAAATGAAGGACTTAAGACCTAAAAAAACACCCAAGAGAAAGAAAAATAAGATGCAAAATCAATATAGTCTTAGAAAGCAATAGAGAGGGGAAGCTAAAAAGGTGGAGGTTGGGGGGGGGGTAAAAAGGCCAGGTGGGATAAGAAAGGAAGGGAAAAGGGGGGGGAAGCCACAAAGGTATGAAACAAGATGGGAAAAAGCAAAAAAAATTTAGGGATAAAGGGTAATGTATAACCTTTAAAAAAAAAAAAGATTCTGCAAGGTACATAAGATGATATTGTAGTATTTGTATTAGAAATAGAAAATTAGAATTTTGTAAGATTTAATAAAAGATTAAAATATTAAAATGTTTAGTAATGATAGATTTTAAAATTTAATAAAATATTAAAGTGAATGTCTAAAATATTGAGTTTAATTATAGAATTTAATTGACTATTGCATTGATGTTATTATAAACTTATTATGGTAGCATTTGTCTTTGAAATAGATAATTGGAATGTTACAAGATTTAATATCTAGATTTAATATTTAATTATGTATTTAATCATTTTAGATTTACTACTTTTTCTTCTTAAAATTTAGTAGGTAGATTGTACTAAGCAGAATCAGATTGGGAATTAGGTGTTATTTTAAATGTCAATTTAGGGGGGCGATAGAAAGGCATCATACTTCGATTAGTGATTTCAGGAGAAACCTCTTTTTTTTTTTCTACAGGGAATGAGATAAATGGATAATTGGAAAAGAATGGATAAAAGATACAAGTATAATGATTTAAATTAAGATGAAATAAATAAAATAGAATTAAGAAGAGTGAAAAGCGGGGAGAAGCTATATAGAAGATATAGAATAGTAAATAAGATAGGTAATGGTATATAAGATGAGCATGAATTTAATTGAAGTCCATATAGATAATCTGGGGCCAAGCTACTTTCTAAAAAGAAGTTTTATCTTTTTGTGTTTTGTGTGTTTATGTTTGTTTAAAAATTAATAAAACCTTGGAGGAATGTTCGATGAGAATAATTGTAAACAAGTCAGAGAGAAATGAATATGATGACTATAAAATGGATAAATATAGAAAAGAAAAGAAATTGAATAAGAGTAAAGGGAAATAATGAGAAATTTGCTAAAAGATATTTATGTGTCCATATGGAAATGGGATAAATTAGAATTATGTTGTATAAAAATAATGGTTTATCCGACTTGTAAAAATTTATAATGGAAAGAGGTTTTATGTACTTAATGGTTAATGATGTGTTGTTTGTCTTTAAAATTAATAAAATTTGTTTCAAAAAAATAAATAAATAAAGTAAAAAAATAAAAAAGTATTTCCGCAATATTTTTTTTTAAAGGAGTAATGTGGGAAGGTTGTGGTTTGGAACCCATCTCAGAAAACATATCCTAGACATATCTGCTATTGCTGATAAATTGCAGCCAGCATCCATAATGTTTATTATCTCTTCAGTGATTTGCTTGTCTAATACTAAAAACTGGTTCAGCATAAAAGCTAAATATAGACACAGAGACTTTTGGATATGAGTAGTTAAGAGAATAGTAACTGTTCCCACCCATTCCACAGCTCATATATCTCAAAACATTAATTTGGCCCCATGTGAAATTGTCTTCAGGATTAGAGCAGCCTTTCATCCCGTTCTCTAGTATAAGTTATGACTCACTGAACAATTATGAGGTAGACTTCTCCACAAATAGCTGATAAACGCTAATGTTTTTTGAATCAAGTAAAAGTATATAGTGTGCACTAGTCCAAAAACAATGGGAACATTGTGCATGGGATCATTGTCTTCTCAGAAAAATAAGGTCTGAAAGGCAAGATGTTGCCTTGTGGAGGAAAGAAAGTGTTGCAATCACATGGTACTTTCTATGATTTTCTAAATGAGGCATTGCAATATTTGTAGACAATCACGTACACGGTATCTCCAGCTAAAGAAGGAATTGGGCTAAGTTGCCTTTGGCCTTCCAACATTGCCAAGGCCTTCCAACTTTGCTGATTCAAAGATCAGGGCCCACCAACACAAAATGGTGATAGGAATCATCAGTCAAAGAATCAAATGAAAAGAGGAATGAACTTGAAGGGGAATCCATGGTAAAGATGCATGGTCACTATTTTTTTCAGCTCCCCTTCACAAAGGGTTATCCCCCAGTAAGACAAGGTCTTCTTTGTATTCAACTAAAAAGTGAGTGAAGATGCTAAAGGAGGATAACTGTTAAAGCATTACAATAATGTCTAACAATTCGGCACTCCATTCCATTGTAATGAACAGCAAAAAAAATGTGGTCATGACTTTATTATTTTTTCCAATTGCAGATGACAAGAAGACATTGCCCTGTTTTCTCCTGCAGAACTGGAAAGAGTCAGGACCTCAACTTCAAGAGCATCTCAAGGGCTTTTAAAGATGAAGATCTGATTGACTGAAATGTGTTGAGGATTCATTGCACAATCATTAAGAATTCAAGCAGTCTGTGCATTGCCCCCTGGCCTGATCCAATAATTTGTATTTTAATGTTCCCAGAGAATTTCCAATGGAATAACATGCTCCATTGAAAAACCTTCATAGATACACATTAGTATTTTTACTATATAATAAACAAGTGCTCTTAAGATCTTTACACATTGGGAAAGAGAAGGCGGAGCCACATCGCTGCAATACAGCTGCAATCTTGGGGCTCTGAGATCGCAGCTGATATCTTCGCCCCTGGTCGGTCCCAACGGACCTAAACCGTCCTGTAGAGACGGTGATAGTAAGGGGCGCTTTCTGTTGATCCCAGAGACATCGCAAAGTCCCTGATTGATCCAGGAGAAGCCCTTTTACCATCGGCGGAGAGGCAGCCATTAAGCTGCTGAAGCTGGGACAGCTCCGGAAGGAAGAGGTTGAAAGAGAAAGTGTATCGGCTTGGTGAGGATTTTTTTATTATTATTAATATTTGGGACTAAAGGATATCCTAAGAATGAAAAGAAATCTGTAAGATTCTTGACAAAACTGACTTAGCGGTGATTTTTAAAGAGAAATGTCAAAGTGAGGCTTGGCTTTTTACTTTTACTTTTTTTTTTTTTTTACTGAACTTGCAATCTAGCAATTGTTAACTGGACTGGTTTTTCCTCTTATATTTACCTATTTTTCTTCTCCTTTTTGACTGTTTTTAGTTTTTAGAATAGAGGCTCCCTTTAGTAATTTTTTTTTAATATATATATATTGGCAGATGAGATTCTGCTGAAACGTTGCTACAACTTTAAAAGCACCACTACTATGATGTGAGAAAATACCCGAACAAAGCTGAATGCCATATATATATATCTGGCATTCAGCTTTGTTCGGGTATTTTCCCACGTCACAGTAGTGGTGCTTTTAAAGTTGTAGCAACGTTTCAGCAGAATCTCATCTGCCATCATCAGGCTTCTGTATAGTGTTTGTCTGTGAGTCAGACTTTTACAGTGGTTTCAGATTTAAATTTGGGGCAGCCTATTGCTGTGTCAGAATGGTTTTTTCTTCCTCCTGATTGGTTGAGGGTCTTGGTCTGTGTTTATTGGTCTTGGAGTTTGCTGTGTTCTGCTTCTAATATCTTCTGTCTGGTTTTTTTTGTCTCTTTTTGTATCTTGATTGGCTGGCAACATTATGTTACTTTATTGGAGGCCTTTAGTGCAGCTTGGCTCCGGGTAAATGGACGGCTATCATTAGTTAGGAAGCTGGGTTTCATCTGGGTGCTTGGTTGGGGTGTGTTTGAGATGGAGGTATCAGGGGGGATCTGTTTGTGCCCAGGTGTTTGCCTGGCTTGTGGTGTGGAGATTTTTTTGTTTGTGAGTGCAGGCTTCCAAATGATTGACAGCCTGGTGGAATCATCTCTTCTGTTCATGCTTTCTGGTCTTTTTTCAATCTTTATGGCTTCTCTGATGATTCTGTGGCTGGGATTTTCTATAGTGGCTAGGGTTTTGGTGCCATTGAAGTTGATGTTATGACCTGTGGCTTCCATGTGTTGGACTAGTGAGGAAGTGTGTTCCAGCTTTTTGACTGCATTTTTGTGTTCATCCAGGCGGGTGCTTATTCTTCTATTGGTCTGTCCAATGTATGTGGCTGGGCATGATGCACAGGGGACTTCATATATGCCTTGGTTTTCCAGGTCAATTTTGTCTTTGGGGTTCCTGAGGATGGCGCTATTTTTCTGTCTGTTTTGAAGGCAATCTTGATGTGGTTTCTGTATAGAATCTTACTAATTTTGTCTGTAGTGCCTCTTATGTAGGGCAGGACAGCTGTTCCATGGGTCTGTTCATCTTCTGGGTCTCTATTATGTCTCAGTGTGTTTTTGTGGATCAAGTTGGTGATTTTGCTTTTGTGGAAGCCGTTGGCTGTCAATATTTTAGTCAGGGTGCATAGTTCAGTCTTAATGTGTGTCTTGTCTGCCAGGCATTTGGTTCTAGTGATTAGTGTTTTAGCCACGGAGTTTATCTGTGCTGGGTGGTGGTGGGATTGGGCGTTTAGGTAGCGGTTGGTGTGTGTTTTCTTCTGGTATATGGTGTGTCCTAGTGTGCCATCTGTTTTTTTGTAGATTAGTACATCTAGGAATGGTAGTTGTTTGTTTGTTTCTGTTTCCATGGTGAACTTGATTTTGGGGTGTGCGCTGTTTAGGTGTGTTAGGAAATTGTTTAGGTTTTCTTTTCCATGGGGCCAAATCACAAATGTGTCATCGATGTATCTTAACCATAGTTTGGGTTTGAGGATGGCATTGGCCAGGGCTCTGGATTCGAATTCTTCCATGAACAGGTTTGCAATGACAGGTGACAGTGGTGATCCCATAGGGGCTCCTTCAATTTGTTTGTATCTTTGTCCTTTGTATGTTAAATATGTGTTGGTTAAGCAGTGTTCTGTTAGTTCCATGAGGTGTTTAGCTGGTTGGTATTTATTTTTGATGATTTCAAGGGTCTCTTTTATTGCTTCCTAACTAATGATAGCCGTCCATTTATCTGAAGCCAAGCTGCACTAAAGGCCTCCAATAAAGTAACACAATATTGCCAGCCAATCAAGATACAAAAAGAGCCAAAAAAACCAGACAGAAGATATTAGAAGCAGAACACAGCAAACTCCAAGACCAATAAACACAGACCAAGACCCTCAACCAATCAGGAGGAAGAAAAAACCATTCTGACACAGCAATAGGCTGCCCCAAATTTAAATCTGAAACCACTGTAAAAGTCTGACTCACAGACAAACACTATACAGAAGCCTGATGATGGCAGATGAGATTCTGCTGAAACGTTGCTACAACTTTAAAAGCACCACTATTATGACGTGGGAAAATACCCGAACAAAGCTGAATGCCAGACATGTAAGTACCCGCAAAAACTTAAGAAAACATATATATATATATATATTTGTTTTCTTAAGTTTTTGCGTATATATATGTTTTTATATATAAGTTTTCGTATACACACACACACACACATATATCTTCTTTTTTTATTAAGGTTTTTCTGGGAAAAAAGGGGGAGTGGATGAAAGAAACTTTGTAACACTGCCAACGAGAGGCTTGAAAAATACTTTATTTGAAGCTGAGAGAACTGTGAAAAACTTTCTCTCAAGGCCACTGGAATTTGATAAGATAGAGGGAAGAACACTGGAGAATGTTTTTACAGGTGTTTTTGGGGACTTCTATCAACAATTGAATATTTGAAGCTTGGCTTTGAAATTTCTGGAGAAGTCATAATAAGAGCCTTGGATAATTAAATAAAATGCAGTGTGCTTCTTTTTCTAATTTTTCTTAGCTGTCTCATCCCTCCTCTTCAACCCCATAGTATTTCGTAATATCTGTATATTCATTTTCATTTTTTTTCTTTTTAAAGGGAAAGCCTTAGAATATCTCTTTCTTTTTTTAATTGGGACTTTTACCTTCTCCATTTTCATTTTTGATCCATTTTTATGGCTATTTTTCATTATTGAGATCTTTCAATTGGATTAAGGTGTGAATAACCTGAAGAATTCTTTTTTTTTTCCTTACTACTTTTTAACACTATTGGGTTTTGTTCTTTTTCTTCTTCTTTTTATTTTTAATTTTTACTTTGAATCATAATTAACTATCCCATAATAGAATTAAGGTCCAAAAGAACCTGAAGAACCTTTTCTTTTTTCTTTTTAATTTTGGGCTTTTTAATTTTTATTGTCTTTTTTATTCTTTTTTTCCCTTCTTTTTCCCTAATTTGATTATAATTGGCCACTCTACTAACTGGATTAAAAGAGCTCGAAAATCCTGAGTTACCTAAATGAGTAAGAAATCCATATCTTTTGGAATTTCAACTTCTGCTCCTGCCTCCCCAACAGTTGGAGGACGACGTTTAACCCAGATAATGTCGAAGCAAGATAAAGAACAAGTGGATTTAAAGATGATTATGCAAGGAATTCAAGAACTTAAAATGAAATCGGATATTATTGAAAAAAAAAAGAAAATATTGAATAAAGAGCTGAGAATATTGAACAAAGAACAGAGAGTATTGAACAAAGAATGGAGAGTATTGAACAAAGAATTGGGAAGACCGATGAAAAAGTTGAAAAAATTCAACAAATGATGGTGAAATATGATGAGAGATTCCAAAAAATTGAAGAGAAAGATAAACAAAGAGGCGAGACAATTGGAAATATTGATAGCAGACTGACAAGGGTTGAACAAGATAAAAGTGGGATGTTGAAGTGGGAGATGGACAGGTCAGAATTCTATCTCAGATTTCAAAATATAGAGGAAGAAAAAGGACAAAACTTGACTGCAATAATGATAGAAATCCTGGCTGGAGCTCTGGGAATAACAGAGGAAAAGATGATGGATGGAGTAGATAGATTTACCGAGTTTTTACAAGATATGTGATGAGGGACAATCTACCAAGAGAGGTCCACATCAGATTTACAAAAAACACTATTAAAACACAAATATTACAAGTGGCAAGAGAGAAGATGCTGAAATATAAAAACAATGAGATTGTGGTCTTAAAACAAGTACCCAGAAAAGTGAGAGAGATGAGAGGAGAATATCGATTCCTGACTAAAATATTATTGAAAAAAGAGGTGAATTACAGATGGCTGATTCCAGAAGGATTAATGTTTACATGGCAAGAATAGTGACACAGAATTGACTCAAGTGAGAAAGCAGAAACATTCTACAATGAATTTTTCGAAAGAAGAGAAATAGAGACAGAAAAAGAGATTATTCCAACTGAACTTCAAGAGGACCAAATGGAGATGGGAAAAGAAGAAGGTGCAGTAGGTGGACAAGTGGAGACTAAAGAACAACGTGAAGATCTATGAGAGCTGTTAGACCTAAATACAAAATATAATCATGGAGGAAAAAAAACTGATTTCTATGAATATAAATGGACTGAACTCAGCAACCAAAAGAAGAAAAATTCTTCACAAATTAGAGAAGTTAAAATTTGATATAATTTGTTTACAAGAAGTACACATTAAAAAACAACATGAACAATTACTGATATGACCAAAATTAGGGAAAATATTTACTTCCTTGACCCATTGTAAGAAAAGAGCAGTGGTTTTATACATTAAAGAAACTATCTCAGCAAAATTGATCCATACTGATGAGGATGGAAGAGTATTAATGGTTGAAATAGTGGATAATAATACAAAAACACTCCTGGTTGCAATTTATGCCCCGAATGATAAACAAGAAGAATTCTACAAAAAATTACATATGAAAATAATTGAACTGGACTATGCTAATATAGTTATGATGGGAGATTTTAATGGAATTGTAGACAATAAACTGGACTATACAGCAACAGCAACACGACAAAATAGGAAGACTCTCCCTAAATCCTTTTTCAAAATGACAGATGAATTAAACTTAAAAGATATATGGAGAGAAAGAAATGTTAAAACTCAACAATATACATTCAAATAGACATTTATCATGGTCCAGAATAGATATGATTTGGACATCAATAGAATTAATATATAATATTCAAGAAATAAATATTGAAACAAGTACATGGGCAGACCATAATCTGATGACAATTAAATGGAAAGGACAAAAAAGAAGATCTAGATGGACATTAAATAATACTATTTTGAAGGGAAAAGACTTTACACAAGGGATGGAGAAAGAACTGGCTTTCTTCTTTAATGAAAATTTTAAAAAAAGATACTTCAATACAGAATGTTTGGGATATAATGAAGGCATATGCGAGAGGAATAATAATAGAATATACAAAGAAAAAGAATGCTAGGAAGAGGCAAACCATCAAAGCTTTAGAAGTTGACCACAAAAAACTGGAAAAAGAATTTCAGAAAATGCCACAGAAAAAAGATATTAAACTTAAAATGGACATAATTAAACATAAAATGGGTCAGATAGAGAAAGAAGAATTGGCACAAAAAATTAGAAGTGCTAAACAGAACTATTTTGAAGATGCAAATAGGACAGGTAGATGGTTAGCATACAAACTGAGAAAGGAGAAAGAATCAAGGAAAATATTACAGTTAATAGACAATCAAGGCCAAATGTGCTATGGTGAAAAGGAGAAAAAGACAATTATCCAAGACTTTTATGAACAACGATATAAACAAGATGATATTGATGAGGCAAAAATTAAACAGTACTTACAAAATGCTAACCTACTTAAGATGCCTGAAGAGACTGAAAAAATGTTAGAAAGTACTATAACGATGATGGAACTAACCAAAGCACTCAACAGACAGAACAATGGAAAAGCACCAGGTTCAGATGGGCTTCCAGCAGAATTTTATAAAACACTACAAGAATCATTGAGCACTCCATTGCTAGAAGTCATGAATGAAGTTATGTCAAATAAGAAGATACCTAAAACATGGTCAGAAGCTTACATTACTCTTATTCCAAAAGAAGGGGCCAATCCATTACAAATCAAGAACTATAGACCTATTTCTTTATTGAATGCAGATTATAAAATCTTCGCTTCAATTTTGGCAGAAAGGCTTAAAAAGTACTTAAACAATTTTATTCAACCTGATCAAAATGGATTTCTGCCAAAGAGACAAATCAAAGACAATATGAGAGTAATTCTGGATACCTTGGAATATTATGAGGCGCATCCTGAAAAACAAATGGCTTTGATATTTCTAGATGCCCAAAAGGCATTTGATAATGTGAACTGGAGATTTATGTTAATACTACTGGAACAGATGGGTTTTGCCAGAAAATTTATTCAAGCAATAGAAGCCATATACTATAAACAAACGGCAAAAGTAATGATAGAGGGAGAACTTACAGACTCTATTAACATAAGAAAAGGCACAAGACAAGGATGTCCACTATCACCTTTGCTATTTGTATTGACTTTGGAAGTGTTGAATAGAAATATTAGAGAGGACCAAAATATAAAAGGAATGAAAATCAAAAAGGAGGAATTTAAACTACAAGCCTTTCCAGATTTGGTTTTCATTTTGGAGGATCCTCTAGAGACAGCTTTAAAACAATTGGAAAAGATAGAGACATACAGTGAGATGGCTGGTTTGAAAATAAATAAAGATAAAACAAAGATTCTGACAAAGAACATGTTAATAAGACAAAGAGAAGAACTGGCAGACCTATTGAAAATTCAAGTTACGGACAAGGTTAAGTATTTGGGGATATATTTGATATCAAGGTGTACTACATTGAAAGAGAACAATTATATTTGTTGTGAATGAATAAATGTGTAATAAAGTTATCTAGAGCTTGAAGTCAAGTGCAGGGTTCTGGCCCTGCACTTCTGATTGGCTGTTAAATGGCGAGATCAGATTGGTCCGTTCAGGAGAGTCTGATTGGCCATTAACGAGCCGTTCTCATTGGTCAATGGAGCTAGCGCTCCCAGGTTGTCATTGGTTGAATAGTTAATGTTGCCTATATAAGGAAGGCTATCACGCCATGTAAATAAAGAGTTGAAGTTCACTGTTTTCACCGGCTCATCTCCATTCTTCACACCCATGCTTCACACTTAACACTGGCAACGAGGATGGGATGTGGAGACATCAGAGCTGACTGAACAACAAAAAAGATAACTGAGCACGTGGCTGAAAATGCACAATGGCAGAACCATGTCCGGTGGCGTCATACCACCCGCTCCATTCGACCCAGCGCAAGAAGACTGGGAGTCCTACATGGATCATTTCCAAATGTTCCTGGAAACCAATAATTTGAAGGATGCCACAACCGGGAAGAAACGGGTGGTATTCCTAACACATTGCAGGCCGACCGTATTCAAGGTGGCCAAGGCACTAGCAAAACCGGCTGAAGTGAAGGCTATGGACTGGGATGTCCTCAAACCTCTATTGAGGGCCCAATATGCACCGACAGTACCAACGCTCGTAAGGCGGCACATGTTCTACCAAAGAAACCAGTGGAAAGGAGAGAGCGTTGCCGATTTCGTTGCGGACCTCCGAAACCTGGGAAGCCTCTGTGGGTTCGCCGACCTGGAAGAGACTTTGAGAGACCGAATAGTTCTGGGATTAGATGCGCTAAACGTGCAGAGCAAGATAATGACTAAAGGCGACATTAGCCTTGCCAATGCCATCGCTGATGCTACTGCAGCAGAAGCAACCAGGAAGTCAGCTGCCCAACTGCACCGCAACTGCACTCCGGTACATCAACCGACCTGCGACATTTCACCTAAGTCAGAAGGACAGCTTTTGATGGCCCACCACGAGGACCTCTCTTCGTTTTCAGACAGCAACGAAGAAGAGGTCCATCGACTGCGGTCCGATCAGGACCATTACCCGAAGTCCCAACACTCATGCGCTGGCTGTGGGGCCAACCATTCCCGGTCCGAATGCAAATTCTGCAACGTGCTCTGCCATGAGTGCGGGAAATGAGGCCATATCGGATGGGTCTGTAGAAGCCTCCTAGGACCTAGCCAGACCTCGAAGGGGGCTAACTATCGCCAATCGACAGGAAACCGTCCTGTAAGGCGAGAACCAGTAAACCACTCCTGCAGAAACCGAACCATAAATCGTCCAACGAAGCGAGAAGAGGCTCACCAAACTATCACTATCGGTCACGCCTCTTCCTTGGATGCCAAGAAAATCCGAATTAAAGTGGCCATCGAAAATCAGCCCTGCCAAATGGAAGTTGACTCAGGATCGTCTCTCTCGATGGTTTCCTGGAAGACCCTCAAGCAACTCATCCCTACTATCTGGCGCCAAGACCTCCGTTCCCAAAGACTCATACTTAAAGACTATCAGGGGAATAGGATTCCAGTCATAGCATCCAGTCGAGTCCGGGTCTCGTTCAAAAACCGCACAGCGTACTTACCCCTGACTGTGATCGACAAGGACCGGCCTAGCCTGTTAGGCCTCCAATGGTTCGCGCCACTCGGCATTGAAGTGGCAGGCATTAACCGAATCGGCAGCAGTGACTGGGAGGAGGACTTCATCCATGAATTCAGGGACGTCTTCGCAGAAAAGCTAGGCGAGTACAAGGGTACCCCGATATCATTTAGCCTTAATCCAAAAATAGCTCCCATCCGCCTTAAGCCTCGTTGAGTTCCATTTGCCCTAAAGCCGAAAATCGATGAACAGCTTGATAAATTAATAGCCCAGGGAGTGTTATAGCCAACCGATCACTCTCCCTGGGAGACCCCAATTGTGACACCCATTAAGCCGGATGGTTCAATTAGAATTTGTGGGGACTACCGAGCCACCCTGAACCACACCCTGCAGCAAAACCCATATCCAGTGCCGGTGGTGCAACACCTCCTCCATTCCCTGGGGGGCGGAAAAGTCTTCGCTAAACTAGACTTAGCTCAGGCATATCAGCAACTGCCGGTTGATGAAAAAACGGCATAGGCACAGACAATCATGATGCACCGAGGTGCCTTTAAATGTACACGGCTCCAATTTGGAGTGAGTGTAGCCCCAGGGATCTTTCAGAGCCTGATGGAAAGACTATTACAAGGGATTAAAGGCGTGGTCCCCTACTTTGACGATGTGTTAATTGCTGCCCCTACTTCAAAAATTTTACAGGATCGTTTAAGATTGGTTCTCCAGAAATTCAAAGACGCAGGCCTTAAAGTGAAGAAAAATAAGTGTAAGTTGTGTACAGATCGTGTCGAATTTTTAGGGTATCTAATTGACAGTCAGGGCATTCACCCTACAGATAGCAAATTGAGAGCAATAAAAAATGCTCCCAGACCCCGGAATAAGGCCGACCTCCAGGCGTTTCTAGGCCTCATCAATTTTTATAATGTATTCCTGCCACACAAGGCGACTGTCGCTGTCATTTACTGGACAAAAAAGAGTAGGCATTTTGTAATGTGAAAAAACTACTGACTTCTGACGCTGTACTAATGCAGTACAATGAGACCTTGCCGTTAAATATCACGTGTGATGCATCGCCTTTCGGAGTGGGCGCCATTTTGAGCCATGTATTGCCTAACGGTAGCGAAGCCCCTGTTGCCTATTTTTCAAAGACACTTTCGAAAACTGAGCGAAATTATAGCCAGATCGATAAAGAAGCCCTTGCAATTTTGTCTGCTGTCAAAAGATTTCATGAGTAAGTGTACGGCCGAGCTTTTACTATTGTGACTGACCACAAACCTTTGCTGGGAATAATAGCGGGGGATAAGCCAACCCCCTATATATTATTTCCCAGAATGACTCGCTGGTCAGAATTCTTGGCTGCTTATAATTATCAGCTGCAATACCGCCCCGGGAAAGACATTCCCCACGCCGACGCATTGAGCCGAGCACCGCTTCCAGGGACTATTAACGACCCCGTGCCTACAATCGAGGCACTTCGTACACCGCCATTAACCGCCCGTGATATCGCGAGAGAAACAAAACGTGACCCCGCCTTAGCACAAGTCCTCACGTGGGTGGAACGCGGATGGCCATTGGACCAAGTATCAGATGACTTCGCACCATTCAAAAGTCTACAAACAGAGTTGTTTTCTCAAAAGGGCTGCATCATCTGGGGCAACAGAGTCATTATCCCAGAACGACTCCAACAAGCAGTACTGAGAACCTTGCACGATGGCCACCCTGGCATCGTGTGCATGAAAGCCCTCGCACGAAGCTACGCATGGTGGCCAGGCATCGACAAGCAAATCGAGACTTGGGTCAAAGCTTGTCATAGATGCCAGGAAGTAAGCAACGTCCCACCAAAGGCAATCCCAACTGAATGGGAAACACTGCGGGGACTCTGGTCCCGTATCCATCTGGATTTTGCTGGGCCGACCAAAGGCCACACCTTCTTGTTAACAGTGGACACCTACTCGAACTGGTTCGAAATCCACTGAATGAGGAACACAACAACCGAAGCGGTCATTAAGAAACTAGAAAGACTGTTTGCAACCTACGGATTACCAGACATTCTGGTATCCGACAATGGGCCCCAATTTACCGCACTGTCCTTTGAACAGTACCTGGCGGACCGCAGTATTCGACATGTGCTGACTTCGCCTGTGCATCCTGCGGCCAACGGAAGGGCCAAGTGCATGGTACAATTCGTCAAGAAAACGCTACAGAAAGTGGACTATGACAACATCGAAGAAAAGATAAACCGAATCCTCTTTTTACAGCATATCACTCCGCACAGCGTCACCAACAAAACTCCCGCCGAGATGCTAATGGGACGAAAGCTCCGCTCCCAACTCGACCGGTTACACCGAGCGTACGAACCAGAGAAACCACTCGGATCCAGTGGCTGATACCGTACCTTCCAGGTAGGCGACTTGGTGTTCGCTAAAAAATTTTCGGGCGATCCGCTGTGGGTAGAAGCGACTGTGGTCCGTGTAACCGGCCCGAGATCATACCTTGTACAATGCGTGATGATAGACTATGGAAGCGCCATGTCGATCAACTACGATCAAGCCTGCAGTCAGGGATCTCCGAGTCCCCTAATAACCAAACTGAGGGGGGGGAGATACAGAGGAAGATGAACTTCAATTAGCAGAAAACCTTTTTGAAGGGAACGATAATGGAACGGAAACACGAGAACAGGAATCAGGGATGGGAATGAGTTCATCTCAGGGTGATACCGAAGATGTTGGTGACAACGAAAACATGAACTCAGAATCAGAGACACCCCTTTCGCCAAACAACGCCCTACCTCAACAAGAGTGCAGCCAAATACCGGGTGCACAACGAAAATCAAAAAGACTAACAAAACAACTGTCCTACCTCAAGAACTACGTGACCGCACCCCGTAAATGGAACCCGGGGGGAAGGGGTATTGTGAATGAATAAATGTGTAATAAAGTTATCTAGAGCTTAAAGTCAAGTGCAGGGTTCTGGCCCTGCACTTCTGATTGGCTGTTAAATGGCGAGATCAGATTGGTCCGTTCAGGAGAGTCTGATTGGCCATTAACGAGCCGTTCTCATTGGTCAATGGAGCTAGCGCTCCCAGGTTGTCATTGGTTGAATAGTTTATAAGTTGCCTATATAAGGAAGGCTATAGCAGCCATCCAGTTTGAGCTGTCACACCATGTAAATAAAGAGTTGAAGTTCACTGTTTTCACTGGCTCGTCTCCATTCTTCGCACCCATGCTCCACACTTAACAATATTAAACTCAAACAGCAGATAGCATCTGATTTGAAGAAATGGGAAAACCTACAACTATCATTAATAGGCAGAATTTCAACAATCAAGATGAACATTTTGCCCAGAATGTTATATTTGTTCCAAACAATACCAATTAGGCTTGGCAAAGATTATTTTGAAGATTTAAATAAAATTGTGTTGAAGTATATATGGCAAGGTAAGAAAGCGAGAATAAAATTAAAACTTTTACAAGATGCTAGAACTAGAGGAGGATTTGGCCTTCCTAATTGGGAGCTGTATTATCAAGCTGCAAATTTGATGTGGGCCAAAGAATGGATAACATTAAGAAAGACTAGATTGTTGACACTAGAAGGGCATGATTTACTACTGGGCTAGCATGCTTTTCTGTGGTACAAGGGAACTAAATAGCAGGGCTATTTTAGAAGGCATTATATACGGGAGTCTTTATGGTTAAACTGGAAGAAAATTAAGAGACAATGTTATCTGAAAATTTCAGTTTGGTTATCAACTATTGAAGCTTTTTCTTATCCTATAACATATAAGAAGGAACAAACAGTTAGATATGGGGAAATATTGGATGAAAAGGGTGAACTTAAAATGATGCAAAATCTAGAAGAACAAGGCATAAAGATGAATTGGTTTTCATATGCGCAAATACACTCAAGGTATGTTAAAGATTCTAAAAGAGGGATTCTATGATAAATTGACTGATTTAGATAAAATTTTGACAGGTACTGATGAAAAAGTGATTTAAAAATTATATGGTTATTTACTGGAAATTAAACTAGAGGAAGAACAAGTTAAAGAAACTATGATTGTCTGGGGGAAGAATTTTGGATATGGGATTGATTTAGAGAAATGGCAAAAATTGTGGTCTCAAAATTATAAAATGACAATGTCAACAGCATATAAAGAAAATTTGTATAAGATGTTTTACAGGTGGCATTTTCCCTCGACAAGAATGTTCAAGAATAAATCTGAAAAATGCTGGAAATGTCATCAGATACCTGGCTCATATTACCATGTAATATGGTGTACCATGGTGGACTTGTGAGGACGCTAGAAAATATTGGACTATAATTTGCATATGGTTGGAAAAAATGACAAAGAAACATATAGATTTAAAACCAGAGATTTTTTATTGGGAATCTTACCTGATATATACAATAAAAATTTGAAATATTTGATTGTAAATGTATTGACAGCGGCTAGGATTGTATTTGCTAAAAATTGGAAGAGTGAGAAAATACCATCAGAGGAAGAAATTATTAAGAAAATATTGGAATGTGCTGAAATGAGTAGATTGACATTTGAAATTAGAGAACAAGAAGATAAAGAATTGTATGAAATTTGGGACTTTTTCTATCAATGGTTAGACAATAAAATATAATAATAGAATATTTAGAATCTCAGGAAATAATGAATACATATTTTGTTTTATTTCTTTGATACTACCCTTATAAAATCTTATTAAGATAGATTTGGTATGATTGTATGATTTGCTATAAAATAAATTAAGTAAATTATGGTTATCTCGATAAAGTATGAATTAATAAAATTATAGTCAAATGTTTGTTTAATAATGATATTAGGCTAAATAATTGTTGATTGATAATATGAGTTATTATGTAATATAACTACAATGGAGACTATGAAATGGATGCACACAAAAAAGTGGTAAACCAACCGATACACTGTCTGTAAACTCATGAAGGAAGATGATGTTTCTATGTTTTATGTGTTTGTTGTTAAAATCAATAAAATTGTTTTTTTTTTAAAAAAAAAGATCTTTACACATTGGAAAAAATGTAAAAACAAAACAAAACCCTATGCAAATGAATTTCAGAATTAGGATGACAAAAATGTATTACAGTACATTGGATAAATGTTTGGGGAAGGTTGTTGAGAAGGTGGTTGCATGGCAGCTCCACAGGTTTCTGGATGAAATGGATTATCCCAACCCCTACCAGTCAGGATTCAGGCCTGGATTTGGGATGAAAACGACATTGGTCACACTTTTGGATGATCTCTGGTGGGAGCGGGATAGGGGTAGTGCATCTATCCTTGCTCTACTTGACCACTGAGCGACCTTCAGTACCATCAACCATGGGATTCTCCTGGGACAGCTTTGGGGCATGGGAGTGGGAGGCCTTGTGCTGTCCTGGTTCACTTCTTTCCTCTGTGTCCACTCTCAGTCAGTGTTGATAGGAGGGGAAAGATCCAACCCTCACTCACTGCTTTTTTGGAGTTCCACAGGGCTCAGTACTCTCTCAGCTCTTGTTCAACATTTATATGAAGCCGCTGGGTGAGATCATCCATTACCATGGCCTCAGGTATCACCAATGATTTGGCCTGTGGTGAGTTAAGTGTTGCTATGTCCTCCCTCTCACAGAGCCAGGAGGGTGGTTGGGGCTGGATGGGAGCAATGAGTTGAAACTAAACCCTTGCAAGACCAAGTGGCTTTGGGTTTGGGGTTCGTTGGCTCAGGGAGAATTGCCACCTTTGGTCTTGGATGGGATTGCACTACCCCAAACAGACCCTGTGCATAATCTAAGGGCTTTCCTGGACTCACGACTCCTGCTCAAAGAGCAGGTGGCATTCATGGCCAGGAGGGCCTTTGCATAACTGCAGGTTGTGCACCAGTTACACCTTTTCCTGGACCAACAGTCCCTACTCACAGTCACACATGCCCTAGGCACTTCCTGTCTTAACTATTGCAATGCACTCTACATGGGGCTACCCTTGAAGAGCATCTGGAAGCTCCAATTAGTGTGCACATTTATCACATCTCCTATGGTAGCTGCATTGATTGCCAATTTGCTTCTGGGTACAATTCAAGGTGCTGGTTGTTACTGTTAAGCCTGTGTTCCCCAACCAGGGTTAAGGAGACAAGCTAAACAGAATGTGCAGCGTTAGTCAGATAGGCACACAGATAAATGAGTGAGATAAGTTTGTATGTTTATTAACATACAGTAAAAATAACAGATATGCTTGTGCTATCAAAAATATAGTTTATTCCATTTATAGCATAGTCAAAATAATAGTCCATTAGTCATGTATCATTTAGTCAGTCCATTCAAGGATATTCAGTTAGCAAAGTCCGTGTGGAATATCCTATGTCAATTCACTTACAAATCAGTCCTTTGTCTCTCTCCCATTCGAGTAACCAGTCTTGAGTCTAGTAATTAGGGATCATCAAAGCCAGAGAGAGCAAGCTGACGTTCCTTGCTTCTTTTAAAGTGCTTTCACCTTAATTACATTCCTATATTTAAAGTTGCAGACACTTTAACTTATAAACCATGATAACATATTTATTATTTTACCTAAACCAGTTAGGGTAAACAATGTTATCCCTAACAATTACCTTTAAAGCCCTTGATGGCTTGGGACCAAGTTACCTGAGGGACCATCTCTTGCCAGTCACATCTACACGACCCATCAGACCGGGGGGCTGGGAATGTTGCAGGTCCCATCCAAGGGAGATATACCTGGTGGGACCCAAAAAAAGGGCCTTCTCAGTGGTGGCTCCCTCTCTCTGGAACACCATTCTCCTAGAGATTGGAATGGCCTCCATTCTGATAATCTTCCAGCAGGCATTGAAGACCTGGTTCTGGCAGTGGGCCTGGGGAACCCGGAACAGGATGGAGCCCATTAAATGGCTTGTGTGATCTGTTGTCGTCGGGGCGGGAGTTGGGGGTGATTTTGTTATGTTGTACTTTATTAATTTATTTGATTGTTTTTGTTAGTTTTTATTGTTTTAAATGTGATTTTATATTTGAATAGCCATGGGTGAATAGGCAGCAATATAAATTCAATAAATAATAAATAAATTATTTGAAAAACATTGGCTGGCTTCTTTTGTATGTCGATTATAGAATCTTCTTTTATCTCATTCTTCTGCTTCATAATTTTCAATTCCACTTTCAGATCAGTCTCAGTCTTGTCTGGAAAAACTGGCTCTTCTTTCATATCATATTTTGTCCATAGTCCATTTAAAGGGTTCACCTTTAAGGGCAATCTCTAATTCCTTCTGGTTCTTCCACCCTTCAAAATACCATCCTATCAAGATTATCTTTTAAGTCAAAACAAACTATTTTCTCCTGAGAAAAATAGTTAATGTCATGGAAATTTCAGTTCCGGAGCTGTAATGAATCCCAGATGTGTTATACATTCTTAAAGGTAACAGATTTGGGATTTCTAGATTCAAAAAACCTTGTGGTATAATATACAAGGATCAGGGGCCATTCCTGATCTGATCAGTATGATTTTGACCTCGATTATGAGTCATTGTATAAATGATTATCATTCATTAGGATCTTTGGGGGCTTTACACTTTGGACAACTATTATTAGATTTTGTTCACTATTCCAAGAAGATTTCAATGAGTTTCAGACACAAAAGAGCAAATACAATCATTTGTAAAGCCAGATTATTTTAATAAGATTTGTTCATGTTTTTAAAGCTTCTATAATCCAGATTCCATCAAGCAGTCACGTAGAAGGTGGTGGTTCTCCATGTCATGATGAGAAGTCTTTCCTTCAGCTTTCGCTAAATAATGGGAAATGATTTGAAATAAATTGATATGATGCAATCATTCCATTTTTATTTTTATTTTTCTGTAGATTGTAACTCATAAAATATCATACAGTGCAACCTGTGTATGTGCTTTCTACTTGTGACGAGAGGGGGATATGAATGGATCTAATAACTTTTAGGCATCAGGGTTGATTTAAGAAGCCATCTTGTTCCCTACTCTTCAGCCACAGGTTCATCTGCTAAATATTATGGCACATTGTCACTGCATTCCACCCATAGTTTTATATGGGCAGTAAAGAGGCAATAAATCCATAGGTCTCCACAGACTATTTTATCTCCAGTGTTAATGGAAAGGAAGTCCATATCCTCATCCATTTTTTTCTTCCTCCAAATAGAGAAGGAATTCCTGATTCCTCCTATATCACGCCAGCAATATCTGAAAATATTCCAGACTTCCTTTCTATTCTTCAGTCTTTCAAGTCTACTCTAACCATTGTCACAATGCTTCCTTCCAGAGGCAGAAACTGGGATTTACGGGGTTAGAAATTGTTATATTCTATATGCCTCTCTCTGTGTTTGTGTATGTTTGGTTCTCAATGAGACGCATCTTTAGAGTCAGAAAGCAAAGGACTTGTGGATGGGGAATGTATGGAAATTCAGTCCTGAGTCTGAAAATTGTGGCAATATTGGACAGTATGTTTAGATTGGCATCAAACATCGATTTAATCATGCAAGAAATTCTTTGTTTCATTTCAGTCACCTTACTCAAGTTATGGTTAGTTTGATCCACATTCCAATCCACTCTGTTTATTCGTTCCTTTAGAGATAACCTCTGGCTACCTTTGACATGCAAATCTCAAGCTCAGGTAACTGACTATGGTTAAAGTACCATTTCAAAGTTCTATTTTGGTACCTTTATTATCTTTTAATCCATTTTTTAATTCCATTGTTTGATGTGCATGCAAGCACCAATCATTCTGAAAATCCCTTTATTCTGAAATTCATGATAAAAGGAGGAGAAACTAGACCCACCCAATTAAAAACTGATAGCTGAGGAAGTGGGATTTCTCATTTGGTCTCTTCCAGGAGAGGGGAAATTCTCTCCATTGAAGAATGGGGGGGCTGCAAGTGATCACTCACTCCACAGTTGGAAGCTGTCTCTTAAGGATGCTGCCCACCCCATCCCCGGCCCCCATTTACAGAAAATCAGATAGAAAAACATAATAGTGGAAATCCCACTGAGGTCTGGAAGGCTGGGTGTGTAGTGTGAATGCCCTTTCCACACACTCCTTTCCAATTCTGAAAAAGAAGTTTCATTCAGTAAAAACATGGAGAAAGATGATTGAAGTCTCCAAATGCTCTGCATTTTTTTAAAAAAAAAACAAACTTTATTAATTTTACAATTAAAACAACAACACATTTACATCATATATACAAGGAAAAAGAAAGAAAAACAAGGCCTTGACAGCGGCCAAGAGTGAAAGGACAGAAAGAAATGCGGGGAAAAAGAAGAAAACATGGAAAAAGGGGAGGGAAATAAAGAAGGGTAAACATTTAAAATAAAACATTATCTTTTTTGTCGGTCTGTAAGATCTTTTCTTCTTCAAGTGCATCGTAAGCACAGCTTATCAGTATCTATACTTGGGATGCCCTCGTCTAAAATTCTCTTCGCAGTGGTCTATCTTTGGTTTAGCCAGTTATACCAAGGATTCCAGTTGGTGTAATAGGTTGAGGGGTCTTTATTTTTTAATGTTAGAGTTAATTTGTCCATTTCCGCGCACTCTAAAATTTTCTGGATAATCATCTGTTCAGTGGGTATGGAAGGTAATTTCCAGCACTGAGCGAATGCTAATCTGGCCGCAGTTAGAATATGGATTATTATATACTTCATTTTTTTTTTGATAATTGTTTATCAAAAATCCCTAAAAGGAAGGACTCTGATTTGTATTCAGTTTGTTCCTTAGTTATCTCCTCCAGCCATTTCCTAATTTTTTGCCAGTATTTCTGAGATTCCTTGCAAGACCACCACATGTAGAAGAAGGTACCATCTATGCTTTTGCACTTCCAGCATTTCGGACTCATGTTGGGGTGCATTTTTGCCAACCTCGAAGGGGGCAGGTGCCATCTGTAAAACATTTTGTATGAATTTTCTTTGTAGGCTGCTGATTTTGTAATCTTGTTGTTTCTGTTCCAAATCCTTTCCCGTTCTGTTAGTGTAATGCTCCGTCCCACATTCCTGCTCCAAGCTATCATATTTCCTTTGACTATCTCTTGTTCTAATTCTACTTCCAGTAAATATTTGTAAAATTTAGATATATTGTTTTTGTTTGGTCCTAATAAAATTTTATCTAAGTGCTGCAATGGTCTGCATTTTTAAGGAAACCATTTAATTTGCTTTCCTCTGAGAGAAAGCAAATCTGATTTAGTTATTCTTCGTAGTGAACTTTGGGCTGAAATTTTTAGCTTTAAAATGTGTGTGTGTTTGTGTGTGTGCATGTGCGTGTGTGTGTGTGTGTGCGTGTGTGTGAAAGTTGCAAAGAAATAGAATATTTTCCTCTATGTACTAGTGGCATTAGTAGGAATCTCTGTATTTAATGTTTTAGAAATTAGATACAAATTGCCACGAGAAAAGAGGCATTAAAGTCTCCCTAATGAAGCCTTGCCAAAAACCACACTTGTGACATCCCAGCAAAGAAGGCATCTACTCATTCAGTGAAGTTATCTAAACTAAAGAGGCTTTGCAAGTTTTATGTCCGAAGTGACTGGATTTAAATTTGCATGGAAGGCAATGCTCATCTGGTGGACACACAAAGGCTTGCTTAGAGTAGTCCAATAGATGCTTCTATTACAAGGACTTTGCAGAGGCTGCTCCAAGAAAGTGGAGCTTATTTTAGCCTCTTGTGTGATGAATTTGGTACTGAAGAGGTATAATCTGGCATGGGCACAAATTGGAATGATTTCCCTGATCCCAATTATGAGACAAAATGAAATAAATCTTATGAATATTTCAGCTTCAGCATCTTACTTTACACAGCAATGCTTCTGATCATCACAGTATCCTATGGAATTCTCAGGACGTTTACACACTTCTACGCAAATCCCTTTAAAGTGAATGCATTCTGAGGTACGCAGTACTGGCTGTGGTCCTGGAGATGGAAGAGAAAAAGAAACTGATCATACACCAAAACAGCCCTTTTCAGAAGTTGGAGATCTGTATTCCTAGGAAAAATGTACAGGTAGTCCTCAAGTTAAGACCACAAGTGAGCCCAAAATTTCTGTTGCTAAGTGAGACCATTGTTAAATGAATTTTAAATTCTTTCTTGCCACAGTTGTTAGGTGATTCACTGCAGCGATTAGGTTAAGTGAACCTGGCTTCCCCATTGTCTTTGCTGGCCAGAAGTTTGCAAAAGATGATTGTGTGACTCCAGGACACTGCAACCGTCATAAATGGGAGTCAGTTGCTGAGCAACTGAATTGTGGTCATGAAATCATGAGGATTGTACAACAGTCATAAGTGTGAAAAATGTTTCTAAGTCACTGTTTTCAGTGCTATTGTAACTTTGAATGGTCACTAAATGAACTGTTGTAAGTCGAGGTCTACCCTTATATCCCAAAATATATTGTTTCAGGAAGAACACTTACTTTAAAAAGTCCCTTAGGGAAAAAAGGAAGATAAATAAATAAGATAAGTAAATAAATAGCCAAACTCCTTAAATTTCATCTAAATCATCTAAGATTCTGATTAAAGTTTTGTCTAGAAAAAAAAAATCTTCAATTTTTCTCCTTAGATTATTTAGCTAACATTTAAGGAGTTTGGCTATTTATATACTTTCTGGTTTAAATGATTTGGGTTTTGCTTCCCAATCTTCAAAAGTTTACAGAAAATTTCCAAGAAGGCACTAGATCAAAGCAATTTATTAAAGCAATTCTAGAATACTGAATCAAGTTTGCAAAATAACATTTCTGACTGCTTGTTCCATTTGGTAGGTCTGTATAGATGAATAAATGTTTCTTTCTGAACTGCCTGATGCTTCATCCTGAGCTTTAGTATAAAGATTTCTCCAGAATTGACTTACCCTGATCAGAAAGAACCACAAAGGTGAGGAAAAGGAGGACACACCAAGGCTTCATAGTTATGGCAAGTTCAAAGCAACTGCTTATGTCTTCTCTAGTCCAGTCACCAAAAGTAGCTAGAAGGTATGTTCCATTCTGTCTTTTAAACCATTACAAATGTAAATATTAATGACATGAAGACAGAGGAACAATTGGATTGGTTGTTTCTTTCTCTGTATCTTGATGTTAATTGGAAGCAATGGCCTTTTCCTTAAATGGCAAGTTTCCATGACTGGGGATCCTTATTGGCTCGTTTTTGCCATTCAGAAAAAAAATATTACATTAGTGAAGTAGATTTTTAGCTGATAACACCCATAAATCCCTCTGTTCCTTAAGATTTTCTGGTTGCCTTTCATTATGACCAGGACATTTCCAGGTTAGATTATGATATCTATTTTAAGGAGGTTGCCACTGAAGATTATTTCATTCTTTAGTCTATCAATTAGATGTCTGGAACACAGAAAACTGAAAACTAATTGTGGGATAAAGTGGAAAGAAAATACTATTGAGAACCATTCACTTTTTTATATTTGGGAAACATAAGACAAAAACAACTGTAATATATAAATTCATGGAAGGTGGTATGCAATTTAATGTATTTACATTTTGCACGGATAGGCTGTTACCGGTAGGATGGTACCATGTTTCCCCCAAAATAAGATGGGGTCCTATTTTGCAGAGGGGACAAAATAAGCACTAGGGCTTATTTTCAGGAAGTGTCTTATTTTTCTTCCATGTATGGGAGGCACCCTTCTGCTTGCTTGCCATGAGGCCGGGGAGTGGAGCTGTCCCACGTGCCCAGCACGACTTACTTCAGGGACCCCACAGCAAGGCTACTCACATACCTCACCTCCAGCAGCCCCATTCTCTTTTCTTTCTGATCACCTTTTGGCTCTTTGGTTTTTTTTTAAGTACCAAGCAGAGAAGTATAACTTAGAGGGTAATAATCTGGAAAGAAGAATATGAGCATCCATAAGTCTTGAACAGTAAGATCTGGAACAGAGGCGGTTCTCTTGTAATGGAGATAAAAGTTGCAATTATTGTTGTATATTTCTCATAATTATCATTCAAATAAACAACAGTTCTATACAACAGTGATGACCTGGGGTGTGGCACAAAGGCAACACAATCAAATAAGCAATAAGAGTCCCTTTATTATCTCCAACTTTGTCCCTAATGTCCTGATTACCTTCTGCTGGAGAATAACTTTCCCAGGAACAATCTTTAAGTGGAGGAAATTCAGTCTGGAAACAAAGTACATACAAACTAACTAAACATCCAAACAAATCAAGCTGAAGTAATTAACTTAACAGGGCAGGAGAAGGAATTTCAGACTTGAAAGCATGGCAAAACTCACACAGTTGGGAAGATGCCAGGAACACAAATAAGCCACAACGATACAAGATTAAATTCACGTTTTCTCCCAACAACTTACTGTGTGCAGCTTCCTCTTTTTTACACTGTTCCCAGCTGCAGCTAATGAAGAGAATCAGGGACTTTTCCTCCCCTGTAAGCTATGCAACTCACATTGCTCCCTTCTACATTGCTCACTGCGTGCCCTGGGATGAAGAGGGGGTGTATCTGGGTCTTCCTCTGAATTCCCTCTCCCTTGCTATACCTCTCCCCTGCTCTGCCCAGCCAGACATTGCCCTTCCCCAGTTTCTTCCACAGCCAACAGCATCACTCCCTGACAGCTGCTTGACTTCCCCCTCCAAGTCAGATTCCAACAGGGGCATGACAACAACTCTCTCTGTGAGGAGAAGGGAGGTTTTAAATTTTGATAAAATAAATAAATAAATCTAACACTCCTGTCTAGTGAAAGATCTGATCTTGGCTTCTTTTGATTAAACAAAATCTCAGTGTTAAAAGTCCTAAGTACATTTGTACGTATTTGAGGTTTCAGTTCACTGTTACAATCTTATGTTAAATCATTTCACACAGTAATGTTTGTGAATGAATGAATATCAGTGAAAACCACTGAAAATTACAGTGGAAATGCTCTTGAATATTTTGGGGCAGGAAATTTAAAATCTGGACCATAGCATTTTGGTTTCCAAGAAAGCATAAGAATTTAAACTTTATTTCTTTCTGGAAATAACTTTGAAAGCCTGTGTGGCATATGTTGGATTAGGATTGGATACACTTGGGTTCAAGTCAACCTTATCTATGGAAACTCTCGGAATGATTTGGAGTCACTAGTCTTATTCAGCCCAACCAACCTCAAAGTGTTGCTCCTTTTAAAAAATGAAGGGTAAAACACAAGTAAGATATCTGAAAACCGAACTTGAAAACCATGACACTAATCTGAAAGGCAATATAGCAAATGAACAAAATAATTCATTGTATATACAGATCTAACTATATATTGGGATATCATCTTGTATTATTAAAAAGGCCCTCATCTCATCCATAACAGAGATCATTTAAAGTGTGACCAATGCTATTTCCATCACATACCAAAGTGGATCCAGATAATCTATTTCATCTAAGATCCTTCCAAATCATTTTCTCAGTCCCTTTCTCCAAAAGAGGGAGGTTAGATACTGGATGAAAATGTCCCAGTACAGTGCAGTCCAGGATTCAAACTCCACTTGACAAAGGCTGAAAAGATTGTTTGATATGCCCTTGCAGGAGACTCTCAGAGCCCTTTTCACTCAAGAGAGCATGTGTCACCTGAAACAAGACCAGGGACAACTATCTGCAGATGCAATGAATGTGCAGAAATACTGACCCTTTGCCACCCTTACTGACACAAGGTAGGCTTAATAGTGGTTCTAACCAATGTTTAGTTGGATCCAGACTTTATTAAGCACCAGCAATGCTCTAGACATCTTTTCTCTTTTCTTCAGCCTCAATTCTCAATGAACCCTGAGGAGTGATGAAGCTCATAGAAGGGAATGGTCGTATGAGTATGATCTGATTCCAAGATCCTGAGCCCCGGCTGCTCCCTGGATACCCCAGGGGGATGGAAGACTCAAGGAAGATTAACAAATGGAGGGGAAAGGAAGCAGAATGAGCAAGGACAACAGCAGACCCCTCAGCAAGCATCGGGGTCCTGTTGGCACTCAGTGTAGATCAGAGCAGCGGTGGAGATCGACTAGCTAAGAGATGGGCTATCAGAACCCAACAGTCTGAGGCTAGTCAAAAAAATTCCTGGCCGAGATTCAGCTGACTGGCTGAATCATCCCGGGGATCGGTGGGAACATTGCTGGAGCCGTTGCAGGAGGAACTGAGGGATGTCACCCACCAGGGAAGAAGTGCTCTGGGTGAGTCTGGATGAGCTAAATCTGCCCTTCCCACAGCCCATGATGGCCACATGAGGAGTTTCCTGAACAGCCTTGACAGGATGGAGCATGACAGCCAAAGCCCACAGCCGAACTCAACACAATATGGGGAAGAAATAACATATAATCAAAGTTGGAAGGGTTCTTATAGGTCATTTAGTCCAAACTCTCTGCCCAAGTGGGAGACTCTACACCATTTCTAACAAATGGCAATCCAATCACTTCTTGAAAGTCTCAAGTGATGATGCTTCCACAACTTCCGAGGGCAAGCTGTTCCACTGGTTGATTGTTCTCACTGTCAGAAAGTTTCTCCGTATTTCCAGGTTAAATCTCTCCTTGTTCAGTTTCTATCCATTACTCCTTGTCTGGCCTTCAGGTGCCTTGGAAAATAGCTTGACCCCCTCCTCTCTGTGGCAGCCCCTCAAATATTGGAAGACTGCTACCATGTTTCCACTGGTCCTCTTCACTAGACTAGCCATGCCCAGTTCCTGCAACCATTCTTCATATGTTTTAGTCTCCAGTCCCCTAATCACCCTAGTTGCTCTTCTCTGCACTCTTTCTAGAGTCTCAACATCTTTTTTATAGTGTGGTGACCAAAACTGGATGCAGTATTCTAGGTGTGGTCTTACTAAGGCTTTATTGATGGTATTTGTACTTCACTTGATTCGATTGTATCCCTCTGTTAATGCAACTTAGGATTGCATTAGCTTTTTGGGCGGCTGCTGCACACTGTTGGCTCAGTGCAATGGTTCTGAGATGACCTCTGCCAGCTCCTTTAAAACTCTGGGATGTAATTCATAAGGCCCTGGTGATTTGTGTTCATCAAGATCAGACAGGTGTTCTCTTACTATTTTTTGCTTTTCTGACTGTCAACAGCCCTGGTCAGCAGGGCTAGCATAGATCGGCAGGAGCTATGACCCGGGGGCTGGCTGGGGATACATCCCCTGGATCCTTGTCCCCTGCTTGCTGCAGCTACCAGAGCCATTTTACCCTTACCCAGGTCTGGCCATTTTGCAGCTGATCAGAACCCCACTCCCATGGGCCCAAGTAGGCTATTGGATTCCCCATTAGCCAGAAGAAGCAAGAGAGTTTCCAGAGCCCTCAGCAACCAGTTGCTGGGTGTGTTGGGTCCCGGGGAGAAGAGGACTGTTCCAGTATCTACATGCTCAGTGCGGAAATGACTAGAGCCTCTGCCTAAGGGGCAGCCACTAGGGCAGAAGTATCTCACCAAGCCCAACAGGGAAACCCTGGGGGAGATTCCTTGCCTGTCAGCTGAAGAGCCAATGGAACTGCAAGGTACCTACCCACAGTTAAAAGATGAGCCTGAAAAATTTCAGGAATCCCCCTCTCCTCCAACTGAGGAAGCCACAAAATGGCTCGGGCCTACTGCCAATGGCCCCACACCAGAACTAGGTCCTCATGGTCCGACAAGGGGAAAAGAGACCCTGTGTGGGAGATGAGAGAGAAGAGGATTTGTTCTGTAAACTGTACCTCCCTCCTCTCCTCCTGAGGAAGATAAAACCCCACTGACCTACAACAGTGATGATGAAGATGAAGACGACCCAATGGTGACTGAGTCCATTCCCCCTTTTGTTGTGCCAATACGGATCATAGCACCAAAGACAGGGGCCAGGGGGAAGTAAAAGCAATTATTGATATGGGTTGTACCCACTACCTAATCAGCCTGGCTACCATCCTAAAACTGGGCATCTGAATGAAGAAGATGACCCAACCCATATGTTTTGAATAGGTCAATGGGTCACTGATTGGGGAGCAGCATCACTTCTTATGGAAGCCCTAAAGATGGAGATGGGTCAGCATAGAGAGAGACCCGCTTCATTGTGGCACCAAAGGTGAAAGTGCTGGTCATCCTGGGGTTGGCATGGTTAGACAAGTGGCCCCCGTCCATCACATGGCACGATGGTTACCACACACTCAAGATAGTGGTGGGGTCTAATCCCCCTCGTCTGGCCATTGGGGGGACCTACCCAACCCCAGTCTGATGAAGCCTGGAAAGAGAGTGCCATGATGGCATCACAATCAATCCCAAGTGACCCACAAATCCCTTGGGAGTACCGGGACTTAGCAGAGGTGTTCAGTGCGGATGAAGCCAGCCTGTTGCCACCCCATCGCCCCAATGACTACGCCATCAAATTTGTGCCAGGAGCTAACCTACCCAAACCAAAGATGTACTGCATGACCCCTAAGGAGATGAAGGAGCTAAGAAAGTACATCAATGAGAACCTGCTCACAGATTCATCCAATCCACAAAATCAAAGTAGCCACCCTGGTCCTCTTCAAAGAGAAGGATGGATTGATGATGCTGTGCGTGGACTTTAGGGGGATCAATGTCATATGTGTGCAGAATGCCTACCCCCTCCACCTCATGGAGGACATTGTTGGCCCACCTGGCCAAGGGGAAGGTGTTCATTAAACTGGACTTATCAGAAGTGCACTACAGAGTGCGAATTAAAGAAGGCAACAAGTGGAAAACAGCCTTCAACTGCCCCTTGGTAGCTTTCAGTTCAGAGTAATGCCTTTTGAGTTGTAGGGGCTCCTGCCGTCTTCATGTAACTCATAAACAAGGTGCTGCATGAGCACCTATATAAGGGGATCCTCATTTATTTGAATGACATTCTTATTTTCTCAAGACCCTAGAAGAACATATGAAGTTAGTGCGCCAAGTGTTAAAGAAACTCCTAGCAGCCAAGCTGTATGCAAAACTGTCAAAATGTGAGTTTCACAAAATCAGACTAGACTACCTGGGCTAGTGAGTGTCTAGTAAGGGGATAGAGATGGATCCAGAGAAAGTAAAGGTGGTTCTGGACTTGCAAACCACATGCACCTGTCGGCAGTTGCAGAGTTTCCTGGGGTTTGCAAACTTCTATCAGCAATTCATCCCAAATTTTGCCAAGATCACCAAGCCCATCACCGAGCTATTGAAAATGGGGGAAAGGCCCACAACAGCCATGACCAATTCAACCCTTAAGTTGGACTTTAGAGTGCCAGAAGGCTTTTGAACAGTTGTGTAACTAGAAAAAAATAATTCTTTGAGGTATTAGAATGCCTGAGTTCATTTTATGATGGTTGCATTACTTGGAACCTGACACAAGGAATTTGTCTTTGGTGTATATGCTCTTAGTGTACATAAAGAAAAAATATAAGAGACTTCCAGTGGTAAGGCAAGGATGAACAGAGGTGCAGAAGCCTGTCTGTATTTCAGTTAATCTCTTTTTGCAGTTGGTGCGATCCTTTGAGGATGCATGAGTCCCAGAGATTCATGCTGGCGTGGGGGAGACTCGGGTTGCAGTGTGAGGAAGGCAAACCCCTGCAGCGAAAAGGAGCCCTCCAGAGCCCAAAAAGCAAGAAACAGCCACCTATCAATGGAGGCTCTGAAATCCAGACTGCCACCGATGTAAACAAGCTAGTGAGTGACAGTTTGTGGCATCATTGGTGAAAAGTGTGGCAGAGAAAATTAGTGGCGGAGAGGATGATTGGAATACTATAGAGTTTTATAAGGCTGTTACAAGTGTCTGTCCAGAGCCCTAAAAGAAAGTGGCCAAAAAGTGGATGCGAGGCAAGTGAAAGTGAAGGGGCCTGGCAGACAGAAGAAAGATAAAGAGACAGAAGAAAGAAAGAGGCCAATAACGAGTAAAAAGGGATGTTTGCGAGGTTGGGAGATATACCACAGCGATAATAATAGAAGGGAATCTAGTGGCTGGAAGATGACTGGAATTTGGACTATTTCATTCTATTTTTATGCTGAAAGACTTTATTAAAGCAGAGACAGGAAGAAGATCGAAGCTGATGGAACAGAGACAATGTGGCGCCATAGGTGATACTTAGAAACCCTGAAATTATCATAACAATATAACTGATATAAACCACTTCAGGGAGCATACTGATCTAACTGAGGAGGTGGTTCCATCTAAAGAAAATCAGGAAAATTGAACTTAGGAATACTAAGACGAAAAGTAAAAGTGGAAGCTTCCGAATGTGTGGAGATAACGTATAATTACAGTCACTACCCAGCATTTTTTACCTCCCCACTTCCGGTGCATTTGGAGTGAAAGCTCTTAAACTTAGAGACAGAAAGCTAAAACTTGCTTCAAAATTCCTTTTTCCCCTTCTTCACTCCCTTTTTCCTGTATACAATTGCTCATTTTTTCTTTATTCCCCCAGCATCCGGCACGATGATGAACTATCTCTCCTTCTTCAATCTCTCTTTATAATGATTATAAATATGTAAACTGGGGAAAGAAAAATTGATTGTTGTAATTGATTGTTAAATAATTGAATTAACTTATTTAATTGATTTATTAATAATAGTGATAGTTATACTTTGATTAGATATATAGGGAAAATAGTAAGAACATTAAGTATTATTTAATTAATAACTATAGGATTTCATATATTAATATTATAATTCATTGTGCAATCACAATTAATCCACTTGGGGATGAATGTAATACTATTTGTGTTTAAGAATATTTAAAATAAGGTTAGATAATACATATATTTATTTATAATATTTAAATATAGTTGGATTTGGAATATATATATATATATATATATATATATATATATATATATATATATATATATATATATATATATATATATATATTCTGAGGTTCTCGCAGGTATTTGTATGTGGATCTTTGGTTATTCGGGTTTTCTCCCGCGTAAGTTTGGAAGTATCTAGGCAACGTTTCGATGAAGTCTCATTCATCATCTTCAGGCTTGGTCTTCAGCTTTGTGCTTCTCAGAGTGATGTGAGCTTGCAGCTGCTTCTTCCTTTTAACTGCTAGGGGTGTGACTTGATTGGGTGGGGGCTTGGCTGTGTTTTTATTGGGTGGGGGGGTGTTCTCATTGGCTGGGGGTTTGGCTGTGTTCTGATTGGTTGGGGGGTTGGCTGTGTTCTGATTGGCTGGAGGCGTGTTCTGTTCAGGTGGGGGCTTCATTGTGCTCAGGTTAGTCTTAGTTGCTGGAGGGTTTGAGCTGGTGAGCTGTGATCTTGCTGTTTGGCTTCGAGTTCGTGGTCGTGCTACATCTTCATGGTGGAGGTCAGTTCGCTTCATGTATGGCTCAGAGGGGTTTGAAGTGGGTAGTGATGCAGCCAAACCCCCAACCAATCAGAACACACCCCCACCCAATCAGAACACAGCCAAGCCCCCACCCAATCAAATCACACCCCCACTAGCAGTTAAAAGGAAGAAACAGCTGCAAGCTCACATCACTCTGAGAAGCACAGAGCTGAAGACCAAGCCTGAAGATGATGAATGAGACTTCATCAAAATGTTGCCTAGATACTTCCAATCTTATGTGGGAGAAAACCCGAATAACCAAAGATCCACATACAAATACCCGCGAGAACCTCAGAAAACAAATATTGCACCTCTACTGGGAGGAAACCCACCATCAGACCAGGACTTATGAAAAACTTGAAGTCCAAAGAGCTTCCATTTTATGTGACCTCGCATTCCTATGCAACTGCCGAGATCAAAATTTAATTCCCACAAGCTTCCAATTGAAATTCCACACCAACACAGCAGCCACCAAACGTATCCTAAAAAGAACAGAATTGGCCCTAATTAGAAATGAACTTCACACAAAAAGATTTCTCCTAGACCAAATCAACAAAGATCTCCTCACACTTCACCTCAGACTCAGCAACAAGATTCACCCCTTACTTTGGGACAAATCCAAACAGCTCGCTGTCTGGACAGCCGAAACACAGACCACCCTCAAGACAGACAGACACACCAACAAACTCAGAAAACTACAACAACGCCAGAAACCAACTCCTCCCCCCTCACAGCCACACATGATACAAACAGTGCACAACATCTCAGACAAGATCCTCACCGAAGCCGAAACCAAGGTCCTTTCTAAAGGATTCAACTTTGCTGTCGCTCCCAAACACATCCCCACAGAAACCATCATATGCGGAGTTGAAACCAGCCTGACCAAAACCAACCCTGATGATGCTAATAGAATCAGACTCGAAATCACCAACATCCTCTGCACTAGCAAACCACCCAAAAGCAACTTATCCAAAGAAGAACAAACTGCACTACTTAACCTGAAAGAAGACACCAGCATAATAATCCTACCAGCAGACAAGGGCAACGCAACAGTGGTTATGAACACATCTGACTACCAATCCAAGTTAACCAACCTACTCCAAGACCCCACATACAAACCCCTAAAGACAGACCCCACCACCAACCTAGAAAAAACCACCAGATCCAAAATAAAAGCCTTCCCCATCAGTGAAGAAATCCAGCAAAGAATCATACCCAGAGAGAAATCATCCAGATGCCCTAAACTTTATGGTCTCCCCAAGATACACAAAGAAGGAACCCCACTCAGACCAATAGTCAGCTCCATAGGCTCACCTCTACAAAACCTAGCCAAATTTCTCGCCAAACAATTACAGCCCTATGCAGAATCCATCAACTCACACGTAAGAAACTCATTCCAGTTCATCGAGATCATAAAGAAACAAAACTTACAACCCAGTGACCTACTAGTGAGCTTCGATGTCATATCCCTCTTCACCCAAGTGCCAATAAAAGAAGCCTTGACAGCCATCCAAAACAAATACAACCCCCCCAAGCACATCCTAGATCTGACCAACCACTGCCTATCCAATACATACTTCACCTACAACGGACAAAAATACAAACAAATAGAAGGAGCACCCATGGGATCACCCCTCTCACCTGTCATCGCTAACCTCTACATGGAACACTTTGAAACACAAGCTCTAGAAAAATATGATCACAAACCCAAACTCTGGCTCAGATATGTAGATGACACCTTCATAATCTGGCCACACGGGAAAGAAAAACTGAACAACTTCCTCACATACCTCAACAGCCTACACCCCAAAATACAATTCACCATGGAAACAGAAGCTAACAACCAACTTCCCTTCCTAGATGTCTTGGTATACAAAAAATCCAATGGCTCCCTAGGACACACCATCTACCAGAAGAAAACACATACAAACCGCTATCTACACGCACTCTCACACCACCATGATACCTCCCGCCTACCAGCCATTTGGAAACCCGCCCTCATGAACAGACGCGTACCTAACATGAAGAGTGACACCAGACCCACACCCCTGATAGCCACACAAGATGCCACCACCACACTTCCACGTAGAAAGCAGACTCACACCCACACAGAAGATGAAACACGACCACGGACCAGAAGCTGCACTGCAGCTGCATCACTACCCACCTCAAACCCCTCTGAGCCATACATGAAGCGAACTGACCCCCACCATGAAGATGCAGCACGACCACGAACTCGAAGCCAAACAGCAAGATCACAGCTCACCAGCTCAAACCTTCCAGCAACTAAGACTAACCTGAGCACAATGAAGCCCCCACCTGAACAGAACACGCCTCCAGCCAATCAGAACACAGCCAACCCCCCAACCAATCAGAACACAGCCAAACCCCCAACCAATGAGAACACCCCCCCATCCAATCAGAACACAGCCAAGCCCCCAGCCAATCAAGTCACACCCCCAGGAGCAGTTAAAAGGAAGAAGCAGCTGCAAGCTCACATCACTCTGAGAAGCACACAGCTGATGACCAAGCCTGAAGATGATGAATGAGACTTCATCGAAACGTTGCCCAGATACTTCCAATCTTACGCGGGAGAAAACCCGAATAACCAAAGATCCACATACAAGTACCCGCGAGAACCTCAGAAAACAAATATATATATATATATATATATATATATATATATATATATATATATATATATATGTATGTATGTATGTATGTATGTATGTATGTATGTATGTACGTACATACATACATATATATATATATATATATATATATATATATATATATATATATATATATTCTTAAGTTTTCGCGGGTACTTACATGTCTGGCATTCAGCTTTGTTCGGGTATTTTCCCACGTGGTGCTTTTAAAGTTGTAGCAACGTTTCAGCAGAATCTCATCTGCCATCATCAGGCTTCTGTATGGTGTTTGTCTTGAGTCAGACTTTTACAGTGGTTTCAGATTTAATCAAGATACAAAAAGAGCCCCCCCCCCAAAAAAAAAAACAGACAGAAGATATTAGTAGCAGAACACAGCACACTCCAAGACCAATAAACACAGACCAAGACTCTCAACCAATCAGGAGGAAGAAAAAACCATTCTGACACAGCAATAGGCTGCCCCAAATTTAATTCTGAAACCACTGTAAAAGTCTGACTCAAGACAAACACCATACAGAAGCCTGATGATGGCAGATGAGATTCTGCTGAAACTTTGCTACAACTTTAAAAGCACCACATGGGAAAATACCCGAACAAAGCTGAATGCCAGACATGTAAGTACCTGCGAAAACTTAAGAAAACAAATATCAAACCTCTACGGGGAGGGAATAAACAACCAGATCAAAACCTACGAGAAACTGGAAATTAAAAGAGCAGTAATACTATGTGACCTCCAATTCCTACGCAGCTGCAGAGACAACAATACTACACCAACCTGCTTCAAATTAACATTTCATCAAAGCACAGCAGCCACTAAACGTATCCTGAAAAGAACTGAAATGGCTCTACTAAGGAACGAGCTCCACAGTAAGAGATTTCAATTAGATCAGTTAAACAAAGATTTGCTAGCACTACACCTGGAATTGAGCAGCAAAATCCACCCTCTACTTTGGGACAAGATAAAACAACTTACAACTTGGAGAGCTGAATCTGCAAACATTTACAAACAGGAAAAGCTCTTGAACAAATTAAAGAAATTAGAACATGACAAGAAAACCCCCAAAAACTCACAACAACACCTGAAACAATTAGTGTACAATGTTTCCAACAGAGAACTCACCAAAACAGAAACAGAAGTCCTTACCAAAGGATTCAATTATGCTATAGCACCCAAAAAAATCCCCACAGAATCCATCATATGTGCAGTAGAATCCAGCCTAACTAAATTATATACAGATGAAGCTGATAAAATAAGACACCAAGTTACCAACATTCTATGCACAAGCAAACCACCCAAAAGCAACTTACAGCAAAATGAAATTAAAGCGCTACAAACCCTGAAAAGAGACAGCAGCATAATCATCCTCCCAGCAGATAAAGGGAATGCCACTGTAGTAATGGACAGAAAAGACTATGAAACTAAATTGACAGACCTACTCCAAGACTCCACATACAAACCCATAAACACAGACCCAACCACATATCTGGAAAAATTAACCAAGAAGAAAATTATAACCAGCCACATAAGCAAAGAGATCCAACACACGATCATACCCAGAGAGAAATCTTCCAGATGCCCCAAACTATACGGCCTCCCAAAAATACACAAAGAAGGCATACCTCTCAGACCCATAGTCAGCTCCAGAGGAGCACCACTACAAAACCTGGCTAAACACCTAGCAAAAGAGCTACAGCCCCATGCTGAAACAGCAGCTTCTCATGTACAAAACTCATACCACTTCTTGGAAATGATCAAAGATCTACACGTGGAGAAAGAAGATCTGCTTGTAAGTTTTGACGTGGTTTCACCATTCACTCAAGTCTCGATAAAAGAGACCCTCGAAATCATCAAAAATAAATATCAACCAGCTAAACACCTCATGGAACTAACAGAACACTGCTTAACCAACACATATTTCATATACAAAGGACAAAGATACAAACAAATTGAAGGAGCCCCCATGGGATCACCACTGTCACCTGTCATTGCAAACCTGTTCATGGAAGAATTCGAATCCAGAGCCCTGGCTAATGCCATACTCAAACCCAAACTATGGTTAAGATATATCGATGACACATTCGTGATTTGGCCCCATGGACAAGAAAACCTAAACAACTTCCTAACACACCTAAACAGCACACACCCCAAAATCAAGTTCACCATGGAAACAGAAACAAACAAACAACTACCATTCCTAGATGTACTAATCTACAAAAAAACAGATGGCACACTAGGACAAACCATATACCAGAAGAAAACACACACCAACCGCTACCTCAACGCCCAATCCCACCACCACCCAGCACAGATAAACTCCGTGGCTAAAACACTAATCACTAGAACCAAACGCCTGGCAGACAAGACACACATTAAGACTGAACTATGCACCCTGACTAAAATATTGACAGCCAACGGCTTCCACAAAAGCAAAATCGCCAACTTGATCCACAAAAACACACTGAGACATAATAGAGACCCAGAAGATGAACAGACCTATGGAACAGCTGTCCTGCCCTACATAAGAGGCACTACAGACAAAATTAGTAAGATTCTATACAGACACCACATCAAGACTGCCTTCAAAACAGACAGAAAAATAGCAGCCATCCTCAGGAACCCCAAAGACAAAATTGACCTGGAAAACCAAGGCATATATGAAGTCCCCTGTGCATCATGCCCGGCCACATTCATTGGACAGACCAATAGAAGAATAAGCACCCACCTGGATGAACACAAAAATGCAGTCAAAAAGCTGGAACACACTTCCTCACTCGTCCAACACATGGAAGCCACAGGTCATAACATCAACTTCAATGGCACCAAAACCCTAGCCACCATAGAAAATCCCAGCCACAGAATCATCAGAGAAGCCATAGAGATTGAAAAAAGACCAGAAAGCATGAACAGAAGAGATGATTCCACCAGGCTGTCAATCATTTGGAAGCCTGTACTCACAAACAAAAAAATCTCCACACCACAAGCCAGGCAAACACCTGGGCACAAACAGATCCCCCCTGATACCTCCAGCTCAAACACACCCCAACCAGGCACCCAGATGAAACCCAGCTTCCTAACGAATGATAGCCGTCCATTTACCCGAAGCCAAGCTGCACTAAAGGCCTCCAATAAAGTAACACAATGTTGCCAGCCAATCAAGATACAAAAAGAGCCCCCCCCCAAAAAAAAAACAGACAGAAGATATTAGTAGCAGAACACAGCAAACTCCAAGACCAATAAACACAGACCAAGACTCTCAACCAATCAGGAGGAAGAAAAAACCATTCTGACACAGCAATAGGCTGCCCCAAATTTAAATCTGAAACCACTGTAAAAGTCTGACTCACAGACAAACACCATACAGAAGCCTGATGATGGCAGATGAGATTCTGCTGAAACGTTGCTACAACTTTAAAAGCACCACGTGGGAAAATACCCGAACAAAGCTGAATGCCAGACATGTAAGTACCTGCGAAAACTTAAGAAAACAAATATCTGGCATTCAGCTTTGTTTGGGTATTTTCCCACGTCATAATAGTGGTGCTTTTAAAGCTGTAGCAACGTTTCAGCAGAATCTCATCTGCCATCATCAGGCTTCTGTATATATATATATATATATAATGTGAAGTTATGTATAGAGGCTGAGTATTGAGACCTTACAAAATTATATATGTGATTTAAAATTTGGTTTTAAAATAATACAGTGATAATATTTTTATCTAAAAGGACTTCTACTCCAGTAACCAGCTACGATCACAGCTATCCAGCAGATAGATTAAGTAATTAGATACCGGTCAATCCTAATATAGAGATTCTATTACTGAATGTTAATTTGGGATAATATAATTAACATATTACAACAACAGAAATAAATCTTAAAAGAAATGATTTCCACAACAACTACAGCTCTGAAAACTGGAAGAAAGGTCACCCCGACATTAACAACTACATTGGCAACAGCTTCGCCCATGGCAAAAAAAAACATTGAAGAAACATTTCCAGTGGAGAAACAAACTAACATCTTGAATGCCAACATCCAATCAATTCTGCTGACTTTACAGGAATCAATGATGAAGCTGCAAGAAACAATGATGAAAAACCACAATGAGATGAGAGCAGATATCAATGAACTAAAAGAGGAGATGAGGAAATGAAAAGCAGAAATGAAAGCGGATATCTCCAAAGTAGAGGATGAAGTTGGATTATTACAGCAGGCCTTGGAGAAAAATGAAGCAACAATAAAAGAGGTAGAGAAAAGGACTGAACAAACTGAAAGGAAATTAGAAAGGGTAGATGAAGAATTGAAGAATGTGAGTAAAGAAATGGAGGACTCACTGGTCTACCTAGAGATGGATAAGACTCTACAAACTTGAGATTCCAAAATGTAGCAGAACCCAAAGAAGAAGACTTGGAACAACTAATGGCAGGAATATTTGCTGGACTATTGGAAAAGTGTTAAGTTTGAGCATGGGCAAGAAAGAATGGAGACAAGTTTCTGAACGGTGAACTTCAGCTCTTTATTTACATCGTGACTTGCTCATTAAACAGCAGTAAAACCCGCCTTATATAGGCAAACCTTGTAACGTTTAACCAATAACAAGCTAGGAACGCTAGCTTTTATAACCAATAAGAACTCTCTGTTAAGGGCCAATCGGGTTCCCCGGAACGGGCCAATCCGGTCCGGCCGCTTAACAGCCAATCAGAAGTGCAGGGCTAGAACCCTGCACTTACTCCAAGCTCACACTTTATTAATCATATTGCATACACAACACTCCTTCCCCCTGGCTTCTTAGTTCAGGGCGCAGTTACATAGTACCTTAAATAGGACGGTTGTCTTTTTAGTCTTTTTGATTTCCGTTGTATCGGCTGGTTGCAATCCTGCTGAGGTAGATCATTGTCTGGCAGTGGGGATGACTCTGGTTCAGAGTTCACTTCTATGTCGTTGCCCACATTTTCCGCAATTCCCTGAGGTGCAAACGTTTCTCCCTCCGGCTCCGCTTCCTGAGTTTCTATTAAATCGTTGTTTCCTTCGAACGGGTTTCCTAGGGCTTCATCTTCTTCCGTACCTCCCCCCCCTCAGTTTGGTCATAGGGGAGTTGTGGACTGGCTGCTGCAAGCCGCGACCGTAATTGGTCGATATGCCGTTTCCAAAGTTTATCGTCAAGGCATTGCATGAGGTAGGATCTAGGGCCGGTTACATGTACTACTGTCGCTTCCACCCACAACGGGTCACCCTATAGGTTTTTTGCATAAACCAGGTCTCCTACCTGGAAGGTGCGACAGCGGCCGCTGGATCCTAGTGGTTTCTCCGGTTCATACACAGGGTGCAACCGGTCAAGGTGGGAGCAGAGCTTTCGTCCCATTAGCAGTTCAGCGGGAGTTTTGTTGGTGACGCTATGTGGGGTGATGTGTTGCAAGAAGAGGATTTGGTTGACCTGGTCGTCAATGTTGTCGTAGTCTATCTTTTGCAAGGTTTTCTTCACAAATTGGACCATGCGTTCTGCTCGGCCATTGGTCGCAGGGTACGCAGGCGAGGTGAGCGCATGGCAGATGCCGCAGTCAGCGAGGTACTGCTCGAACGCGAGTGCAGTAAATTGTGGGCCGTTATCGGATACCAGGACGTCTGATAATCCGTGGGTTGCAAAGAGTCTGTTTAAAATCTTGATGACCGCCTCGGAGGTCGTAGTCGTCATGCGATGAATTTCGAGCCAATTGGAGTAGGCATCGACGGTAAGCAGGAAGGTGTGGCCCTTGGTTGGCCCCGCGAAGTCCAGGTGAATTCGGGACCAGGGTCCACGTGGTGTCTCCCATTCAGTAGGCATGGCTTTTGGTGGGGCGTTGCTGACTTCTTGGCATTTGGGACAAGCTTTAACCCACTTTTCGATTTGCTTGTCAATGCCCGGCCACCATGCGTAGCTTCGTGCAAGGGCTTTCATTCACACAATGCCGGTGTGGCCATCGTGCAAAGTTCTCAGCAGCGCTTTTCGGAGCCGTTCTGGGATAACGACTCTATCGCCCCAGATGACACAACCTTTCTGGGAGAAGAGTTCGGTCTGTCGAGACTTGAATAGTGTGAAGTCATCTGATAACTGGTCCAATGGCCATCCGCGTTCTACCCAGCCTAGGACTCGTGCTAGGGTGTGGTCGCGTTTGGTTTCTCTCGCGATATCTCGGGTGGTCAGCGGTGGCGAGTTGAGTGCCTCTATTTGCAACGTGGTTACCGTTGGTGCCGGATCATCGAGGGTCTCTGGAAGCGGTGCTCGGCTCAATGCGTCGGCATGGGGAATAGCTTTCCCCGGGTGGTATTGCAGCCGATAGTTATAAGCAGCTAAGAATTCTGACCATCGGATCATCCTAGGGGATAATATGTAGGGAGTCGGCTTATCTCCGGCTATTATCCCCAACAAAGGCTTGTGGTCAGTCACAATAGTAAAAACCCTACCATACACGTATTCGTGAAATCTTTTCACAGCTGAGACAATTGCGAGGGCTTCTTTATCAATTTGTCCATAGTTCCACTCCGTTTTTGAAAGAGTCTTTGAAAAATATGCAACAGGGGCTTCGTTCCCATTAGGCAGTACATGGCTCAAAATGGCGCCCACCCCGAAAGGCGATGCATCACAGGTTATAACTAATGGCAAAGTCTCGTTATACCGCATGAGTACAGAGTCAGAAGTTAGTTTTTTAACATTTCGGAACGCCTGTTCTTCAAGGTAACCCCATAACCAATTTGCTTTTTTATCTAACAATCGGTGTAACGGTTCAGCGACAGTTGCTTTGTGCGGTAAAAATACATTATAAAAATTGATGAGGCCTAGGAATGCCTGGAGATTGGCCTTGTTTCTTGGCCTGGGAGCATTTTTGATCGCTTTTAATTTACTTTCGGTAGGGTGAATGCCCTGGCTATCAATCAGGTACTCTAAAAACTCAACACTGTCAGTACACAGTTTACATTTGTTTTTTTTAACCTTAAGACCGGCCTCTTGGAATTTTTTTAGGACTAATTTTAACCGGTCCTGTAAGAATTTTTTTGTAGGTGCTGCAATTAATACATCGTCAAAATAGGGGACCACGCCCTTAATCCCTTGCAATAACCTTTCCATAAGGCTCTGAAAAATCCCCAGGGCTACACTTACTCTGAATTGCAGCTGGGTACATTTAAAGGCACCACGGTGCGTCACAATAGTTTGGGCCTGTGCCGTTTTTTCATCTACTGGTAATTGCTGATATGCCTGAGCTAAATCCAATTTAGCGAAAACTTTCCCACCCCCCAGGGAATGAAGGAGGTGCTGCACCACCGGAACTGGATACGCGTTTTGCTGCAGGGCATGGTTCAAAGTGGCCCGGTAGTCCCCACAAATTCGGATTGACCCGTCTGGCTTAATGGGTGTTACAACAGGGGTTTCCCACGTGGAGTGATCGATGGGCTCCAACACCCCCTGAGCTATCAGTTTGTTGAGTTGTTCATCGATTTTTGATTTTAAGGCAAATGGAACTCGACGGGGCTTTAAGCGAATGGGAGCTATTTTTGGATCTAAGCTGAATGAGATCGGGGTCCCCTTGTACTCACCTAAGCTGTCCGTGAAGATGTCCCTGAACTCAGAGATAAGGTCTTCCTCCCAGTCACAGCCACCGACTCGGTTTACGCTGGCCACTTCAATGCCGAGTGGCGCGAACCATTGGAGGCCCAGTAGGCTAGGCCTATCTCTATCGATGACCGTTAAAGGTAAGTAAGCTGTGTGCTTCTTGAAGGAGACTCGGACTCGGCAGGACCCGACGACGGGGATTCGATTCCCCTGGTAGTCCTTGAGGATGAGGCGTTGGAAACGGAGATCTTGGTGTTGAATTGTGGGGATGAGTTGCTTGAGTGTCTTCCAGGACACCATCGAGAGGGACGATCCCGAGTCGAACTCCATGTGGCAAGGCTGGTTCTCGATGGCTACCGTGACTCGGATTTTCTTAGTGTCCAAGGCTGAGGCGTGACTGATAGTGATAGTATGGTGAGCCTCTTCTCTCTGCAAAGCTCGGTTTCTGTAGGAGTGGTTTACTGGCTCTCGCCTTACAGGACGGTTTCCTGTCGATTGGCGATAGTTAGCCCCTTTTGAGGCCTGGCTGGATCCTGGCAAGCTGCGGCAGACCCGTCCGATGTGGCCTCATTTCCCGCACTCATGGCAGAGTGCGTCACAGAATCTGCATTCGGATCTGGCATGGTTGGCTCCACAGCCAGTGCAAGGGCGTAAGGGCTTCGGGCGAGGGTCCCGATCGGACCGCAGTCGATGGACCCCTTCTTCGTCACTGTCTGACGATGAAGAGAGGTCCTCGTGGTGCATTGTCGCAAGCTGCCCTTCTGAACTAGGTGAGATTTCGCTGGCCGGTGGTGGTACCGGAGTGCGGTTTTGGAGTAGTTGTGCAGCCGACTTCTTGGTTGCTTCCGCTGGGGTAGCATCGGCAATGGCGTCGGCAAGGCTGATGTTGCCTTTCACCATCAGCTTGCTTTGGACGCCTGGTGCATCTAATCCCAGAACTATGCGATCTCTTAGTGCTTCTTCTAGATTGGTGAATCCGCAGAGGCCTCCCAAATTTCAGAGGTCTGCTATGAAGTTGGCCACGCTTTCTCCCTTTCGCTGGCTTCTTTGATAAAACTCGTGGCGTCTCACGAGCTTAGGCACAGTCGGGGCATAGTGGTCTTGCAGGATAGGTTCGAGGTCATCCCAATCCATGGCCTTCACTTCTCGGGGTTTGGCTAGTGCTTTAGCCATCTTAAATACGGTTGGACCGCAATGCATTAGGAACACCACCCGTTTCTTCCCGGCTGTGGCGTCCTTTAAGTTGTTCGTCTCTAGGAACATTTGGAAACGATCCATGTAAGACTCCCAGTCTTCTTGTGTTGGATCGAAAGGAGCGGGTGGTACGATGCCGCCGGACATGGTTCCGTTGTTGGCGTCGTCTGTCACGTGCTCAGTGTTCTTCGAAGTTTCGTTAGTTCAGATGTCTCCACATCCCACCTTCATTGCCAGTGTTAAGTTTGAGCATGGGCGAGAAAAAATGGAGACAAATTTCCGAACGGTGAACTTCAGCTCTTTATTTACATCGTGACTTGCTCATTTAACAGCAGTAAAACCCGCCTTATATAGGCAAACCTTGTAACATTTAACCAATAACAAGCTAGGAATGCTAGCTTTTATAACCAATAAGAACTCTCTGTTAAGGGCCAATCGGGTTCCCTGGAACGGGCCAATCCGGTCCGGCCGCTTAACAACCAATCAGAAGTGCAGGGCCAGAACCCTGCACTTACTCCAAGCTCACACTTTATTAATCATATTGCATACACAACAAAAAGATAAAGATGACATCTTGAGGGAGTTTGATGAAGTTACAGGATTAGCACTAATTATGCAAGATGCCACAAATGCCCAAGAGAAGTCCATATACAATTTGCGAGAAGAAGTGTCCGAGATATCCTATATAGGATGTCAGGAGATGAAACAATCACATACAAAGGCAAAGAAGTCTTGGTTCTCAAACAAATATCAAGATGAGTAAGAGAACAAAGACAAGATTATAAATTCTTATCAGCTTACCTAAACCAGAAAAGAATCATATTTAAATGGCTAACCCCAGAGGGGATGTTAGTTTCTTGGGATGAAAGGAAAATCCAAATAGACTCCATGGAAAAGGCCCAGGAATTTTATGAGCAATTGGTAGGCCCGGAAGACCAGAGTAGTAAGGATGAACTGGAAATGAACTCCCAGGAAGATCAAGGCTATCATAAGAACAGAGATGGAACTTTAGGAAATCAAGGAAATACTCATCTACATCAGGAGAGAGAAGAAAGGAGGACACATCTTCAGGCACAAGGAGAGACCAGAGCCATTACAAGACACAAAGAGCAAAACAGAACTAATTAAATGGAAGAAGAAAAGAAACTACTATCAATTAATATAAATGGTTTAAACTCGACAATAAAAAGGAAAAGGATAATAGCCAAACTAATCAAATAAAATGCTGATATAGTATGTCTACAAGAAACTCATATGAAGAAAACAGATGAAAAATACTTAGAATGTCCAAAATTAGGGAAGCTATTCACTGCAGGTGGGCTTCATAATATTCCAGAATATCTAGCACAATTCTTAAGTTATTCCTAATTTTCTTGTTAGGGAGAAATACATTTTGATCCTTATGAATTAGAATTCTTTTTAGTCTGCTTGCTATAATGGTGGTGAATATTTCATAATCAGCATTTAACAAAGAGATTGACCTATAATTTTGTATCAATCGGGCATCTGTATCCTCCTTCAGAATCAACGAAATCAGTGTCTCCCTCCATGAGTCCGGCATTTTGGCTGCAACCAGTACCTCATTGTATAATTCCACCATTAAGGGTCCTATTTGTTCTTCTATTATTTTGTAGGATACCTACAAAATAATACCATCTGGACCTGGAGTTTTGTTATTTTTCTGGGTTCCTATTGCTAATTTCAATTCAGTCAACATTATATCTTTAGTTAAATCTCTTTCATTTCCTCCTTAATTAACCTATCTTTTACTTCTCCAAGATAATCCCTTATCAGATCTTCATCCACATCCTCCATTTTGTACAGATCCTCAAAATATTTGTATACAATTTATTTTTTATGTTTTCTATTGCATAGTGGCTGTCCCCATTTTTATCTAATAGTTGCTAGATTAATCTCTTCTCCTTTTCCTTTTTGAGTCTGTAAGAGAGCCATCTCCCTTATTGGCCTGTTCAAAGTATGTCTGTCTAGTTATATTCAAATTTTTAATCATTTTCCCTTGTTCTATTAGATTAAGTTTGTGCTTAGTTACTATCATCTGATTTTTCAAACTAGCATCTTTTGGTGTATTTTGTAGTTGAGTTTCCAATTCCTTAATCTTTTGCTGTAATTTATTTTGTTGGACATATTTTTCTTTATTTCTTTTTGTGGTATATGATATTGTAATCCCCCTTATGACTGCTTTCATCATAAGTTGATGAAATCCCATAAGTTCTATGTAGTAGTATCATCATTGTTATTTTCACTAAGAAAGTAGTTTAGTTCTTCCTTAAGTCTCTTAATAAATTCTTTATCTTTTACTAATTGGGTATTTAAGGTCCACCTTCTCCTTGTCTTTTTTCTACTCTTCCAAATTATCTGAAGGGGGTTGTGGTCTGTCCACACATTTGATAGAATTTCTGTCTCCTCTATTACATTTGCTAATTCTCCATTCATCCAAGCGATATCAATCCATGTCCACAGTTGATGTGGATTTCAATAGAACATGAATTGTTTTTTTTAAACAAATTTCATTAATTTTTAAAAACAATACACAAACAAACAAAACGTAGAGTATAATAACATAAGACATCTTTTCTGAAAAACAAATAAAACATCTTATTTAAAGACAGGATAGTTCCAAATTATCACATTTCCATACAAGCACAATTTAATATGTATATTTATTATCTGTTCAACTTCATATCTTTTCCCAACTTCTCTTTATTTCTCCCTTTCCTTCTATTCAATTATATTTCTTTTGCCTTGGATTATATATATTCATTGTATCTATCTGTCTTATTTACAATTTCGTTATTCTCTTCCAACATTCTTCTAGCGTTTTATTAATTCAAACATAGACAAACAAAACACAAAACATAAATACATAAAACTTCTTTTTGGAAAGCAGCTTACCCCGGGTTACATCTTTTTGTATAGACATAAATCAGATTCATGCTCACTTAATATACAATTTCATATCTTATTTAACATTCTGTATTTTCCATATATTTTCTCTCTTCTATTCACTAATTCCATTTTATCTATTTCATCTCAATTTAGATAATTATACTTGCATCTTTTATCCATTCTCTTTCAATTATCTATTTATCTTTTCTTTCCAATACAATATTTCTCCTGTAATCACTGGTTGAATATGACAACTTTTTATCTTTCACCTAAATTTAACACTTAAAATAATACTCACTTTCCATACTGATTCTGCTTAGTACATTCTAAGTACTACATTTTAGGATAATAAAACAGAAAAAAGAGAAATAAGTTTATAATATAGTAAAAACAATATTCCATAGAAAGTTAAACTCTATTGTTAAATCAATGTAAGTGGATGGCTTTTTGTAACAACTGCAGGGATTCAGTTGGCAAAATGGGACAAAACTCACAAATAATACATTCCCTTTAATGCATGATTAACTCATATAATATTTCAGTTTTCTAACTCGATTTCAAATACTAATATCTACAATACAGTCTTATGTACCTTTGCAGAATCATTTTTTTCAAAATTATATATTACCCTTTGTCTCTGAAAAAAACCTGTTTTTTAACATCTTGTTTTAAACCTTTACAACTTCTTTTTCCTTTTTCCCTTCCTTTCTTCTCAATTCTAAACTTTTTGCCCCCCCATCTCTCAAACTCCACTCTCTTAATCTTCCCTCTCCATTGTATTTCTCTTTTCTGTTGCTTTCTGACATTGTATCAATTTTTCATCTTATTTTTCCCTTTCTTGATTGCTTTTTTAAGTTCTGAGTTCTCCATTTTCTTCCCCTCCCCCTTTCTCTTTTCTTCCTCAATTAAGATCATCTGTCCATTATAGATGGCTTCTTCTTCTTCATCCCAGCCCTCTTGTTGTTGTATTTCTTGGTAGGTAGAAATCGCCATTTCTAAAAAGTGAAAAATAGATACAGAAGAGTCCTTGCCTTCTTGTTCCTCTTCTTTTAGCTTCTGAAATTCCATTTGCAATTCTTCAACAGTTAATGCCATTTTTATTTCTTTTTAAGAACAACCCAAATGTTTTTAATCTTTCAAGAAGTAGTTCCCAAAAGTCACAAAGTCACAAAGCAAGCCAAGTCAGAACAAACTGTTTCATTTAGCACTTTCTTTTTATATTTTCTCTTCCTAGGGTAGAATTCAATTACACAGTTCCAAAGTAATTTTTTAGAAGTCTTATTGCCATTTATTTCTGGTCTTATAAACTCCAAGCAGTCTCCTTCAATACAATCTTAAAATAAATTCTTTACCTCTTCCCTCCCACTTATAGCAAAAAAAAAAAAATATTAGCTTTTAATTCCAATGTTCAGATATCTTTTATCCCCTTGGCTTTAAATTTCAAGTTTAGTTACCTTCTATGCCCAAGCAGGTTTTTCAGATTTCCATCTGCTATTTCCGTGGAGAGGAGAGTGAGAAAAAATAACTTTCCCTTTAATTTTCTTCCGCCGCTTTTACAGTCTTCTTGGGAAACAATGTATCATTCAAACAATTAACTTTCCAGGGTATTTAAAGGTTCCTTGCTATCCCGGTTCAGCCAAAAACTTTCACTTTCTCCAACTTCCTCCTGCACAATCTTACCTGGCTGCAGGCTTTTTTGTGGCGGGCATTGCTGACCACCGCTCCACCACCTTGGGAAAAAGGAGTTTAGCCAGCTGAGGAGGGGGGTTGCGATACCCCCAAGCCCCTACCCGGATCTCCTCTGTCTTCGGTTGCCTCTATGGGGCAACCATATCCTCCAGATCCAGCTGGATCGGAGGCACTTTGGCGGCGAGTGCAGCAGGAACCGCACATGATTGAGGATCCCTGCCGCCGCCGAAGCCTGCAAACCGGAAGTTTCCCAGAACGTGAATTGTTTTTTATCCGGGTTTAGCTTCCTTCAAATATCTATCAGATTTAATTCAGCCATCATATCTAAACATGTTTTGGTAATTCTCTTTTCTTCTTCCCACTTTCCCCCCCCACTACTATGGTCTTTTTGATGGTCTGCTGTGGCATTAAAGACTCCTATGATGCAGATATTTCTTTTTTCTAATCTTGCTATTTTTTCATGTAGATTTTTTAAAAATTCCTTTTGGTTTTCATTGCAGGCATAAATTACAACTAATAAGGTTGGTTTTAGATTGATCCAAACTTGTATAACCAGAATTCTTCCATCAGGATCTGTCAGAATTAAATCTGCTTTCATATTATCTTTAACATATATAGCTATCCCTTTCTTTTTCCCTGAATCTGCAGGTGCAACAAAAAATTTCCCTAGTTTAGGACATTCTATGTATTTTTCATCTGATTATCTAATGTGGGTCTCCTGTAAGCATACTACGTTTTGTTTAATTAATTTCACTAATATTCTTTTCCTTTTTGTTGTTGAATTTAGGCCATTTATATTAATAAATAATATTTTTACCTCCTCTTCCATTTCCTTAATTAAATCTCACTCTTTGTCTTGTAGTTGCTCTAGTTTCTCTTTGTGTTTGATAGACTATCCTACAGTCTTCTCCTTCTTGTTGTTGTTGGGTTGTTTTTCCATTTCCTTGATTCCTGTCTCTATTTCTTTGTTGTCCTTGGTCTTCTTGGGAGTTAGATTTCAGTTCGTCTTTACTACTATGATCTTCCAGTCCTACTAGCTGTTTATGGAATTCTTGAGCCTTCTCCAAGCTATCTATTTTAATTTTCCTCTCCTCCCACTTAATTAACATCCCTTCCGGGACTAACCATTTAAATAGAATATCTTTTTGGTTCAGTTGCACAGCCAGGAATTTATAATCACATCTTTGTTGTCTCACCTTCTTGGAATTTGCTTGAGAACTTGGACCTCTTTACCTTTGTATATGATTGCTTCTTCTCTAGTTATTTTATAGATAATATCGCAGACCTTCCTTCTCACCAACCTTACATGGACTTCTTTTGGGGGCCTATGACATCTCGCATAACTCATGCTAACTCTATAAACATCATCCAACACTTTCAGAACATCATCCTTGTCCTTCTCAAGTGTTTCAGCTAGCATTTCAGCCATCACCTGTTCCAAATCTTCCTGATTCCCCCTCTTCACAAGACTCTATATCTGTTGATTCCTATGGCCCATTTTGTGTCAGTGGGCCCTGATCTTTGATTCAGCAAATTTGGAAAGCCTTCACATTGCCAAGATCAAAGGCAACTTAGCCCAATTCCTTCTTTAACTACATACACTGTGTATGTGATTGTCAAGAAATGTTGCATGATCACTTTATTTTCCTCAGCTCCCATTCTAAGATTTAAGTAGCATTCTGACTTTCTTGTCTACCTTGATGCCTTGAAGAATATGCTTTATGTTTACATTAATCACTTATACTTTTCCTCAACTTTAAATCCTGATAGTCACAAAGGGTCATCCCACGATTGTGCGTTTATGCACGCTCCTAAATAGTATCATTTCTATTAAATCATGCCAGCAATATCTGAAAATATTTCAGATTTCCTTTCTATTAATCAATGTACGCTCAAACCATTTGTCACAGTGCTTCCTTTCAGAGGCAATTTCTCATGTATGTTGTATGTCTGTGCGTATGTCTTTCTCTATGTTTGTGTTTGGTTCTCAGTGAGACTCATGTTTAGAGTCTCATCTCTAGAGTCAGAAAAGAAAGTATTTGATGATAGTCCCCTTTCCACTTGAGTCTTGACTCACTCTCAGCCTGGGCCAACAATGTCTGATTCATTCTCAGAAGATGAATGTGATAACCTTTACATTCAAACAGGTAATTTACTTGTTGCATGTCTCCTCAGGAAGCTGCAATGACAAAGGGGAAAGGCAGAACCATCAAAACCTTTAAATAAAAATATCTAAAATGAAATCCTGTTTTAGAAAGAAGGAATGCATTGATATGAAAGCCACCAGCAGCAGCTGCAGAGGGAAGACAAACAATATTTAAGCTTAATCATATCAAATCATAATGCAACTTTTTTTTGCTTACAATTCTGGACACACCTTACGGTGCATTTTTCAAGAACATTTGGATCATATCAGGTACCAGTAAGCCTTTTAAATAGCAGATGATAGAACTTAAGAAACCTTGGCTGTTTTTGCAAAAAGCCAGAGTCAAAATAGGATCAAACTTAGTTTGCAGATGGTTAGAAAGAACCTTCACTGACTGTACACCCATGCAATAATGTAATGATGTATCCAATGCAATTGTGGCTTCTTATAGACATCTGCAGGGGATGGCAGCTTCTAAGGTAGAGTTTATTGCTTTATTTTATTGTTGTCTTATTCGCAAGGCTAGTCTTGCTAGCAGAGGTAACTGGAGGTTGTATGATTGGAGATTGTGGTGGCCTAGAGTTAAGAAGAACACTATCAATGGTCCACTGGATGTTGAGATTTCTAGGGAATTATTACTGTCAGTGCTGTTAGATTGAAGTAAGCATTGACAGGCTGGGGAGAAAGCTAGGGAAAAAACAATTCATCTCCCTTAAGAAAAAAAATGCAAATACAGATCTGGCTTGCTTACAGTGCCATCTGCTGCCAAGCAAAGGGAATTGCTTCACAGGGGAGAGGAATGGCAGGCAGTTGACCTGGATGAAGAGAAGAGAAGAGAAAAGAAGAGAAGAGAAGAGAAGAGAAGAGAAGAGAAGAGAAGAGAAGAGAAGAGAAGAGAAGAGAAGAGAAGAGAAGAGAAGATTGAATCAAATCAGAGTTGAAAGGGATCTTTGAGGTCTTCTAGTCCAACCCTCTGCTCAGGCATTTCAGACAAATGGTTATCTAATCTCTTCTTTAAAACTTCTAGCATTGGAACATTCACAAATTCTGGAGGCAAGTTTGATCAGACCAAGAGGGCTGGAAGGCTGGAAATGTGCACAGAGGGTTCCATGTGCTTCCCAAAAGCTTTTTGGTGTGTTTTCCTCCCAAGACTTTTAAAAAGTTTTATCAAATTATAATTTTAAATGTGTCCTGACAATGAAAGGGTTGAAGGACTGCTGACTAATCACATTAAGTTGATTACATTTTAATTAACTGATATGTTAATGAATGAAATTAACAGGGCATTCAGCCCAAAATACAGTCTTTAACTCAGCAAATATAAATGGTTTGCATACAACATCCCAGAAGGGAGCTGTTGTAAAAATTTCCTTGGCTGTATTTGTACAACATACTGACTTCACTGAATTATGGGTTTATAAAATAATCCAATTATGTGGGTTCACACATGTTTGAGGAGGTCAGTTTACATTTTAGGTGTTGCATTTGCACAATCTAATCTGTTTAGTTGCTGTTATCTGTACATTGTATACTATATTTACTTTAGAAAGATAAGTGTGACTACACTTGTTTGAGTTACAAATCAGACAATATTTTAGCCAAGTTATGTTGTACAAAATCATCCTTTCTACTTGAAAATTTAGAGAAAACATAAGCATTACCTTCACCCACTTAGCTTCATCGCTTTTTTATTTGTACACTGGTTCTTTTGTTTGAGGACCACAAAAACTGGGAGCCTATACTGTAGTATAAAATATTAGGATTGTGCATATTTCAGATTTTATCCAGAAATTGTGCTTCAGAATGTGCAGGAACACAGCATCTCACAAATAGAAACATCTCAACATTATTCCAAAGAATAGAGTAGCATTTGGGGGAAATGTATAGCATAGTGTTTCTCAATCCTGGTTGTTTTTGTTGTTTTTGTTGTTGTTAGCATATGCTATTTTATATTAGCCAGGAGACTACAATGCTATTGGGGAATAGCAGTTTGGCTGCCAATTTACCAGCTGTGTTGTAGGACATGCTCATGTACTTCCCAAGACGCACCAGAGGAGGATGAGCTGCCTTTGCACCAGAAAGAAAGATGAGTGGCTCTTCCTGAAGTGCCATCCTAGGCAGGGGTGGGATTCAATTTTTTTAACAACCGGTTCTGTGGGCATGGCTTAGGTGGTGGGTATGGCTTGGTGGTCATGTGACTGGGTGGACATGGCTTGGTGGTCATGTTATTGGCTGGGTGTGGCCAACTCAATATCACTCACATCAAGGCACGCATCTCCTTGCCTGGCCTCTCAAGACTGTGGGGATGCTACAACAGTCATAAGTGTGAAAATGGTCACAAGTCACTTTTTTCAGTACCATTGTTACTTTGAATGGTCACTCACCCAAGCAAAGTATCAGCAAAGGTGAGGAAAAAATCTCCAGAGAAGTTCCTGAGACAGGAAGTCTAGTCCTGCCACGAATGTAATAAGGGTTCATGAAGAGGCAGTTTCTGTAAGCAACACCAGAATGTTTCCTTCCTACCTTCCTTACCAGATTAGACCAGTAATTTCTTCTAACAACCGGTTCTCTAAACTGCTTAGAATGTTAACAACCGTTCTAGCGAATAGGTGCAAACTGGTAGAATCCCACGCCTGATCCTAGGCCCTCTCCCTTCTCTGGACCGGACTCATAAACAGGTGCTGCAATGAGGAAGGTTCAGTAATCTGATTGCCTGCATGGAGCACCAGTTTGTCTCCCTACCAAATGGGACTTATTTATCTACTTGCATAGAACATGCTTTCCAACTGTTAGGTGAACAGAAGCTGAGGTGAGTGATGGGAGCTCACCCCATCACACAGTGCTAGGACTTGAACTGCTAAAGTGAAGACCACCTCCTGCATCGTTAAGCCACTGAGCCACCATGCCTCCTCAACCTTGGTGACTTCAGATGTGCAGACAAGGCTAACTGGGGAATTCCAGGAATCTTAAAATCGCCCAGGTTGAGAAACAATAGTATAGCAACATATCAATCTAATAAATATATCTCTAGAATTTCTTAAGAATGGGGAGTACAGATAGGAGTATAGATAGGATGTTTAACTCTTCACTGAAAAGCAATAAGAAATTAAATACCTTATTTAGTCCTACCATTTGGTCATTCATGTATTGCTCTCTATTAACATTGTTTCCCACAACCAAATCGGCTGTATGGCTTTTCTTTCGAAAAGCAGTTTATCAAACAAGCTTCTTAAAGGGGAACATTGTAAAGCTGAAGAAAATGTTAACCAATGTGTAGATGCGAGGAAAATTTATGAAAGAATTCTGAAATATCAGTCTTATTTTAAGAATAAACTCCTCAGATTCTTAGCAGTATAAAGATCTGTAAGCTTATGTTCTGAAGTCAGAGGTGTGTGTGTGTGTGTGTGTTTAAATCATGCTTCTGCTTGTCTTATCACATAGTTTCATAGCTTCTACTTGAAACGGTATCCATAGAAACATTCTTTTGTTATTACTATCCCAAGGAAATAATGTTTCAATTGTCCTAAACTCTCCACTACAGGTCAGAATGGAAAAGCAAGGGAAATTATATCCATAGCTGACCATAGTGAATCTCTGGCAAAAGATTTATTGTTACAGTTATTTTTAAAACAGAGGCCTGTGGGGTCAAAATCAGCACTCCAGTCACTTTTAGTTAAGCAATACCAGACTTATAATACCTTGGAGTTAAGAGATATGATGGAAAGTTACAAAGGAACACAGAAATGAGGACTGTTTTTAATCACACAGGTTACTAACAATGGCAAAACACACAGGACAATATTCACCCCAGAGATGATTTTACTTCCTCTGCTTGCTCTGGGCTCATTACCAAATTAGATTACTTTCCATCGCCCCCACTGAGGGCCACATCTGGGCTGTGGTTGACCTCAGGGGGCAAGGCGGGCCCAGCCAACTGAGTGGGCATGATGCCACTCTCCAAACTGCTGGCATGTTTCCTCTTCGCACTGGGTAAACCGGGACGAAGCCATGCGGGCAGGCTCCCTACATTTTCCAAAATGGCCCTGTGGGCTGGATCCAACCACATCGCAGGCCAGATCTGGCCCATGGGCCTTGTGTGTGACACCCCTGGGCTAGAGTCATCAATTTAGTGGGATAGGCATATTCATGCATAGTACTCCCATTTTTTTTCCTTTTAACTACTCTGTAACACCTTGTATTGGAGTGGAGTCAGAGTGATTGAATGGAGCTGAGGGTTTACTGGCCGGACACCCTTCCTGATACCTATGCAGACCTCACAGCATATACTTTCTCTTTGCGCCCAGAGAGAGAAATATCTACTGCTAGGATCAAATTCACAGCCTCCTGATGGTGAGGTGAGAGCTCCATCTCAGAGCCACCTTGCTGCTCATGCATAGGACACCCATGGCTTCCATTAATCTTCTTGAGAAACTGCACATCTCTGGATATCAATAACCATTTGAACTACAGATAAAAATCCTGAAAAAGGTGTGGTCTTGTTTTTCTCCACAGGCATTGTAGTTTAGCACAGGGGTCACCAATCTTTCAGATGTCTAGGAACACTAAACTCATAGTTTTAAATCCCGCAGACCACAAATACGAATCCAGCGTGCCACTCGCCGAAGCACCTGGACTCCCAATGATGGGATGGGGTCAGGGGTGGGATTCAGCCAGTTCGGGCCGGATCGTGCAAACTGGATGTTAATTTTACATCCAGTTCCCCAAACCAGTAGTTCTAATGACCAGCTGGCTCCACCCACCCCACCCTGCGGCTCCCAGGAGTCCCCACTAGGCCTGTCTGGCTCCCAGTTAAGTGCAGGGAGGCCTCCTGGGAGTGAAAACAGGGTATATGAGTGTGGCGGCGGCCGCCATGCCCTGTTTTTGCTCCCAGGAGGCTCCAGGGAGGCTTGCTAGGCCCAAAAGAGGGCACAGGGGGTGCAGCCGGGAGCCTCATGTCCTATTTTTGCTCCCAGGAGGCTCTAGATAGGCTTGCTAGGCCCCATTTTGGGCCTAGGAGGCCTCCCTGCAGCCTCTTGGGAGCATCCAGCCATCCAGTATGCCTGGATTCCAGGGCTGCCAACCTTGAGTGATAGTTCGGAGTGAGACACTGCGAGGGAGCGAGGGGGGGATGGTGTGGAAGGGGGGTGTCCCCCCTTCCACGGTAGGGAGCTTTGACAATTTTACATTTTAAATGGTGCAATCTGATGCATACTTTAGTCATGATTTGGACATATACATACATACATACATACATACATGCAAGCAGCACCAATGTACTTGAACCGGATTTGTAAGATATTAATAATGCAGTTCACTGACCATGAATAATTGAAGTTCCTGACTTGTAACTGCAGTATTCTACCTCAACTGACTTTATTAGCTTAGTGATGTACTATAGACCACTATAGGATGAATTCAATGTGCAACAAAAAGACAAAAACCCGAAACAACTACAGAGATAATGCAAATACATCAATGGGTATTCTTCTTTCTGTATCAAATACCATACTACATGCCAATATCAAATGCTATAGTCTCAGTCTTTAATTATATACTAACTTGTTGACTGAAATAGGGGTTCATAATTTCAGACATGTATAAACTAAACATTTAATCAAATAATGAGTGCTTCATATAAATATACATATTGTTAACTGTAAAACTCATCTACTGTATTCTGAAGCTTGAGCACAGTGAGGAAACAGTATATTATTTATTGGGTAAGTTTAGATTCTGAACTTAATGGTCTTACTGCTCTTTGGATGGTAAATTGTGTTAAGATTAGAATATGTTCTAGTTGAGTCAGGGCTATCCCAATTTGGGGCTGAGAAGCCTACTGGCATCAAAAAAAGTCCTTATTGAGTCCTTATCTAAGGGTTTGAAAATATGATAATAATGTAGTACAGTCCTGTCGATCTGGTGCATGGAGACCTAGGATTTAAACTCAAAGGAGAAAGAGGAAAAAGTGATTCCTTCATCCACTGCCAGAGATGTAATCCTGTCAGTCCTCCAACCTTTCTATTAAGTATTTTGCAAAAAAGCTGCCCAGCCCCTTTATAGATCAGCCTGGCGCGCTTCTCGCCTTGCTGGTTTGGGAAGACTCTTTTGGATCAGCTAAAAGAGAGCATAAGGCGTGTAAAGGGGTGGTAATAATAATTATAATAATAATAAAATTTAAAATAATAATAATTTTATTCAGAGTTGTGTTGGATCTCTTTTTTGGGGGGGGGGTTGTCCCATTCTTTCTTGGTGTTCTTTCTGTCCTTTTTGCTTTTTTAAATGGTCTTTCTCCCCTGGGTCAGAAATCCAGCCAGAGAAAATAAAGAAACATCACCAAAGATTTAAACACCAAAGGGTTAAATGGAAGCCACTCCGTTGGCTTTGCTTACCATTGTTATTACTGGCCGAGGCTGGAAAGAGGCTTTGCCAGCCCCCTCGTGTCCTTCTTTGGAAAGCCTAGGGCAGCTGGCTTGTCCCAGAGGACATTGCAGAGAGGGAGAGGGCGGGGCAAAGTGGCTGCGAGCGCCCCAGGCGGCGAAGAAGCCTCCTGCTCTTCGCTTTCCTGAAGCGATAATGATCGGCATCGTGACAGTTACGGGACGCCGGCAGAAGGATTAAGGCGGGAAAAGAGGCGCGGTGGGGTGGCTGGGCAGGGCGGGGTGGCTGGGCAGGGCGGGGCGGCGCTGGGAGCTCATCCTTCTCCTAAGCTAAGAGGAATATTCGGAATATAATCAGAGAATGTAGGGATATTTTTGTACATTCCATGATTTTGGGGGTTTAGCGTGAGATTTTGTTTATCAGAGTGAGACAGTCAAAATTGATTGAATTGCGTGAGTCTCACGCTGATTGCGTGAGAGTTGGCAGCCCTGGGATTCAATGTTTAGCCAAAAGAACATTTGGAGTTAATACAGTATTGATTACTGCCTTGGGAATGTTCTAGGTAAACAAAACTGTGCAGTCTCCTAAAACTGTTGGAGCCAATCTTCTTTCTTTATTCCATATCCTCCTCTTCAAAACAAGTAAGTGTCTCTGCTTTTTCATGCCAGGCTTAGTGTGGCAAGTTCAGAGTGGATTTTGAAGAGAACAGCTTACCTGTAGGTCTCATTCATTTGCTCAATTTCAGAGTATACATTACACAATTTCCCAAGCATAATTTAGACTATTCAGCAGTTTGTCTAACTGCTGATTCATGGTTACATCATTGCTTCTATTGCAGTCACAACCTTTATGGAATCCAATGGCCTTTTAAATTTGACAAGCAAAAAACACAGTCACTATTTTTCACAAATATTTTCCCTCTTCCACTTTGTGGTTCTATATTCAACATATAAAATTATGTGCTGTGTTACATGCAGGCAGTTTGCAAACCTGTGTTTTTTGTTGTTGGAAGGCAACTCTTTAATTTGAAGATAGTGGTAAATTCTTGGTAATAAAATGACAAGTAGAAAGGCTCACTTCCACATAAGAAGGAAGGGGTTAGAAAGAATGAGAAGGTTAACCTTTGCTTTGTTTCCAATCTCGATTTCATGACTTGGTCTTCATAAAAAGTAGCTTTTGAATTGAAGCCATATGTGTTAAAACAAAAATCTTTCTGTTTAAGTACAAGTATGCAAAAAGTTTCAAGATTAATCCAAGATGTTTAATGGCCTTAAATATCTGGATGTTATACAAAGTAAAAAGAGGTTCCAGCTGAAAATATGCCATGAATAGCATAGAATGCATGGTAGCTGTTATGTTCTGCGCATGGGTGCAAGGAACAGAGACAAGGCAGTGAACAGTGAACTTCAACTCTTTATTAATCATGCTGAACAGAGCAAAACCGTAGGGCAGCAGCAGCCCTTTTATAAGGTAGGCTGCTGACCTATTAGCCAGTGAGAAACATGGAAGAGTTAAACCCTTGAACCAATGAGAGTTGGCCCATTAACAGCCAATCAGATTCCCCAGAAAGGACCAATCCGATATTGCTATTATCGACCAATCAGAAGTGCAGGATTAGAACCCTGCTTTTTCTTAAGGTTTGTTAAAACTTTATTAAACGCCTTATTAGTTCATAATACCCCTTCCCCCCAGGTTCCGTTTGAGGGGTGCGGTGACGTAATCCCATAGATATGCAGCTTGTTTTAACTATTAGATTTGCGCTGTCCCACCGGTTCCCGTCTGTAGTCCAGTTTCGGCGGGACGTCTTTTGATATATCTGGTACAGGCGGTTCCGCATCCTCACTGGACGACTCGGTGCCGCTAATTCTGTCGTTGTTGTCCTCCGATCTCTGCGAGCTTGCCTCCGTTGAGGTATTCCTCTGTGGCGAGGCCATCCCCCTCCCTGATTCTTCTTATGTATCACGCCTGGCTGCTGACTTCCTTCGATTCTGCTTTCCACCATCTCGAATTTGGTTTCTTCGACATCCCCTCCCCCCTCAGTTTGAGAGTCACAGGAGTCGCGGGAACTGGGTTGTAGCCTAGAGCGAAGCTGATCGATATGGCGTTTCCACATTTTTCTGTCCCATGTTTGCATGCGGTACGATCTGGGCCCAGTGGTTTGAGTTACGGTTGCTTCGACCCATAAAGGTTTGCCAGAAAGGTTTTTAGCGAAAACTAAGTCACCTACCATGAACTGGCAGCATTTTCCGCTAGATCCACAGGGTTTCTCTGGCTCGTAGGACAGGTGGAGCCAGTCGAGGTGGGAACGGAGCTTGCGTCCCATTAACAGTTCAGCTGGAGTCTTGTTGGTGACACTGTGCGGGGTGATGTGTTGGAGTAGGAGTATTCTGTTTAGTTTGTCGTCAATGTCCCCATTGTCCATTTTGTGGAGAGTTTTTTTAACAAATTGGACCATGCACTCGGCCCTGCTGTTAGCCGCAGGGTGGGCTGGCGAAGTTAGCGCATGGCGGATACCCCGGTCCACTAAGTATTGTTCAAACGCCAGGGCAGTGAACTGGGGTCCGTTGTCGGAGACCAGAACGTCTGGCAGCCCATGCGTTGCGAATGGCCTATTCAATTTTCGGATGACGGACTTGGTTGTAGTATTCTTCATTTTGTGGATCTCGAGCCAGTTGGAATAGGCATCCACTGTTACGAGGAACATATGTCCCTTAGTAGGTCCCGCAAAGTCAACGTGGATGCGGGACCACGGCCCCCGGGGGGTTTCCCACTCTGTTGGAGTTGCTCTAGGTGGGGCGCTGCTGACTTCTTGGCACTTTAGACAAGTCTTTACCCAGGCTTCAATCTGCTTGTCGATGCCTGGCCACCATGCATAGCTTCGTGCGAGCACTTTCATACGCACGATGCCGGGGTGACCGTCATGCAATGTTTTCAATACTGCTCATTGTAACCACTCTGGGGGGACGACTCTGTCTCCCCATAGGATGCAGCCTTTTTGCAAAAAAAGTTCTGTTTGCCGGTTTCTGAAAGGGGTGAAGTCATCAGAGGTTTGTTCTACTGGCCATCCTTGTTCGACCCAGCTAAGAACTCGCGCCAGGACAGGATCTCGTTTCGTTTCGATCACAATGTCTCTGGCTGTTAGCGGCAGTGAATGTAGTGTTTCAATCTGGAGTGTTGTAAGGGTTGGAGCTGGGTCGTCGATGGTTTCTGGAAGTGGGGCAAGGCTCAATGCATCAGCGTGGGGAATGGCTTTCCCCGGGCGGTGTTGTAATTTATAGTTGTACGCAGCTAAGAACTCTGACCAGCGAGTCATTCTAGGTGACAATATATAGAGGGTTGGCTTGTCTCCCGCTATAATCCCTAGCAAAGGTTTGTGATTGGTAATAATAGTAAAAACTCGTCCATACACATATTCATGAAACCATTTCACAGCAGATACAACAGCAAGAGCCTCTTTGTCGATTTGGCTATAGTTACCTTCAGCCTTTGATAGAGTCCTTGAAAAATAGGCAATAGGGGCCTCACCACCATTTGGTAACACATGACTCAAAATGGCTCCTACTCCAAACGGTGATGCGTCACATGTAATTGTTAAAGGCAAAGTCTCGTTATACTGCATTAAAACAGCATCTGAGGTTAGTAAGTTTTTCACTTGTCGGAATGTGTGTTCCTCTCAGTGTCCCCAGACCCAGGTTGCTTTTTTGTCGAGAAGTCTATGTAGGGGCACAGCTACGGTCACTTTCTGGGGCAAGAAGATGTTGTAAAAGTTAATGAGCCCCAGGAAAGCTTGGAGGTCAGTCTTATTTCTGGGTCTTGGGGTGTTTTTGATTGCTTTTAGTTTGCTATAAGTGGGGTGAATGCCTTGTTTATCGATTAGGTACCCCAGGAATTCTACTTTATCTGTACACAATTGACTTTTTTTTTTTTTTAACCTTCAGGCCGGAGTCTTTAAATTTCTGGAGAACCATTTTAAGATGCTTTTCTAGTACTTCTCTATTCGGGGCCACAATTAAAACGTCATCAAAGTATGGCACGACCCCCTTGATCCCTTGCAAGAGTCTCTCCATCAGACTTTGAAAAATCCCTAGGGCTATGCTCACTCCGAATTGGAGTCAGTTGCATTTAAAGGCGCCTCGGTGCGTAACGATTGTCTGTGCCTCTGTGATTTTTTTATCTACAGGCAGTTGTTGGTACGCCTGTGCTAAATCCAATTTAGCGAAGATGTTTCCGCCCCCCAGGGAATGGAGAAGGTATTGCACCACCGGTACCAGGTAAACGTTCTGTTGAAGGGCATGATTAAGGGTGGCCCGGTAGTCCCCACAAATCCTTAACGATCCATCTGGTTTGATGGGTGTTACGATTGGGTTTTCCCAATGAGCGTGGTCAGTTGGTTCTAAAACACCCTGGGCTATTAATTTATTGAGCTGCTCATCAATTTTTGGTTTAAGGGCAAAAGGTACCCGACGAGGCTTAAGGTTGATGGGGGCTACTTCAGGGTTAAGGTGAAATGATATCGGGGTCCCCTTGTACTCGCCTAGTTTGTCTGCAAAGACGTTCTGGAATTCCTGGACGAGGGCCTCCTCCCAGTCATCGCTTCTGGTTTGGTGAATGCTGGCTACCTCGATCCCGAGTGGGGCGAACCATTGAAGGCCTAACAAACTAGGCCGGTCACGGTCAACGACGGTCAGTGGTAACAATGCAGTACAATTTTTGAATGATACTTGGATTTGGCTGGGTCCAACGACCGGAATTCGGTTCCCCTGATAATCTTTGAGTATGATTCTTTGGGCTCTGAGGTCTTGACGCCGGACGGCAGGGATTAATTGTTTAAGGGTCTTCCAGGAAACCATCGAGAGGGACGATCCTGAGTCGACTTCCATCACACAAGGCTGGTTTTCGATGGCGACCTTCACTTGGATCTTCTTTGCATCTAACGATGAAGCGTGACTGATTGTAATGATTTGGTGTGCCTCTTCCCGTCTCGTTAAAGTGGCCAGTGTTTTATTTCTGTAGGAGTGGTTGTTCCATTGGTGGTCCAATTGTTCCCGACTCACAGGATGATTTCCTGTGGTCTGGCGTAGTTGTTTCCCCTCTGAATTGGGCTGGATCCTTGCTTGCTTCTACAGACCTTCCTGATGTGGCCTCTTTTCCCACAGAAATGGCAGAGTGCGTAGAGGAATTTGCAGTCTGATCGCGGGTGGTTTGCCCCACAACCCATGCATTGGTGTGGTAGTCTTTGATTCCGCTGGTGGCGTTGGTCATGTTCAGACTGGAGCTGGTTGACCTCCTCCTCATCACTTTCTGGTGGCGATTCGAGGTCCTCGTGGTGGGTCGCTGTTGTGTGCCTCTCTAAGCGAGGTGAGGTATCACTGGCGAGTTGACGGAGCGGTGCGTTGGTGCGGTGCATTCGGGCGGCTGACTTCCTGGTTGCTTCTGCTGCAGTAGCGTCTTTGATGACATCAGCAAGGTTGATGTCCCCTTTGGCCATGATCTTGCTCTGTACCGTCTGGTCATCCAATCCCAGAACTATTCGGTCTCTCAGAGTTTCTTCGAGGTCTGCGAACCCACAGAGGCCTCCCAGGTTCCAGAGGTCTGTGATGAAATCTGCGACGCTCTCTTCTTTCTGTTGGTCCCTCTGGTAAAATTCATGTCTTCGGACAAGCGTTGGTACGGCAGATGCATAGTGGGCCCATAGAAGGGGCGCGAGGACGTCCCAGTCCATGGTTTTCACCTCAGCCAGTTTCACTAGTGCCTTGGCCATCTTAAAGACAGCAAGCCTGCAATGGGTCAGGAACACTGCTCGCTTTTTTCCCGTAGTGGCATCCTTCAAGTTATTGGTCTCCAGAAACATCTGGAACCGGTCTATGTACAAGTCCCAGTCTTCTTGTGCCGGGTCAAATGGAGTGGGTGGTATGGGGCCGCCAGACATAGTTTCCGTTGTCGATGCGCCTTCAGCCACGTGCTCTGTAGTGTTCAGTCAGCTCTGATGTCTCCGCATCCCACCTTCGTCACCAGTGTTATGTTCTGCGCATGGGTGCAAGGAACGGAGACGAGGCAGTGAACAGTGAACTTCAACTCTTTATTAATCATGCTGAACAGAGCAAAACCGTAGGGCAGCAGCAGCCCTTTTATAGGGTAGGCTGCTGACCTATTAGCCAATGAGAAACATGGAAGAGTTAAACCCTTGAACCAATGAGAGTTGGCCCGTTAACAGCCAATCAGATTCCCCAGAAAGGACCAATCCGATATCGCTATTATCGACCAATCAGAAGTGCAGGATTAGAACCCTGCTTTTTCTTAAGGTTTGTTAAAACTTTATTAAACACCTTATTAGTTCATAACAGTAGCTCTTCCTCTTTCTTTCTTTCTTTCTTTCTTTCTTTCTTTCTTTCTTTCTTTCTTTCTTTCTTTCTTTCTTTCTTTCTCTTAAAAGAAAAGAAAGAAAGAGAAAGAAAGAGGGAGGGATGGGAGAAAGAAAGGAAGGAAGGGAAGGGAGAAAGTGAGAAGGGAAAGTGATATGGATGGATGGACAGATGGACAGAGGGAGAGAGGGAGAGAGAGAAAAAGGAGAGGAAGGAAGGACCACAAACCCCGGCACTAGATGCAGCTTCAGAGGATGCTTTGAAGCAGCACAGCAATCCAGGGCTGGAAAGGACCTTGGAGGTCATCTAGTCCAACCCCCTGCTCCAAGAGCATTATTAAAGTGAGTTTCTCTCTTTTGACCCACCCAGTCACACAATGACATAACCATACCGATCCAGAAACATAGCCATCAAGCCAGGCCCACCCAGTCACATGACCACAGCCAGGCCCACCCAGTCACATGACCACCTAGCCACACCCACCGAACCAGTTGTTTAAAAAATTGAATCCTACCCCTGGATGGCGTCCTTCAGGCACTTAGCTTGGCCACCTGTTTCTGCAACACTCAAAGAGCCATTTGGACCTGTTTCCCACAGAAAACAAAACACTGGGATCTCTCATTTCTCTCTCTTCCCCCTCTCTCTTTGTCTGTCTCTCTCACATCTTTCTCTTTCTCATCTCTCATCTCTTTCCACCCTCTCTTTTTCTGTCTTTCTCTCTTTCATCTTATTTTCTCTCATCTCTCTCTCCCCCCTCTCTTTGTCTGTCTCTCTCACACACACATCTCTGTCTCTCTCTTTCTCTCATCTCTCTCTCCCCCCTCTCTTTGTCTGTCTTTCTCTCACACACATCTCTCTCTCTCTCATCTCTCTCTCCCACCCTCTCTTTTTGTCTGTCTGTCTCTCTCTCATCGCTCTCTCCCCTCTCTCTCTTTGTCTGTCTGTCTCTCATCTCTTTTTCTCTCTCATCTCTCTCTCCCCCCTCTCTTTGTCTGTCTCTCATCTTTCTTTCTCTCTCTTTGTCTCATCTCTCTCTCCCCCATCTCTTTCTTATCTGTCCCCCTTTGTCTTTCTCTATTACATCTTTCTCTCTCTTGTATCTCTCTGTGTCTCTCTCTGTGTGTGTGTCTCTCATCTTTCTCATTTCTCTCTTCCCCCTCTCTCTTTCTCTCTCTCTCATCCCTCTTTCTCTCTGTGTGTGTATCTCTCACTTTCTCTCTCTCTCCTCTCTCCTTGACTTTCTTTCCTTCTCTCTCTTTCATCTCTGTGTGTGTGCGTCTCACTCATTCACTCTGATTCTCCAGTGCCCTCTGGATCTCGCAGGCACTTCTTCAGCCTTTCTTGGTGCTGGACATACCCCGGTAGCTCAGGGAGATGCACAACCTGCTCTCCATCTCAAGACATTCATCCAACCCGGCTGCAGCCAATGCTGCATGTTGTAATGGAGGAAGAGAGAACCCCATCTCCCCCAAGCACTCTAAATTTAACTGTACTGCAAGAGCAGTGGAGGTACCAACAGCAGCAGCAAAGAGAAATGGCCAGGCCGGGCTAGTGTCTTGGGGCTGAGAGGAAGTCACCCATCTCCCTGAGAGACCAAGGTGCGTGGAACACCAATAAAGGCCGGTGTCAGGCTTGGAAGCCATTTTTTACTTGGAAGCTTTGAGGCTGCCACATTCAGTGCCTGGGAATTTGAGAGGGAGGATTTCATACTGGGGTAGAAGACTAGACACAACATTCTTTCTCAGAGAGTCAAAGACATGTTGCCCGGCACCTGGAGGGAAGTGACTAGGGGGATCTCCAGTTGGGATGAAGATTTGATTGAGCCATGTGATGGACTGATGGGTGCAGGGGATGGGTCTTTGATTTCTTTTTTGGGAAGGGAAAACCTGGAACTCTCAGATTCAGGTTTCCCGAGAGGTGCCAATATGACAACTCTGATAAAATGGAACTTTGAGAAACTGTCTCAGAGTTTATTGGTTTGGAGTTGTTTAGTTGGAATACTGACAGCCAGAAGAAACGCCCATGTGATCCAGCAAGAGATGAAGCTTTGCTCCTGCTCTGGAATATAGAGCAAATCTCCATCCCCCACCCTTTCCTTCTCAGGCCAGGCGAGGAATGATGGGGAGAGGAGGGTGAAGGGTGGGGCCCGTCAATGATGGGTTTAGCTGACAGGAAGCCACAGCAGGAGGAAGAAAGAGCCACGGGTTGCTGACACCCATTGCTTCGGCCCACCTGCACTGCCACCCCCCTTTGCTGCAACAGCACCTCATTCCGGTCAGCAAGGGCTGTGCAACTCTTTGCACACTGCACCACCTGCAAAGTTGGAAGTTGCATGTACCTCCCTCTACAGCAGAGATTTCCAGCCTCACCACGAACAGCCTAGCCAGTCCCATATTCCAGAGCTCTAGTTACAAGACTGGTCATTGATCATCCCGAAGCAGCTCCTCCACCCAGGTACACTGCAGACCACCAAAATTTTATCGCGGACCAGCAGTAGTCCAAGGACCACCGGTTGGTGACCTCTGGTCTTGCACATATGTCTTTATCCACATCTTTTGGATCTGTCTTTGTAAGCCAAGTGTTAGTCCAGAAGTGAGTAGATCAAAAAGCAAGCAAAGCCAAATCAACCCACGTCTTCCATCCCCATCCTTATTATTGTTGACCCCTCACCTTCTCCTGAAGACGTTCCAACATAGCAGCTAAATGTGCCTCTCAGTTCTCCTTGTTGGACTCCGTTTTCTGTATCAGCCTCTCTTTGGCAGTTTTGATGAAATTGTTGTTGATAGTTTTTGATGAAACTGAGGAGTCAAAACTTATTATGTGGAAGATCTTTTGGTTGGTTCTCAAGCACACTCTCATTTTCAACCAAATTTTGGCCAAATGAGGTATTCACAATATGGTTCCCCACCAAATTTGGTCACCAATGTAAAGTGGGGGGAGGTAAATATTTAGAGATGACATCCATTTCCCTTGGGATATATATATAAAAGTGATTTGGCTTTGCCTGCTTTTTGGTCTACTCACTTCTGAACTAACTCTTGGCTTACAAAGACAAATCCAAATATAGTTTTTTCCCGCTCCAAAAATAAACCTTCTGTTAATTTATCATTCTTTTTTTAATGTTGATGCCATTCAACATTGCATCCCTGCCTGCTGCAAAGCTGGAGACTCTGAAATGATAAAGATTGCACTCCAAGTGACCAAAAGACAACCTCAAAGACTCAGTCAGTTTGCAAAAGAAATGTATTAGTAGTAGTATTTTATAACTTTAATCCTTTCATTTACAGTATTGTACAGCTGGTTTAAAATATAAAAATAATCTGTCCCTCTGAAAGATAACTACTCCTTTAGCTCTTCTTCCTGCTTACTTGCACATAATGGCAGATGTCAGCTTAAAGATCTGCCACTCACGCTTCCCACCAATTATTGGTATATTCAAAACCAGAAGGCAAACGTGAAAGTGTCTCCTAAGCAATGAGTTTCTTATTTAACATCAATAGGTAAGAACAATGAAAATAAATGATATTCATTAATAATATTATCATGAAATATGTCAGAGAAATTCATAGGTGAGGCGCCCAGACCCTTTCCCCCATTGCTACAATGCCAGGGTACGGTTGGTCCTGATCTCCCTCACCCTTACTGGCCTTTCTTATAAGCAGTTTTGATGATGGCATTCTTAAAAAGAGTCACTAGAGGAGTGTGACTGTGCTCTGAGGTCATGAAGCCACCATAGCGCTTCTTCTTGGACAGGGCTGGGGTGTTCCACCGAAAGTGGTGCATCTTGTAGGCAGTATTATCATTTTTTATTTTCCTCAGCTGCCTTTCTTTCTCCACCTTAGTGGCTTTGCTGCTCTGTTTTTCCTCCGGGGAATCAAGTTCAGGGTATTCCATCTCCCAGGAAAGGTCTCTTCTGAACTCCTGAGGATAACTCTCCGAAGATTCCTCTTCTACCCCATTTGGATTGACTTTGACGGGTCGCCTCTTCCTGCCCACTGGCTTCCCCCATCGGAAGTGCTCCATTGCATAGGACCTCTTGCCTTCTTGCTTTTCACGGGACTCTTGGTGGCTTTCTGAGTCTCCTTCCCAGCTCTCTTGGGTTTCTGAAGAAGCCGGGAAGAGATCTGCACTGGAGTCACCGGAAGGGTTCTTTCTTTCATTGCCTAAGCTGCCACCGTTGCTGTTACTCTTCCCAAATTTGTTCCAGTGGATGTGCTTCTGAATATTTTCAGAGAGAGGCTGCATGTGACCATTTCCTGGATATACTGGAGACTCATTTGAGAGGTCCACTCTGCAGGCCCTGAGGCACTCCTGCAATGGAAACAGGGGACAAACAGGGAGATATTGACGTCAAAACTACTGTACACAGTTTCAATTCAGCCTAGAGCTCATTCCCCTTCCTCCTTTTCTCAGGGTTAGTGCCTCAGCAAAGGCTCACCAGCAAATCTGCCAGGCATTTGTTAATTTGCAGGCAAGTTTTTCTAAAGCTGAACTGTTCTTATTTAAATTTAATTCAGTCGTATTTAGAATCTTATTAGTGCATGGATTATGTATTCCTTTAAAGTAGGAAGCAATTTGGGACTGAATCTCACCTAGGCAGTCAAACCACTCTTGTCACATTTGCTTTTGCATCCTTCCACCGAAAGAATTTCCTATATGTTTCACCTAGTCAGGAACCAGCAAAAACTACTTTTCTCAGTGATGATAGGTGGCAAAAAAATAAGGAACAATTTTCACATTACTGAAGCCCTCCCACCTCTAATCCATTATAAATGCCTCATGCCCCCACTATTTTCCCCAGCAAGGAATGGTTATTTTGATCTTTCAAATCTGCAAAATTACAGGTTTTGCAACTACATCAAGAAGTTCAGCCTTTCTGTAATTCAGGTCAGGGTTCTGTTTTCCATTGGGAGGGTATCCTCATCACATACCTCGTCTTCCCATGCTCAGTTTAACTATTTCATTTCCATGTGAGATCAAGTCAGATGCAGTTTCAGCAATCAGTTTCCAAAGTTCTAGTGTTTAATGTGTGTATGGTTTAGCACTGCCTACCACCACCAGTTTGTTACATGCTGCCCAGGGGCTGCCATCTGGAAAGATTTTGCTACCATTCTGCTAACATTTGGGATGTCCCTTGAGATTTTCAAATCCATGAGGGCTTGCCACCATGCTGATCATAAGGGTGCCCTTCCCTTCCCATCCTCTCAGATTTGTTGTTGTTGTTGCAAAACAACAAATATAGACAACGATGTGGTAGAAGATAAATATTTTTTTTCTAGCTGGAGACGAGGGATTTCAACTGATTTGTTCAGGTTCAGAAGGCAGGGTTCAGTTATCAGCAACCAAAAAGGTGTCAATTATTGACATTTATCAGTTGATATCTCCACAAGCTCTAGACATGCAAAGTTATGGATCTGCTGTGCATACTGACCTAGATCTGAAAAAGGTAATTATTTCAGAGTTTTTTTACTTTAATTTTAAAATGCATTGTAAAAGTTTAAGACATGGAAAGACTAGTCGTCTGGAAAAGAAGATCAAAGATAAGACAATAGAGAAATCAAATTCCCATTAGCAGCCATTCGGTGGGTAACTCAACCTAGCTTGCTTCTGGTATGCTCTCCTTCCATAGTCCCTTACATCAATGGGTTCCCTCTCTATAGCTGGATTATACCATCTGAGCTCATGGACCACTACATTCCCCTCCACAAAGGGCATTCAAAGGGAATTCATTGATTTCTGGAAGAGTGGCGCTAAAACAGATGGATTAAAACCCAGGACAGCTTACCATTTTGCCTCAAGTGGAAAAAGAAATGAAATGAAAACAAAAGATGGGCAGTTATTCCCTCTCCTCTAATGAAGTATCACATCACTCTCAGACTTCATGCAGAGAGAGAGAGAGATGACATAAACAGAGGAGGAGGAGGAGGAGGAGGAGGAGGAGGAGGAGGAGGAGGAGGAGGAGGAGGAGGAGGAGGAGGAGGAGGAGGAGGAGGAGGAGAAGGAGAAGAAGAAGAAGAAGAAGAAGAAGAAGAAGAAGAAGAAGAAGAAGAAGAAGAAGAAGAAGAAGAAGAAGAAGAAGAAGAAGAAGAAGAAGAAGAAGAAAGAGAGAGAGAGAGAGAGAGAGAGAGGCAGGCAGACAGACAGACAGACATTGATTGTGATCTCTGACTGCAAAAAGCTTGCTTGCGCTGCTAAGGATCTTTCCAAACATATTGTATTATCACATTTCCCAATTTCACAACATTTTTAGAGATAGAAGAAGTGAAGACACAAGGAAATGCTAAGAAGATGTATTAAGAATGGGGACCAAAGGGGATACTCTCAAGATTGCTGGCAAAATGTCAGGAGATCTGTTGTCTAAATTACAGTCACTAAACTCTGAAGCTCAACTTTGCACTACAGATACTGGCCGTGAAAATCTAGACCAGTATATAGATAATAAGGTATGATTTTATTGTTTGATTTTAATTATGTAATCTGCCCACAATCAGTTGCCGTCTGGATTTTTTTTTAAATTAGTATACATGGTTCTCTCTGAGCTTGGTTGTTTTCTTGCAGACGTTTCATTATGCAAACCAGGTAACATCATCAGTACACTGCTGAAGTTGCCTGGTTTGGGTAATGAAATGTCTTCAAGATAATAACCAAGCTCAGAAAGCATCAAGGACAATAATCTTTATTTAATCCCCATATAAGTGAGTAACTATCACTTATAACATTGGGTAACAAATTCCATATAAATGTTACAAAGCATTTTCTTGGGTTTACCTGAATTTAATTCACAACCTTTTCATTGGATGTTCTAAGTTCTGTGCCATCTCTCCCAAATACAGCCATCTAAAAAAGGGGGGGGTCCTAGGTAAACAGTCCACTTACCATCATCTTCACTTCTGTATCTATGTCCCAACACCGACAGAGGCTATGCACTCCTGCCACTGAATGGATGAACAAAACTCCCATGATGGCCCAAAGACTACTCCACTGGGAGTTCAGCATCTTCAGAGAATGAAGTCTGTTTCTGCTGAGACAAAGACATTGGCCGCCAAAGAAAGCAAAGTAATATAGATTAATGACAGCCAATCTGATGTGGCAGTTAAAGCATCACACTAGAGTCTGTGAGACTGTGAATCTTTGTCCCACCCTAGACACAAATCCAGTTGGGTGACTTTGGGCCAGTCACTTTCTCTCAGCCCTAGGAAGGAAGCAATGCCAAACCACTTCTAAAAAAACTTGCCAAGGAAACTGCAGGGGATTGTCCAAACAGTCTATAAGAATCACACATAATTGAATGGAAGGAAAACAATATGGGTTATAAGTAGCATGAAATGATGGGGCTATCAAAGGTTTAGTCCAGATTTATCCTAGCCTTAAATACCTAGTCCTGGTTTACTTCATTTCTCCTATCTGTATTACTGATGGATAATTGCCATCAAATAAGGATTTTTTTTCAAGGATTCTAGGAGTATCTCTTCAGAAATTTCTCCCAAAATGTTAACTTTTGGCTAAAGTAGCAAAGTCCTGCTGGCACATTCTTTGGTACCTGCCTACTTATTTTAGTTAAGAATAAGAGTTTGCAGGCTGCAACTCTAACATCCAGTCTCAAGCATGATACATTTCCATTAATGTCTTCAGACTCACATAAACCCTGGAGACATTCTTGGAAAAATAAAATAAATGGTTCAGAGTCAACAGCCCTGTCCTTTGTTTAAATATGGTAAAAGAGTTAACCATATCCACCCTGACGCCATTTTTGTGGCAATGTCTATCAGAATTCCAGATGTACTTACTTGATTTGTCCTAAAAGGGAAGAGAACCACTGTTTTAAATGCTAGACAATTCCAGCATTAGTGGCTGGCACTTGTAGAGATATGCATATTCCCTGTTCTCTAGCACAGCCAACCTGAACTCATTAACATTATATTTTCCCACTAATTTGCTTAACCTCTCCCACACATATATGCTGACACATATATGATAAACCCTAATCAAGTTGATTTGCTTCTGCCTTATCCTGTTATACAAGTCCAGCCACTATGTTTGGCAACCATCATGGAAGTATAGGAACACAGCCGATCGTGATTTGTTCAATAAGCCATTGTTAAAGCAAACCATTCCTTAGAGTAATAAAGTGTGAAACTAGCTAGAGGTGGTGGTGCTAATGGGTTTCCTAGAATATTATTCATATATTTGCTGCCTTGCCATGAAGGCAGAGGTACAACCTTCATGAAAGGAAGGGAGGGAGGGAGGGAGGGAGGGAGGAAGGGAGGGAGGGAGGGAGGGAGGAAGGAAGGAAGGAAGGAAGGAAGGAAGGAAGGAAGGAAGGAAGGAAGGAAGGAAGGAAGGAAGGAAGGAAGGAAGGAAACTATTAGGTACATTATTTTATCCAAAAATCCCGAGTCCCAATGGCTGAAATTAACTATTACTGTGGTTTATGATTATGTAGCTATGTCTAGTACCCAACCCCCCACTAAACCATGCCTAGTCACAGCTGCTAATCCCACAGAAATACAGGAATGAAGTTTATTGCAAAAGAAAAAGGGGTGAAGCTAAACTTCTTTAATGGTAGGCTAAGACCTTCACTAGACTATTTGTACTATTCCATCACTATCCTGTCATTTTCTACAAGTCTCTGCACAAATAAGTTTTCTATGTACATTTTCTATTTTCTATGTACATTTCTATGTACATTAAAATTATTACAAATCTCCTCCAGATGTTGGGCAAGACTGTGTCATTATTCTTAGCAGGTATTTTCAAGAATGTTCCTATAAATAAACACATATGTTGCAGGGGAAAAGTGATTTTGATTTTTTCCCCCCCTCATTTTAACATTTACATTTCAATTTTCCCCCCTCTATTATTTCAAGGTCTGCTGAAACTTTTGCAAACCCATGTGGCTCCAAACAGAAAATGACTAGGCTGCTCTCCAGGAATGTCTATCCTTCTACTACCAAGTTAGTTTGCTAGTCCATCTAGATAGAAGATTAATATTACAATATCAGCATGCCAGTTAAAAGATGAAATCTGAAGAACTTCATTGTATTCTGGAAGGAAGTGTCTTTTCATGAGCCATTCTTAGTGCATGCACGTAACTCTAAATTTGTGAAGAAGCTGTGGGAGAAACTTAAGCATGCAGGATCCAATCTGGGTTGATCACTGGGACCAGATATTTAGTCTTCTGAGTTTTTGGACTTTTGCTGGAGTTCCTCAGGGAACTTCTCTCACATCAGACAGTATTCTCACCAGAATACAATCTAGTGAGAGAGAAATTCCCTGAGAATGGGTTCTAGCATGAGCCCAAAAACTTGGAAGATTAAGAGCTGCTTAAGACTGACTCAGATTGGATCCTGCAACATTATCCTGGGACATGTATATTTGCCTTCATTCATGAGACGTAAGGATCATAGCAATTGAAGGAGATACCGGCTTGAAACTTAATAATTAAAAAATGAATCAGAATACAAAAAGCAGAAAACAAGAAGGGAGAAAAAGAAACAGAAATGTGTATAGAAGGTTATAGTTGCTTCAACAGTGAGATGGAGGGCATATAAATTTAATTAAATATTTTTAAAGTGAAGAATTTGGCAAGTCCAACACAGTCCGACTGAGGACATTCCTCTTCCACAGTGAAACTATAATAGAGTAAAAGAAAAGGCCACAGATAGAGGACCAAGACTCCTGTGAAGAGTAGGCAGCTCATTGGATCCAAGGATATGATTCCTCAAGGAGACCTTAGTGAATAGGATCTAGCTTGGACTTCAATAGCCTCCTTAGGCAGCTCTCACTGATTTCAATGAGACTCATACAGAAAAATTCTGCAGGAGATTGTGTCCATGGTATTTAGGAGAAGAATGATTAGGCACCACCAAATTTCAAATGAATTCTGCTAGAAATTGAATTTCCCTCTTCTTCCCATACTATTACATAATGTTCCCACATTCAGGCTCTTACATGCAAGGATCTTATACATTTCCTCCATGTAATAACAAAATTGGATTTTTTATATCTCCAAAATAATGGAATTGCTTTTGATTTGCATAGCAGCTCCATGGAAGAATTACTCATCATCAATGTCAAAATTGTGCATTTTCTTTCTTCAGTGAATTAGATCTCTTTTAATATATCTTACATTCTCATATTTTCCTCCACATGTGTTTTAGGGGATAACTATTTCCTCATAGCAAAATTCAACTGTTATTTCTCCTAGTTGCAAAAAGCAAGCTTTTGTGTGTGTTTGTGTATATGTGTGTGTGTATATAGTTTTAGTAATCTATCAAAAATGAATTGTATTTTAGAAGAACTGTCATCCCCAGAGCTTAAACATTACTGAATATGGATTTGAAGCTAGGAGAAAGGATGGGTAAAGAAAAACTCTTAAGGAAAGACACAAAATATTCTTGAAGAATGTCATAACTACAAAGTCCTCTTTCTCAGAAGGCTTTAGTTTCTGTCCTGTTTAATTCTAATTATTCAACCCGCTTAGGATATTGCCTTCACAACTGTCTACGCAGGCAGAGCTCCTGAACAATTAAGCAGAAGTTGTCTACAAAAAGAGCAAGCAAAACTATGCATGTGAAATAAGCTCTTGCCTACCACTCTTCACTTGGCTGGGAAAGAAGCAAATAAAAATGGATTAGATCCCTTGTAAATATTGCTATCTGCAATATGATAGAAACTTAGAAATGGGATATGCCATGGATGGCAACTTGCTTCATTGCCTTCAAAGCTACCTCCTGCCATGCCCTGGTCTGAGTTTTTCCCTTCTTGATATTTGTCAGCTGAGATTTGCACCACAGAATTTTAAACTCAATGCTTCTTCACCTACACTTGAAAGAAAATGAATAAAGCAAGCCTTGCCATCCTTTCAGAAATAAACTTACGGGACCAGTGTCTGAAGAATTAAAGTACAGGCAAGGCAAGAGCGTTACTTACCTGTTGCTGCAACAAGAGTTCTCCCTCTTCTCTCCCTCACTTCCTCTCTCGGTCTCTCTCCCTTTCTTCTTCTTAACATCTGCTAGGTTTCAGCTGCAACCCCAGCCCCTTTTTATACCACACAAGCTTGTCTTTAGTGCTACAGCAACCTTCCGGACAGACCTTTTGAAGCAACAATAAAAGGGGAGGTGTCCAGGAAAGCTCCAGGTATACAAGAATGGGAGAGATTAGCAGGCATCCACTAAGAAGACGTAAGATACGTGGGGAAAGGATCACAAAAGGCAGCTGGAGGTGAAGAGAGGATTAACACCCCAATGTGAAGAGGACTACCAGGATGAGGCAGAGGAAAACTTCCCCATTTTTAGCCCCTTAAATTGGTTCTGCAGATCAGGTGTAGACAGGTGATTATTATTTTTTTAATTAGAAACCAGACACCCTTTAGTAATAATTGCATATTGGTTCATGGAGGTTTAACACACTATTGCATGCATATTGTACACATCTGTTCAATACTATCTCTCCTTTTTTTTTTTTCTCCCTTTCCAAATTGCATTCTGTAAAGTTCTTTTGTTCAGCTTGGCAAGACAAAAGAACCTCAACTGGTGGTCCATATGGTAACATTTGTGTACCACTGTGATCAGATAGATTTCAGATGACGTGACAGTAAGGTGCCATGCCTCTCCAGCTACAGCCATCCTTTAATGGAATCCAGCATTTTAAGCAATCCCCTCCAAAGTCCCCTTGTTTTTAAAGGATGCCTCCATCCCCCAAATTATAACTGCAATCAGCTCTAAAGAACTTTGTGGAATTCTCTTCCTCTTCACCTAAGGGTTTCCAACATTTATTTTAGATTTCCTCAGTAATCTAAAAGCACATTTCACCAAAAGCTATATTTGAACCAAATTAGAAGGGGCTTTGTTTAGAAAGACATTTATAGATATTTAAGACATATGAAAGACTTTTTATAAGTGTAATATCTCCTGGGTTTTGCACATGAGCTGAATGGTCACTCAGGGCAAGACTGATAAAACAAATCTCAAAAATCTTGCTTAAACTGAGATCTATAAAGCACTGTAAAGCAGTATATATGTCTATGTGCTATTGCTGCTTTTTACAGATATTTGTGAAATATTTTAGCATATCAATATTAGAATAAAGTAAATGACACTGGTAACAACCTGTTTCAACCATTAGCACCAGTCGCTGGTGTTTGTGATACATTTTTAAATGTTCAGTTGACTGAGTTTCATATTTAATGAATAAAAGAGATAGCACAACAACAACAACAATAATAATAATATAACCAAACTGGTCTACAGGAAAGATCAAATGAAAAACAGAAAAGAAAGATGGCAAGGCAAAGTGTTATATGTTCAATACATAAATAACAGGCAAAGCAGATAATAATGAGTCCTGGCAATGGCTAAGAGCAGAAAAAATGAAGAAAGGGGCCAAGGAACTAATTTTGGCTACACAAGATGAATCCTTTAGAAAAAAATGCAAACAAAGTCAAAATTGAGGAGACAAAAACAGACAGTAAATGCTGCCTCTGCAAAGAAGCTAAAGAAATGCTGGATCACCTAGATACCTGCTGCAAGAAGATCACACAGACTGACCACAAGCAAGAGCACGACAAAGTAGCAACAATGGTGCATTAGAAGATCTGTAAGAAATATCATTTGCCTGCAAGCAAAAACTGGTGGGACCATAAAATAGACAAAGTAATGGAAAATGAAGAAGCCAACGTGCTCTGGAATTTCAAACAGACGAGCACCTTTCACATAACACCCCAGATTTAATAATTGTCAGTAAGAAAGACAAAAAAATCTGGCATTGTAATACCAGGAGACAGCAGAAGAAAAGAGAAAGAAATGGAGAAAAGTCACAAAAAACAAAGACCTGCAAATAGAGGTAGAATGACTGTAGCAAAAGAAAGCAAAGGTATTACCAACAGTGATTGGCACCTTGGGTTCAATCCCAAAACATTTGGGGCACCTCTTGAACACCACTGGCATTGACAAAATCATCATCAGTCAACTGTAGATGCAACTTTACTTGGAACATCTTATATCTTGTGACAATACCTTTAACACCATCCAAAAAAAACCCCACCACCCGCCTATTTCAGATCCTTGGAAAGGATTTGAGAGGTGTCTAAAAATGCCAATTCTAGTCTAAACATCTCACTGACTGTGCAACCAACCACAATAATGTTAGGCTTACAATCTGGTTTTGATACTAATGGACTAAGTGTATAATCATAGGCTTGCCACACAACCCAAAAATTTGGCTTCCCATTGTGAATTATATCCTTTCCATTTTGTCTCAAGTAGCAAAACACTAGCAAAAGCTAGGGGTATTTTCTGTTTTCATTTTAGCAATAGAATGATGTACTCAACTGCTCTTTATTTAAAGTAGACTTAATTTTAAATTGCTGCCCCGCATTGCTAAACAGTGTCATATTGGCAAATATTGGGGGGGAAGTATATCCCTCTATGACTCTTTTATCATTGTATTTATTTTACAAAATAGGAATATTGTGTTCCCTACAAAGATGAATTTAATGACAAAACAGGAGATGCCAGTTGCTTTGAGTAAATAGAAATGGAAAAGTGCAGAGATTCCAGAATGAGAGGATCCTCATAAAAGAAAAGAAGATTTAAGTGCTGCCATTTATAGAGGGGTGAATTAAAAAGGATGTTGAAGGAACAGGGGAAAAAAAAGGGTTGCTGGGTCTATAGAACTACTAGATGTATGCTAGAATAAGGACAGAAAGTTTGAAGTGTTGCATTTTGGAAATCTAAAGTAAACTGGGAGCGAAAAATATGAAATGGGTCATTCATTAACAGAAGATGACAAGAATTTGTTTACTATGACCCTATGGGGCAAACTCTCAAATAGGCTTCATTGATGGGAGATGGGAAGAATACATTTAATTGAAACTTAATGGAAGTTAAGAATATTTCATTAATGGAACTAATACAGAACTGGGCCGAACCGGTAGAATACTACCACTGATGCACACCTGTCCAGAAAAAGGTCAAAAATAAGCAAGACTAGTAGACAGCCTCCTGAAGGAGGGGAGATCTAAGATGCTGTCAGGTGGAAGTCTAATAAACTGTTTAAACTCACTGCTCATGCAATTATTCTGTGAATAAACTATCTCCACGATATCCCAGAACTGAGAGTCCCAAAACATGTTCTCAGAATTCCAAAAGTTCTTTTCAACCCCCAAAGAATGAGAGTTGAAAGCTGAGTCTTTAGTCCTCAATTTTTTTAAAGGTCTGAATGGCATAAGATTAGAGCACCTAAAACAAAACAAAGGACTCAGTTTGATTAAAGTCCCTCAGAATTCAATCTGGGTGTAGGCTAGCCCCAAATTTAAAACTGAAACGGCTATGAAAGTTTGACTCACAGATGAACACAATACTGATCTGCCTGATGTTGACAGATGAGAATCTGCCGAAACATTGCTACAACTTTAAAAGCACAACTATAATGAGTCAGACTTTTACAGTTGTTTCAATTTAAAATTTGGGGCTAGCCTACTGCTGTGTCAGAATGGTTTTTTCTTCATTGTGATTGATTGGGAATCTTGGTCTGTGTTTATTGGTCTTGGAGTTTGCTGTGTTCTGCTTGATTGGTGTTTCTAATATCTTCTGTCTGTTTTGTAGCTTTTTTGTGTGTCTTGATTGGCTGGCAACATTGTGTTCCTGTATTGGAGGCTTTTAGTGCAGCTTGGCTCCAAGTAAATGGATGGCTATCATTTGTTAGGAAGCTAGGTTTCATCTGGGTGCCTGGTTGGGGTGTGTTTGAGCTGGAGGTATCAGGGGGGATCTGTTTGTGCCCAGGTGTTTGTCTGGCAAGTGGTGTGGAAATTTTTTTGTTTGTGAGTGCAGGCTTCCAAATAATTGACAGTCTGGTGGACAGTCTGGTAAAAGTCTGACTCACAGATGAACACAACCAGAAGCCTGATAATGGCAGATGAGATTCTGCTGAAACGTTGCTACAACTTTAAAAGCACAACCATAATGACGTGGGAAAATACCTGAACAAAGCTGAATACCATACATGTAAGTACCTGAAAAAACTTAAGAAAACAAATATATATATATATTCACTACAAAACAAATGACCCAGGAGATTACAGCACAAGATCCAGGATATCTCCACAACAAAACTCACAAGGCCATCACACAGCCCATTATACCAACATTAACTCCATCAACCAATCAAGAGGCAGCAGCGCAGCCAACCAGCCCAGCACACCAGCCCCCACCACCAGTATTCATAGAGATGGCAGATCCGATAACACACTGCTTGCACTGGCACAAAGCCAAAAGCCCCAGCCTGAGGATGGCGAGTGGGACCTCGCCAAAACATCACCAAGATACTCTTAATCTTACACGGGAAAAGACCCGAACACACCTAGACCTACATACCTGTACCCATAAAAATCTACGAAAACAAATATAACAAAGATATATGCCCCAAACTATACGGCCTCCCAAAAATACACAAAGAAGGCATACTTCTCAGACCATAGTCAGCTCCAGAGGAGCACCACTACAAACCCTAGCTAAACACTTAGCAAAACAGCTACAGCCCCATGCTGAAACAGCAGCTTCACGTGTGCAAAACTCATAGAATAAGGACAGAAATTTCTTATTCTAAGATCAAAGATCTACATGTGGAGCAAGAAGATCTGCTTGTAAGTTTCAACATGGTTTCACTATTCACTCAAGTCCCGATAAAAGAGACCCTTGAAATCATCAAAAATAAATACCAACCAGCTAAACACCTCATGGAACTAACAGAACACTGCTTAACTAACACATATTTAACATACAAAGGACAAAGATACAAACAAATTGAAGGAGCCCCTATGGGATCACCACTGTCACCCGTCATTGCAAACCTGTTCATGCAAGAATTTGAATCCAGAGCCCTGGCCAATGCCATCCACAAACCCAAACTATGGTTAAGATACATCGATGACACATTTGTGATTTGGCCCCATGGAAAAGAAAACCTAAACAATTTCCTAACACACCTAAACAGCACACACCCCAAAATCAAGTTCACCATGGAAACGGAAACAAACAAACAACTACCATTCCTACATGTACTAATCTACAAAAAAACAGATGGCACACTAGGGCACACTGTATACCAGAAGAAAACACACACTAACCACTACCTCAACGCCCAATCCCACCACCACTCAGCACAGATAAACTCCGTGGCTAAAACACTAATTATTAGAACCAAACGCCTGGCAGACAAGACACACATTAAGACTGAACTATGCGCCCTGACTAAAATACTGACAGCCAACGGCTTCCATAAAAGCAAAATCACCGGCTTGATCCACAAAAACATACTGAGACATAATAGAGACCCAGAAGATGAACAGACCTATGGAACAGCTGTCCTGCCCTACATAAGAGGTACTACAGACAAAATTAGTAAGATACTACACAGACATCACATCAAGACTGTCTTCAAAACAGACAGAAAAATAGCAGCCATCCTTAGAAACCCCAAAGATAAAATTGACCTGGAAAACGAAGGCATATACAAAGTCCCCTGTGCATCATGCCCAGCCACATACATTGGACAGACCAATAGAAGAATAAGTACCCGCCTGGATGAACACAGATATGCAATCAAAAAGCTGGAACACACTTCCTCACTAGTCCAGCACATGGAAGCCACAGGTCATAGCATCAACTTCAATGGCATCAAAACCCTAGCCACCATAGAAAATCCCAGCCACAGAATCATCAGAGAAGCCATAGAGATTGAAAAAAGACCAGAAAGCATGAACAGAAGAGATGATTCCACCAGACTGTCAATCATTTGGAAGCCTGCACTCACAAACAAAAAAATCTCCACACCACAAGCCAGGCAAACACCTAGGCACAAACAGATCCCCCCTGATACCTCCAGCTCAAACATACCCCAAGCAGGCACCCAGATGAAACCTAGCTTCCTAATAAATGATAGCCGTCCTTTTATCTGGAGCCAAGCTGCACTAAAGGCCTCCAATAAAGAAACACAATGTTGCCAGCCAATCAAGATATAAAAAGAGCCAAAAAACAGACAGACGATATTAGAAACACCAATCGAGCAGAACACAGCAAACTCCAAGACCAATAAACACAGACCAAGACTCCCAATCAATCAGGATGAAGAAAAAACCATTCTGGCACAGCAATAGGCTGCCCCAAATTTAAATCTGAAACCACTGTAAAAGTCTGACTCACAGATGAACACTATACAGAAGCCTGATGATGGCAGATGAGATTCTGCCGAAACGTTGCTACAACTTTAAAAGCACAACTACAATGACATGGGAAAATACCCGAACAAAGCTGAATGCCATATATATATGGCATATATATATGCAGGTCTTGGCGTGTTCGGGTCTTTTCCCATGTAAGATTGAGAGTATCTTAGCAACATTTCGATGAGGTCCCACTCACCATCTTCAGGCTGGTGCTTTCGGCTTCATGCTTGTGCGAGCAAAGCGTGATCGGAGCTGCTGTCTCCCAATATGTACTGGTGGGGAGGTTGGCTATGTTGTCGTTTCTTGATTGGTTGATGGAGTTGATGTTTGCAGATTGGCTGGCTTTTTCTAAAGAACATATGTGGTTGCGGTATTGGATGTGTGTCTTTCAGCCTCCTGTGTTGTAACGACCTGGGTAATGGGCTGTGTGATGACCTTCTGAGTTCTATTGTTTTGACATCCTGGGTCTTGTGCTGTAATCTCCTGGGTTGTTGGCTGTGTTGCAACATCCTGAGGTTTTGTGGTATAACCTCCTGAGTTCTGTGATATGATATCCTGAGCGGGTAGCTGTGATGTGATGTTCCGAGTTTTGGTTTGGCTCTGAGTTTGAGGCCTGGATATGTGTTCATGGGGTGTATCCATTTGTTTGATTTGGGGGTCGGGGTTTGTGGCAGCTGGTGATGCAGCCGTGGTCTGGTTTCTGGACGGTGGTTGTCTTTCGTCTATGGGATGGGTTTGGGTTTGAGTCTGGTGAGGGAGAATGGTGGTGGTGTCATGTGTTGTTTTGGGTCCGGTGTTGGTTTTTGTGGCTGGGACTCATTTGTTGATAAGGGCTAGTTTCCAGATGTCTGGTATATATACATTCGTCAGGAGTCGAGAATCATAAGGCATGACACTTGATGACAGTCATAGGGTACAATAAGCAATCAATCATACTAGGAAATAGTCAATATAAATCATAAGTATACCAGCGACAAAGTTACAGTCATACAGTCACAAGTGGGAAGGGATGGGTGATAAGGAGTGATGACAAGATTAACAGTAATAGTAGTGCAGACTTTGTAATAGTTGAACAGTGTTGAGGAAATTATTTGTTTAGCAGAGTGATGGCTTTCAGGAAAAAACTGTTCTTTTCTCCAGTTGTTCTGATGTTCAATGCTCTATAGCGTCATTTTGTGGGAAGGAGTTGAAATAGTTTATGTCCAGGATATGAGGATCTGTAAATATTTACACAGCCCTCTTTTGGACTCATGCAGTGTACAGGTCCTCGATTGAAGGCAGGTTGGTAGTAATTGTTTTTTCTGCAGTCCTAATTACTCTCTGAAGTCTGTGTCTGTCCTGTTGGATTGCAGAATCGAACCAGACAGTTATAGAGATGCAGATGACAGACTCAATCATTCCTCTGTAGAACTGGATCAGCAGCTCCTTGGACAGTTTGAGCAGTTTGAGTTGGCGCAGAAAGAACATTCTTTGTTGTGCTTTTTTGATGTTCTTGATGTTAGGTGTCCATTTTAGGTCATGTGATATAGTAGAACCTAGAAATTTGAAGGTCTTTACTATTGATACAGTGTTGTCTAGTATTGTAAGAGGTGGTTGTATGGGAGGGTTTCTTCTAAAGTCTACCACCATTTCTACAGTTTTGAGCATGTTCAGTTCCAGATTGTGCCAGTTACACCATGAGGCAAGTTGTATAACCTCCTGTCTGTATGCAGATTCATCGTTGTCTCGAATAAGACCAAACACTTTTGTATCATCAGCAAACTTCAGTATTTTAACAAGTGGATTGTTTGAGATGCAGTCATTGGTATGTAGGGAGAAGAGAAGTGGAGAAAGCACACAGCCTTGGGGGTGGTGGTCCTGTGCTGATTGTACAGGTATCAGATGTGATTCTGCCTAGCTTCACCTGCTGCTTCCTGTCTGTTATGATCCACTTACAAGTGGGTTCAGGTATTGCTAGTTGGTTTAATTTACTTAGAAGAGTGTCTGGAATGATGGTATTGAATGCTGAACTAAAATCTACAAAGAGGACCCTTGTGTAGGTATTTGGAGATTCAAGGTGTTGTAGGATGCAATGGAGCCCAAAGTACTGTATGTATGTACAGGAGATAAATAAACAGTTCTTTTTTAAAAAGAAAAAAGAAAAAATATCTTTGTAGAAAATAAACTAAAATAGAAAATAGGGGCACACTTTAAAAGGGGGTTGTTTTTTAATCACACTCACAACCTGACTTTTCAAACTGCCCACACCCTAATCTCACAAACCCAGCAGTAAAATACAAGAGGAGGCCAATTTTGTATATGTGGTTTCACTTGTAAAGTTGCTTATTAGTTATCTTTCACCTTAAAATACATGAGTCATAAAAATGCTTGCATATGGCAACCTAACCCTTTGAAATTCAGCTACCACATTTTTTTAGAGAGTTAGAGTTGAAAAGTTCAATGTTATTCTGTGTGTCGTATTAAGAATTTCCAGTTGCACTTAATTGGTTCTCGTGATTTATAAAGTGTAGAAGTGGGAGGAGAGAAGGGAGGAGAGAAGGTGGGTTCTGTGTAATGCCCCAAAAAACTTTCACTTGGAAAATTGCTTTTGAACATGGCAGATCTGTTCCTAATAAATCAATTGGATAGATAACGTCTCAGAGTGATTGATATCATGGATACTTTCTGGATGCTTGACAATTATTTCCCAAGTCTAACTTTTATTTTTTGCATGGGCTTGGCTGATGCCCCAGAGTTCTTTTCCCAGAAATGGACAAAGAGCAGCAATCAGCCGAAGTTGGAGGTGTGCAGGGGGGAGCGTGGGGGGGCCCTCCCTCCAGAGCATTAATTGAACCTGCTAGCCCTTGTTTGGAGGAGATGGTGGATGCTTTCAGGATGACAGTAGGAGAAAGAGATTTGGGAGCTATACCGAAGCGTTTCAACTCAAGAAGTTGTTATAACCCAGAGGTAACCCAGCTATCTGAAGAGAAATCTTTCTCTAGCCCCAGACATATGGCTACTCTGTCAGATTGGAGGGAAGAGAGACAATTAGGGTAAGATTTCTCTCAAGAAGACAAACCACAGATTATTCCTGAAAGTCCATCAAGGGCAGATTTACATTAACAGTTCCAGAATTTAAAGATGGCAGATTTGGTCTCACAGTCTGTTTGGACAGGTGGAAGCTTGAGACCACCCATATTCACTTACCCAAATATTGTGAGGAATGAGGAGACTATACAAATGCCAGTTGGAGGAAGCCAGAAAGAAGCATCAACTAACAGAGGTATGTTGCAGCCTCAGAGGCAATCCCCTCATTTTCCAGAAGGAATTTTGCCCCCTGCAGAGAGTATCCCTCCAGGGTGGGGATTTTATCCAGGCCGGGGTGGATTCAATGCCAATGGCAGTCAGCACCAACACAGCCCTGGTCTGAAGGGGGGTTGCCCAGACAGCAGACAGCAGCCACACACCCTCCACCAGACTAGGGAACCAGGCCACACCCATCTTCCTCCTGGCAACCACAATTGCAGCCCCAACCAGAAGCAAGGCTACAGGGACCCCTATTCCAGAGAGGCACCACCCAGCCAGGATTCAGGGGGCCTACCCAGGCTACGTACACTACCCAGCCTGTTCATTCCATTCCAGTACAACCTGCAGGGTCCTGGCATGTGCCACCTCCACAACCACGACCCAGGCCAGACCGAATACCCTTTGAGGCCGTGTTCGATGGCTGCCATGAACATTTCAATTACTTCCTCACTCAAATCCAATCCCATATTGAACAATTTGGAGATCAATATGCCACAGTGCGATTTGGTTTTGGCCATAACAAATGGGATGAATGAAGGGGATGCTTCAGACTGGGTGGCCCAACTACAGAATGAACAAGCCCCCAAATTACACGATGTAAACAGATTTATTCAATTATTAAGACTCAGATTTGAAAATCCAGACAAGGTAGCAGAGAATGAAGAGAAGTTCATGGAAATGAGGCAAGGCAAGCAACCATTGTCAGAATTCATTTGGGACTTTAGAAGGGTCACAAGCCACCTCATGGATTGGCCAGAAAGAATGACTTCACACTATTTTTAAAAAGCCATTGATCCAGAAGTAAAGAAAGCCTGTGAAATTAGGGGAATCCCAGAGACCTTACAGTCATGGTATACCGCCACCCCCAGCTTAGATCTCAGCATCAACCCACACAGGAAACCCCTTCCAGGAGCCCTGACTAAGAGAATTGTGGCGAGGAGATCGCCAACTGGACCAGCCGAACCTGCTCGTATCCAACCCACCGGGGTGCTGAAATGTTACCGATGTGGCCAAGCCAGTCATAGGGCAGCAGACTGTCTAGTCCCTGCTCCTGTGCCACAAGCTCCGCAGTCGAAGACTAATATAGCTGTTAGAGGTCGGAAGAATCAAGGAAGACCTCCAGGCAGGGACGGGTTCATTAAACACAGCTGGGAAAGCCCCCTCTGTGCAGACGGGAGCAACAGACCACCAGACTGACACCACATCCTCAAAACCCCAACCTGCAAAAATGACCCAATGTTGAGTGATCCTTTCATATCTTTTACAGTCAAGGTCAAGTTAGTGGTACCAAACATGGGGGAGGCTGGGGAGTTGGAAACTGTTATTGATACTGGGTGTTCCAGATGTCTTATCGGACTCCCCATCATTGAACAATTGGGCATAAGAACTAACCCACTAAAACGCCCAATCAGATTTGAGAAAGTGGATGGAACCTTAATTGGGGGGGCCCACCCACTCAATTGACAGAATTAATCAAGATGGAATTAGGGCCCCATTATGAACTCATACGCTTCATAGTGGCCCCCAAGATGTCAGAATCAATAATACTGGTACTTGCTTGGTTAGATAAATGGGCCCCGACGATCAAATGGGAGGATGGATTCAGAAAAATCCTCATTGGACCGGGCCCCTTGCCCCCTCTTCCATCCACTACAAAGTCACCAGTCATCACAAACCCAGAGCCTGAGCCAGCATCCATGGTGAAGAAGAGTGTAATGTTGAGTAGTCTTCCGGTTTGAGCTTCTTCAGCGACAGATCAAAACTTTGTCTCTGCGAGGCTTTGATCCGTGCTCGCCGCTGGAGCGCCCCGAGCTGGCTGGTTTTGGGGCTAAGCCACCCCGTAGAGGTGGTGAAGAAGGGGGAGACTGCCTGCAGGGTTCAGGAGAGCCGCATCTCTCCTCCCCAGCTGGCCATTACTCCCTTTCCTGAAGGCGGTTGTAGCAATGGTCAGAAATGGCCACCACAAAGAAGAACTCGACCGGAAAAGAATGTTCAGGAGGAAGATAAGAAGAGAAAGTCAAACAGCAAAAGCAACAAATAAGGTACTCTGGAATTTAAATTCAGTAACATTGTTCCCAAAGAAGATTTTGAAGCTGCGAAGGAGAGAGAGAAGGGAAAGGATTAGGGTATTTTTTTCTTCCCTTCCTTATACTGACAGCTGAGAGACTTAAGCAAGAAATTGAAAAAAATCCACTGTGACATTAAAGCTGAAACTAAAAGTCAAAGGAAAAATAAAGATTTCTGGATATATAAAAGTTTTCAAAAGCAGGAAAGGAGGAAAAAAAAGAATAAAAGGGCAGGATCTGGAAAAATGGAGGAGACTGCCTGGAACTAAGGAATGGAACTGTAACTAAAAGGAACTTACAGTGAAATTTCAACAAGATTCCTCAAAGATACATCTTAATTGAAACTTGGTAACAAAATAATAGAACTTTTTTTTTGGGGGGGGGCTCTTTTTGTATCTTGATTGGCTGGCAACATTGTGTTACTTTATTGGAGGCCTTTAGTGCAGCTTGGCTTCGGGTAAGTGGACGGCTATCATTCGTTAGGAAGCTGGGTTTCATCTGAGTGCCTGGTTGGGGTGTGTTTGAGCTGGAGGTATCAGGGGGGATCTGTTTGTGCCCAGGTGTTTGTCTGGCTTGTGGTGTGGAGATTTTTTGTTTGTTTGTGAGTGCAGGCTTCCAAATGATTCCAAATCACTCTTCACTCAAGTCCCGATAAAAGAGACCCTTGAAATCATCAAAAATAAATACCAACCAGCTAAACACCACATGAAACTAACAGAACACTGCTTAACCAACACATATTTCATATACAAAGGATAAAGATACAAACAAATTGAAGGAGCCCCCATGGGATCACCACTGTCACCTGTCATTGCAAACCTGTTCATGGAAGAATTCGAATCCAGAGCCCTGGCCAATGCCATCCTCAAACCCAAACTATGGTTAAGATATATCGATGACACATTCGTGATTTGGCCCCATGGACAAGAAAAACTAAACAATTTCCTAACACACCTAAACAGCGCACACCCCAAAATCAAGTTCACCATGGAAACGGAAATAAACAAACAACTACCATTCCTAGATGCACTAATCTACAAAAAAACAGATGGCACACTAGGACACACCATATACCAGAAGAAAACACACACCAACCGCTACCTCAACGCCCAATCCCACCACCACCCAGCACAGATAAACTCCGTGGCTAAAACACTAATTACTAGAACCAAACGCCTGGCAGATAAGACACACACTAAGACTGAACTATGCACCCTGACTAAAATATTGACATCCAATGGCTTCCACAAAAGCAAAATCACCAACTTGATCCACAAAAACACACTGAGACATAATAGAGACCCAGAAGATGAACAGACCCATGGAACAGCTGTCCTGCCCTACATAAGAGGCACTACAGACAAAATTAGTAAGATTCTATACAGACACCACATCAAGACTGCCTTCAAAACAGACAGAAAAATAGCAGCCATCCTCAGGAACCCCAAAGACAAAATTGACCTGGAAAACCAAGACATATACGAAGTCCCCTGTGCATCATGCCCAGCCACATACATTGGACAGACCAATAGAAGAATAAGCACCCGCCTGGATGAACACAAAAATGCAGTCAAAAAGCTGGAACACATTTCCTCACTAGTCCAACACATGGAAGCCACAGGTCATAGCATCAACTTCAATGGAACCAAAACCCTAGCCACTATAGAAAATCCCAGCCACAGAATCATCAGAGAAGCCATAGAGATTGAAAAAAGACCAGAAAGCATGAACAGAAGAGATGATTCCACCAGGCTGTCAATCATTTGGAAGCCTGCACTCACAAACAAAAAAAAAAATCTCCACACCACAAGCCAGACGAACACCTGGGCACAAACAGATCCCCCTGATACCTCCAGCTCAAGCACACCCCAACCAGGCACCCAGATGAAACCCAGCTTCCTAACTAATGATAGCCGTCCACTTACCCGAAGCCAAGCTGCACTAAAGGCCTCCAATAAAGTAACACAATGTTGCCAGCCAATCAAGATACAAAAAGAGACACACCCCCCCCCAAAAAAAAACAGACAGAAGATATTAGAAGCAGAACACAGCAAACTCCAAGACCAATAAACACAGACCAAGACTCTCAACCAATCAGGGGGAAGAAAAAACCATTCTGACACAGCAATAGGCTGCCCCAAATTTAAATCTGAAACCACTGTAAAAGTCTGACTCACAGACGAACACTATACAGAAGCCTGATGATGGCAGATGAGATTCTGCTGAAACGTTGCTACAGCTTTAAAAGCACCACTACTATGACGTGGGAAAATACCCGAACAAAGCTGAATGCCAGATATATATATATGGCATTCAGCTTTGTTCGGGTGTTTTCCCACGTCATAGTAGTGGTGCTTTTAAAGTTGTAGCAACGTTTCAGCAGAATCTCATCTGCCATCATCAGGCTTCTGTATAGTGTTCGTCTGTGAGTTAGACTTTCACAGTGGTTTCATCTGGGTGCCTGGTTGGGGTTGGTCACATACATTGGACAGACCAATAGAAGAATAAGCACCCGCCTGGATGAACACAAAAATGCAGTCAAAAAGCTGGAACACACTTCCTCATTAGTCCAACACATGGAAGCCACAGGTCATAGCATCAACTTCAATGGCACCAAAACCCTAGCCACTATAGAAAATCCCAGCCACAGAATCATCAGAGAAGACATAGAGATTGAAAAAAGACCAGAAAGCATGAACAGAAGAGATGATTCCACCAGGCTGTCAATCATTTGGAAGCCTGCACTCACAAACAAAACAAAAAAATCTCCACACCAAAAGCCAGACGAACACCTGGGCACAAACAGATCCCCCCTGATACCTCCAGTTCAAACACACCCCAACCAGGCACCCAGATGAAACCCAGCTTCCTAACTAATGATAGCCGTCCATTTACCCGAAGGCAAGCTGCACTAAAGACCTCCAATAAAGTAACACAATGTTGCCAGCCAATCAAGATACAAAAAGAGCCAAAAAAAAAAACAGACAGAAGATATTAGAAGCAGAACACAGCAAACTCCAAGACCAATAAACACAGACCAAGACTCTCAACCAATCAGGAGGAAGAAAAAACCATTCTGGCACAGCAATAGGCTGCCCCAAATTTAAATCTGAAACCACTGTAAAAGTCTAACTCACAGACGAACACTATACAGAAGCCTGATGATGGCAGATGAGATTCTGCTGAAACGTTGCTACAGCTTTAAAAACACCACTACTATGACGTGGGAAAATACCCGAACAAAGCTGAATGCCATTTGAATGCTATAATCTTAAAGGTATACATTGAAGCTTAAATAAGAGTTTGAATGGGTAAAATTATAAGATGTAAAGGTGTCATACTCCAATTGGTAACTACAGGGAAAAGTTTGTTTAATAAGAAAAAATAATATGAAATTGAAACAGACAGACAAAAGTATAAATATAATGATTTGATTGAGATGAGATAATTAAAATAAAGTTGAGAAAATTAAAAGAGGGGAAAAACTAAATTAAAAGAGGGGAAAATATAAAATGGTAATAAGATATGGAATAGAATATAAAAATGAGCATGAAATTGAGTTTGGTGTCTATATGAACAAGTGATAACCTGGGACAATGCTATTTTCAAAAAAGATGTTTTATTTCTATTTTGTTTTTGTGAAAACCCAAATAAAACTTTCAAAAACAGAAAGAGTGTAATGTTTTACCTCCCCATCGGGCCACTGATTGCACCATAGAATTAGAGCCCAGAGCGAAATTACCAAAACCAAAGATGTATTCCATGACACCTGCTGAAATAGCTGAATTAAGGAAATACATTGACAGCAATTTGGAACGAGGTTTTATTGAGCCTACCAAATCAAGATTAGCTGCCCCTTTGTTGTTCAGGCAGAAGAAAGATGGCAGATTGATATTGTGTGTTGACTTTAGAGGCGTGAACTCAGTATGCGTCAAAAACATGTATCCTCTCCCTGTTATGAAGGACTTATTGAATCACCTGTCGAAGGGCAAAGTATTCACCAAGCTAGATCTCAGGGAAGCTTACTACTGGGTCTGCATCAAAGAGGGAGATGAGTGGAAAACTGCTTTTAACTGCCCTCTGGGTAGCTTCCAATTCAAAGTCATGCCTTTCAGACTTGAGGGAGCTCCTGCAATGTTTATGCAGCTCATCAATGAGGTGTTCCACCTGCACCTTTACCGGGTGGTCCTCATGTACCTGGGTGACATCCTTATCTTCAGTGAAACCATGGAAGAACATGTTCAATTGGTCTGACAGGTTCTAGAAAAACTTCTAGCCACCAAATTATATGTGAAACTCTCAAAATGCAAATTACATAAAGAGTCGCTAGGCTACCAAATATCCAACCTGGGGTTTGAAATGGACCCCGGAAAGGTGAAAGCAGTGCTAGACTGACAACCCCGCAGAACCCAAAAACAACTTCAAAGTTTCTTGGGGTTTGCCAATTTCTATAGACAATTCATTCCGTCCTTTGCTGAAGTTGCCCTCCTGTTGACAGAGCTATTAAAAATGGGCCTGTCACCCACCAAGCCAAAGCCAAGTCAACCCCTGGCTTGGACTATGGACTGTCAGAAAGCTTTTGAGACATTAAAATGCCTCTTTGCAATGGAGCTCATCCTCAAACACCCAGACACAACCAAGCCTTTTATTGTCCAAACAGATGAAAATGATGTAGCAGTGGCAGCCATTTTTCTACAAAAAGACTCTCAAGGCCAACTGATGCCTAGCGCTTATGTGTCCAAAAACCTGACAGACGCAGAACGAAGGTGGGTGGTCTGGGAGAAAGAAGCATTCACCGTATGATGGGCTTTATTGACTTGGAGGCATTTTCTAGAAGGGGCACCAGAGGCCTTTGAGGTATGGACTGATCATAAGAACCTCAAGGCTCTAAAGACCTCTAGGAGATTATCACCCAAACAAGTCCGCTGGGCCCAATATTTCAAGCGATTCAATTTCAACATTAAATATATCCCCGGAGGGAAAAACGTACTGGCAGATGCTCTGTCCAGAAAACCTTAGTTTTGACAGCCACTGAAAGGAAATAGTACAAGCCTTAATTTCAGACACTCAATTGGCTGGCCAAGTAATCACTAGAACCCAAGCTAACCACAACCCCAAATGCCTGGAAGATAAGCTGACTGCGGAATTGAAAACGGCCCTATTGACCAATCCTTGGTTCCTGGACCATCAAACTGAGTTGACAATAAATGATGGACTAGCTTGGAAAGGGACTAAGTTTATGTACCCACAACCCTAAGACTACTGGTACTAAAGCGTAGCTATGACTCCCAGCTGGGAGGCCACTTCGGATTCCTAAAAACCCTACATTTACTGAGAAGACAGTTCTGGTAGCCAAAAATGAAACCTGATGTTGAGGACTATGTAAAAAGTTGTTCAATTTGTGCCATGATGAAACACAGAACTGGAAAAAACCCTGGCCTCCTGCAACAAGTTACTGAAGCAACCCAACCTTGGGAAGAAATTGCAATGGACTTTATTATTGAATTCCTAAGAATGAAGGGAATACGGTCATTTGGACTATAATCAACTTTTTCTCTAAACAGGCCCATTTTATAGCCTGCACAGGGCTTCCATCTGTGAAAAAACTTGCAAAACTGTTCGTGAAACATATCTATAGACTACATGGTGTACCTCACAAAGTAATATCAGACAGAGGGGTACAATTTACCGCAAAATTTTGGAGGGAATTTCTGAAATCCATTGGCTCCTCTCAAGGGTTATCCTCAGTTTTCCATTCTGCTTGTCACGGAGCAGCAGAGAGAGCTAACGCCATGACTGAACAATACATTAGATGCTATGTAAATTATCAACAAGAAAACTGGGCTCAGTTATTACCTTTTGCAGAGGTTGCTTACAATAATGCAGTATATAGCAGCACAGAATTGACTCCATTCCAGATCAACACTGGAATGGATTTTGTCCCAATGCCAGAGTTACCTAGACAACCTCCCTCATCCATGTCCCTGATAGAATGGATGAACTTGTTAAAGAAAGGTTGGGAAGATACAAAAAAAGCTTTGAACGAAGCTGCAAAAATTTCTAAAAAACAGGCAGATAAACATAGATCCCTTCAACCACCTTTTAAAATAGGGGACAAAGTATATTTGTTGACCAAGTATCTTAGGTTGAAACTGCCCAGTAAGAAGCTGGGTCCAAAATTCTTGGGTCCATTCCCAATTTCAAAGGTAATCAATCCGGTCACTGTCCAATTAAGTCTTCCTCGACTATTGGGGAAAATTCATCCAGTGTTCCATTGTAGTTTACTAAAACCAGCTACTACATCAGTGATAAGACCACTACCACTCACTCTCCCAAAACCGTTGACGGTACATGGGGAAGCACATTATGAGATTCAAAAAATTCTCAATTCTAGATTACACCGTGGCCGATTGCAATATTTGATCTTATGGAAAGGATAACCCCTCTCAGATGCTAGTTGGGTAAAGAGTTGGGATGTTCATGCTGATCAATTGGTTAACCAATTCCATTAGGATTTTCCCCACAAACCGAAGGGTCCTCATGGGGGGGAGAGGGGGTTAAGGATAAGTATTAACCCCTATATGTGTGGTTTTTTCTTTTCTTTTAAGAGGAGGAGTTTTCAAGGGGGGACGCCTGTCAGCTTTGAAATTCAGCTGCCACATTTTTTTTAGAGAGTTAGAGGAGTTGAAAAGTTCAAGGTTATTCTGTGTGTCGTATTAGAAGTGGGAGAAGAGAAGGGAGGAGAGAAGTGTAACGCGCCAAAAAAATTTCACTTGGGAAATTGCTTTTGAACATGCCAGATCTGTTCCTAATAAATCAATTGGAGAGATAACATCTTGGAGTGATTGATATCATGGATGCTTTCTGGATGCTTGACACTCTTGCAGGTTATTATCACTGCTATCCTACACCAAAAATAAAATAAAATCCCATAACCCTGGAGATAAGTTGAAATTTTAGAATGAAATGAAAATTTTGTTTAACCGACACTGATTTTCAGAGATAGATGGCTGACTGCTTGAGACTATTCCCTACAGAAGCTCTCAGTAGGGAATTCACGCTAGGGGAAGATTCACTGCCAGCATTAGGGGCTTCCAATTTTAGCAGCCTGAACTATCCTGGGAAACATTATGTTTTGATGGAGGGCTATTTGGGTAGTCAAATGGACCCAATCAAAGTCCAAGCTGCTGTCTTGAATTTCACCTTTGCACATCTCAACAGAAAGTAGTTTGAGTGTCTCACTGGTAGTGACAAATTTCAAGTTTCAAAGGGAGGACATTCAGAACAATAAAGAATTTGGATATGGAATGCAGAGATAGAGAAGCACGTTTAACCACTTTGACAGCCTCTGTGCAAATTGGGTTCCTGCCCTCCTGCTTTTCTCTTTATTTAGCTTTGTCTGCCATCCTTCTGCTTAATTTGCTTCTATTTTTAAAGTTTGAGCAGAAAAGACCAGGCAGATTTTCCTCCTTAGTTTCACTTCTTACTCCTTACTGCTATTTTTCTGGTGCCTGGGGCTACAATTGTCATATTATTGATGATGCTCCCAGTTGGATAACTGAACTCTGAAAGCAAACAACCAAGCTCAGGCAGCACCAAGGACTCCACAATTTAATTAACATTTGAAAAACATTTATCCTTCATTTCTTCATCTGTAAATATATATTATCTCTGTCACGTAATATGTTAAACTACAATATGCTTTGTTTGTTTTTGATACAATGCAGTAGTTGTTTAAGTTCAGTAATCAGTTCAAAGCCATGGTTTGTTATTGGCTGACCAGAACTGTCTTCAGCTAAAACAAAAATGAATGGATTAAAATCAGGATTAAGGTAAAGGTTCCCCCGCACATGTGTACTAGTCGTTTCTGGCTCTAGGGGCAGTGCTCATCTCTATTTCTAAGCCAAAGAGCCAGTGCTATCCGAAGACATCACCATGGTCATGTGCCCAGCATGAGTAAACACTGAAGGCACATGGAGCATTGTTACCTTCCCACCAAATTGGTCCCTATTTTTCTACTTGCATTTTTTACGTGCTTTCGAGCTGCTAGTTGGCAGAAGCTGGTATGAGTAATGGGAGCTCGCTCCATTACATGGCACTAGGGATTTGAACAGCTGAGCTGCCAAACTTCTGATTGACAAGCTCAGCATCTTAGCCATTTAGCTAATCAGGATTACTTGTCTACAAAAATTACTCTGACTTGTACCAGCAAACATGCTGAAAACAAACCATTGTTTTGGGTACTGATACATTTCATAGTATAAGAGCCTATTATCCAATGCTGAATAATAAGTAAATTAAGAATTTGAACTAATACTTTCATGATTGAGCGCTTAAATAAAGTTCAGGATAGGCATATTCAGCACCTTAAACCTGGCACTAACATGTCCTTCTGTATTATTTATTCTTAAATCCATTTTGCCTAGAAAAATAGCCCAATCAATTTAGAACTGGAGTAGCGGGCTATCATGAAGGTAGTTTGCATGCCAGACTGGAGGTCATATAGAAATCAAATACTTATACTCTTTAATGCTGCTGAAAATACAAAATATATTTGATTTTTAAACCAAAGCTAGAGAAGCTAAGGGACGAGATTGGATATGAAATAAAGGCTCTTATCTCCCCAATTGCCTCTGAAAAAAGTTTACAACCCCAAGCTGGAACAATAAAAAAACCTTGAAAGAAAGGATAGTTTTATTTCAGGAAGTCTTCTATTTCTACAAAAGTTGAATAAACTGTTGAACCAGGAATATTGCATTAGGTTTTTAATTTCTGGTGTTATGTGCCTTTAGTTAACAGTTCTTTATTTTTCTTACAAATTAGCAAATTGTAATTTACATCTGCCTTTCAAAGTATCTCAGAGTGTGCATGAGAATATTCCCCTTTTTATTTTCAGTGACTTATGTTAATTTGAAACTGCAAGCAGATTCTGCCAGAAATATTGTATTTTTTCAAAAATAAAATTATTATTTACCTACAATCTGTAACTGAACAATTTTTCTGTTGAACACCTGCGTTTTGAATACATAAAATTTTAAAAGTTTTATAGTTTGTTTTTAAAACAACAAAGTTTGTTTTTCTTTGTCTCATATGAGATTGGTTTATCAGCAAGAAATGTCTGAATCCTCTAGTACAGATCGTAAGCCACAAGGCCAGCTTCATTATAAACATTCTTTTCTCTTTTTTCCCCTTTTATTTTTATGTCTGACAGCAGCATGGGGTTTGAAAATACTATTTCATAGATAAGAGCTGTTACCAGGCCAAACTCTTCTTATCTTTTCCATATAGAACAGTTGTAACTTGCTCTAATGCTGGTACTTGGAATAATGCTGTTTTAAGAAATATAGAGCAGTCTCATATTACAGAGCCCTCTCCCCCAACAGAGGTTTGAGAAATAGGCTGCAAAAAATTCAGATGACTCACAGAGCTACTAAAAGACAGATAAGATTCTACATTCAGGCAAGAAAAACCAAATGGACAGGTATAGAATAGGTGGTGCCTGGCTCAATATTAGTAACTGTGAGAGGGATCGTGAAGGTTTAATGGTCCATTACTTAAATATGAGACAGCAGTGTGCTGCAATTGCCAAAAACAACAACAACACAGTCCTAAACTGCATTACAGACTGATAGAATCACATGAAGTGTTAATACCACTTTATAATATCTTGGTAAAACTGCACTTGGAACATTGCACCCAGTTTTGGTCATTACAATATAAAAATGATATTGAGACTCTAGAAAGAGTGCAGAGAAGAGCAATAAAGATGATTAGGGGACTGCATGTTATGTTCTGGGTATGGGCGTAAGAACGGAGACGAGACATCAGACTGTGACTTCAACTCTTTATTTAACAAGAAAGACTGGAGCAGAAAACCTGGGCAGCAGTAGCTCTTTTATAGAGCTTGCTGCTGTTAAACAACCAATGAACTGAGTCTATCCCTTTCACAAGCGTCCAATCAGGGGCTTCCGTTAACAGCCAATGAGACTGGCCAAACCTGACCAATCATGACTCGCTATTCACGGGCCAATGAGAATTGCAGGTTTACAAGCCTATTGTAAGACGAAGCTGTTTCAGTTGTATTGCTGCGATGGTTTAATCCATAACACCCCTCCCCCCTTGGTTCCATCTGAGGGGTGGGGTGACGTATTCTCACAGATATGCAGGCCGCTTCACCTGTCTGCTTGACCTGTGCTGTTCGACCGGGTTTCGTTCTGGTTCTGGTTCTGGCTCCGCTGGGCTGTCCGCTGGGCTGGATAGCGAAGACTGTAGTTCCAGGTTGCTCTCATCGGCGCTGTCTTCCGGGTTCCCTGGATCCGCCTCCGTCGCGGTGTTGTCACGTGGCGAGGCCGCTCCCTGGTCTGGTTCTCCCTCGGATGGTGAGTAACCCCTGGGCTGTTGGGTTTCAATTTCTTCTTCATCCTCCTCCATGTTCCTTCCCCCCCAGTTGGAGGTTCCGGCGCTAATTGGGAATGGAGTTGGTCTATGTGGCGTTTCCACATCTTTCCGTCTGCCGTTTGTAGACAATAGGATCGGGGTCCCATCAGTTGCGTTATGATAGCGGGGACCCACAATGGGTCACCCAAGAAGTTTTTCGCAAACACAAGGTCACCTTCCTGGAATGCCCGACACTTACTGCTGGATCCTGGGGGTTGTTCTGGTGTGTAGTTTGGGTGGAGGCGATCAAGATGCGAGCGAAGTTTCCGGCCCATCAGGAGTTCTGCTGGGGTTTTGTTCGTGGTGCTGTTTGGGGTTATGTGTTGGATGAAAAGCATTTGGTTTATTTTGTCGTCAATGTCGCCATGGTCCATTTTATGCAGGGTCTGTTTTACAAATTGAACCATTCGCTCAGCCCTACCATTGGCTGCAGGATATGCTGGCGATGTTAAAGCATGGTGGATGCCCTGATCTGCCAGGTATTGTTCGAATGGCAAAGCAGTGAATTGGGGGCCATTATCTGAGACGAGGACATCAGGAAGTCCGTGGGTAGCGAATAGTTTATTCAGTTTTTTTAGTGACTGCGTCTGTGGTGGTGCTTTTCATTTTTTGGACTTCAAGCCAGTTTGAATAGGCATCCACCGTTAAAAGGAAAGTGTGTCCTCTTGTGGATCCCACAAAATTGATGTGGATACGGGACCACGGACCTCGAGGCATTTCCCACTGAGTTGGGGGAGTCCTTGGAGGAGCGGGGTGAGTTTCCTGGCATTTACTGCATTTTGCTACCCACGTTTCTATTTGTCTATCTAAACCAGGCCACCATGCGTAACTCCTGGCCAATGCCTTCATCCATACGATGCCTGGATGTCCCTCATGCAGCATTTTCAATACCCTATATTGTAACTTCTCCAGAACTATGACTCTGTCTCCCCATACTATAAAACCTTTCTGGGAGAACAGTTCCGTTTGACAATTTTTAAATGGCTTGAACGTGTCATCAGTTTCACTTATCAGCCAACCGCGTTCTACCCAGCTGAGGACTCGTGCCAAAACAGGGTCCTTTTTTGTCTCTAAGGCTATGTCTCGAACGGTTAATGGCGGCGATTTGAGGGTTTCTATTTGTAGTACGGTAACGGTCGGAGCAGGGTCCTCTATAATGTCTGGTAGTGGCGAACGGCTCAAAGCGTCAGCATGGGGAATAGTTTTCCACGGGCGATGTTGCAATCGGTAATCGTAGGCGGCTAAAAATTCTGACCAATGTGTCATTCTTGGTGATAATATATGGGGAGTTTGTTTGTTTCCCGCCAAAAACCCCAGTAGTGGCTTGTGGTCTGTAATTATGGTAAAGGGTCTTCCATATACATATTCATGGAAGCGTTTAATTGCAGATACAATAGCGAGGGCCTTTTTTTCAAGTTGACTATAGTTCCTTTCGGTTTTAGACAAAGTTCTCGAAGAACGCAATGGGTGCCTCATTTCCATTTGGGAGGACATGGCTTAGGATGGCTCCTACTCCAAATGGTGAGGCATCACAGGTACCCGTCAAAGGGAGAGTCTCGTTGTATTGCATTAATATGGCATCAGAGGTTAAAAGGTCTTTTATCCCTTTGAACGCTATCTCTTCCCGCCGTCCCCAAACCCAAGGAGCCTTTTTATCAAGAAGTCTATGTAGGGGTTCGGCTATGGTTGCCTTCTGGGGCAAGAAAATGTTATAAAAGTTAATGAGTCCCAGGAAGGCTTGAAGGTCTGTCTTATTCCTAGGTCTCGGGGCGTTTTTGATTGCAGTTAGTTTTTTTTCGGTGGGGTGGATTCCCTGTCTGTCGAGAAGGTATCCCAGGAACTCCACTCTCTCCGTACAAAATTGGCACTTGTCCCGTTTTACCTTAAGACCCGCGTCTTTGAATTTCTTCAGAACTTTTCTGAGCCATTGTACTAATAGTTCTTTAGTGGGGGCAGCTATTAGGATGTCGTCAAAATAAGGCACGACGCCTTTTTTGCCTTGTAATAGTCTCTCCATTAAACTTTGGAAAATGCCCGGCACCACGCTTACTCCGAATTGGAGTTTATTGCACTTAAAAGTGCCTCTATGTGTAACTATTGTCTGGGCTTCTGCAGTTGCTGCATCCACAGGGAGTTGCTGGTATTCCTGAGCTAAGTCCAATTTCGCAAATATTTTTCCGCCATCCAGGGAATGAAGAAGGTGTTGAACCACTGGTACTGGCTCTGTTGAAGAGCATGATTTAGGGTGGCCTGATAGTCCCCGCAAATTCTTAACGAACCATCTGGCTTCATGGGCGTTACTATCAGGGTTTCCCAACGGGTGTGGTCAATCGGTTCCAATACGCCCTGAGCTATCAGTTTATCTAGCTGCTCGTCGATTTTAGGTTTTAAGGCAAAAGGTACTCGATGGGGTTTAAGCCGAATGGGAGCTACATTGGGGCTGAGATTAAATGATATAGGGGTCCCTTTGTACTTGCCTAATGTTCCTGTGAACACATCCTGGAATTCCTGGATGAGAGTCTCTTCCCAGTCGTCATTTCTGGTATGGTGTATGCTGGCTAGTTCAATTCCGAGTGGGGCAAACCACTGTAGCCCTAACGAGCTGGGTCGGTCACAATCGACGACAGTTAGGGGAAGCGTTGCTGTGTGGTCCTTGAATGATACTTGGACGTTGCTGGAATCGATGACTGGGATTCTGTTTCCCTGATAGTCTTTCAGGATGATTCGCTGCGTGCTGAGATCCTGGCGGGAGATGGCAGGGATCAGTTGCTTGAGGGTTTTCCAGGATACCATCAACAGGGACGATCCTGAATCGACTTCCATTACACATGGTCAATTCTCAATAGTAACCTTCACTTGTATTTTTCTTGCATTGAGCGACGAAGCGTGGCCAATGATAATGGTTTGGTGGGCCTCTTCTCATCTCATTGAAAGGGCAGGTGCTTGGTTTCTGTAGTAGTAGTGGCTGTTCCATTGGTGGTTCAGACGGTCCCAGTTCTCAGGAGGTTTGCTTATCTCCCGACGGAGGTTGTTCTCCTTTCGGCTGAGACTGGACTCTCGTCTGCTTCTGCAGACCTTCGCGATGTGGCCTTTTTTCCCGCAGTTACGGCAGAGTGCGTCGAGGAATTTGCAGTCCGATCACGGGTCGCTTGCACCGCAACCCGCATATTGGTGCGGACGTCGTTGGTTCCTTTGCTCTTGTTCTAAGCGGAGCTGGTTGACCTCCTCTTCATCACTGTCTGAGGATGACTTGAGGTCTTCATGGTGGGTAGCGGTAGCGTGCTTCTCAGTGGCGAGTGGTGCCTCATCGGCGAGTTGGCGAAATGGTGCATTCTCTCGGCGCATTCTCTCGGCTGACTTCCTGGTTGCTTCTGCTGCAGTAGCGTTGGTGATGATATCTGTAAGGCTGATGTCGCCTTTCGCCATCAGCTTACTCTGCAGTGTGGTGCATTTAATCCCAGAACTATTCGGTCTCTTAGGGCTTCCTCTAAGTTTGCAAAACCACAAAGGCCTCCTAGGTTCCGGAGGTCAGCTACGAAATTACCAACGCTCTCGTCCTTCCGTTGGTCCCTCTGGTAAAATTCGTGTCTTCGTATCAGTGTAGGTACTGCGGGTGCGTAATGGACCCTGAGGATTGGAGCGAGGATGTCCCAATCCATGGTCTTCACTTCTGCCGGTTTTGCTAGTACTTTAGCCATTTTGAAAACGGCGGAGCCGCAATGAGTCAGGAATACCGCTCGTTTCTTGCCAGATGTGGCATCTTTTAAATTGTTGGTCTCCAGGAACATCTGGAAGCGGTCTATATACGAGTCCCAGTCTTCGGTTGCTGAGTCGAATGGAGCGGGTGGTATGGCGCCGCTAGTCATCTTGCCGTCTGTTTCATGCACTCTTTCGCCATGTGCTCTTTCTTTGTCCAATGTGTTCTAGTCAGCTCTATCGTCTCCGTATCCCATCCTCATTGCAAGTGTTATGTTCTGGGTATGGGCGTAAGAACAGGGACGAGACATCGGACTGTGACTTCAACACTTTATTTAACAAGAAAGACTGGAGCAGAAAACCTGGGCAGCAGTAGCTCTTTTATAGAGCTTGCTGCTGTTAAACAACCAATGAACTGAGTCTATCCCTTTCACAAGCGTCCAATCAGGGGCTTCCGTTAACAGCCAATGAGACTGGCCAAACCTGACCAATCACGACTCGTTATTCACGGGCAAATGAGAATTGCAGGATTATAAGCCTGTTGTAAGACGAAGCTGTTTCGGTTGTATCGCTGCGATGGTTTAATCCATAACACTGCAGGCTAAAACATATGAAGAACAGTTGCAGGAATTGGGCATGTCTACTTTAACAAAAAGAAGAACTAGGAGTGACATGATAGCAGTGTTCCAATATCTGAGGGGCTGCCACAAAGAAGAGGGGGTCAACTTAGTCTCCAAAGCACCTGAAGGCAGGACAAGAAGCAACAGATGGAACCTAATCTAGAAGGGATCCAATTTAGAACTAAGAGGAAATTTCCTGACAGTTAGAACAATTAATCACCAGAATGACTTGTCTCCGTAAGTTGTGCATGCTCCAACATGGAGGTTTTTAAGAAGAGATTGGACAACTATTTCTCTGAAATGGTATTGGAATAAGATTAGAAAATAGTTAGAAGAAATAACAAAGCAAAAAATTAAATTTTGACCAAAACTGTTTCTATTAGGCATAATTAAGGGAAAATGTAGCAAGACTGACAGATATATTATTTTACATATAACAACTGATGCTAGGATTACAAACACACAGCACTGGAAACAGGGAGTTTTACCACAAGAGGGAGCAGTGATAAGGAAAATACTGGACTGCGCAGAAATAGGCAGGCTGACTTTAGAGCTAAAGGATAGAGATGAATCGATATATTATTCAGTCTGAGACACCTGGTATATATGGTTTGAGAATAGAAAGGAAAGTAATACTGTAATTAATTAAAGGATATGATGTTATATATGCTGAACATAAAATTAACAGAAAATGTACTATGTAACAAGGGGTATAAACAAGGAGTAAGGAAAAGAGAATGAATAGGAAAATAATATGTAATAATTTCAATGGAATAAAAAATTAAGTACAAGAATATGGTTTAAAAATGTAAATGATGTCTTCAACATTGATACAATTGTGTTTTTTAAAAAAAATTTAATTGTTGGAAAACTGAATAAAGTTTATTTTTTAAAAAAATCAGCAGAACAACTTGCCTCTGTAAGTTGTGGGGTGCTCTGACATCGAGGATTTTAAGAAGAGATTGGACAACCATTTCTCTGAAATGGTATTGAGTTTCATGCTTGAGCAGAGGGCTGGACTAGAAGATCTCCAAGGTTCCTTTCAACTCTGTTATTCTGTTATATTAAAAGAGATACAGAAAAAAACATGAACACGCTTACACTGAGTTCTATTCTCCTAGATGTTTGCATGCCAAATCTGATAGCCATAAAAGATCTTTATTTTTATTATTGGGTTGAATGTGGCACAAAATCATAAAGCCTTCTAACTTACAAGTTAACCATTTTCTCTTAGCTAAGATACTACAAATGTTGAAGCTAGTAAGGAAAGCAGGGTGTCTGGGTAAAGGCCACACGTTGTTGACATAGTAGTGCTGTAAAAGTAATGGGGATGTTGGATTACTCAGACATGTACTCGATGGCATTTGGGAGAAGGGCAACATTAATTTAAGAGACAGGCATTGCATGTAAATAAACTCCACAATCCACTTGAACTTCATGCGTTCAGTTCAACTCTAGCAGATGCAGAATATCTCAAGAGAAAACAAGAATAATGAGGGGGGAAAGATTGTTTACACCATTGATAACCTAAGGCTCCCAAATCTGTGGTAATAATAAGAGTTACTGTTATAGCTGTTATGAGCTAGAAAAATATTTCTGTCAGTCTATTAACAATTTATCCAAGCTGGAATCTAAAAAGATTGTAAATCTACAGGATTCCATATTGGTTTGTCTTTTTTAAAAGGCTGGAACCTTCCATTTTCAAACTTTATTTGTCCACATGAGATTCTGCCATTCTCTCTCAGCTACTCCCAAGGGCCTGCTTCTTCCTGCTAATTATTAATAGAACATAGAATAGAAGAGTTGAAAAGAAACTTGGAGATCATCTAGTCCAACTCCCTGCTGAAGCAGAAGAGTTTATACCATTTCAGACAAGTGGCTATCTAGTCTCTTCTTGAAAACCTCCAGCAATGGGGAACCTACCACTTATGAAGGCAAGGCATTCCGCTGGTTGATTGTTCTCACCATTAGGAAATTTCTCCTTAGTTCTAGGTTTGCTCCTCTCTTTGATTAGTTTCCATCTATTGATTCTTGTCTTGTTGTCTAATTAATTAATAATTAGTTCTGCTCGATCTAAGGAGCAATTTCTGATAGAACAATAAACCAGTGGAACCGCTTGTCTTCAGAAGTTAGAAGCTTTTTTAAAAAGTCTGGAAAACCATTTGTCTGAAGTTCTGTAAGGTCTCCAGCTTGAGCAGGACTAGAAATAATATCTAGAAATAAACCACTGGCTAAAGGGTTGGTGTCACCAAGAAAACTTTGGTTTCCTGGACCATGGACTGCATTACTTAAAAGAAGGACTCTTAGCAAGGAATAGGCTGCACCTCACAAAAGCAGGGGGAAATATACTCAGAAAAAGACTGGCCCAATTCATCAGAAAGGCTTTAAACTAAAATTGAGCGAGGAGGGTGACCAGTCTTTAAAATCTCTAGAATACAAAACCAATCATAAATCCCAAGAAAACAAATCAAACAATGAGGTAGGAAGTGAAGGGGAAAAAAAGAAAAAAGTCAAACAACAATTAGGAAATGCAGGAAACATACCCATGGGCAGACTTAAAAGTCTTAAATATTTATATACAAATGTTCAAAGCTTGGGGAACAAACAGAGTGAACTAGAAGCAACAGTATATGAGGATAGATATGACATAGTTGTTATTACAGAAACCCGGTGGGACAAAATCCATGACTGGAATGTACTGGTGGATGGATACAAATTGTTCAAAAGAAAAAGATCAACAAAAAGAGGAGGTGGAGTTGCACTATATGTGAGAGATCACTACATATGTATAGAAATGCACATGATCAAAGATAAAACCCCTCCAGGATGTATATGGATCAATTTAAAAGGGGGGATGACATTTGCATAGGTGTATATTACAGGCCACCCAACCAGTCTGAAGAAATAGATGAACTTTTTACTAACCAGGTAACATATGTATATAGGAAGCATACCACAGTAGTAATGGGAGACTTTAACTATCCAGATATCAACTGGGAGACCAACTCTGCAGTGAATGAGAGATCAAACAGATTCCTAAACAACCTAGCCAACAATTTTATTCATTCAAAAGGTAGAGAAGGGAACTAGAAGTAAAGCTATACTGGACCTAATTCTTACTAACAGAGAAATGATAGAGGGAGTAGAAGTTGTCAGAATTTTGGGTGAAAGTGACCACATCGTAATGGAATTCAATGTGCAAACACAAGCAATATAAAATAATCTAACCAGTGTCTTAAACTTTAACAGAGCTGATTTTAACAAATTCAGAGAGAGCATAGGAAAGATTCCATGGATGAAAATCCTAAAGGGGAAAACAATTCAAGAAACATGGGAAACTCTGAAAATCATAAAAGCCCAGTCCAACACAATGCCACTGAAAAAGAAAAACAAGACATTCAAGAAGAAACCAGCATGGCTGCACAAAGATTTCTCCGACAAACTGAAAGACAAAAAGGACAAGCACAAAAAATGGAAAGAGGAATTATCAGCAGATAGCCAGAACATACAAAGATGAAGTCAGGAAGGCAAAGGCTCAGAATGACCTTTGCTACAAAAGTCAAAGATAATTCAAAACGTTTATTTCAATATATTAATAACCACAAAAAACTCAATGAAACAGTAGATCCACTAAAGAAAGAAGATGGGAAGGAAGTAATTGACAATAGGGAGAAAGAACAGTGGTCCCCAACCTTTGTGATTTGGTGGCCCAGCTGGGTGGGAAAAGGGGAACTGGGCTGAATGAGTGGTTAGCCAGCATGCACACACAATACAGCTGTGTGTGCATGCTCCAGCCAGCCACTTGCATGGCCTGATTCTGAATAGTGGGCCAAAGCCCAGAGTTTGGGAACCCCTGAATTAAAAGACCTCCAAAGTCCCTTCCAATTCAATGATTCTGTTATTCTTCTGTTATTTCTGCCCCATATCTCTCTCTACTGCCTGAATCCAGTTGCCATCTTCTTCTCCACAATCCTGGGTCACTTACTCAGTTTCCTGCCTCTCTCCCATTTGCCTGCCTTGACTTCCAGCCCAGGATGTAGGGTTCATTCTTCCTTCCTGCTCTCCAAGCAAGGAACTAATACCTTGTCTTCGATCCACATTTAAATTCTCTTCACTCTTCCTCCATCTCTCACTTATTAGAATTTCTCTGTTAATTGTTATAAGGTACAAACAACGAAGGAGTTTCACATTATGCGTGAGTGCGTATCTCTGTGATCAGGTTGTGCATGCATATGTAATAGGAGTGGGACTTTGGTTGCAACACCACCACCACCACCATTCTTCCAGATTCCGATCTCCTTTGCAAAGACGCCTCTGCACCTGCCGGTTACTATTTAAAGCCAGAATACAGTACATTACCTCTTTTGTGCTTTGAGTAATGTGTCATAAATTTCACTTCAATATTTAGAGGGACCAGGAAAAAGAAAAGTTGGCATGGCCAGGAGAAAAGCTAAAAAGGATTTAATTGACTTTGCTCTTCATTTAAAGTCTTCCTTCTTTAATCACTTAAGCATCCTTGGAATGCCCTGGCAAACCCAAATTGTGTCCTGTCTCCATGGAAGTTGCCTTGTCTTGTCTCCAGATCATGATTTATGGAGCCTTATCCTGCTATTTTTCATACCACGAAACATCTGGCAGCCACAAATGACAACCAAAAGAATAGGAATAAGCCATTATAATGACGGTACCTCTCTGCAGGACATAATCATTGAGGGTTGAAGGGAAAGAACCCCATTATGAAAACTCATGGAATTCCCCCAACATTGCAGAGCTAAACACTGACAATCCATGAAATTACTGTAGTGCAATTTCCCATTGATTTTTAATCCACAGCTAAAGGATTTATGGTGATGAGAAGTTTGTCAAAGATGTTAATACCTCATTATTATCTATAGTATTTATATGCTTCTTTTTGTCATCAGTTTTCAATCATCATAAAATGGGGAAGGAGAAGGAAATGTCTGGAAAGGCCAGCCTAAAAGAGATATTTTTAAAAAATCCTTGCAAAAAAAATATTTTATAAAGATAAAAATATTCTTCTAATTACAGGTATGTTACAAATCCTAGCATGGAGGGAAACGAAGTTTAATCACTAGGTTTTTAAACTTAATCTGATATGTGTTGCAAGGATATTTTTAAAAACAGCATTTTAGATTTTCTTAAAGAGCTTATTTCATCTCCACTGCTTTTAATTGTTAATCTGCTATTTGCTCATGTTATTGTGATTTTATTAATATTTTATCAATATTGATTTTGTTTTTTATAAATGTCCTATCAGTTATATACAGAGTAATACATTTTATAGATAAATGCATAAATTAAAAAGGATAAGATCCTAAAAACTATCTAGATATAGATATTGAGAAACAGAAAGCAGATAGAAATTAAAGCAATTAGAAATTTGTTGAATATTTCTTCCAACATTTTCTTGCATTCAACTGAGCTTGGTGGTGAAAAGAATCCTTGTGAAATTTAGAAAACTTCTCTCCCAAATGCTAAAGAGTTACTAGGCAGAGAATAATTATAAATATTTACTAGGCAGAGAATGGTTGTTTGCAAGAGAGGCTGAAGTTTTTTTATTTTTTGCTTCTAGCATTTCCCCAAAAATAATTTTATCTTCTAACCTACCTGAAGATTCACCACCAGGTTGTGAAGGCTGTGCTAGAAGATGGCACAATATTGTTCTCAGGATCTTTCCAGGAGAAAAGATAAGTTTTGTAAGCTTTCAAAGCATCTTAAGGCAAACTAAATCTTTACAAAGCATCATATCACAATATCTTCATTTGAAATGATAATGTTACAAAGTCCATCTTCTGCTAATTCTTCAAGGCTAGCAGTGTCGTGTCCGCAAAAGGATGCCAGGAGTCGGTGACTAAGTTTCAAGGTCTTTATTTAATAGTTGTGAACCGAACCGGCGAAAAGGAAAAAGCCCGCGGCTTTTATCCTTTTCGCTGCGGCGGCCGCGGCCAATGGCAGCGATTCAAGTCTCCCGCTCTTGGAGTGAGCCAATCACGGGAGACTTCAATCGGGCCAATCAGCGCGGCTCGCCTGGCCAATCAGAAATCCCCGCGCTTTAGCCAATCAAAGCGCGGGGATTTCAAGTATGCAAATTAAGGACAGAACACCCCTCCCCTCTTGGTATAGTCCATCACGTTGCGTAGTCACGTAGGTAGGCGGGGCTCCGTCTAATCCTACTTGACCTGCGCAACTCAGTTGCAAGCTGGATTTCGGCCGGAGCGGTCATGTTTTTGGCTGCTCCCTCTTCTGTGCGAACCGGCTGGATGATCGGGCCGGTTCTTTCTCCGTGGCTCCCACCTGGGCCTACCGGGTTGGTTGAGCTACGGGTTTCGCCACTCCCGCTTGGTTTCTCCGAGTCGGTTGAGCTAGCCAGGTGGTTCTTCTCCGGTGGGGGATCGCGATGGCTGCGTTCCGGTAAGTACTGCTGGTTTAATTTTTCTTGCGTTTGTTTATTCGGGTATTCCCTCCCCCCTTGGTTCGTGTTTTGGGGGTTGAGGTCTGTTGCTGTTAGTGACCTGAGCTGGTCAATGTGTCGTTTCCAGGCTCGCCCATCGGTGGTTTGGAGCCGGTACGACCGTGGACCTGTGATTTGAGTGATGACGGCTGGGATCCATAGGGGGTCTCCCGTCAGATTTTTCGCGTACACTAAGTCACCTGGGGCAAAGGTCCGGTATTTTGTACTTGAGTCTGGGGGTCGCTCCGGGTTATATGTTGGGTGTAACCTGTCGAGCGGGGACCTCAGCTTCCTACCCATCAGTAACTCGGCTGGGCTTTTGTTGGTAGTGGTGTTCGGGGTGATGTGTTGTATAAAGAGGAGTTTATTTATTTTGTCGTTGATCTCCCCGTGGTCCATTTTCCGGATGGTTTTTTTGGTAAATTGTACCATCCGTTCCGCCCTACCGTTCGCCGCCAGATGCGCCGGTGCTGTTAATGCGTGGCGGATGCCCCTCTCCGCCAGGAACCTCTCGAAGTCGAGGGAAGTAAACTGGGGCCCGTTGTCTGAGACGACGACGTCTGGGAGGCCGTGTGTGGAAAAGAGTTTGCAAAGTTCTTTGATAACGGCCTCCGTGGTAGTGGATTTCATGTCGCTTACCTCCAACCAGTTGGAGTAAGCGTCAACTGTGATCAGAAAGGTATGCCCATTCGTGGGACCGGCAAAGTCTAAATGGATTCTGGACCAGGGTCCCCTTGGTGTTTCCCAGTCCAGGATGGGTGCTGCGGGTGGGCTGGGTCTGGTCTCCTGGCATCGTTGGCATTTGGCTACCCATGCCTCTATCTGCTTGTCCATCCCTGGCCACCAAGCGTAACTCCTGGCCAGGGCTTTAGTTCTGACGATGCCAGGATGCCCTTCGTGTAGCATCTCTAAGATCCTCCCTTGCAACCTGTCCGGGATGACCACCCTGTCACCCCACAAAATACATCCCTTGAGTAGTGAGAGTTCAGTCTGGCGGTTTCTGAATGTCTTAACGGATTCGTCACTATCCCTTTCAGGCCAACCTTTTTCCACCCAATGTAAAATTCGCGCCAGACGCCTGTCCTTGATAGTTTCCCTGGCAATGTCTGACGCGGTAATGGGCAGGTTGGGCAAATTTTCGATGTTAAGGGTGTTTGTTGTTGGTGCTGGGTCAGGATCAGAGTCTGGTAAAGGCGAGCGGCTTAAAGCGTCCGCGTGCGAAATTTTCTTACCTGGCTTGTGTAACAGTTCGTAGCTGTAGGCTGCCAGGAACTCGGACCACCTTGTCATCCGGGGTGATAAAATGTTCGGGGTGGCTCGGTTTCCTGCGAGGATGCCCAGCAACGGCTTATGATCTGTCACAATGGTAAACGGGCGGCCATAAAGGTATTAGTGGAATCGCTTAACGGCGGCAACTATAGCCAAAGCTTCTTTGTCCAGCTGGCTATAGTTCCGCTCCGGTTTAGTTAGAGTCCTGGAAAAGAAAGCGATGGGTGCTTCTCTTTTGTCGGGGAGAGTATGGCTGAGGACAGCGCCGACGCCGAAAGGTGATGCGTCGCAAGTGACAACCAAGGGCAAGGTTTCGCTGAATTGAATCAGGACGGCGTCGGAGGTGAGGAGGTCTTTGGTTTTTTGGAAGGCGGCTTGCTCTCGTCTCCCCCAAGTCCAGGTTGCCGCCTTATCCAGGAGCCTATGCAAAGGCTCCGCCGCCGTAGCCTTTTGGGGTAGGAAAACATTATAAAAATTCAGCAACCCTAAGAAAGCCTGTAGTTCCGTTTTAGACCTTGGGGTGGGGGCTTCTTTGATGGCTTTCACTTTTTTAATTGTAGGGTGAATGCCATGCCGGTCTAGAAGGTAGCCCAAGAATTCCACTCGCTCTGTGCATAGTTGGCATTTTTCTCGTTTTACTTTAAGTCCCGTTACTTTAAATTTTGTTAAGACCTCCCTGAGTCAGTTTTCTAATTCGGCTTCATTTGGCGCCGCCACTAATACGTCATCAAAACAGGGCACCACCCCCTTGATGCCCTGCAGTAAACGTTCCATCAGGCTCTGAAAGATGCCTGGTGCCACGCTGACTCCGAATTGGAGCCGGTTACACTTGAAGGCCCCCCGATGGGTAACGATGGTCTGGGCTTCCGCTGTTTTTTCGTCGACCGGCAACTGCTGATATGCCTGGGCGAGATCGAGCTTGGCAAAGACCTTGCCCCCTCCCAGTGAGTGCAGTAGGTGTTGCACGATTGGGACGGGGTAGGCGCTTTGTTGCAACGCACCATTTAGAGTGGCCTTATAGTCCCCACAAATTCTCACGGACCCGTCTGGCTTGACTGGGGTCACTATAGGGGTCTCCCATCGGGCATGGTCTATCGGCTGTAACACCCCCTGTTTGACGAGCTTGTCGATCTGCTCGTCAATTTTAGGTTTTAGGGCGAATGGTACCCTCCTAGGTTTTAGTCGCTTGGGGGGAACCCTAGGGTCTAGGTCAAATGAGATAAGGGGCCCCTGGTACTTGCCCAGGCTTCCGTCGAAGACCTCCCGGAACTCCTGGGCTAGCCGCTGTTCCCAGCCGTCGTCGACGACGTGGTTGACTCCTGTCAGCGCGATGTCAAGCGGGGCGAACCATTGTAGGCCCAGCAGGCTTGGGCGGTCGCAATCGACGATTGTGAGTGGGAGTTGTTCGGTGCGGCCCTTGTAAGTTACATTAAAGTTCTTGGTGCCCACTACCGGGACGCGGTTTCCCTGGTAGTCTTTTATAATGATTTTTTGGGCATTAATGTTCCTCTTATGGAGGGTGGGCACTAGCCGTTTTATCTCGTGCCATGCAATCATGGAGAGGTAGGACCCGGAGTCCACCTCCATCTTGCATGGTTGGCCTTCAATATGGACTTCTACGTGTACCTTTCTGGCGCCGTCGGAGATGGCGTGGCCGATGGTTACCGTTTGGTGGGTATCTTCCTTGCGCCGACTGTCGCCGCCTCTTGAAGATCGTTGGATTCGGTCCCACCGACCGTCCGATTGGCGATCTCTGGTCCTGGGCGGGGGGCTTTCCTTCTTTCGGTCGTGTTGTTCCCATCTGGGCGGGCTGCGGGTCTTCTTTTGGCGGCAAACTCGAGCGATGTGTCCCCGTCTTTCACAATGCCTACAGATAGAGTCAAAAAATCGGCATTCTGATCTGGGTTGGTCGCCGCCGCACCCGGCACAGTTGGTCCTCGACCTACGACCTCTTTGGTTCCGTTGGTCGCCGCGTCCCGTCTGTACGCGATGTATGTCCTCCTCGTCTTCTGACGTGCTGGATGTAGACTGGAATTCTCCGTAGTGCGCAGTTGATTCGCTTTTAGGGTCGGCCGACCTTGCCGGGTTGTTGTTTCCGCCCTTCGCGTCTGATTTTCGCATGCTGTCAGCGGAAGTGCGGGTTGCTTCTGCGGCTGCGGCTGCGGTGAGGGCGTCTGCTAGGCTGATGTCGCCCTTGGCCATAAGCCGGCTCTGGAGTGTAGGGTCCCATAGGCCGAGTACGAATCGGTCTCTTAGGAGGCTGTTCAGACCTTCAAACTCGCAGAGTCCTCCTAGGCGCCGCAGCTCGGCGACGAAATCGCTCAGTTTTTCGCCTGGTTTCTGATCTCGGCGGTAAAATTCGTTGCGCCGGATCAGGATGGGGACCTCGGGGGCGTAATGGCGCCGCAGGATAGGTTCGAGGATGTCCCAGTCCATGGCGGTTGCGTCTGCCGGCTTGGCCAATGCCTTGGCCATCTGGAAGACCTCGGTTCCGCAATGGGTGAGGAAGACGGCGCGTTTTAGCGGGCCCGGGGCGTCCTTCATTCCGGTGCACTCGAGGTACATGCGGAAACGGTCTGAGAACGATTCCCAGTCCTCGGTGGCGGGGTTGAAGGGGGCGGGCGGTGCGATTTTCGCCATCTCTGTGCTGAAACTGGCTCTTGTTGGACACGGGGTTCGGTTCAGGGTCGGGATCCCACCTTCGTCGCCAGTGTCGTGTCCGCAAAAGGATGCCAGGAGTCGGTGACTAAGTTTCAAGCTCTTTATTTAATAGTTGTGAACCGAACCGGCGAAAAGGAAAAAGCCCGCGGCTTTTATCCTTTTCGCTGCGGCGGCCAATGGCAGCGATTCAAGTCTCCCGCTCTTGGAGTGAGCCAATCACGGGAGACTTCAATCGGGCCAATCAGCGCGGCTCGCCTGGCCAATCAGAAATCCCCGCGCTTTAGCCAATCAAAGCGCGGGGATTTCAAGTATGCAAATTAAGGACAGAACAAGCAGGGTCAGCCTCTCAGTCTCCTAAATTTTGTAAGATCATATTTTAATTATGTAGCTGGGAAATATGAGGAAGGACATGAGTTCCCCTACCACTATAACCAAAGGTAGGGGGAGATATAAAATTGGAGAGTCAATTGGACAGATAAAGTAAAGTGAGAATAAACATTTTATGTCTATTGCTTCTTCTGATTCCCATTCCCTTCCCCCATCCATAAGTTAGTTAACTGGTTACTTGCCTCAGGACAGCTGATATTGCTGTTGAAAGCCAGGTCAGTACAGAGTAAAGCATACATTATTGTATGTTATAACAAGATAAATGAATATGTTCTGTTTATATGTGTCAATCCAGTCAGGATTCCTGTAATTAAAACTGGCTGCTGTGTTCTGATTTATATGGTCTGTGGTGGGCAGAAGAATAAAAAATATATAATTTTGGCTATACAAAAAAGGGGAGGGGAGGGGAGAGGGAAAGGAAACCCTCTAATAATTAATTGTTCTAATTAATTATTTGGATTCATTGAGTGTGAATATATGATGTGTGTCTATATATACATACAGAACAAACTTTTTCACATTGAGCTTGGTTACTGCTGATAATCTGGCAAAATCAATGTAATTTTCTTGACAATATGAAAGTGGTTTTCCATCAACTTCTGAGTCTAGTATCTGGCCTTATGATGTATGTATATCAGTGGATTTCTATTCTTATTTTCCAGACATCTCTTCAAAACAATTTACAATAAAAGACAAAGCAAGATCAAGCATAATGTATAAAAACAGAATCTAAAACAATGTTTAAAAGAAATTGTTAATTTAACATTATTATTTTTTAATTTTTATTCTTTAAAAACAAAAAATACAAAAATCTCATTTCCATTAACAGTTATTGTGTCATTGTATATACATGTTTCTTATTTTGTGACTATACATTATTTTTATCCTTATGCTTCACCCATTCGTACCACCTCTCCCATGTCGCAAAGTATTCTCGATCCTCTTTGCCTTTCAGTTCCATAGTGAATTTATCTAGTTCAGCACAGTCCATTATTTTTTGAATCAAAACTTCATCTGATGGTATTTTATCACTCTTCCAATTTTGTGTTAACATGATTCTTGCTGCAGTTAAGATGTGTACAATAAGGTATCTTTTATCTTTACTCAAATTCCCTTTGATCACACCTAATAAAAATGTTTCGGGTTCCAAATTCAATTTATATTTTGTAATCTCAAAAAGCCATCTCTGTATTTTCTTCCAGTATTTTTTGACCTCTATACATTGCCACCACATATGGAAAAACATTCCTTTCTTTTGTTTGCACTTCCAGCATTCTGATTTCAAGGTTGGATACATTTTCGCCAGTCGTGCTGGCGCTAAGTGCCATCTACAAAACATTTTATTTTGATTTTCTTTGAATGCCGTTGACAAAGTCAGCTTCCACTTCTTGGTCCAAGTCTTTCCCACTCATCCAAATTTATGTTATGACCCACATTTCTCGCCCAGGCAATCATTGGTCCCTTAACAATTTCCTCCTCTAGTTCTATCTCCAGTAAATAATTATATGTTCATGTTATAAATTTTATATCCTTGCCTGTCAAGATTTGATCCAATTTTTATAAATCTTTATCTATCTCTAGCTCCTTTACATCTTTCTTAAATTTAGTTTGAATTTGCAAATATACCCACCAGTCTAATATTATCCCTTGTTCTTTTAGTTTATCAAGTGTTTTTAATTCCCTTGTTCATCTACCAATTCTTTATATCGAATCATCTTTTTAGTGTCCCTTGTATTTGGATATAATATTGCTTCCATAATAATGGTAAAAAGAATGCAACAATAATTGTAATTGTTCCTATGAAGTATAGCCTGTAACCTATAGAATAGATCTTCATGCTTTCTATAATCAGTGAAAATAAAAATGTTCAAACAATAAACTTGGCATTGTAGACATTTGCTGGCATCCACTTTGGCCCAGAGAAGGCAGGCTAGAAAATGGGTTACCATGAATTCCAGCCCAGCCATAGGCATAAAGCCAACCAAGTGACCTTGGGCCAGTCATTCTCTCTCACAGCCCTAGGAAAGAGGAAATGGCAAACTATTTCCAAAATCTTGCCAAGAAAATTTTAAGGATTAGCCAAGCAGTGACCAGGAATCAGCCATGACTCAAAGGCACACATACACACACACAAATGACAAGAAAATGATAATGCATGATTATGTGTTACCCTTTGATATGTGCCAATGTTGGAAGACAAGTGATGGAGTTTGCATTATGACCATCAACCATTGAATTTTTCTGGACTATCTGTGAGATTTGAAGGTCAAAGACACTGTTCTGAAATGCTTTCCCTCCTTCCTCAGCAAAGTTGCAGTCAGTGAGATAGGAAAGAGAGATTAGCGAAGCAGTAGCCTTCTTGTAGAATGATGACTCCAGTTCAGTGGTGGGATTCAAAAAAATTTACTACCGGTTCTGTGGGTGTGGCTTGGTGGGCGTGCTTGGTGGGCGTGGCAAGGGAAGGATACTGTAAATCTCCATTCCCTCCCCACCCCACTAACCTGCTTTCCAGCTCTGTTCTCCGGTGCAGGGCAATAAAAGAAGACCCAGCCGATCAGCTGGGACTCAGGAGGCAGAGAATAGATGGGGGCAGAGCCAGCCAAAGGTGATATTTGCTGGTTCTCCAAATTACTTAAAATTTCCACTACCGGTTCTCCAAAACTGGTCAGAACCTGCTGGATACCACCTCTGCTCCAGTTCCTTCTCCCCTGCTTTTTAACATCTGCATGAAATTGCTACAGAAGGTTATCTGCAGTTCAGGATATAATATCATCAGTATTATGAAAGTATGATACTGTAGTATTCAATTATATGTATAATTATACAAGTATACATGATTACCCTAGACCGTGCAAGAAAGGTTGTCAATATTTTGGTCAAATCTGGCCACAGTTTCAAGATCTGGATTCAATATAATAGACTGAAATTGAGCCTAATCAAAACAGACTATCTCTTTTCAGAGAATCCTTTGAGAATGAGTGAAGTATCAATGGATGGAGAAAGGCAAATGTTGTTGCTATCTTCAAAAAGGGGGGAAAGTGGATCAGAAATTACCAGCCTAATACTGAGAGATAATAAAGCCATTGATCTATAAGCATCTTGAAAACAAAGCAGTAATTACTATAAGTCATCACTTATTTGTAAAAGGGAAGTCATATCAGACTGAGTTGTCAAATACCTGAAGGCATCCCAAAGGTGCTTTTCTGTGAGGCAACTGGACTTTCTGGGATTTCTTTGAAGACGTTTTACTTCTCCTCCAAGCAGATTCTTCAGCTCTGACCACTGAGATTCTCCATAGACATTTACCTGAAGGAGTAGCACACATAAGAAGGCTATGGTATGTATTCTATTTCTATTATGCCAAAAATTATAGTGCAAAATTGTGGTCCTAAGTATCAGGAAGGCAGTCTAGGTGAATATTAGGAAAAACGTCCTTACAGTAGAAGCAGTTTGACAATGGAACCCAAAACCATAAGAAAATTTCTTAGACAACAGAGATTGAGCAAATTTCTCCAGTTTACAGTTCCCAAAGATTTGAATACATCCAAGATCAACAGATATTCCTTGGCTGTGTTTCTATCAAGTTTAATTTCACCATATAGTTCAATCATATACATTATTCCTAATTGTGTGAAAGGCAGCTATCCAATATCAGCCATTCATCATCCAGGTAACCACTGGCCCCAGCCTCCCATACTAAGCACCCTGTTGCCACCATTTCAATGGCCATTCTTCTGCAGTATTTACATTTTTCTCTTTCCAGTCCTTTTCCATGTACCAGAAAGTTGGCTGATAATATGTATTAAGTTTCCAGGTTCTTCATCTTCCCTACTAAAATTTGGACTATGATGCTCACTCTTAAATAAATAAAATGATAAAATGACTACATGTCCATTCAAATTGTTTAGCCTGGAATCTATTCCTTCCCACACACATACCACAAATTCTTCAATACATGCAGAATATGTATAGCTATATCCATTTAAGGAATTAGATATAGTAAGGTTCTATTTGACCTAATTGTTGCTGCTATCACTGATTTTTCCCCTATTAGAGCAACGGTCTTCAAACTTGGGAAGTTTAAGACTTGTGGACTTCAACTCCTAGAATTCCTGAGCTAACATGACTGGAGGAGGAATTCTGGGAGTTGAAATCCACAAGTCTTAAAGCTGTCAAGTTTGAAGACTCCTGTATTAGAGCTTTTTTTCCATTCCATTTGTTTTTGCAGATATTTAACTATATATACAGCAACGTATGATTGCAACATCTCAATTATAATACCTTTCTGTAAGTTGCATTAAAAAAAGAGATACGATACAAATGACACTTAAAAGTAGTAGCAAACACATTAGAGGTCTGATCTCTAACATTTAAAGGTTTATGGAAGCATGGCTTTAAATTAATCCAATTGTTGTGCATGAGATAGTGGGGGCCCAGATGGAACTAGATTGGAAAGTTGCCCATGGTCTTCTCTGAAGAAGAGCATCACATTTTGTGTTAATACTTTGGAAGATGGAAATGTAAAAATGGGCTTCACACTGCTTTCCTTGCTATCATGATTTAATCTGGGTTGCCAGATTTGTAATTCATTGTAAATTCTGCCTGGTTAGAAGTTTTTAGAACTCATCTTTAAAACAGTAGTTAGTGTATTGGCTGTTCTTAATGTACAAAGATGTGAAATTGATTAACAAGAAATTACCTCAAAAGATTTGTTTCTGGGTATATTCATGTTTATGAGCATATTCCAAACTAAGCTGTTCATGGATTGCCTCAGGAAATTGAAATTCTATTTGTAGCTACTGAATATTACTTGATATAATCTGTCGTTATACTATGTAGGCCATTATTACTTTGGACATTTTTTTAGGAAAGAAGAAGAAATCTATAAAGAGCATGGATTTATAATTTGTCTCATTTGGAAGATGCTCAAATGTCCTTGGTTGGTAGCTGCAGGGAATGACAGCCCAATTCACTCTAGACTCGTTTCTCCCAAAAGTTTCTGACTCCAGATTTGGACTATATAATGAAAGCAAAGTCTTTCGTAAAGTTGTCCTGTCATGGAGGGTCCCCCAAAATGGAGTTGTGACTAAAAAAATAACACTTACCAACTGGGCCAAATCTCTATCAGATGAAGCAGAACAGACTGATACTAATTAGGAAACAGCTATATGGGTGTTCTATCTCATCAGTTGGATGCCTACATCCAGGGCATTGGTGGGATTCAATCTTTTTTACTGCCGGTTCTGTGAACATGGCTTGGTGGGCGTGGCAGGGAAGGATATTGTAAAATCTCCAGTCAGAGGTGGTATTTGCCGGTTCTCTGAACTACTCAACATTTCCGCTATCGGTTCTCCAGAACTGGTCAGAACCTGCTGAATACCACCACTGATCCAGGAGTGGGCTGCTGCGGATTTGCAGGGATTTGGGAGAGCCCCTAGCTAAGATTCTGTGCAGTTCAGAGAACCCCCAAATCTCACTCCTGGCTGGCCCTGCCCACCCCACCCCGTCCTTCTCAGGTAAGTGCAGGGCATGTGTGGAGGCTCAGGGAGGATGAAAATGGGCCTCCTGGAAATTTGGGGAGGCCAGAAACTGGCCTGTTTCCGGCTTCCAGAGAGCCTCCAGAGCCTGGGGAGGCCATTTTCTCCCTCCCAGGGGCTTGAGGGAAGCCTCTGGAGCCCAGGGAGGCATCCACCGAGATGGTGCAGGAAGCCGACTAGGCTAAACCTACCCAGCAATTGGGTAGAGAACCCTTTGCTAAAATTTTTGAAGCCCACCCTGTCTACATTTCTCATAGAAAATTCAACACACACTCAAACTCATTTTCTTAAAGCTATTTTCTCTTTTTAAAAAAAAAAATATGTCCCACCAGATAATTTTTAATTTTTTTCAGACAATTATAGCTCTTCCCCACTATTGTATGAAGGATACTCCTATACCACCAACATTTCATGAAAATGGCCCACAATAATCTTCATATCTGATGGCTTCAAAAATCCAAGGAAGATGCTCAGATCATCTCCAGTAGCCAAATTCTGTGTGGCCATAATGAAAATAAGGTATAACTAGTCACAGAAGTAACCACTTCTGTTTTATTCATAATTTTAGATTTAATATGGTAGCTATCATGTTTTAGAATGTATATATATTTATTTTATAGATTGCAATTTTTTAGATTTACACTTGCACAGGTGATTAACATACCATTATAGTAGCGTAGGTTCCATTTTTATCTGTTATTTTATAATTGTCATGCTAGCATTTTATCTCATCTATTTGATTTTACTTTTATGTTGTATTTTTTTCAAGTTTTGCTAGTCAACAATATTTCATTCTTAGTCAATATTTCATTTCATGCAGTCAAGTATCTAAAATACACATACATATAAAATATAACATAAACTAATTAATATTTTGTAAAATCAATATAACAAGTTATTTTTTTATATTCAGAGTTAAAGCATTAAAATCTGCATACAATATATGCAGGCACAATAACTCCCTTTATCATAAAAATTTTTAAACTGACTCTGGTGCTTCTCCTACCTTCCTTTGAAGTGAATAAATTTTAGCTATTCTTTCTTTTCCAAGGGATTTGGCAGGTAGCATGACCCAGTTAGCCTTCTGGCTTGTTCAGTAAGTCCTGGAAGAGAATATTAGGTTCAGGGATCTAATATGAGGATCTGCACATACTGTAAGTAGTCCTCAACTTACAATTCATTTGGTGACTGTTCAAAATTACGGCACTAAAAAAAGGTGACTTATGACTGTTTTTCACACTTATGACCATTGCAGTATCTCCATGGTCACATGATCAAAATTCAGACGCTTGGTAATTGATTCAAATTTATGATGGTTGCAGTGTCTCAGGGTCATGTGATCTCCTGTTAATGACATTCTGACAGGCAAAGTCAACAGGGAAGCCAGGTTCACTTAACAACTGCAGTGATTCACTGAATAACCATCTCAATTAGCAACAGAAATGTTGGGCTCAGATGTGGTCCTAAGTCAAAGACTACCAGTATTCAATAGCAGGGAAGAGAATGGCAAAATACTTCGGGCACTGTTGCCAAGAACATGGCATGGTTGCATTCATGTAGTCACCAAAAGTCAAGCTTGCCTCAAGAGCATCTGTAGTTTTTTTACTTTTTAAAGAGATAAATGTCCCTGTTTGCCTGTTTATTATGATGTTATGATAATATGAAGCATCAGCTCTTCTTTTTCCAAAAAAAAGCAATGTGACACATAAAAAACAGAAGGAGCTTAAACAAACACTTGGGCATAAGCCCAGGAGAACATCAACAATGAAAAGGTTGTTGAATTAAAACTTTTTTTATATATCTCTTCTAAGCTTACATCTAGCTGGAAAAACAAGTGTTTAATGAGCTTGGCAAAATATCACTTTGGTTGGGCTTGACACATACAAACTTAGATGCAAATAGCCAGAGTATTCTGTATCCAAATATTCCCACTTACATTTCCTTTCCGGTATTGAAAATAAGCTCTGGCATTTTCAGTTGGAAGGACAAAAAAATAAGATTAAATTATTTTTAGTGATATAATCATTTTTATTTTTTTCATTCTGGTTTATACTATGTACTTCATATAGGACTTCAAGCATTCAGAGCAGTGGTGGGATTCAAAAATTTTTACTACCAGTTTTGTGGGTGTGGCTTGGTGGGTATGGCGTGGCTTGGTGTGCGTGGCAGGCAAAGGATACTGCAAAATCCCTATTCCCTCCCCACCCTAGTAACCTGCTTTCCTGTGCAGGGCAACAAAAGAAGACCCAGCCAATCAGCTGGGACTCGGGAGGCAGGGAATAGATGGGAGCAGGGCCAGTCAGAAGTGTATTTGCCAGTTCTCCAAACCACTCAAAATTTCCGCTACCGGTTCTCCAGAACTGGTCAGAACCTACTGAATACCACCTCTGATTCAGATGGTAAGTAAGAAGACAGAAAAACTCCTTTAACTGGATTTTTTTCTGCATGATCTGAAGCTGTTTACCACTGTCCTTTGGTTGCACTCATGGCAATGCTGCCACTGAGGTCCACTTCTCAATACTGAAGCTCACAATGAGACCACCAGACTGAATTTTGCTACTGATAGTTTTTCTCTTGATAACCAGAAAAAAGAATCTTAACAGAAGAGTGAAATACACTTTTCGGGGCTATTTCTGATCTCCCACTTATCTCCTACCAATCTCCCCAGTACTAATAAGAATCTTACTCTCATTATTTTGGGGGGGAAACTTTTAAAACATGGCTTTTCCAAGTTGGCTTTAGAGAGTAAGATAAGAGTGGGAGGTACACCTGATTTAGGATGGATCAGAGTGCCTCATGTTAGAAGCGGTCATGTTTTCTTATAACCCTTTGGTTATGTTGAATTTCTGTTAATAAGGTTTATTGAGAAGTTTAGCAATTTGTGCTTTTGATGTAAGCTGTTTCAAGGGGCACAACTGAAGCAGCAGAAAAGCAGCTGAAATACATAAATAAATAAATTCTGATTATATCTTGCTTCCAATTTAATGGTTCACATGCCTCTTATGACCAGGCTTGAAAGTAGAATGGAACTATTCTAGGAAATGGATTGCATGTGGCCATTGGTATGGATCTTCTTAATCTCCTTAACTGAAACTACTTTTCATGGACAGTTGCCTTGAAGACTTCAGCTCCTGATTAGCTCTGCAGCTAATTGGTTCTAGAGGTTATAACGAGTATCACCGCAAATTTTCCATCTTGTTTATTTTACTTTTCAACTAATTTGACGATTGGAAAATCTTTGGACAGTCAACCAGAGGCATTATACACATACCACACACATAGACATGTACAAATATCATAATTTCCAAGGACTACAAAGGGGTACGGCAACAATATTAAGATGCCATACAAGTTAGCAAAGCCAACATTTCTTTCCCACTTTTTTCTGGTGCCTCAAGCATATTGGAAAGCTTGCATGTGCTACTTTTTTCTTTTTTTGTTTCTCCATGGAAATGCCTCCGATGTTTGACACTGAAATGTTTGGTAGGGTAAGACTGCAAAAACCAGGGGTTCAATAGGACCACTTGTGGCCCTTGTTTTGTGGGTTGCCCACTTCTGTACTGAACCATCTACACATTTATATTCCTCTCTAATACCATGAAGACAACAATCTTGCCTGACTTTAATCTATTACAACTTGTTTTGTGCCACACACTTGCAAAATCTGATTCCAAAATACTAGAGTAGCCATTAGTGATGATTTAGGCAATTAAGTAAGATGGTGAGTAGATAAAAGAGAGACAACGTCTGGTCCTTGACCTTTCCCAAGAATTTTTCCATTTGACTAAAGTTCTCAAAGAGCCATTACATTGATTTCACTTATTTTCCTTTTCTCCTGAATGCTACACAAACAACTGAGAGCACAGATGAAGGATGGAGAAATATCCATTTCTGTTTCCCTTGAGAGATAGAATGACCAGCTTAATTTACCTGAAGTGGATAGTTACCAGTGTGGATGTAGATGAAGGACCTTGGTCTCAACATTGCATGGTGAGTTATTCATTAAAAGCAGGAAGAAATTGCTGGATTAAGAGCTTTTCTGATTCTCATGGCCTGTTTGTGCTATACAACAACCATTAGATTTCATTAGTTTAAAGGGTAAACTATGAAAGCTGGAGAAACACAGGCTAAAAATCAGGAAAGTTGGAGTCAAAATTTATTTTGAAGCCTAAGAACAATACAACAAATGTCTTGGGAAAGGACATAAATTAGCTCTTTTGAAAGACTGGAGATACAGTTCTTCATTTTAAGAAAAAGGCAATGACAATGGATTTTATAAGGGGGGAAATTTAACCCAATTGCAATTAGTGGAGGCTGATCATTAATCATAAAAAGGAGGCAGCTTTGGAACTCCTGCACTGCTTAAGGGCTGCCAAAGTTACTGTCTGTGCATGCATGTGTGTCTCTCTAAGTAATACATTTAAAGTAAAATATGTCAGATGTAATTAATTCTCTAAAACACTATCTTGGGATATAATGCTGGCCGTGGCAGATGTTTAAATACTTCATGGAAAATAGTCTGTGTTCAAGAGGATTCTGAGCATTCCAAATAAAACTGAGGAAAGCAATATGTAAATAATAGTTATCATACATATACACCCACGTATGTGTATATGTGTATGTGTATATGTGTGTGTGTGTGTGTGTGTGTATGTATGTATGTATGTATGTATGTATGTCTATCCATCACACTGCTCCCTTTCATTTTAAGCAACATCATACTATAAAATTCATCTCAAAAGAAACAGTAAAGGGGGAAAGTAGTTGTTGTAAAGAGGGAAAGAATATGCATGTGTTTTATTTCAAATAGGCCAACTGCTTGGATACAGATTTGGAGCACTGGAATTCAAGTTCTGTAATGAAGGCTTCCTATTTTGTGGATTGTGATCTTGTACTGATGAAGTGGCTTGTGCATCCTAGTGATGCTATGAGCTGTACCACTGGAAATGCATGTTGTCAGAAACGCAAATGCAACAAGTCATACCTAAAAGTTCAAATCACATATTCTCTTGTCCTTCCCCCTGAGGTGGAAATGGCAACCATTCCAACATCCCACCAAGACAACCAAATACCATAGTCATTCCCAGTCAAGACATCAACGTGATCCTGAAAGATGAAGTGTTTTGAGCATCAAGAAAAACAAATAATTCAGTATTAAGTGGAATAAAACCAGACTGTTCAGTGGAAACAATAATCATTAAGCTAGATCTCAAAAATTTTAGATATAATGAGAAGGCACTGATGCTTGGATCTATCACTGTTTACTTAAGCAGGAGCTTATAAGAACTCAAAGAATGCATTTTTGATAGAAGATCCTGCCAAGGTGATTTTCCATTATCACGAATAGTTGGAAATGATTGAATAGCAATATAGACATGAAAGAAGAAATGATTTTTCAGAGGGGTGTGAAGGAAAGTAAATTGTACTGTAAAGAGCAGAAGTCTGTGACGCTAAGAGTTAGAAAAATAGCTGAATCACAGAGATGACCAACTAGCTCTCTACGTATATGTATGTGCCCTTCTCAAGTTTTAGTGCAGGCCTTAGAGTAATTCATCTTCCCATTATAGAAGAACCAGACAACAGAAAGCAATGCAACAGAAATACAACAGAAATAAACTCTAAACAAAATCACACAAAGATCAAAATCATATTGAGGCATTAACTTTATTAAACATACTGGAGACTTACACAATAGTTCCCAACTTCTAAGTTTCCTAAACCAGGGGTCCCCAACCACCAGTCCCCGGACCGGTACCGGACCGTGGATCATTTCTTATCAGGCCGCAAAGCTTGGGTGCCATCATCTTGTTTCGACAGCACTTCCAGGTTTTCGGTTGCTTCCAGGTTTTTGGTTGGAAAGCGGCGTTTGGGTGCTCGCGCCTTAGTTTCGTTGAAGGAGGTGGTGGCTTCGAATGAAGAGCTGTCCCAATGGCGGTGGAGTCTCGCATTACTCAGGTACCGGTCCATGGAAGAATAAATAATCGTGAAACCGGTCCCTGGTTCAAAAAAGGTTGGGGGGCACTGTCCTAAACCTTTTCTTTCTGGATATATGAATACAGTAATCCTTGACTTACAACTACAATTGAGCCCAAAAAGTCTAGGCTAGGTGGGACAGTGGTTAGGTAGGATTTGCCCCATTTTACAACATTTCTTGTTAAGTGGATCTCTGCAGTTGTTAAGTTAGGAACACAATTCTTAAATGTGGCTTCCCCATTGACTTTGCTTGTCAAAAGGTCAAAAAAGGTGATCACATGACCCTGATCACATGCTCACATGACCCTGAGACACTGCAAGCGTCATAAATATGAGTCATCTGGATTTTGATCACATGACCATGGGGATGGTGAAACAGTCATAAGTGTGAAAAACTGCTAGAAGTCACTTTTTTTCAGTGCTGTTGTAACTTTGAACAGTCACTACATGAACTATTGTAAGTCAAGGACTACCTGTAGACTCTCCTTTACTCAATTTGATCTGCTACTAGCCAAGTTTATCCATATTTTCCTCGTGACTTTTTTTTCTCCCTCTAGATCTCTTTCTTCTCAAAATTTTATCCACCTTGTCTGATGAAAAAAAAAAATCTTCAAATGTAGAAATTTGAAAACATTCCGTTTTTGGCTGCAACGGCCTCCTGCAAAGCCCTGTCAGCGAAAACAGAGCTCAGGAGAATCGCAAGAGTTCAGGCTACCACAAGGGCCCCTGAACTGAGTGACATTAAGCTGGCCAAGCCCAGCCTGGCTAAGCCCACCCAGCCCCTCGAGGTCAAACACAAGCCTGATGCAACCCTCAATGAAATTGAGTTTGACACCCCTGGCTTAGATAGTAAAGGAGATGTCTTCAGTTCAGCTGGATACTCTTTCAATGTGCCATACTACAATTCCCATGGCCTCATATCATGACTGTCATGGTTTCTCTGACCTTGTAATGCAGATCCGTAGATCAGGAACCTTTCCAAACTGCAGGTGGGTAGACCATAAAATATTTTAATTTGATGTATTCGGTTTAGGTACTACCCAACTCCAAAATGACTATAGGTGGATTTTATTAATATATCAGCAAAACAAAGAACTATATTCTAACTGCTCAATTCTGAGTGCCAGCTGAGCCTCAAATTAAAAAAAAAAGGAGTATATCCAGTTTCTTTAAAATGTAGCAACATATATCACGATTGCTAGAAGTGATGACGGTTGGAAATTACATTCCAACATATTAGAGGTTGGGGGAGATCTTCATCACTCCTTTTGCTTGCATCAAATCTCTTTGAATGTACTGGTTATAGGTCTCTTTCCATGTGAGTCTTGACTCACTCTCAGCCTGGGCGAACTGTGTCTGATTCATTCTCAGAAGATGAATGTGATGACCTTTACATTCAAACAGGTAATTTACTTGTTGCATGTCTCCTCAGGAAGCTGCAATGACAAAGGGGAAAGGCAGAACCATCAAAACCTCCAAATAAAAATATCCAAAATGAACTACTGTTGTAGAAAGAAAGATGCACTGATATGAAAGCCACCAGCAGCTGCAGAGGGAAGACAAACAATATTTAAGCTTAATCATATCAAATCATAATGCAACTTTTTTTTTTTGCTTACAATCTTGTGCACACCTTACTGTGCATTTTTCAAGAACATTTGGATCATATCAGGTACCAGTAAACCCTCTAAACAGCAGATGATAGAACTTAAGAAACCTTGGCTGTTTTTGCATAAAGCCAGAGTCAAAATAGGGTCAAACTTAGATGGGCCTTCAAGCTAGATTGAAAAAAAAAAATCCCCCCCCCCCAAAAAAAAACATCTTGGAAGAAGACAATAGCTTCTGTATCATTGCCGTGAAAACTGTATGAATGTAGTTGCTAGGAGAAAAACTCAGTAGTTAATTTTACATTTAAGTTATTTATAACATAATATAATGTTGCAACTGTATTGTTGTTTGCTTAGTCAGAAAATCAACTTGGAAAATCCACCCCACACTTATCACATAGAAAGGATAGAGAACAGAGTAGCCGATGGGTCAGTTGGTGAATTCAAATTCAATTGAGCAAAGTTGAATGCATGGGAAAAGAAGTGGAAAAAAATTATGGAATTTTTGCTGAAAAAAAGAAGAAAATAAACTTGTGATATATGGCTTTGACAATTAAAAAGGGTAGAAAGGTAGACAATGGAAAGAAGGAAAATATGTTGTAACATTCAAGAAGGTAAAATAAAAGTATACGTGTAACTGCTGTTCAGAAACTCAGAAGCTGCTTTTCTTTTATCTTTCTTCAATTATTTATTACTTTTTCCCCTTACTTTTCTTTCAAACTTTGTAGTGGTTTTAGTGTTGAAAAAATTAATAAAAGTATACGTTCAAAAAGGAAAAGAAATGTTGAATTCCTCAAGGCAGTAGTATTCCTCATTTGGCAGTCAGTGGCTCACGTACATAAATATGTTCTTTTTAGGACCTTCTTTGCATGCATATAAATCTCCCTACACTGTTCTGTGCCAGACTTTTCTATTTACTAAATGAAAGCCAGTATATATCCATATAACTGATCATATACCGTATGTCTACGGGAGATTCTCAGTCATCCAGGTCATGGTTGTCCCAGGGGTGGCTTTTTTCAAGAGGCAGCTTTGTTTTTCACTGAAGACATTTCGCTTCTCATTATATAATTCCTATTTATCAGAAGATGCATTAGTACCGCAGGATAGTCTCTAACATCCCAGTGAGACCTTTGTAGGTTCAAAGGCATTGTTGAAAGTAAACATGATATTGGCAGTTGGTGTTCTGTGTGCCACGTATTTAATTGTTTTAAAAGACTCCAGTAGGACAATGTCCTTTCAGCACTGCAGCCTTAAGCAACCTGATTCCCAACTGGATAGAAATGAAGAAAACACCAGGGATGTCTTTCCAGGTTTAATTCCTTTCCTCTGCTTTGTCCACCAGGATAACTTGGTGTTCCATCCAGCACACCTTTACTATAGCACCTGTCCCAGAGGTGGTATTCAGCAGGTTCTGACCAGTTCTGGGAAACCAGTAGCAGAAATAGTAGTTGAGTAGTTCAGAGAACTGGCAAGTACCACCTCTGACTGCCCCCCCCCATTCTCTGCCTCCTGAGTCCCAGCTGATCGGCTGGATCTTTTTTTGTTGCCCTGCACAGCAGAATGGAGCTGGAAAGCAGGTTAGTGGGGTGGGTTAGGAATGGAGATTTTACAGTATCCTTCCCTTGCCACACCCACAAAGCCATGCCATGCCCACCAAGCCACACCCACAGAACCAGTAGTAAAAAAAAATTTGAATCCCACCACTGACCTGTCCTTTCCCTTCCATTGGTGGAATCTCTTACTTCTTTACTTGGTCACCAAGAAACTAAGTCCCAACTGCCTTTTTTTTGGAGGCAGCAACTTTGGGAAACTATAGTTTCTACTGATAGACCTTTTGTAAGAGCCTCCTGCCCAGTCTTGATTCCCTCTTGTACTTGGCACCTTCTCTTCAGATAGATCCCTGGGTAAACCAGTTAAAAAGAAGAGCTGAAGGAAAAACCATCTGAACTTTTACCAATATAACTTGGTTAAGAAAAAACACAGTCTTATCCAGGGGTGGGATCCGACCAGTGTAACTACCAGTTCAATGATTCGCCTGACACACGCTGTGTGCACATGTATACCATTGTCAGTTTGCTGCCTGGACAGCTGAGCAGCGCTACACAGGAGTGCGCAGCATTTGAAAAAGCACTTTTTTCCTGCTTTTTCAACCGCAGCTGTGTCGCAAGAGCCCAGGCGGGCGGATGGGCCAAAACAGAAGCAGACATAGAACTGGTTCTATATATGTTCTCTGTCTGCTGCTCTTCAGAGCTACTGTTCTACAGAGGTGGACAAAACCGGTAGAATCCCACCCCTGGTCTTATCCTTTCAGCATTTCACTCGTGAAATTATCTTCAAAGGGAAGGAGAAGCTTTGCAGTTTTATGCTTGTTCTAGGCACTTCAGTTGGAAGAGGAAGTGGCAGATCTATTATCAATTATACACAAGTAAAGAAAATGAAGTCTTCTGTCTCGCTTCTGTCTTCTGTGTATTTGTAAAAAAAAAAATATGAAAAGCTCAGCCACCAGTGAAATGCAAAAAACTAAAAGAGATTCCTAGTTGTAAATTCTCCGAAGAGGACTACTCAGTAGCTCAGGGAAATATGACCATGAAGGGCATCAATCAATGATTGAAGAAGAGCAGGGGTGTTAACCACTCTGCAAAAGAGCCTAAAGTGAAATAAGGCACAACAAGTGAACCAGACAACACTGCCTATGTCAGCACACATCAGAAAATACCATTTTGAATGTGCACTTTTTCTCATGATATCCCACTAGTTTGTCTTTTCCAACATCTTTCCAGCTTTCTATTCCTCCTTCTGAGATGAGACATAGCAGAAACAGAGATCAAAGGTTTTCATGAGCATGTTTTCACTTGATAGTCAGCTACATAATAAGTTTAATAATAAAGTAATGAAATTGTGGAACTGACCTTGAAGCTAAACAAAATTAAGAGCAAAGAAGAAAAAGGCTGGCTTGTTTGACAAATGTGGTGCTTTCTATTAGATCTGCGGTGGATCGGTTCGACAGAGACGCGAGACCATTCAAGTGATTTCAGCTCTTTATTAAGAATGAGGAATAGTCTGAATGCCTCGATTAGGTACCCCAGGAACTCTACTTTATCTGTACACAGTTGACATTTATTTTTTTTAACCTTTAGGCCGGAGTCTTTAAATTTCTGGAGAACCAATTTAAGATGCTCTTTTAGCATTTCTCTATTCGGGGCAGCAATTAAAACGTCATCAAAGTATGGCACGACCCTTTTTATCCCCTGCAAGAGTCTTTCCATCAAACTCTGAAAAATCCCTGGGGCTACGCTAACTCTGAATTGGAGTCGGTTGCACTTAAAAGCGCCTCGGTGCGTAACAATCGTTTGTGCCTCTGCTGTTTTTTTATCTACAGGCAGTTGTTGGTACTCCTGTGCTAAATCCAATTTAGCAAAGACTTTTCCGGCCCCCAGGGAATGGAGGAGGTGTTGTACCACCGGCACCGGGTAAGCGTTCTGTTGAAAGGCGTGATTCAGGGTGGCACAGTAGTCCCCACATATCCTTAACGATCCATCCGGTTTGATGGGTGTTACGATTGGGGTTTCCCAACGAGTGTGGTCTGTTGGTTCTAAAACACCCTGGGCTATTAATTTATCTAGCTGCTCATCAATCTTTGAATTAAGGGCAAAAGGTACCCGACGAGGCTTAAGGCGGATGGGGGCTACTTCAGGGTTAAGGTTAAATGATATCGGGGTCCCCTTGTACTCGCCTAGTTTGTCTGCAAAGACGTCCTGGAATTCCTGGACGAGGGCCTCCTCCCAGTCATCGCTTCTGGTTTGGTGAATGCCGGCTACCTCGATTCCGAGTGGAGCGAACCATTGAAGGCTTAACAAGCTAGGCCGATCATGGTCAACGACGGTCAATGGTAAAGATGCAGTACGGTTTTTTTTTAATACAAGTTTTATTAATTTTTAACAACAAACACAAACACATAAAACATAGGACATAACATAAAAACATCATCATTCTTCATAAATTTACAAGCAGTGTATCGGTTGGTTTACCACTCCTTTTTGTGCATCCATTTCATAGTCATCATAATAATTATGTTGCATAATAACTTATATCATCAATCAACAACCATATATCCCAATATCACTATTGAACAATCATTTGACTGTAATTTAACTAATTCATACTTAAGCGAAATAACTATAGTTTAATTAATTTATTTTATAACAGATCATAAAATCATACCAAATCTATCCTTATAAAATATTCTTAAAATATTATCAAAACCAAAAAAAAATGCATATTCATTATATCCTGTTTCTAAATATTCTATTATTATATTGTATTATCTAACCATTGATAAAAAAGATCCCAAACTTCATAAAATTGTTTATCTTCTTGTTCTCTAATTTCAAATGTCAATCTGCTCATTTCAGCACATTCCAATATTTTCTTAATGATTTCTTCCTCTAATGGTATTCTCTCACTTTTCCAATTTTTAGCAAATACAATCCTAGCCGCTTTTAATACATTTACAATCAAATATTTTAAATTTTTATTATATATATCAGGTAAGATTCCCAATGAAAAAATCTCCGGTTTCAAGTCTATATGTTTCTTTGTCATTTTTTCCAACCATATGCAAATTCTAGTCCAGTATTTCCTGGCCTCCTCACAAGTCCACCACATATGGTAATATGAACCAGGAATCTGATGACATTTTCAGCATTTTTCAGATTTGTTCTTAAACATTCTTGCAATTCTTGTCGGGGGGAAAGTGCCACCTATAAAACATCTTATACAAATTTTTTTTATATGCTGTTGACATTGTCATTTTATCATTTTGAGACCACAACTTTTGCCATTTCTCTAAATCAATCCCATATCCAAAATTCTTCCCCCAAGCAATCATTGTTTCTTTAACTTGTTCTTCCTCCAATTTAATTTCCAACAAATAATTACATAATTTTTTGATCACTTTTTCATCAGTACCTGTCAATATCCTATCTAAGTCAGTCAATTTATCATAGAATCCTTCTATTTAAGAATCTTTAAGATATCTTGAATGTATTTGCACATATGAAAACCAATTCATCTTTATACCTTGTTCTTCTAAATTTTGCATCGTTTTAAGTTCACTCTTTTCATCTAGTAATTCCCCATATCTAACTGTTTGTTCCTTCTTATAGGTTATAGGATACGAAAAAGCTTCAATAGTTGATAACCAAACTGGGATTTTCAAATAACATTGTTTCTTAATTTTCTCCCAATTCAACCATAACGATTCCCGTATATAATGCCTTCTAAAATAACCCTGTGATTTAGTTCCCTTATACCATAGAAAAGCATGCCAACCCAATAATAAATCACGTCCTTCTAATGCCAACAATCTAGTCTTTCTTAACGTTATCCATTTTTTAGCCCACATTAAATTTGCAGCTTGATAATATAACTCCCAATTAGGAAGGCCAAATCCTCCTCTAATTCTAGCATCCTGTAAGAGTTTTAATTATATTCTCGCTTTCTTACCTTGCCATATATACTTCAACACAATTTTATTTAATTCTTCAAAATAGTCCTCACCTAACCTAATTGGTATTGTTTGAAAAAAATATAAAATTCTAGGTAAAATATTCATCTTAATTGTTGAAATTCTGCCTATCAATGACAATTGTAAATTTTCCAATTTTTTCAGGTCAGATGCTATCTGCTGTTTAAGTTTAATATAGTTATTCTCTTTCAGTGCAGCACATCTTGACGTCAAATATATCCCCAAATATTTAACTTTATTCGTAACTTGAATTTTCAATAGGTCTGTCAGCTCTTCTTTTGTCTTAATATCATGTTCTTTGTCAAAATCTTTGTTTTGTCTTTATTTATTTTCAAGCCAGCCATCTCACCGTACTTCTCTATCTTTCCCAATAGTTTTAAAGCTGTCTCTAGAGGATCTTCCAAAATAAAGACCAGGTCGTCTCCAAAGGCTTGCAATTTGAATTCCTCCTTTTTAACTTTCATTCCTTTTATATTTGTATCCTCTCTAATATTTCTATTTAACACTTCCAAAGTTAATACAAATAACAAAAGACATAATGGACATCCTTGTCTTGTACCTTTTTAAATATTAATAGAGTCTGTGAATTCTCCATCTATCATTACTTTTGCCGTTTGCTTATAATATATGGCTTCTATTGCTTGAATAAATTTTCTAGCAAAGCCCATCTGTTCCAATAATAATAACATAAATCTCCAATTCACATTATCAAATGCCTTTTGGGCATCTAAGAATATCAAAGCCATTTGTTTTTCAGGGTGTGCCTCGTAATATTCCAATGTGTCCAGGATTACCCTCATATTGTCTTTAATTTGTCTCTTTGGTAAAAATCCATTCTGATCAGAGTGAATAAATTTTTTTAAATATTTTTTTAGCCTCTCTGCCAAGATTGAAGCAAAGATTTTATAGTCAGGATGCAGTACGATTTTTGAATGAGACCTGGACTAGGCTGGATCCAACGACCGGAATTCGGTTTCCCTGATAATCCTTGAGTATAATTCTTTGGGTTCTGAGGTCTTGCCGCTGGACGGCAGGGATTAACTGTTTAAGGGTCTCCCAGGAAACCATCGAGAGGGATGATCCTGAATCGACTTCCATCATGCAGGGCTGGTTTTCGATGGCGACCTTCACTCAGATCTTCTTTGCATCTAATGATGAGGTGTGACCAATTGTAATGGTTTGGTGTGCCTCTTCTCATTTCGTTGAATTGGCCAGTGGTTTATTTCTGTAGGAGTGGTTGTTCCATTGGTGCTTCAAATGTTCCCGACTCACAGGACGATTTCCTGTGGGTTGGTGGTAGTTGGTCCCCCTCTGATATGGGCTGGATCCTTGCTCGCTTCTACAGACCTTTCCAATGTGGCCTCTCTTCCCACAAACATGGCAGAGCGCGTTGAGGAATTTGCAGTCTGATCGTGGGTGGTTTGCCCCACAACCTGCGCATTGATGCTGCAGTCTCTGATTATGCTGGTGGCGTTGGTCTCGTTCAGACCGGAGCCGGTTGACCTTTTCCTCATCACTTTCTGATGACGATTCGAGGTCCTCGTGGTGGGTTGCCATTGTATGTCCCTCTAGGCGAGGTGAAGTTTTGCCGGCGAGTTGGTGGAGTGGGGCGTTGGTGCGGCCATTCGAGCGGCCGACTTCCTGGTTGCTTCTGCTGCAGTAGCGTCAGCGATGGTATCTGCAAGGCTGATGTCACCTTTCGCCATCAGCTTACTTTGCACGTGCGGTGCATATAGTCCCAGAACTATTCGGTCTCTTAGAGCTTCTTCGAGGTCAGCAAACCCGCAGAGGCCTCCTAGGTTCCAGAGATCCGCGATGAAATCTGCAACGCTTTCTCCTTTCCGCTGGTCTCTCTGGTAAAATTCATGTCTTCCGACAAGCGTTGGTACGGTAGGTGCATAGTGGGCCCATAGGAGGGGCTCGAGGACGTCCCAGTCCATGGATTTCACCTCAGCCAGTTTCGCCAGTGCCTTAGCCATCTAAAAAATGGCAGGTCCGCAGTGGGTCAGGAATACCGCTCGCTTTTTTCCAGTAGTGGCATCCTTCAAATTGTTGGTCTCCAGAAACATCTGGAACCGGTCCATGTATGAGTCCCAGTCTTCTTGTGCCGGGTCAAATGGAGTGGGTGGTATGGCGCTGCCAGACATGGTTTCCGCCGTTGGTGTGCCTTCAGCCACGTGCTCTGTTTGGTGCTCTGTAGTGTTCAGTCAGCTCTGACGTCTCCGCATCCCATCCTCGTCACCAGTGTTAAGTTCTGCGCATGGGCGCAAGGAACGGAGACGAGATGGTGAACAGTGAACTTCAACTCTTTATTAATCATTCTGAACAGAGCAAAAACCTAGGCCAGCAGCAGCCTTTTTATAGGCAAGCTGCTGATCTAGTAACCAATGAGAAACATGGAGTGTTAACCCCTTTAACCAATGAGAGTGGCTCGTTAACAGCCAATCAGATTCTCCTGAATGGACCAATCCAATATCGCTATTATCGGCCAATCAGAAGTGCAGGATTAGAACCCTGCTATTTCTAAAGTTTTGATAAAACTTTATTTAAGCGTTTATTAGTTCATAACAGAAGTAGTTCAATAATTTAATAGTGCTCATCTCATAAAGTTTCTGCCAAGAGAATATTCCAGTTTTTTCTGACAGAAATCTTTAAGTAGGAAATATATTACAAAATAATTATATTAATGCAAAGCAAATGTAAAACATTGTTCACGTGTTGCAGATTGGAAATGATTTGACAAGGATTGAAAAACTGATCATTATCATAATGGATCACTCATAGTGAGTAGTAGAAATCAGACTCTGCAATACTTTCCAGAGATATGATCTGGCTACAAATACTACAATCAGTACAATTATTACAGAAATTTTGCATGACTTTTAAGTAAAGCAATGTGATGGTGAAGAGGGATTCTAAAAACACCTGTTCATTAGGCCTGCTCTTATTCCTGGGCCAGCTGAGATATTTCAGACCAAAGATAGGGCTATGTAAATTCCCCTTATGACTTACTTGTAGGTCAAACTATTCATTTCAATGTACACAGAAGATTCATGGATTTACATGATGGGCAGGTAAAATGTTCCCAGTAAAATTATATCCTTATTGTGCACTGAGACCAAAATAAATATTCTCTAAAGGATCCTTCTGTTTTGTTTTGTTTTGTTTCCAAAATCCTCACACACAACAAGAAAATCTACAAGATGTGGTTGCCTATTAAGGATGAAACACACTGCTGCAGGCATAGATTCTCATGCCAGATAAGCAGGTAAGAAAGGTTTCTATTGTGGCAAAACAAAAACCCCACCATACTATTTTTATTGCTTTGCTGCTTTCTAGTGGTCACCCAGATGTTGGATAATAATATAACAGATAATCTGAGTTGGAAGGGACCTTATAGGTCATCTAGTCCAATCCCCCATCCAAGTGGGAGACCCTACACCATTTCTGACAAATGGCAGTCCAATCTCTTCTTGAAAGTCTGTTTTTTTTTCCTTTTTTGAAGATGGTATTTCCCCGGTGCTCCAGGACTTTTGAAAGATATTTTGCAGTGGTTCTGAGATGACCTCTGCCAGCTCCTTTAAAACTCTGGGATGTAATCCATAAGGCCCTGGTGATTTGTGTTCATCAAGATCAAACACATGTTCTCTTACTATTTTTTTGCTTTCCTGACTGTCAATAGCCCTGGTCAACAGTCTTGGCTGGAGCATAGGGAGAGTTTCTGTTAAGTTCTATGCATGGGTGCAAGGATGGAGACGGGCCAGTGAAGTGAACTTCAAACTCTTTATTTACATGTGAAAACAGCTCAGCTTCATGGCTACAATGGGCCCCTTTATATAGGCAACTCTTAACTTATTTAACCAATGAAAACACAGGGAGCGCTAGCTGTATTAACCAATGGGAGTGGCTTGTTAATACCCAATCAGATTCTCCTGAACGGACCAATCCGATGTCGCTATTATCAGCCAATCAGAAGTGCAGGGCCAGAACCCTGCACTTTGCTTCAAGCTCTTAATAATCTTTATTAAGTATTTATGGATTCACAACACCCCTTCTCCCCGGGTTCCATTTAAGGGGTGCGGTCACATAGTCTTTGAGGAAGGAGGTTGTTTTGATTGTCTATTAGATTTTCGTTGTTCTCCCGGTATTTGGCTACAGTTTTGTTGGGGTAGGACGTTATCTGGTGAAGAGGGTGCCTCCCGTTCCGCATTCAAATGTTCATCTTCGCTACTGCTCTCGGCATCTCTTTGAGGTGAGGCCACCCCCATTCTGGATCCATCAGTGGTCATTACTACCGCTTAAACTTTCTGCCACTTCGAATTCAGCTTCCTCGCTATCTCCTCCCCCCTCGGTTTGGAAATCAGGGGGCTCGGAGATCCCCGACTGTAGCCTTGAACGCAGCTGATCAATATGGTGCTTCCATATTCTATCATCGTGACATTTCACGCGGTATGATCTAGGACCAGTTACTTGTACTATAGTTGCCTCGACCTACAACGGATCGCCCGAAAAGTTCCTAGCGAAAACCAAATCGCCTACCTGGAAATTGCGACATTTCCCGCTGGAACCGTGTGGTTTTTCAGGTTCATATGATGGATGTAGACGGTCGAGGTGGGAGCGGAGCTTTTGTCCCATTAATAACTCGGTGGGAGTTTTATTGGTGACGCTGTGCGGAGTGATATGCTGCAAAACGAGTATCCGGTTAATCTTGTCTTCTATATCGCCGTAGTCCATTTTATGCAAGGTTTTCTTGATGAATTGTACCATGTGCTTGGTCCTTCCGTTGGCCGCAGGATGCGCCAGCGAAGTTAGCGCATGTCGAATACTGCGGTCCACCAGGTACTCTTCGAAGAACAGCGCGGTAAATTGTGGCCCGTTGTCGGATACTAGAACGTCTGGTAATCCATGTGTCGCAAAGAGTCTGTCTAGTTTCCTGATGACTGATTCGGTTGTTGTATTCCTCATTTCATGGATTTCAAGCCAGTTCAAGTAGGCATCCACCATTAATAAGAATGTGTGTCCCTTCGATTGACATTCGAAATTAGAGAGCAAGAGGATAAACAATTTTATGAAATTTGGGATCTTTTTTATAAATGGCTAGATGATAAAATACGACAATAGAATATTTAGAATGTTAGAATGTTTTGCTATTATTTTGTTATTTGACATTATATTTATAAAAGGTTTTTTAAGGATTGATATGATATGATTATAGGATTTGGTATAGAGTAAATTGGTTTAAAGTATTGTTAGCTCATAAAGCATGAATGATTAAAAATATAGTCAAAAATAATTTTTTTTTGGTGATATTAGGATACATAAGTTTGGATTGATGATATGAGTTGTTATGTAACATAATTGTAATTGAGACTACAGAATGAATGCACAAAAATGATGAACCAACTGACACACTTGATGTACATATGAGAGTTGATGTTTTTATGTTTTGTTTGTTTTGTTTGTCTGTAGAAAATTAATAAAATCTTTTTCAAAAAAAAAAAGAATGTGTGTCCCTTGGTAGGACCCGCAAAGTCCAGATGAATACGGGACCATGGTCCACTCGGTGTTTCCCATTCAGTTGGGGTTGCTTTCGGCAGGGCGTTGCTTACTTCCTGGCATTTGTGACAAGCTTTTACCCATGTCTCTATCTGCTTGTCAATACCCAGCCACCATGCGTAGCTTCGTGCGAGGGCTTTCATACGCATGATGCCGGGGTGGCCATCGTGCAAGGTCCTTAGAATTGCTGGTTGCAACCGCTCTGGGACGACAATTCTATCACCCTAGATAATGCAGCCCTTTTGGGAAAATAGTTCCATTTGCCGATTCTTGAATGGGGCGTAGTTGTCAGGTATTGGGTCCAATGGCCATCCCCGCTCGACCCAACTGAGGACTCGTGCTAAAATGGGGTCGCGTTTCGTTTCCATCACAATATCTCGGGCTGTTAATGGCGGCGTTCAAAGTGTCTCGATCTGCAGTGTTGTAACCGTCGGAGCGGGGTCATCAATGGTCTCCGGAAGAGGTGCACAGCTCAATGCGTCAGCATGGGGAATGGCCTTCCTAGGGCGATGTTGCAACTTGTAATTATATGCCACCAAGAATTCTGACCAGCGGGTCATTCTGGGAGATAATATATACGGTGTTGGCCTATCTCCCGCTATTATTCCCAGCAAAGGTTTGTGGTCAGTCACTATGGTAAAGGCTCGGCCATACACATATTCATGAAATCTCTTAACCGCGGATACTATAGCAAGGGCCTCCTTATCAATTTGACTGTAATTGCATTCAGCTTTTGACAACATCTTTGAGAAATAGGCAACAGGGGCTTCATTACCGTTTGGTAAAACGTGGCTTAAAATGGCACCTACTCCGAATGGGGATGCATCACTCGTGATCGTTAAAGGCAAAGTCTCATTATACTGCATCAGAACAGCATCAGAAGTCAATAAATTTTTTATATGTTGAAACACCTGTTCTTCTCTGTGTCCCCATACCCAGGTTGCTTTTTTGTCCAATAAACGATGTAGGGGTTCAGCTACGGTTGCTTTGTGAGGCAGGAAAACGTTATAAAAATTGATAAGGCCCAGAAAAGCCTGGAGGTCAGCCTTGTTCCGGGGTTTTGGGGCGTTCTTTTTTGCCCTGAGTTTGTTATCGGTGGGGTGAATGCCTTGACTATCAATTAAATATCCCAAAAATTCTACACGATCCATACATAAATAACACTTGTTTTTTTTAACTTTGAGACCTGAGTCTTTAAATCTCTGGAGAAGCAACCTCAGACATTCCTTTACTATTTTCCTAGTTGGGGCAGCGATTAACACATCATCAAAATATGGGACAACACCTTTTATCCCTTGTAATAGCCTTTCCATCAAACTTTGAAAGATTCCCAGGACTACCCTCATTCCAAACTGGAATCGGTTGCATTTAAACGCACCTCTGTGTGTAACGATTGTTTGGGCCTCTGCCGTTTTTTTTGTCAACAGACAGTTGTTGGTATGCCTGGGCTAAGTCTAGTTTAGCGAAGACTTTTCCACCCCCCAGGGAATGGAGGAGGTGTTGCACCACCGGTACCGGGTAAGCGTATTGTTGAACGGCGTGGTTCAGGGTGGCTCAGTAGTTCCCACAAATTCTTATTGATCCATCCGGTTTGATGGGTGTTACGATTGGGGTTTCCCAGGGAGAGTGATCAGTTGGTTCTAACACACCCTGAGCTATTAATTTATCAAGCTGCTCGTCAATCTTTGGTTTAAGGGCAAATGGAACTCGATGAGGTTTAAGGCAGATGGGAGCTATTTCGGGATTGAGGTTAAACAATATCGGGGTCCCCTTGTACTTGCCTAATTTTTCTGCGAAGACGTCCTGGAATTCGTGGACGAGTTCTTCTTCCCAATCGCTGCTGCAGGTTCGGTGAATGCCGGCTACTTCAATTCCAAGTGGAGCGAACCATTGGAGGCCTAACAAACTAGGCCGATCCTTGTCGATTACAGTCAGGGGTAGAAATGCTGTATGGTTCTTAAACGATACCCGGACTCGGCTGGATCCAACAACCGGGATTCGATTTCCCTGATCGTCCTTGAGTATGAGTCTTTGGAAACTGAGGTCTTGCCTCCGGATAGTGGGGATGAGCTGCTTGAGGGTCTTCCAGGAAACCATCGAGAGGGATGATCCTGAATCGACTTCCATCAGGCAGGGCTGGTTTTCAATGGCCACTTTCACTCAGATCTTTTTGGTGTCAAGAGATGAGGCGTGACCAATTGTGATTTTTTGGTGAGTCTCTTCTCGCTTCGTTGGGTTGTTTAGGGTTTTGTTTCTATAGGAGTGGTTGTTCCATTGGTGGTTCACGGGTTCTCACTTCATGGGACGACTTCCCGTCGGTTGGTGATAGTTAGCCCCCCTTGAGGGCTGGCTGGGTCCTGGCTTGCTTCTACAGACCCGTCCGATATGGCCTCTTTTCTCGCACACATGGCAGAGCGCGTCGAGGAATTTGCATTCTGACTGGGGGTGGCTTGCTCCACACCCGGCGCATTGGTACTGCGATTTCTGGCATTGGTTTCATTCGGACCAAAGTCGATGGACCTCTTCCTCATCGCTTTCTGACGACGATTCGAGGTCCTCGTGGTGGGTTGTATCTAGCTGTCCCTCTGACTGAGGTGAAATTTCGTAGGCCCGTTGGCGAACCGGTGCGTGTGTGCGGTGCATTTGGGCAGCCGACTTCCTGGTTGCTTCTGCTGCAGTAGCTTCAGCTATAGCATCTTTAAGGATAATGTCGCCCTTCGCCATTAGTTTACTCTGAGTGCCCGGTGCATCTAATCCCAGAACTATTCGGTCTCTTAGGGCTTCTTCTAAGTCAGTAAACTCACATAGGCCTCCCAGATTCCGGAGATCCGCGATGAAATCAGCAACACTTTCGCCCTTCCGCTGACTTCTCTGATAAAATTCATGCCTTCTCATGAGCATTGGCACGGTCGGTGCGTAGTGAGCTCTCAGCAGTAGTTCAAGGACGTCCCAGTCCATAGACTTTACTTCTGCCGGTTTTGCTAGTGTCTTGGCCATCTTGAATACGGTGGGCCCGCAATGAGTTAGGAATACCGCTCGTTTCTTTCCAGTAGTGGCATCCTTCAAATTGTTGGTTTCCAGAAACATCTGGAAGCGATCCATATATGAGTCCCAGTCTTCTTGTGCCGGGTTGAATGGAGCGGGTGGTATGATGCTGTCGGACATGGTTCCGCCGTTGGTGCGTTCAGCCATGTGCTTGGTTATAGTTCTTCGTTGTTCTGTAAGCTCTGACATCTCCACATCCCACCCTCGTCGCCAGTGTTAAGTTCTGTGCATGGGTGCGAGATGAGCCAGTGGATGGAGACGAGCCAGTGAAGTGAACTTCAAACTCTTTATTTACATGTGAAAACAGCTCAGCTTCATGGCCGCAATGGGCCCCTTTATATAGGCAACTCTTAACTTATTTAACCAATGAAAACACAGGGAGCGCTAGCTCCATTAACCAATGGGAGAGACTCGTTAATAGCCAATCAGATTCTCCTGAACGGACCAATCCGATGTTGCTATTATCAGCCAATCAGAAGTGCAGGGCCAGAACCCTGCACTTTGCTTCAAGCTCTTAATAATCTTTATTAAGTATTTATTGATTCACAACAGTTTCATTAGGCTTGGCTTGCAAAAATCAAAGCATATTAGCTAGAATATCCAAAATCTTAAGGCTTTGGTGATGCTTCCATAGTCATTGAAGCTGGATTGGATTTGAGGAGCAGAAAGTAAAAGAAATGGGGGACTGGAACAAGAAAGACAGGCGAATCACACATGAAATTCAGAAGAGCTTTAATTACACATTGCAGTTGCCATCTTGGTTATTTTTATCTCACCTATGGATACCTTGATTTAGGTCCAAATTATCTGCAGAATAACCTAACCCTAGAGATTATATCTTACACTCTCTGCTTTTTGAAGATCCAACCACAGTTAATGAAATGGAGATGAACACCATTTACCCCGATAGTCAGCAACAAATAGTGGAGTAAAATCCATAGGGATTCCTATGCCAGTGAAATCTGACTTTTTTCTATTATGTGGCCTTCTCAGTGGAATAAACCTTTATTCATGGCTGTTAAAGGTTTTCAAATTGTTTAGCCTGCTGATTGTGTGGTTTTTAATGTATGCAATGTATCAGTATGTATCTCTACCCCAGACATTTGGAATTAAGTGGCGTGAAAATTTGTAAATATTAATGAATCAAATAAGTAAATGGTATTGGTCAATTAATCAGTTACATTGAGTGATATTTCCATAGTCAAAAGTTCAAACATCTTTTTCAAAAACCCAAAATATGTGCTTAACCTCACTAATTGCAATTATCTCTTAACAACTCAATCATCTTTTCCTAATTCAACTATAAATGAAAAATAGCTCTCCTTTAATTTGTTTACAAAGGAAAGCAGGCAGGTTTCATTTCTAGGTGACTTGAGAGTACTAAAATAGAAACCTCCCCTCAAATGGAGGAGAGGAAAAGGCAACTATATCAATATGATGATGAATGTTTCTTTGAAAAGAACCAATATTGTTGGTTATTAAGCTCATAGATCTTTGCCAGACAGTAGAATTCAAAATTTATTTAGAGAGTCTATCTGGATGCATAACTCTGCAATTTGCATCCTTCATCTGCGTAAAAGCAATTGCTTCTATCCAAACATAAAAACACCACCGATCTCTGAATTGCCAGTTATAAATCTGAGCATAAACCTTCACCTGGCTTCATTCTACCACATTAGACCCTAAAATAAATGGGATTTGGATGTTCCTACTTTCCACTGATAGTGGTGATCTGGTAGTCCTTGACTTATGACTATAATTGAGCCCGGAATTACAGCCATCAGTATGCCAGTTGTTAAGCAAGTAATCATTTGACCACACCCAATTTTACATCCTTTTTTGTAATACTCATATAGTGAACGGCATGGCCATAAAGCAAACATCACAGTTGTAAAGTGCATGGGCATTTTTTTCCTTCAAAATGGGAAGTAAACACTGGTTTCTGGCAGAAAACGTCATTTAAAGAGCCAGTTTGGTGTTGTGGTTAAGGCAGTAGGCTAGAAACCAGGAAACCAATAAGTTCTAGTTCTGTCTTAGCCATGAAAGCCCTTGAGGCAGTCACTCTCTCTCAGCTCAATCTACCTCACAGGATGGTTGTTGTGGGAAAATAGGAGAAAGAAGGTATATTGGATATGATCGCTGCCTTGAGCTATTTGTAAAAATAGTAAAGGTGGGATACAAATAAATAAATCATGGTCACATAACCATGGGGTCTTGCAAATAGTTGTAAATCCAGGGGAGTTTCCAAGTGACCAAAATATGAACATGTAATCAGGGACTTGGGATATAACTACTTTTTGGAGGGGTCCATCATAACTTCAGTCATTTTCCCTAACAAGAGTCATCTTGGAAGTGCCCACAAATTCCCTAAATGCTTCTCCATTTGATATCCTGGTGGCCATGGAGGCAAGGGCTAGTTATGTAGGACTAAGGTCTACTCAAGCCACCTGTACCATGAAGTACTACAGATCCAGGATAGCCAGATTTGACTGGAGATTATATCCCTCTTTGATTCCCCTAATTTATATTTTCTCCTTAAAATGCTATTCTTAGATTCTACTATTTTCTTTTGTTTCTTTTTTCCCCTTTTGCCTAGTTTCCCACTATCAGAAGCATCTAATCGCAAGATAAGAGCATCACAACTGTTCTTGCATGATTAAATCAGGAATCTTCCACGAGAAAAGTATGCACCGTGCCACTTTCACCCTGGATATACTGTAGTTTAGAATCAGTGCTATGCATTGACCAGTGTTCGCCATGAGATCTAGGAGAAGATGGAGATTTTGTCTGTTCCTCCTATGTTCATCCAACTCAACTAATTTAGTTTATGTTTACTTTAGATTTTTGTGTCGTAGCATATTGCGCAAACACAACCTATTTGTTTAATTTATGGTTCAGTTGGCCAGAAAATTCATTAACCAGATTTAGTATAAGAACTCAGCTTTAGTCAGTCCTCAACCATCATGGCATACTAGTCAAATCCGTGCTTTGGACAAGGCCTCTAAGGAGAAGTACATTTTCCCCCAGTCTCTCTTTTTTCAGTGATAGTCACAGAATGGCTGGTATTATCTTAAGAACTCTAACATCACGAAATGTGATGAAATAGTTTCATATACCTGGAAAGGTAGGAATCCTTACAGCCTCTAGAAAATCTACCTCACATTTCCAACCACTTCTATTGAAGAAACTGGGATTTCCTCATCTCATTACAACTACTGGTAGATGACAAATTCCAGCATCAGATGGCTACAACTACAGTCTCTCCCTATTGAGATGTGACCATCACTGTTAGCCATGTTCATCATAGGTGTCCCTTCGATGACTGTACATCCATAATGTACATAATGTATATTCATAATGTAATGATGTATGCAATGCAATTGTGGCTTCTTATAGACATCTGCGGAGATGGCAGCTTCTAAGGTAGGGTTTATTGTTTTATTTTATAGTTGTCTTATTAGCAAAGCTAGCCTCACTAGCGGAGGTAATTGAAGGTTGTATGATTAGAGGTTATGGTGACCTAGAATCAAGAAGAACACTATCAATAGTTCACTGGGTGTTGAGATTTCTAGGTAATTATTACATCCAGTGCTGTCTGTTGTTTGATTGAAGTAAGCATTCACAGGCTGGGGAGATAGTCAACCCAAAGTTAGAGGAAGTTAGCCTAACCCATTATGAGAAGAAGGCTAGGCCTTGTCAGAGAGCTAGGGAAAAAAAAAATTCATCTCCTTGAAGAAAAAATGTAAATACAGATCTGGCTTGCTTACAGTGCCATCTGCTGCCAAGCAAAGGGAATTGCTTCACAAGGGAGAGGAATGGCAGGCAGGCAGGCAGCTGACCTGGATGAAGAGAAGAGAAGAGAAGAGAAGAGAAGAGAAGAGAAGAGAAGAGAAGAGAAGAGAAGAGAAGATTGAATCAAATCAGAGTTGAAAGGGATCTTTGAGGTCTTCTAGTCCAACCCTCTGCTCAGGCATTTCAGACAAATGGTTATCTAATCTCTTCTTTAAAACTTCTAGCATTGAAACATTCACAAATTCTGGAGGCAAGTTTGATCAGACCAAGAGGGCTGGAAGGCTGGAAATGTGCACAGAGGGTTCCATGTGCTTCCCAAAAGCTTTTTGGTGTGTTTCCTCCCAAGACTTTTAAAAGGTTTTATCAGATTATAATTTTAAATGTGTCCTGGCAATGAAAAGGTTGAAGGACTGCTGACTAATCACATTAAGTTGATTACATTTTAATTAACTGATATGTCAATGAATGAAATTAACAGGGCACTCAGCCCAAAATACAGTCTTTAACTCAGCAAACATTGCAAATATAAATGGTTTGTATACAACATCCCAGAAGGGAGCTGCTGTAAAAAACCTCTATGGATGTATTTGCACAACATATTGACTTCGCTGAGTTATGGGTTAATAAAATAATACAATTATGTGGGTTCACACAACATGCTTGAGGAGGTCAGTTTACATTTTAGTTGTTGCATTTGCACAACCTAATCCGTCTGGTTGCTATTATCTATACATTGTGTACTATATTTACATTAGGAAAGATAAACGTGACTACACTTGTTTGAGATACAAATCAGACAATATTTTAGCCAAGTTATGTTGTACAAAATCATCCTTTCTACTTGAAAATTTAGAGAAAACTTAAGCATTACCTTTACATGTGGTGGTCTCCCATGGAAAGAATGAGACACAGGCTGGTGTACTCGGGATGGGAGTGTAGAGCAAATTCTAGTGCTCCCTTTTATTGAGAATTTCGTACATAGTAAGCATTCACATTGTGGATTAAAACAATTACACAGAATTGTTTACAGTCGTCTGAGCTGCTTAAATGTTCCTGGTGTTTGTTTTTAATTTCCTTGCTTATCTCAGTGACCCTTAGGCAGACATGTATGTATAAGGTCTTAGACTAATCATTACCCAATACTCAAAGTCAAAGTTTATTCCCACATTACCCACTTAGCTTCGTCGCTTATTTATTTGTACACTGGTTCTCTTGTTTGAGGATCACAAAAACTGGGAGCCTATATTGTAGTATAAAATATTAGGATTGTGCACATTTCAGATGTTATCCAGAAATTGTGCTTCAGAATGTTCAGGAACATAGCATCTCACAAATAGGAACACCTCAACACTATTCCAAAGACTAGAGTACTATTTGGGGGAAATATATAGCATAGTCAGAGGTGGTATTCAGCAGGTTTTGACCAATTCTGGAGAACTGGTAACAGAAATTTTGAGTAGTTCGGAGAACCGGCAAATGCCACCTCTGATTGTGTTGGGGTTCGCCAGCAGCAGGTGTGGATGGCAGAGGTCTCTGATAGCAAGGACTCGGATGAAGGGCCTGCTTGTGATGCAGGGATGGGGCCAGGATTATGGGAGAGTGGGGTGCTGCCTTTGGAGCTTGTAGAGTCTGGCAGCAGTGACACAGAGGACCCCAGAGAGCCTGTGCCCAGTGCGCAGGGCTTTTTGAAGGAAAGAGCAGCTGAAGCAGCACGGGCGACTTAGGAGTAAGGCTGGAAGGTGATGCCCCCCCCCCATAAGTGATAAAAACCAGCCCTCGGGGATGTGTACTTTGCAGGAAGCAAAGACGTTCTTTGCACTCAGAGTCCTTGTTGAAGTCCTCCTTACCCCGGTTTGTTTTTGAAACTTCTGTCGATGGATATTTAATCAGTAATTAGTCTTCTGTTCTTGGCAGCCTTTTGCAACCTTGAAAGGGCTTGCTTTTGATGTCAGACAATTAAATGTCTCTTGGTTGGGAATGCACTGAATTCCCAGCGCCACATTAAAAAAGGCTTGCTTTTATACACAGTCTGTGTTTGTTTAATTTGAACAAGGCTTGGGTCAGAACAGACTAGCCCTGCCCCCATCCATTCTTTGTCTCCCGAGTCCCAGCTGATTGGCTGGGTCTTCTTTTGTTGCTGAGTCCCAGCTGATCAGCTGGGTCTTCTTTTGTTGTCCTGCACAGGAGAACAGAGCTGGAAAGCAGGTTAGTGGGGTGGGGAGGGAGTGACATTTTGCAATAACCTTCCCTCGGGAGCAGGGAGGGAATGGGAATTTTGCAGTACCTTCTCCCAGGAGTGGGAAGGGGAGATTTTAAGTATCCTTCCCCTGGAGTGGGGTGGGAATGGGGACTTTGCAGTGTCCTTCCCCTGCCATGCCCACCAAGCCACACCCACAGAACCGGTAGTAAAAAAAATTGAATCCCGCCACTAAGCATACTGTTTCTCAATCCTGGTTGTTTTTGCTGTTGTTGTTTTTGTTAGCATGTGGTGTTGTTATATTAGCCAAGAGACCACAATGCTATTGGAGAATAGTAGTTTGGCTGCCAATTTACCAGCTGTGTTGTAGGACATGCTCATGTGCTTCCCAAGATGTGCCAGAGGAGGGTGAGCTGCCTTTGCCCCAGAAAGAAAGATGAGTGGCTCTTCCTGAAGTGTCATCCTAGGCCCTCTCCCTTCCCCAGACCCGCCTCATAAACAAGCGCTGCAACAAGGAAGGTTCAAAGTCGGCAGAAATCTGACTGCCTGCCTAGAGCGCCAATTTGTCTCCCTACCAAATGGGACTTATTTATCTACTTGCATAGAACATGCTTTCCAACTGTCAGGTGAACAGAAGCTGAGATGAGTAATGGGAGCTCACCCCATCACACAGTGCTAGGACTTGAACTGCTAAAGCAAAGACCATCTCCAGCATCATTAAAGCATTGAGCCGCCATGCCTCCTCAACCTTGGTGACTTCAGATGTGCAGACAAGGCTGACTGGGGAACTCCAGGAGTTGAAGTCCAGACACCTTAAAATCGCCCAGGTTGAGAAACAATAGTATAGCAACACATTAATCTAATAAATATATCTCTAGAATTTCTTAAAAATGGGGAGTACAGATAGGATGTTTAACTCTTCACTGAAAAGCAATAAGAAATTAAATACTTTATTTAGTCCTACCATTTGGTCATTCATATATTGCTCTCTGTTAACATTGTTCTCCCACAACCAAATCGGCTGTATGGCTTTAAAATCATTTGTTCACACTTAGTGCCTTATCAAACCTGCCTTATTAATGTATTCCTTAAAAATGATGCTAAATATTACATTATCAAATGCAATACGTTCTTCAAGAGATGGCTTTTCTTTCTAAAAGCAATTTATCAAACAAGCTTCTTAAAGGGGAACGTTGTAAAGCTGAAGAAAATGTTAACCAATGTGTAGATGCAAGGGAAATTTATGAAAGAATTCTGAAATCTCAAAGTCTTATTTTAAGAATAAACTCCTCAGATTCTTAGCAGTATAAAGATCTATAAGCTTATGTTCTAAAGTCAGGTGTGTGTGTGTGTGTGTGTGTGTGTGTGTTTAAATCATGCTTCTGCTTGTTTTATCACAGTTTCATAGCTTCTACTTGAGAAGGTATCCATAGAAACATTCTTTTGTTATTAATATCCCAAGGAAATAATATTTCAACTGTCCTAAACTCATAATCCTTCAAAAAACTTGGTTCTCCACTACAGGTCTGAATGGAAAAGCAAGGGAAATTATATCCATAGCTGACCATAGTGAATCTCTGGCAAAAGGCATTTATTGTTACAGTTATTTTTAAAACAGAGGCCTGTGGGGTCAAAATCAGCACCCCAGCCACTTTTAGTTAAGCAATACCAGACTTATAATACCTTGGAGTTAAGAGACACGATGAAAAGTTACAAAGGAACACAGAAATGAGGACTGTTTTTATCACACGGGGGACTAACAATGGCAAAACACACAAGACAATATTCATCCCAGAGGTTATTTTACTTCCTCTGCTTGCTCTGGGCTCATCACCAAATTAGATTACTTTCCATCACCCCAGCCCACCCCCACCCCTTCTTGGATACTTCCCTCCAAAATTGGTATTCTTACCACCCCTCCAGTATTTGGATTCCATCTTCAGAAGGACCCATGTGGGAACAGAAAACAAAATCATCTCATTGTTTGGGGGGTGTCTTCTCATCCATGCCCACCCTCTTCCCTCCCCAGATACGAACATTTCTTCTTCACAACTTCCTTTTCCCCTCATGTCCCCCTCCCTCCCTGAAACACACGAGATGGCTTCTCCCATCAATTCTTTACATTCACAAACAACGAAAGCAGAGGACAATCCCAGTTCCTCAGTCAACACTTTGCATTAAGGCAGCCTCCACCATGTACTGCGGCCTGCTGCCATCTTTCCTTGGAGCTGTCAGTCCAAATTGTTATCTGTTTGAGGGCCTCTTTACCTTGAGGCCTCTTCCTTTAATTCCTTGTTCTTCCGGACCTCCTCAGCATGCTTATCCTAAAAAAAAAAAAAAAAAAGACGTCACAAGTTGTGGCTAGAGCAGAGGTGTCAAACTCAATATCACTGAAGGCCGCATCAGGGCTGTGGTTGACCTTGGGGGGCCAGGTGGACATGACCAACTGGATGGGCATGGCCAGCTTGATGCCACTCCCCAAACCGTTGACATGTTTCCTCTTCGCACTGGGTAGATTGGGCCGAAGCCACACTGGCTCAATGTTTCCTCGTTGCACTGGGTAGACCAGGCCAAAGCCATGTGGGCTGGCCCCTTTCATTTTCCAGGATGGCCCCATGGGCTGGATCCGACCACATCGTGGCCTGTTGCGGCCCACAGGCCTTGTGTTTGACACCCCTGGGCTAGAGTCATAAATTTAGTGGGATAGGCAAATTCATGCATAGGACTTGCTTTTTTTTTTCTCCTTTTAACTACCCTGTAATCCCTTGCATTGGGGTGGAGTCTGGGTGACTGAATGGAGCTGGTCGGACACCCTTCCTGACACCTATGCAGATCTCACAGCAGATATTTCCTCTTTGCCCTCAGAAAGAGAAATATCTGCTGTTAGGATCAAAATCACAGCCTCCTGATTGTGAGGTGAGAACTCCACCTTTAGGCCACCATGCTGCTCATGTATAGGACTCCCATGGCTTCCATTAATCTTCTTGAGAAGCTGGACATCTCTGGATATCAATAACCATTTGAACTGAAGATAAAAATCTTGAAAAAGGAGTGATCCTGTTTTTCTTCACATGCATTGTGGGCTAGCACATATGTCTTGATTCAGTGAAACCCACACTTTCCATCTTCATCCTTACTAGTGTTGACCCCTCACCTTCTCCTGAAGACGTTCCAACATAGCAGCTAAATGTGCCTCTCGGTTCTCCTTGTTGGACTCCATTTTCTGTATCAGCCTCTCTTTGGCAGTTTTGATGAAATTGTTGTTCTCCTCGATGGCTTTCTGGATGACCTCCCGTTCATGCTCCCGTTTTCCTGCCAAATGCTTCAGGAGTTCTGCTTCCTGGTACTGTAGAATAATACGAGAATGAGGTACATATATAGGGTGCATTAACTGAAGTCAATGCAGCAGATCCTAGGTTAGATACAGGAGGCTCCAAATAAATCTCAGCTAATACAATCTATGCTTTACTGGGCTAATTTACATTGATAACAAAATTAGACCTGACAACTTGATAAGAAAGAAATTCCAACACCTAAATGATTGACGATACAAACACAATCTGTTAAAAAGTCCAAAATCAGTACTGGGCTTCAGTAATCTGTTTCCTGTGTATGTCAGAGTTGGCTAATTTCTAACTCTTGCCTGCTACTCTGGCCCAAAAACAAAATTGGGGATATTTATTGCTAAGCGCTTTATAACAATAGATGAACATAGCTGGAATATGTCATGGCACAAATATCAATATATGTGTGTGAATTATTCAATATATATGTGTGAATATATGCATTATTCCTTTTATAAGAAGCTTTCTATTTGACTTGATTTAAAATAGAAATGGGGATAGACGGCAATGGAGATGGCATTCCCAAATGTTAAATCGCTATTTCCTTCTTTTCCTTTTCTAAAATCTTTTGTCCAACTTGACTATGGGTGGTTTAGGATTATGTCAACACTGTTGGATTAGTCCAACTGTGTATAGCTAAATTGATGAATGGTTAAGAAGACAGATTTCCAATTGCCTCATAGGGATTTTGAGATTTGTCAATCTCAATTTTCCAACCACACTTCTTTTTTGTAATCTATGTTCATCAATATACATTTGGGTCTTCTTTCACCTGTTGAATGCTTAAATACAGCAAGGAAACCCTGTTCAGTGTCATGTATGCAGATTTTTTTATATCTCCAGCCTTCTTCTCTCTGGTCAAAGTAACACTGTTGGGACAAAGTCTTTCAATTTAACTTATACCACTTTACCTTGCAGTCAGGATCTCACTTCCTTCTACGTATCCTAAGGACTACTTTATAGAATATTATTAACCAACAGCTCAGACAGACTAGCTTGGGTTTTAATTTGTAAAATGCCAAGTAATTGTAATTAGATGGATCACATATGACCTTTCAAAGATCATGTAGTGCAAAAACAAGTAACCTATTGATTGCAGCATAGCATTTTAAAAAATATTGCTCATGGCCTCATGATAACACTTATGTGGGATGGATTACTTCCCCTAGTTGTTTTTAAAGAGAATTTGCCCAGCTTTGTTTTCTGCTTCTGTCAACATAGCAAGTCTGTGTGAAAGCTAGATCATTTCTTTCAGCTTCTACTAGAAATCAGTGGCACCTGATTCATTTACATAAAATATCTGCAGGTTTAATTTGTACAGGTTTAAATCAAATTTCAAAATGGTTTACAATACAATTCAAACAGAAACCTATCAAGCATCTCTATAAGGCATGGTCAAAAAAGTTAAGATGGCATCCATGATCTAAGCCCCGGCTTCAATGCATATAAAATAAGGAGGGCTTTGATCATACCTTTATAGCCACCATCATAATTAAAAGCCTGGAAGAAGAAGAAGAATTCCTTTGGCCGGTGTCAAAAATAGAGCAAAGATGGCATAAAAGGTACCTCATTGAGGAAGCCATTGCAAAGTTGGTGACATGGGTTAAGTTTGGCCCTATATTTGATTCCGCTCTGAAATCCTAACTTTAATTTGTCTACAATTCCCTAACATATTTATATTCCTGCCTTACATACTTGAAACTTTTCCTGTTCTTGTCCTTTTCCTTATAAATTCTATGCTTATATAATCTTGCAAAAGTTTTCAAGTGAAGGTCAGGGAAAGATACTTAAAGGTATTATTTGCTTGTGTCTTGCCAAATAAAGCTACACTTAAGATACTGGCAAAAGAGAGGTTTGTTTATTGCTATCTGAACATACTGACCACATGAATGAACATGGGTAATGCAGAGGTACAGATGGGGTTATCAGTCAAAGACACCCAGATAATGAATACTTTAATTTATTTTAGCAATTTCTCCTTTGTGCAAATTGATTTTTCTAACTCGGTTTTCAGGAGGTTGACTTGATCACCTCTGGTTTCATGCATGATGATCCAAACAAGGGGAGAGCCAAGGCCTGTCTTTACAGAGGAACATTACATTATGCATAAGCTTTGTTGAAAGTGGAGTTATCAAAAAGGCTTGTATAATTGTTGACAGTAAACTGAGAAGCCTCCTGTGACTTAACAAAAGCTACCATAAAAAAGCCGCTCTCTTGGGAAATCACTTCAAACTTTAAATGTGTTAACCTGGATGTAATTTCCAGCCTAAATAGTAGAGATATTAGAAGCAAACAAAGAACCCAGGGCTGTAAAAAAATATTTCCTAAAGTATTTGTTGTGTCGTCGGAAATGATGCCAGGAGTCGGTGACTTAGTATCAAGCTCTTTTATTGAGTTAGGAACCGAACTGAGGCTATGGAGAAACTTTGCGGCTTTTATTTCTTTAGCCGCGGCGGCCGCGGCCAATGGCACCACTTTGAATCTCCCGCGATTCGAATCGACCAATCGCGGGAGATTCCTAGCGAGCCAATCGGCGCGGCTCGCCTAGCCAATCAGAGTGCCCCGCGCTTTGGCCAATCAAAGCGCGGGGATCTCAAGAATGCTAATGAGGGGACAGAACACCCCTCCCCTCTTGGTTCAGTCCTTACGTTGTGTAGTCCCGTAGGTAGGCGGGGCTCCGTCTTAGCCTACTGGACCTGCGCAGCTCAGTCATAGGTTGGATCCCGGCCGGTTCGGTCGGGGTCTCTGCTTCTCTGGATGCCGTCGTGGGAACCGCCTGGTCGGTCGGGCCGGGCCGCTCTCCGTAGCTCCCTCCTGGGCTTCCAGGGTTGGTTGAGCTGCGGGTTTCGCCGCTCCCGCTCGGTCTTCCCGGGTTGGTTGAGCTGGCCTGGCTGTCTCTTTCTGGCGGGGTTTCGTGCTGGCTGCTTCCCGGTGAGTATGGTTGGTTTATTCTTCCTCGGTTTTGGTCCCCTGGGTATTCCCTCCCCTCTTGGTTTGTGTTGTGGGGTTGGTTTTGCCTGTTTGCGCATCGGTGGTCTCTTGGGTGGTCGTCCTCGATCTTAACTGGTCGATGTGGCATTTCCACGCTTGTCCGTCTGTTGTTTGTAGCCGATACGAGTGTGGGCCTGTTATTTGTGTGATGACGGCCGGTACCCATAACGGGTCTCCCGTTAGGTTTTTCGCATAAACGGCGTCGCCTGGTGCGAAGGTTTGGTGTTTGCTGGTTGAGTCTGGGGTTTTCTCTGGGTTGTACGTGGGGTGTAATCTGTCGAGTGGGGACCTGATTTTCCTCCCCAATCGCAGTTCGGTTGGGCTTTTATTCGTTGTGGTATTTGGGGTTATGTGTTGGGTGAAGAGTAATTTATTTATTTTGTCCTGGATCTCCCCATGGTCTATTTTCTGGATGGTTTTCTTTGTGAACTGAACCATCCGTTCCGCCCTACCGTTCGCCGCCGGATGCACCAGTGCTGTCAGCGCGTGTCGGATGCCCCTTTCCGCTAGGAATTTTTCGAATTCTAGCGAGGTGAATTGGGGCCCGTGGTCACGGCCTCCGTGGTTGTTGTTCTCATGTTGCTTACCTCCAGCCAGTTGGAGTAAGCGTCAACTGTTATGAGGAAGGTGTGTCCTTTTGTGGGCCCGGCGAAGTCTATGTGGATCCTAGACCAAGGTCCCCTTGGGGTTTCCCACTCTAGGACGGGTGCTGTGGGTGGGCTTGGCCTAGTTTCCTGGCATCGTTGGCACCTAGCTACCCAGGCCTCTATTTGTTTGTCCATCCCTGGCCACCAAGCATAACTTCTGGCCAGGGCTTTAGTCCTAACGATGCCAGGGTGCCCCTCGTGTAGCAGTTCCAGAACCTTCCCTTGTAGCTTTTCTGGAATGACCACCCTATCCCCCCATAGTATGCACCCTTTTAACAAAGAGAGTTCCGTTTGGCGGTTTCAGAACGTTTTGACGGACTCGTCGTTGTCCCTTTCCGGCCACCCTTTCTCCACCCAATGCAACACCCGCGCCAGACGTTTGTCTTTATTAGTCTCTCGGGCAATGTCTGACGCGGTTATGGGCAGATTGGGTAGAGTCTCTATACTGAGGGTGGTCGTCGTGGGTGCTGGGTCGGTGTCGGGTTCCGGTAGCGGCGAGCGGCTTAAGGCGTCTGCATGGGAGATCGTCTTACCGGGTCTGTGTATGAGTCCGTAGTTGTAGGCTGCCAGGAAGTCGGACCACCTTGTCATTCGGGGAGACAGAATGTTCGGGGTGGCCTGGTTTCCTGCAAGGATTCCCAGCAGCGGCTTGTGATCCATTATGATGGTGAAGGTCCGGCCGTAGAGATACTCGTGGAATCGTTTTACGGCGGCAACGATAGCCAGAGCCTCTTTGTCCAGCTGGCTATAGTTCCGCTCCGGTTTGGTGAGGGTCCTTGAAAAGAATGCGATGGGCGCTTCTTTTCCGTCGGGGAGGGTATGGCTGAGGACAGCGCCGACGCCGAAGGGTGATGCGTCGCATGTGACGGCCAGGGGTAGGGTCTCATTATATTGTATGAGGACGGCGTCCGAAGTGAGGAGGTCCTTCGTTCTTTGGAAGGCGGCTTGCTCGCGTTTCCCCCAAGTCCAGGTTGCCGCCTTGTCCAGGAGCCTATGCAAAGGCTCCGCCGCCGTTGCCTTTTGGGGTAGGAAAACATTGTAAAAGTTCAGTAGTCCCAAGAATGCCTGTAGTTCCGTCTTTGACTTGGGTGTGGGGGCTTCTTTGATTGCCTTGATTTTTTGGTTTGTGGGGTGAATGCCGTGATGGTCTAGGAGGTATCCTAGGAATTCTACTCGTTCCGTGCATAGCTGGCATTTCTCCCTCTTGACTTTCAACCCGGTCTCTTTAAATTTGGTTAGGACCAAATTTAGGCGACCCTCTAGTTCGGCTTGGTTGGCTGCCGACACTAGGACGTCGTCGAAATAAGGTACCACCCCCTTGATGCCTTGCAATAGTCTCTCCATTAGGCTTTGGAATATGCCCGGTGCCACGCTGACTCCGAATTGGAGTCGGTTGCATTTGAATGCCCCCCGGTGGGTGACTATGGTCTGTGCTTCTGCCGTTTGCTCATCGACTGGCAACTGTTGGTATGCCTGGGCGAGGTCGAGCTTGGCGAAAACCTTGCCCCCTCCCAGTGAGTGCAGTAGGTGTTGCACTATTGGGACGGGGTAGGCGCTTTGTTGTAGTGCGCCATTTAGGGTGGCCTTATAGTCCCCACAGATCCTCACTGACCCATCGGGCTTGATCGGGCTGACTATGGGGTTCTCCCACCGGGCGTGGTCTATGGGCTGTAGAACCCCTTGTTTGACGAGCTTGTCAATTTGCTCGTCTATCTTGGGTTTCAGTGCGAATGGCACCCGCCTTGGTTTCAAGCGTTTTGGGGGGACGTTAGGGTCTAGGTTGAAAGATATAAGGGGCCCCCGGTACTTGCCTAGGTTTCCGTCGAAGACCTCTTGGAATTCCCGGGCCAGTTGCTGTTCCCAGCTGTTGTCGGTGACATGGTCGACTCCCGTGAGTGCGATGTCGAGCGGGGCGAACCATTGCAGTCCCAGTAGGCTTGGGCGGTCACGATCGACGATTGTCAGGGGAAGTCTTTCGGTGTGCCCCTTATAGGTGATGTTGAAGTGTTTGGTTCCGACTACCGGGATGCGGCTTCCCTGGTAGTCCTTTACAATGAGTCTCTGGCTGTCTATGTTCCTCCTTTGGAGGGTAGGCACCAAGCGCTTTATTTCATGCCATGCAATCATGGAGAGGTAGGACCCGGAGTCCACCTCCATTTTGCATGGCTGGCCTTCGATGCCTACCTCCACATGGACTTTCCGGGTGTCGTTGGTGATGGCGTGGCCGATGGTGACCGTCTGATGGGTCTCCTCTCTTCGCCGGTTGTCGCCGCCTCGCGAGGATCGTCCGTTCCAGTCCCATCAGTTGTCCGAGGGGCGATCTCTGGTCCGGGGTGGTGTGCTTTCTCTCCTCCGGTCGTTCTGGTCCCATCGTGCCGGGCTGCGATTTTTTTTCAGGTGGCAGACACGGGCGATGTGTCCCTTCTTATCGCAATGCCGGCAGATCGATTCGAAAAACCGGCATTCCGACCTGGGGTGGTCGCCGCCGCAACCGGCACAGTTGGTCCTCGACTTACGACCTCGCCGGTTTCGGGGGTCGCAGCCTGTCTGGAGGCGATGGATGTCCTCCTCGTCATCGGAAGTGCCCGATGCCGAGTGGAAATCGCCCTGGTGGGTGGTCGTCTCGGGTTGGGGCTCGGTCGACCTCGCCGGGTTGTTGTTTGCACTGCGGTCCCCAGTGTTCTGTCTGCGCATGCGGTCGGCGGAAGTTCGGGTTGCTTCGGCGGCTGCGGCTGCGGTGAGGGTGTCTGCTAGGCTGATGTTGCCCTTGGCCATCAGCCGGCTCTGGAGGACGGGGTCCCACAAACCGAGCACGATTCGGTCTCACAGGGCGTCGTTCAGGTTGTCGAATTCGCAGAGCCCCCCTAAACGCCGTAGCTCGACGACGAAGTCGCTGAAACTCTCACCCGACCTCTGGTCCCGCCGGTAGAACTTGTTGCGCTGGATCAGGATGGGTACCTCTGGAGCGTAGTGTCGCCGAAGTATGGGTTCGAGGACATCCCAGTCCATCGCAGTCGCATCGGCGGGTTTGGCAAGCGCCTTGGCCATCTTGAAGACCTCGGTCCCGCAGTGGGTCAGGAAGACGGCGCGCTTCATGGGGCCGGTGGCGTCCTTCAGGCCGCTGCACTCGAGGTACATGCGGAATCGGTCGGAGAACGATTCCCAGTCCTCGGTGGCGGGGTTGAAGGGTGCGGGTGGTGCGATTTTCGCCATCGCGGTGGTTCATCTGGCTTTCGTCGGACACGTGGTTCGGTTCAGGGTCTGGATCCCACCTTCGTCGCCAGTGTTGTGTCCGCGAAATGATGCCAGGAGTCGGTGACTTTTGTGCAAGCTCTTTATTTGTAAGTTGGAACCAAACTGGCGAAAGGAAAAAAGCCCACGGCTTTTATTCCTTTCGCCACGGCGGCCGCGGCCAATGGCACCACTTTGAATCTCCCGCGATCCGAATGGACCAATCGCGGGAGATTCTCAGCGAGCCAATCGGCGCGGCTCGCCTGACCAATCGGAGAGCCCCGCGCTTTGGCCAATCAAAGCGCGGGGATCTCAAGTATGTTAATTAAGGACAGAACATGTATTATATTTCATGATATGAACAAATGGAATCATTTCTTCTACATTTCACCCATGAATTACATTCATTTGAATTAGACATTATTTTCTTCTGTTGTTTTATTATTTTAGTAAATATTGAACGTTAATAAAACAAGGCAAGTGTGCTTTAAGAGCGTATTTCCCCACTCAGTGGGGAAATTTTGCCAAATGGTAATATTGGAAAGCTAAGGTGCTGTAGTGCTGAACTGGAGAGCTTAAGGCGCTGAACTAGGAGCAGAGAAATCTAGAGTCAAGTCCATAATCAACCACAGGCCTTACTGGACGCTTTTAGGGCAATCACTCTTTCTTAGCCCAGCCTACCACAGGGTAACTTTTCAATGGTTAGATTAAACAAATGCTTAAATATCTCAATTGTAATAAAACATGTATATGAATAATATCAATTAAGAGAGAGGCTGAGTTTGTACAATATACATAATTCGGTTTGCATCATTTATTTTTCACATTTTGGAATTGCCCATCTCCTTCACAGGGGGACAAATATATTGACCCCTAAACTAGACCAAAGAAGCTGGGTTTATACAACACTTTATACAAAAAAAAAAAAAAATCCTGTAACCAAGATTAAAATTAGTTTTTGCATATTCTATAAATGGACTAAGCACTAAGCCATTACCTGATCCAGCTAGTACATTGAGTGAACTCAGCAAGGCAGTGCAAAATTATCAGTTTTTCAAATTCATTGTAAAGTTTAGTTAGAACACAGGAAATTAGCAACTATGTATTGTCTTTTAGAGCAGATTTCCCCAGCTTGGTACCCTTCCAGATATTGGGCTTAGTTCCACAATTCTCAACCAGCATGGCTGTGGAGAATTCTAGAAGTTGATATCCATAATTCTGGAGGCATCCAAACAAGGGAGTTATTTTTCTGGAGTAATTTGCTGGAATCCTGAGAACAATCTATTTTTCTAGAACAACACTTCATACTTTTCCTGGCATTAAAAAGAGCAAGCAAATCCCCTGTTGATTTATTCACACAATCAAATTATTCCCTACAATGTCTAAACTATTTACCAAGGTTGGTGCCATTGGGGGAGGCAAAGCCCTTATTTTGCAGAATGATAGGGAGACTTCTCAAAACAGCATGGTTAGCTCAATGGATGAATGAATAATATGCTTTACTATCCAAAGAAGTGGCTTGCTGTTACCATAAACCTATTAAATTTCTTAGCTGCTCTGTGGATATCATGCAGATACAAACTATTTCTCACCTTACGTCGTTCTTCAGCAGCTTCTAGCTTCTTCTGGATCTCCTCCAATGAAGGGTCACGCCGTCGAGGCAGAGAGGCATTGAATTCAGGGATTCCATCGAAGGACGGTGGCTTAAGGATAACCTCAAAGGATTGTCCTGAGGTGCGCTTGTTGAGTTCAATTACCTCCATGTCAGATATGACACACCAGGTCAGATCTACAGTGTCTACTAAACAAAAGGGGGAGAAAAGCTGAAGAATCAGTATGCCAAGAAGCAGTTAAACCACCAAGGAGCATATTTACTCTAGGCCACAGGAAAATCTACTGGAAATCTGTATCTCTTGGAAAATCTGAAGTTTCCCCTGCAACATTGAGATCTTTTGGTGCAGACATGATGGGATTCATCAGCAAAGAAGTAGGCATGAAAGGAAAGGGTTTCCAAGTTTGGAAATCAGTGTGTGCAAAATCCCTTCTTTGATGCCTATTCTTCCATCATGCTGGCAAATGACATTGAGCCAGAGATAAAAACGAAGCAGCAATATATTTCTTCTTAAAGGCTAAATTCACACAACTCATTTTATTGGCTCAGCTAGAAATCTAGCAGCTGCGCTCGGGCAACATGAAAGTTGGTTAGCTTAGCTGTTTTTGAAAAAAGAAAGAAAGAAAAAGAAAAGAAAAGAAAACAAACAAACAAACAAACTAGCTTTCTTGGCAAGATAATATTAGTTTTCGTTTACCTTCATATTTATATGACGGTTTATTTAAAGGATCTGAGAGAAAGCAGGAACAGAAGAGGGACACCAGAGGGAGCTCTTTCATTTTTTCTTTGTAGGCTGTGTGAAACAAGCAAATTAAAACACAGTTACAAAAGAGCAAGTTTTATTAGCAATTTCCTTGGCATTTGTTCTTGCCCTCGGATTCCCTCCCCACTTTCTTGCTCATCTCATAGCAGATATGGAAAGGAATGGAGGAGGAGGAAGAGACAAAAAGAGCTGCTATTGGCTTCATTTACAGATGCTGAGTTCCGCTAATCGTTTATACAGATCCATAATACAGTTGCATTTGAAATGCTGTGTGTCCAGATCTGGTGATTGCATCTCAAAAGGAAGTTCTGGAACTGGGAAAGAGAGGAAACAGGCACCCCTATAGACAGTAGACAAATCAATTAGTTAACTTGGTAGTCCCATGGTCTCTAGAAGTTTTCCAGCAAATTTGCAAGGAGAGAAATTAAATAGATGATTGATCTATTGGGGGGGAGGGGGGAAATTTCTCAATGGTTTCTTCATTTCCCCTGAGCTATGCTAATTTCATTACTGCTAAAACATACCCATGGGTATATACTCTTGATATCTTCCTTGGGGATTTAACTAAACCATGGGAAGCCAGGGAGACAGCAGATGCCATGCCCCTATCAGAGTCTGAATCTGAGGAGGAAGACAAACAGCTGACAGGGAGTAGAGTGGGGTTCCGCTGTGGAGAAAACTGGGGAAGGGCAAAGTCCAGCTGGGCAGAGTGGGGGAGAGGTAGAACAAGGGAGAGGGAGTTCAGAGGAAGACCCAGGCCCTCTTCCTCTTCATCCTAGGGCACGCAGGGAGGAACAGAGAAGAGAGCAACATGGGTTGCATGACTTACAGGGGAGGAAAGGGCCCTGATTCCCTTTATTAGCCATAGCTGGGAAGAGAGTTTAAAAGAGATGCATGCTGAATGCGGCATCTGTGGGGAACAAATGTGAGTTTATCTTGTGTTAACTTTGTTTATCTATGTTCCTGGCATCCTCCCAACAGCATTGAATAACTACTGTTCCTTCATGTCTGGAATTCCTTCTCTTGCCCTGCAAGATTAAATACCTCATTTTGCTTTGATTGGACTTATAGTTACAGTTTTTGTTGACCATATTTTGGACTTGATTCTCTGCAGCCAAAGGCTGTTCCTGGGAGAGTTTTTCTTCAGACCAGAAGAAAACCAGGACATTGGGGGCAAAGTTGGAGCTAAGAAAGGGACTCCTACTGATTATCTGACTGTGTTGCCTTTGTGCCATGCCCTGGGTCATCACAGTGGATCTCTGATGTAAGTATGGAAGAGTGAAAGACAGGACCCTCACACATGCCATCTCCTTTTTTGGCCATTTTACAACTAAACCAGTGGATATGCACTATAGTCCAGCTGTGAGAATGTCACTAGGATTCTCTTTTCCTTTGAAAGGATTTGCAAAAGCAAATGTGCCAGCCAGCATCAAATTAAATAAGAACTGGCAGGAGACATTGGAGAATTTCTCTATGGAGACAATTTCTCAATGAAAGTAAAAAGAAAGAAAGATACCAAAAAGTAGAATTCTTTGCTGCCAGCTAGGGTCAATCTGATTGCTCTCTGATTAATATAGTGCAGCGGCTGGCTGGGAAATTAGGGGAATTGAAGTCCAAGCATCTTAAAGTTGCCAAATTCAAAACTCAGTAGATTAATGGCCCTTTGTGTGGGTACAGTGTGTAAACAGAGCCACATTCCCTCATGTGTGTTTTTCTTAAATTTTCCAACTGCCAAATGTAGGTGTTATCTGATAAGAGAAAACTGCATCCAAGTGAAATCTGCTGCCCTTATATTAGGCTCTGTGCCTTCTCCATTTCCAAATGGCACCATCCAGTGGGAAACCTTTCTCCAATCCCATAAACGATGCAGAGATAGGATGGTCATGAGGTTGAAGGGGTAGAAACTTTCCCTGTTATACAGTGCAGAGTTTAGCCTGAGAAAGCCAAAAAGATTGGTTCTCCTTGCTGATCTGGTAAGATTGCTAAATGGCTTAGAAAAATGTTCAGTAGGCTTAGAAATATGACTCAGCCTGGCTTTTGCACTGGCCAATAGTCATGCAAACCTCCGAAAGCCCAATAATCACAATCCCCAACTATTCCTACAGGGAAAAGGAAGAAAATGATAACACAGGTGAAAAATCAGAGATGGAAGAGTGGTGCCAAAACAAGCCTGAATTGGCCAATGAACACTAAGCTGACCCCATTTTCCTGTGCCACTAAAAGCATGGGCAGTGAAGTTTCAGTCTAAAGCAGGGCTGTCAAACTCCTGGAGCACGGACCTGATACATCATGTGCTGACCACGCCCACACCCAGTTCAGCAAAGGGGGGGAAGTCCCAATACATCACGTGACAACGACATGACGATGGGAGTTTGACACCCCTGGTCTAAAGGGATATCCTACTAAAAAATCATGCTACTGTAACCCCTGCAGAACTAAAAACTTTCTGACAGTGAGAACAATCAACCCATGGACCAGTTTGCCCTCGGAAGTTGTGGGAGCACCATCCCTTGAGACTTTCAAGAAGAGATTGGACTGCCATTTGTCAGAAATGGTGTAGGGTCTCCCACTTGGGTGGGGGGGGGTGGACTAGATGGCCTACAAGGTCCCTTCCAACTCTGATTATCTGTTAAGAGTGACATATGATAACATTATAAGGATATAGCAGAATGAAGATGTTATCAGGGGATGTTTATACTATGTTCAAAGGCCAATGGAAGAAAGCCCAGAGAGGGAAGCATTTCCATACCTGCCAGGGTCATGGTTTCTGCTGTTCTTAGTATCCTGCTGCTTTGGTGGCTGTCAGAGGGGAAGATCACAACTGACGGAGAAGAGCCTACCTGCAACCTGAGGAGACAAGCAAAAGACAAAGCAACACATGGGTGAATTTCAATTTGCTTCTGCCCTTTTAAGGCAGGGGTCACCAAACTTGGCAACTTTAAGACCTGTAGACTTCAACTCCCAGAATTCCTCAGCCAGCTATGCTAGCTGGGGAATTCTAAGAGTTGAAGTCCATGAGTCTTAAAGTTACCACATTTGGAGACCTCTGTTTTAAGGAAACAAGGAGTGGGATTTGCAAGAGAATGCAATATTCAAGACACTAAAAGTCACGTACTCAAAAGTATAAATATGGATATGTGTATATATGGAAGATGGCTTGATGTTTTTATGTTTCGTTTATTTATGTTTGTTTTAAAAACCAATAAAAAAATTTTTTTTAAAAAAAGTGAATTTTTCACAAAGATCTCAAGCTGTTTACCGCAGCAGCTTCATGGTCCTTCCAGCGGGCATTAGGTTCAGTCCAGCTCTGTTTTATCTCCCCAATTTTCCTATGTTCCATTTAAGCATAGATAAAAGTCGAAGAAGCACACTAAGCAATGTTGAGTCAGGGCCATTTGAGAGTTTGAATCAGTCTTGGAACACATTGGCACTGAGTCTGGGGTGATTTGAGTGCATGAACACAGCTCTCACAGACAGGAAGAGAGAATGCAACTCACACAATAGGACTTTTTCAAAAGAAGAAATAACAGATGGAACTGCTCCACCCAGAAGCAATTTAGGTCCCTGCCTTTTAAGAAATCTGTAGAGATCTTGAAAAAGGGCTGACAAACAGAGCCCACTGGGTACAGGTATTGTGCTCAGCCATAAAGCTCAGACCTAGCATATGTGCAAATTCAGATGACAGTAATTTATTCGTCAAACCATGATTACATGAATCAGATCATAATGCAACAGGGAGAAAGAATAACAAGAAAATTGGAAACACATTTTTTTTTATAGTCAAGCCAATTTAAGATAGGGGAGTAAATTTCCAGCTGAAAGAATCATTCAGTTTTGTGTGAACATGACACACAGGTGGAACACAAGAGATGTTTTAGATTCAGTTCCCTTCATATAATATAGGCTAACGCCTTGCTTTAGCAATGACTATCTTGATGTATATGCAAGGATACTTCCAGATGCTGCTACAAGAAACGCTTGGAAAAAGCAGTGTTCCATACATTCATTCTTTGTTCATTTGATTTTACCCAGCTTTTGTGAAATCATAAGGATCATCCTACTTACTAATTACAAGACCCAATAGGTTGCAGCAGTGAAAAAGAAACTTCTGAGTTGTCAGGGAGTGTAGGTTAGAAAATGAACTCTTAAGCCATTTCTGTAAGCGATACATAAATTGGACTTTGAACTACAAGGCTACAATAAAACTAGAACTGCAATAAAAACTTAACATTACTTATTATTAGATGGCTTTTTCTCAACCATCTGGAGATATGTAATTCCCAATCTTTAAAAAAAAATTCATTATTAATCCCATTTGTGAAAGAATTCCATTTGCCTGGAATTCTCAGTCACATTTCTTTGAGCCGGGATCCCCAACCTACAGTCCGTGGCGTGCCAGAGACCAGGCCGCACAAAATCCATGGGATGTAGGCACGAAAAAACTTCTCTCCATGGAACCGGTCCTTGGTGACCAAAAGGTTGGGGGCCACTGTCAATTGAGCACAGAATATTTACAGCGGGCAAGTACAAAAGAACAGTGGAGATCCAAAAAGGGTGGTTAGATTTTAGCTTAATTCAGAAAGTCAAATCTGCTAAACTGGAGTGGGGATGTATTTCTAGGGCTGCTTGCTCGCTCCCCCAAAACATTCTGTAAATCAGTTTTAGACCTGAGTATAGGAACAATGCTGTATTTATTTTCCAAAACCAAATGAGAATTGTTCCTGCGAGAGGAACCACATGTTCCAAATCACTTCCCCCTCTCCCCATGATAACTTCCCAGGAGTGGGCCATGACACTGAGAAAGACAAAGGTGCCTCTGACGATGGATGTTAGTTTAAAAATGAATGTATTTTTTTGTTTTTACCTGCTTGAATTAACAACAGCTAACAAATACAACACCCAAAAGTCCTCTTGTTAAATGTTAAGCCTCTAGAATTTGACTGGGATTTGCACACAATTTCAGAAAAATTCCTGCTGCTCCACTTGGAAGACACGTTCTGCATGCAAGACTTCATTCATCTCAGAGCATCGCCAGTCTCCCTGTCGCTGTCCCCACCTCTTTCTGCCAACCTAGTAGTCTTAAAAAGCTCTTCTTCCTTCATGTAAAGGAAATATGTTTCTAAAAATGTTGTTTAGTCACCGCAGCCCCCTTCCTTTTCATCCTATTAGGGGACATCATTCAGTCCCCAAGATCCACAGCTCTCCGTTCCTTTGTTACGAGATCATGCGCTCAACACTTTCACCGGCAGCTCTGGGTACTGGCTGAGATCTGCCCACCGCCTCTCGTCACCATTATTCCTTTATTGCTAAGCCCACCCACCCCTGGCTTTGGTTCCTGGGAAAGCACTCAAGAAGCCGGCTCGGGAGGTGTGGGGGTGGTTGGGAGGCGAACCCATGGAGGGAGCCCTAGGCTTGGAAAGAGAAATGCTGCTGTCTTTCCAATGGCTCCACCAGGCATGCTGTGTGGCGCTTGGTCGATAAGAGAGGGGAGGGAGGAGGGAGGGAGGGAGAAGCCACAGCACTGTACTGTATAATGTGGGATGAGCTCACAGCAACTGAAAGCAGGCAGGGAGGAGGAGAAAGAGGAGGGCCTGATAAAGACCTGACACTGCAGCCTCGTTCATAAAGGACAAGCTAGAGAACTTGCAGACATTTTGCATCTGTACAAAATGGGCTTATTTCATTAACTATCGGACACCTTTCACTCTCCTGAAACTAAGTGCTCATATGTTTCCAAACACACAGCCATAACCCAAAAGGACCCTGTTATCTCCGCTGTGCCATTTTTAATGTCAAGTGAAATCTTATCTATTTCTTCCCTTTGGTGTTCTTTTAGATTTCTTTTTTTTTTAACCCAACAACCTGAAATCCGTGCTTTTTAGATCTTTACACTGCACACTCCCTTTACTTTGTCTTTATTTTGATTTTGCTCTGTGCCTTTTCTTTTATCTTTGACTTTGTTCTATTATTTGGTGGTTGTACAAAACTACTCAAGAGGTGTGGTGGCTGGAACACGGGGTTAGGTTATAAAGAAGTAAATTGATTTCCACACAAACATATTTTTTAAAAAAATTAAAGAGAAAACAGCTGTTCCTCCCCCTTCAGTAACTATTCCATCCCACACCCATTTGAGATAAATGCCATGGAAGTGGGAGAGGCCTCTCAGCCTTCATCTCCAGATGTGGAAGGGAAAAAGAGAGAAAAGGTCACACGCTGATTCCTATTTTTCTAAAAAATATATATAAAATAAAACCCACCATTAATAACATATATCACAGGTTCATCACACCGGTGTGAATGCTTGCTTTCTCTCCTTTAAACGTTTCCATTTTTATTTTTACCAATAACTTGGCATCTCTCCCTTTTCCAGGCAAGACTCTGCCCACCCCTGACAAATAATTGCAGGTTTTGTTCAGGCATTTTAAGAACTGACTAGGAGGGAGAAAAGATGGAGTGCTGGCCTTCTTTCGGGTATCACTAATGAAATCAAAAGGAAAGAAGCAGTGAGGGAAGGAAGCCTCATGGCTCTCCTGCCATGAGATAACCCGCAGCCAAGACATTATCTGCAAATATAAAGGAAAGGGGAAGAGAGCAAAGGGTTGGAGCTGAACATGCTGTGCTTAATTACTTCATGCCACAGAAATCTGATTTTATTGCTTTTATCTAAATGGGAGGAATTTCAGAGCAGACAGGAAAGATTACATTTGCTGTCCACCTGCATTTGATAACATGTGACTTGTTGGGAAACCCATAACCAATCAAAGCATTCCATGTGTGCACTTGTCATTTCCAATCGTTCTTTTCTGCCCTGGAGCTATTTGGAAAGGACTCTGCACATGATCCCAGCTTCTTTATCACTGTAATGCTTCACATTTGCCAAGGTTGTCTGGTGGTGATTAAAACAGAGTCCTTGGGAAGAAAACCTATCTGATGGTTGACTGATATAAACCCTGAGGCTCCCTCATCTTTTATTTTAAATCAGAGTACCTTCAAGATACAAAAAACATAAAGTGGAAGCGGGCTGATTGGCATCAGTGAAATCTAAGGTGAAAAGAGGATCATATCATGAATTGAGAAAGTTTCAGCCAGAAATGGAATCAAAAGACTTTGGAATAGTCTATTGATGTCCCTAGGCAGTTGGAGGTATTTTGTGGGATTGGGGGCAATAGGCAGAGAAAAAAAAAACTAAATATGGAGAAGAACTGCTGTAGAAAGATTTAGCCAGTGAATAGTAACATTTAGCCTAAGGAAACCAGGGTTGGGGCGATGGGGGAATGTAATCATTATACAAGTCACAGAAAGAGCATTTCCAAATTAACAGAACTAACTTTATGCCAATATTAAGAGACTATAAAAACTCCACAACTTTCCCTTTGAGGGGAGGGATTTGCTAGCTTGTCTACCAAGAAAACCAAATTTGACCACTCCTATTTTTAAAATCTATTTCTTTTTACAGACATGAAGAAGTCCAAATGCTTTTCTCTTTTGGGGGTGGGGGGGTGGGAGTGGTGGTGAGAGTTAATCTTGGGTTTTCTGGGTAAGAACAGCTTTAGAAAACTACTAAAGCAACCCTCCCTTTGACCACAGTAAATTTATGCAGCCATTCCTCTGGTTTCTGAGGTTTCAGCAATAAGCAGCCCAGGTTGAATACAAGAAACTTTCTATCAACAAAGAAATAATAAAGAGAGGAAGCTACAATGTTTCAGGAATCTGAATTCCACATCCAATTAATTGGCCTATTCTTTCCTGCCTTCTGAAAGTATTTTGCCATAAAAGCAGCCCTGCCTGTTGTTAGTTTGTCTGGATCATAGTGAGTTCATTGCAAATTTGCAAGAGAAGAAACAACTGTGAAAGGGAAGAAAGAAATGTCTGTAACTATCCACTGCCCCTCCCCCCACATCCAGATCTCCAAAGCAACCCTACTTGCCCCTGTGATAATACCCATGTTCTCCTTTTGAGGGAAAACTTGTGGTATTTAAGATTAAAATATAACCTCACACAGAATGGGGGCATTATCTCTAAATGAACTATGTTTCACGAAAGCTGCTATCATATAAATGTTTGTCTTCAACATGTTACCAGACTTTACTATTACTGTCTGGAAGCTGTTTTCCACAATGTTGCTGCTCTAAAATTACTGTTCTCCCTCTGCCCAACATCCCAAGGGCTTCAGGTTTTAGATTGCATCACAGGACATTAAGCAGGTTATGTGAAGTGTATTACACATATTACAACAAGTAATAGGAAGCAGCTATTTCTTGATATGGGGATGGTTAAAAATGCAATGATATAAAACAAGAAAGTATTAAGAAGGAAGAGGAGGGATAAGGGACTTTGCAGACAGGGGAGAAAAAAGAAAACAAATCTGTTTTGAAAATACATTCAGTATCAGCGCAGAAAGAAAAAGAAAAAAGTACTAAATATTCAGAGTTGGAAGAATGAGGTCACCAATAAAAGGAAAGCAAGATACAGAGGCAAAATGTGTTTATGAAAGTACCAAAGCAGACATTAATATGTCAGATATTCAAAGAGGCAATTGAAGATCTGAATAGGATGGAAAGACCAGAAGAAACCAGAGTCTTAAGTTCTGGTTTCCAAAAGCCAAGAGTAATATTCATGGATCCTGCCCATCAGTCTTGTCTGTACCTACTGGCATTCCTTATTTTGAAAATCCAGCTGGTAGAACATTTATTCTTTCCTCCATTTGCTCAACCCCCAGTTCCCGATGGGACCCTTTCTAAAATCCTGCTGCACTTACCTCTTTTTAAGTCCAGTCCTTGGTTCAGCCGCTCCCAGCTTCTCGTTCAGGGAGTGATGCTAAAAGATCCACTTAGCATCCACCAGGCTGCCAAGTTCACACCATGACATCACCTCTGAGCCAGCTGATTGGCTAAGACAATGAGGCAGCTGATTGGGCAGCATCTTCTTGGGAAGAAGGAACTGCCTGAGTAATCTCTTGATGAGCCAGGTGGGTTGAGGATGATGTCACACAAAAGATGTGATTTTCTTCAGATGAAGAAGGAAACGCAGTAGTCCTGCTTCAGAAGGATGCATCATAGAAAATCTAAGCCACCCACACCACGGCTGTCAAGACAAGCCTTCATCCTCTATGGCAACTTAGCTATTGTTATCCAAGCTGATTACAAGGGAGGGGGAGTGAAGCTTGGACCAGAAATTTGCATATCTACATCTTTTATACAGGAAGAATCTCTACAAAATCAAGGCTGAGGATGTTTGGAGGAAAAATGAATTTTATTTTACAATTTAAGGGGAAGTTGGCTGAAGTGAGAGTGGAGATTTTTTGAAAAAAATGTATTTGATGACTGAGTTCACCCCAGTTGCTGTATTAAGGGACAAATAAAATGGGCTTGGATAGTTATCTATTCAGCATCTTGCGGAAATCCATCCTTTGTTTGAGCAAGTTGTATGAGCCAAACCAAATCAGCCATATAAATTAAGTTGAGTTAGGCTTTTAATTTTTTGTGTGTGAATCCAACCAGCCCTAGTATGTATGTTCCATTATATGTACTGCAGTTACATGCTATGAAGGATAAGACCATGGGAACTTCTGGGTGAAGGATATTCTCAGTAATCACAGCTTTACAACAGATCTATTTTAAGAGCATTTGTCAGAATTGCTACATATAGTATATGAGTTTCTGTAACATGATTTGCATATCTGCTAAGTATGGTTATTTATTTATCACATATCAATTTATATCACTGCCCAATTCATCAATGTGATTCTGGACAGCTAACAGGAATTAAAACACAATAAAAATACACAGTATACTAAAGAAATAAAAAATACTGTTCCAGCAAGCTAGCACAAAATAAGTCCTGAACCTAACATTCACCAATAGGGTAGACTCAATTACTCTTCTTGCCCACCTGCCAGGGAAAACAACTAAGTCTTCAAGGTTTTTCAAAAGGTGAGCAGAGTCAGGGCCAGGTGAACCTCGGGTGATATGGTGTTCCAGACAGCAGGAGCAGCTACAGAAAAGGTACCCCTCCTGGGTCCCATTAGATGACAATTACTAATAAATGAGATTCAATGCATGCCCCTCCTGCCCAGATTAATGGGAAGAGTAGAAGCCATGGGAGTAAGGTGGTCCCTCAGATACTCTGGCCTCATGCTATGTAGGGCTTTAAAAATATCCATCAGTCTGTCAAGGCTCCAACTAATGAATCCAAGCAAATCAGAACTCTGAGACTTGAATCCACCTCAAGGAACTTCTTTATTGAGTTCATCATATTGTCACAGATTAAAGGAAAACAAACTCTAAATAACTCCCGCAATTTCAGTATACAGTAATTAAAATAGGAAATAACCCCATCTCCAAGTGTCACAGGTCACATTGGCAAATTAGGTTAATTGGCGGGCTCTTCAGTCACTCCTTCCCCGACCTTATCTGTTACCAATGGAGATGACCTTGATTCCCATGAGAAAGCTCTCTGTTTTGTCTAGTAACTCGTTCCAACCTCCTTCCTCCCTTCCCCTACTGAGGAACAGTAAAATGGCTTCTGCCAGCTTCGGTTCAAAGTTGACCTGTTATTTGAATCACATCCAGTACAGCTTATGGAGCACTCTGGGGTGTCCAAGGGCAAAGAGAAACAGTCCCATAACTGCCTGTGTCACTGCACTCTAGAGCAAATGAATCTTCTGGGTGTTCTTCAAGAACAGCCCCATGTAGAGTGCAATGTAGTAATCCACTTGGCAGATGACCAAACACGAATGATAGAGCACAATGCCTCCTGCTCCAAGAAAGGGCACAATTGGTATACAAAATAAAATTATGAAAAGGACAAGAGCTTTGAATCCAGAAGGACCCACAAATTGCACACCAATGCTGTCTGGGGTAGTGCAACACCATCCAGAGCTAAGGGTGGAAAAATTCCCAAATCCAGGAAGTTCTAACATCCAAACAGGGGTGAAATTCAGGGGTGATATTCAGGGAAGACTAGTTCTTGTGTCCAGGAAGAGAAAAAATTGATTGGTTCACCAAACTGGGAGGGAAAATGACTGGCCCTGCCCCCCACCTGCCTGGTCGCCCCACCTGCCAGGTCGCCCATCGCCCTGCCCACCTGCTCTTCCCCGCCCACCGGGTTGCCATTCAAGATGGGGAGGCTGCATGACTGGGATCCATGCTGATCAGCTGGGAGGAAGCAAGGGACCAGCAGCTGCGATCTGGGAGGCTAATCAGTCAGTTCAGTCAGACCTTTCAACTTCGCGAGATCTTTTTTTCTCCAAGAAGTTGGAAGGTCTGACAGAACTTTTTTTAAACTGGTAATCACATGGTCTTCTTTTGTTGCCTTGCACACAGGAGAACAGAGCTGGAAAGCAAGTTAGTGAGGGAATTATGGGTGTCCTGGAATGGGGTGGAAGTGAGGATTTTGCATTATGATGAATCTGGAATGGGGTGGAAATGAGGATTTTGCATTATGATGAATCTGGAATGGGGTGGAAGTGAGGATTTTGCATTATGATGAATCTGGAATGGGGTGGAAATGAGGATTTTGCATTATGATGAATCTGGAATGGGGTGGAAGTGAGGATTTTGCATTATGATGAATCTGGAATGGGGTGGAAGTGAGGATTTTGCATTATCTTTGCTCTTGGATGGGGTGGAAGTGAGGATTTTGCATTATGATGAATCTGGAATGGAGTGGAAGTGAGGATTTTGCATTATGATGAATCTGGAATGGGGTGGAAGTGAGGATTTTGTATTATGATGAATCTGGAATGGGGTGGAAATGAGGATTTTGCATATGATGAATCTGGAATGGGGTGGAAGTGAGGATTTTGCATTATCTTTGCTCTTGGATGGGATGGAAGTGAGGATTTTGCATTATGATGAATCTGGAATGGGGTGGAAGTGAGGATTTTGCATTATGATGAATCTGGAATGGGGCGGAAGTGAGGATTTTGCATTATGATGAATCTGGAATGGGGTGGAAATGAGGATTTTGCATTATGATGAATCTGGAATGGGGTGGAAGTGAGGATTTTGCATTATGATGAATCTGGAATGGGGTGGAAGTGAGGATTTTGCATTATCTTTGCTCTTGGATGGGGTGGAAGTGCAAAGTCCTCACTTCCACCCCCTTCCAGATCCATCATAAAGTTACTCCTCCTTGCTAGGGCTGAGCTGAAACCTGTTCTTCTCCATCCAGACCCCCATATGCTCCATACACTGAACTTCCACACCATTACCTGGTCAAATTGGACAGAATATACAGCTGGGAATAACATCTCATCACTCATTTCATGTAGATGTTAAACATAAGTGGGGAAAGTTAAACCCTGTGGCATCTCAAATAAGAGGGGCTTTGGGACAGATCTCCCTGCCCACATCCAACACTGACTCAAATAGAGCCCAGAGGAAGGAAAAAAAAACAGCATAATACTGTTCTCCTAAGCCCCAGAATTGATCCAGAAAGATAGGATAGTTGATGGCATCAAAAGCTTCTGAAAGATTGAGGAGAGCAAGTATTAGTACATTATCCCATCCTGATCTCACATTCCATATTTGCAGCCGGTACCATTATATGAAACAGATATTTGGGAGATATGCATGTTTTTTGTTAGTTCTTATTATTTCAGAACTAAGTGTGAAAAATACAGAGCACTGGTCAAAATTCTGAAAACATAGTATTTGTCAGTCTCAGAAAAGATGGCTTTTATTGGTAAATATTAAACATGATTTTTATCAATGATCAAATTTTTCCTTCCCTTCTGCCTTTCCACAATCTAAAAAATTCAGCCTAAGCTCATAACCATATTTTACAACCAATCATATTTATTGGTTGTAAAATCAAAATCAAAATTAAGTCATTTGGTGCCTTCCAGAGGTTTTGGACAACAATTCCTTTATTTCTTTAGAAAGAATTCTCTGGCTATACTATCTAAGGAAGACAAAATTTATAGACCTAAATATTTAAGGGGCATTCTGGTCCTTTTCTTTTGTAAAATACATTTACCAGCTGATAAATCAGACCAGAGTGTTCTTGATAAACTCACAAGTTCCAACCAGACAAGTGGTGTGATTTAGATGCCCGGTGTAGTCTACTGATTTTTCCATGAAATTAGTACAATTGTGCCCATGACAATATAACTGAAATAATCAGCTATTACCTCAACTTGCGCAGTTTCTACAAACGTGCATAATATTCTAGTTTACCAAAAGCTGGTGAACTTTCCAGGCTGTACATTCTTGCACATTCAAAAAAATAAAATAAAGTCTTTTTTTTTTCATATATAGCCATAGACATGCATCTTCCGAATATGTATACTTTTCAAATGTATCCAAATTGTCATGTCTGCCCTTTGGGGCAGTGGCCAACCAGTACCTTTATGCAAATGAAATTCTAAATCCAATCCATAGAGGCAATACATATTGCAGAATACCTTATTCGTAACAGTTTGGTGTAGTGGGTAAGGCTAGAAACTGGGGAACTGCAAGTTCTAGTTCCACTTTAGGCACAAAGCCAGCTGGGTGATTTTGGGCCAGTCACTTTCTCTCAGCCCTAAGAAGGAGGCAATGCCTAAACATTTACGAAAAAAATTGCCAAGAAAATTGTCAGGACTTGTCCAAGCAATCTCCAAGAACTGGACATAATTGGACGGAAGAAATTTATTGCCAACAACTTTAGAAATGAAACCTATCAGCAACTCCAGCCATCTCTAGTCAGTGATTTAGAGATTCTCTGTAAGAACAGTGAGAACTTTTGTGAGATTTGGACAAAAGGGTATGCTGTTTCAATTCCTCTTTGACCTCACTCATTTTTTCCCCTTCTTAGCTTAGGTCAAAATTGCCTTCTAGAGTAATTGGAATGTTCATGTTCAAAGGCAGAGGACCAGATTAAAAGTATAGAAGAGGATTACTTCCTTTATGCTCTATTTCACTTTTCAAAACTATTTAAAGGGCTGTTACTGGAAATGGAGCAAGGAACTACAAGATGGATCGCCTCATCTAGCAAAGTTCATGCAATTTTTAACTACCATAACTACCCCTATTTTACACACAAGGATATGGTACGTGTTAAGTTTTGAGCATGGGCGTGAAGAATGGAGACGAGCCGGTGAAACGATGAACTTCAAAACTCTTTATTATCATGGTGTGACAGCTCAACTCAATGGCTTCAACAGCCCTCCTTATATAGGCAACTTATTAGATATTTAACCAATGAAAACCAGGGAGCGCTAGCTCCATTAACCAATGGGAGAGGCTCGTTAATGGACAATCAGATCCATCCGAACGGACCAATCTGATGCTGCCATAAACGGCCAATCAGAAGTGCAGGGCCAGAACCCTGCACTTGACTTCAAGCTCTTGATAACTTTATTAACACATTTATTCATTCACAACACCCCTTCCCCCCGGGTTCCGTTTATGGGGTGCGGTTACGTAGTCCTTGAGGTAGGCCGGATGTTTTGTTAGTCTATTTGACTTTCGTTGTGCCCCCGGTATTTGGCTGCAATCTTGTTGAGGTAGAATGTTGTCTGGTGAAAGGGGTGCCTCTAACTCTGAGTTTGAATTCCCGTCGTCACCAACATTTTCGGTATCCCCATTAGGCAAGCTCACTCCCGTCCTTGATTCTCCTTCACGTGTTTCCATTTCGCTGTCATTTCTTTCATTACAGCTTTCTGCTATTTCAAGTTCATCTTCCTCCATATCTCCTTCCCCCTCAGTTTGGACATCAGGGAACTCAGAGATCCCTGACTGCAGCCTTGATCGTAGCTGATCAATATGGCGCTTCCATAGTCTATTATCGTGACATTCCACAAGGTACGATCTAGGGCCGGTTACTCGGACCACTGTCGCCTCGACCCACAATGGATTGCCCGACAAGTTTTTAGAGAATACCAAGTCACCTACCTGAAAGGTACGGCATCGCCCGCTGGATCCGTGTGGTTTCTCAGGTTCGTACGATGGGTGTAGCTGGTCAAGGTGGGAGTGGAGCTTCCGCCCCATTAGCAACTCGGCGGGAGTTTTGTTGGTGACGCTATGCGGAGTGATATGTTGCAAAAGAAGTATCTGGTTTATTTTTTCTTCAATATTGTCATAGTCCATTTTGTGTAATGTTTTCTTGACGAATTGTACCATGCGCTTGGCTCTTCCGTTGGCCGCAGGATGCGCCGGTGAAGTCAGCGCATGGCGAATACCACGGTCCGCCAGGTACTGTTCAAAGGACAATGCGGTAAATTGGAGTCCGTTATCAGATACCAGAACGTCTGGTAAGTCATGTGTTGTAAAAAGTCTGTCCAATTTCTTGATGACTGCTTCGGTTGTTGTATTCCTCATTTCATGGATTTTGAGCCAGTTCGAGTAGGCATCCACTGTTAACAAGAATGTGTGGCCTTTGGTAGGTCCCGCAAAGTCCAGATGAATACGGGACCAGGGTCCCCGCGGTGTTTCCCATTCGGTTGGGGTTGCTTTCGGTGGGGCGTTGCTTACTTCCTGGCATTTGTGACAAGCTTTGACCCATGTCTCGATCTGCTTGTCGATGCCCAGCCACCATGCATAGCTACGTGTGAGTGCTTTCATGCGCACGATGCTGGGGTGGCCATTGTGCAAGGTTCTTAGTACCGCTCTTTGTAGCCACTCTGGGACAACGACTCTATCTCCCCAGATAATGCAGCCCTTCTGTGAAAACAATTCTGTTTGTTGGCTCTTGAATGGGGCGTAATCATCAGGTATCTGGTCCAATGGCCATCCGCGCTTGACCCAACTGAGGACTCGTGCTAAGGCGGGGTCGCGTTTCGTTTCCCTCGCGATATCTCGGGCTGTTACTGGTGGTGTTGGAAGTATCTTGATCTGCAACGTTGTCACTGTCAGCATGGGGTCATCAATGGTCTCTGGAAGTGGTGCTTGGCTCAATGCGTCGGTGTGGGGAATGGCTTTCCCCGGGCGGTGTTGCAGCCGATAATTATAGGCAGCCAAGAATTCTGACCAGTGAGTCATTCTGGGAGATAATATATAGCGAGTTGGCCTATCTCCCGCTATTATTCCCAGCAAAGGTTTGTGGTCAGTCACTATAGTAAAGGCTCGGCCATACATACTCATGAAATCTCTTGACAGCAGACACAATAGCAAGGGCTTCTTTATCAATTTGACTGTAATTGCATTCTGATTTTGAAAGCATCTTTGAGAAATAGGAAACAGGGGCTTCGCGACCGTTTGGCAAAATGTGGCTCAAAATGGCGCCTACTCCAAAAGGCGATGCATCACACGTGATCGTTAAAGGCAAAGTCTCATTGTACTGCATTAGTACAGCGTCAGAAGTCAATAATTTTTTAACATTTCGAAACACCTGCTCTTCTCTATGTCCCCAAACTCAGATTGCTTTTTTGTCCAATAAACAATGTAGGGGTTCGGCTACGGTTGCTTTGTGCGGCAGGAAAACGTTATAAAAATTGATAAGGCCTAGAAACGCCTGGAGGTCGGCCTTATTTCGGGGTTTTGGGGCGTTCTTGATTGCCCTCAGCTTGCTATTGGTAGGATGAATGCCATGACTATCAATTAAATACCCTAAAAATTCGACACGATCCGTACACAGTTTACACTTGTTTTTCTTCACTTTAAGGCCTGCGTCTTTGAATCTCTGGAGAACCACCCTCAGGCGATCCCGTAAAATTTTCGGGGTAGGGGCAGAGATTAACACATCATCAAAATATGGGACAACGCCTTTTATCCCTTGTAATAGTCTTTCCATCAAACTTTGAAATATTCCCGGGGCTACGCTCACTCCGAATTGGAACCGGTTACACTTAAAGGCACCTCGGTGCGTAACGATTGTCTGTGCCTCTGCCGTTTTTTTGTCTACCGGCGTGGGCTAAGTCTAGTTTAACGAAGACTTTTCCGCCCCCCAGGGAATGGAGGAGGTGCTGCACCACCGATACCGGATACGCGTTTTGTTGAAGGGCGTGGTTCAGGGTGGCTCAGTCGTTCCCACAAATTCTTATTGATCCATCCGGCTTGATGGGCGTAACAATTGGGGTTTCCCAGGGAGAGTGATCGGTGGGTTCTAACACACCCTGGGCTATCAATTTATCAAACTGCTCATCAATCTTTGGTTTAAGAGCAAAGGGAACTCGACGAGGCTTAAGGCGGATGGGAGCTATTTCAGGATTGAGGTTAAATGATATTAGGGTCCCCTTGTACTCACCTAATTTTTCTGCGAAGACGTCCTTGAATTCTTGGATGAGGTCCTCTTCCCAGTCGCTGCTGCCAATCGGTGAATGCCTGCCACTTCAATTCCAAATGGAGCGAACTATTGGAGGCCTAACAGGCTAGGCCGGTCCTTGTCGATCACAGTCAGGAGTAAGAATGCTGTACGGTTCTTGAACGATACCCGGACTCGACTGGATCCTACGACTGGAATAGTCTTTGAGTATGAGTTTTTGGAATCGGAGGTCTTGTCGCCGGACAGTAGGGATGAATTGCTTGAGGGTCTTCCAGGAAACCATCCAGAGGGACGATCCCGAGTCGACTTCCATCAGGCAGGGCTGGTTTTCGATGGCAACTTTCACTCAGATCTTTTTGGTGTCAAGAGATGAGGCGTGACCAATCGTGATTGTTTGGTGAGCCTCTTCTCGCTTCGTGAGGCAGTTTAAGGTTTTGTTTCTGTAGGAGTGGTTGTTCCATTGGTAGTTCACTGGTTCTCACCTTACAGGACGGTTTCCTGTCAGTTGGCGATAGCCCCCTTCGAGGGCTGGCTGGGTCCCATTTGGCTTCTACAGATCCGTCTGATATGGCCTCTTTTCCCGCACACATGGCAGAGCGCGTCTAGGAATTTGCATTCTGATCGGGGGTGGCTTCCCAACAACCAGCGCATTGGTACTGAGCTCTCTGGCATTGGTCCCATTTGGACCGAAGTCGATGGACCTCTTCTTCGTCGCTGTCTGACGATGAAAAGAGGTCCTCGTGGTGGGCTGTTAAAAGCAACCCATCTGACTTGGGTGAAATTTCGCAGGTCAGTTGGTGAACCGGGGCGCGGTTGCGGCACATTCAGACAGCCGACTTCCTGGTTGCTTCTGCTGCAGTAGCTTCAGCGATGGCATCTTTAAGGCTAATGTCGCCTTTCGCCATCAGCTTACTCTGCGTGTGCGGTGATTCTAATCCCAGAATTACTCGGTCTCTCAGGACTTCTTCGAGGTCAGCAAACCCACATAGGCCTCCCAGATTTCGGAGATCAGCTATGAAATCAGCAACACTTTCACCCTTCTGTTGACTTCTCTGGTAAAATTCATGCCGTCTAACGAGTGTTGGCACGATCGGTGCATAGTGGGCTCTCAGTAGGGGTTCGAGGACATCCCAGTCCATAGACTTTACTTCTGCCGGTTTCACTAGTGCCTTGGCCATCTTGAATACGGTTGGCCCACAATGCGTTAGGAATACCGCCCACTTCTTTCCGGTAGTGGCAACCTTCAAATTGTTGGTTTCCAAGAACATTTGGAAACGATCCATATAGGGGTCCCAGTCTTCTTGCGCCGGGTCGAATGGAGCGGGTGGTATGACGCCACCGGACATGGTTCTGTCGTTGTGCATTTCAGCCACGTGCTCGGTTATCGATCTTCGTTGTTCAGTCAGCTCCGACGTCTCCACATCCCACCCTCGTCACCAGTGTTAAGTTTTGAGCATGGGCGCAAAGAATGGAGACGAGCCGGTGAAACGGTGTACTTCAAAACTCTTTATTATCATGGTGTGACAGCTCAGCTCAATGGCTGCAACGGCCCTCCTTATATAGGCAACTTATTAGATATTTAACCAATGAAAACCAGGGAGCGCTAACTCCGTTAACCAATGGGAGAGGCTCGTTAATGGCCAATCAGATCCACCTGAACGGACCAATCTGATGCTGCCATTAACGGCCAATCAGAAGTGCAGGGCCAGAACTCTGCACTTGACTTCAAGCTCTTGATAACTTTATTAACACATTTATTCATTCACAACAGTATGCATCCCTGTTTCCCCTAGGTCCGTATACAAGATGCAATACAATAACACCAAGTGGGGAGCCATTCTTTTTTTTTTTTTAATTTATCTTAGAGCAGCTGCACTGCCAGTAGATCTGTCTGTTCATCAAAACACTTCTGATCATTAAGAACATTTTGTGAAGTTGTTTTGATTATCAGCTTGTATTGAAAAGCTACATTGAAGACAGCGGTGGGATTCAAAAAATGTTACTACTGGTTCTGTGTTCATGGCTTGATGGCCTTGGCATGGCATGGCTTGGTGGGCATGGCATGGTAGGCATGGCATGGCTTGGTGGGTGTGGCAGAGGAAGGATACTGTAAAATCTGTGGTTCTGTGGTACCGGTTCTGTGAGCGTGGCGTGGCTTGGTGGGCGTGGCATGGCTTGGTAGGCATGGGAGGGGAAGGATACTGTAAAAATCTCCATTCCCTCCTCACTCCACTAAACTGCTTTAAGCCATGGTTTTTTAAGGATGTTTTATTGAATGCATCAAAACTGCCTGGGCTTAGCTAAGTCGGAGCTAAACAGACTAAGCAGACTATAAGTGTACTGTGTAGAGTGTGAACTCAGCCTCTCTGTGCCAAACGTATCACTTTGACATTGTACATTATATTACTCAGTATCCCTCCTACAGTAAGAAACTAGACATTCGGAGCAGAAGTCCTTTCCCTTTATAGATTATTTTCTTTTCACAAATGTTCTGCCAAAAGATCCAGATTGTGTAACTGTCACTTGATGTATCCTGGCAGCTAAAAGCTGAGGAGAAGAAGAGGAAGATGATGATGATGAAAAAAAGATGAAAACCCAGCCTTGGAAAGTTCGGAGGCTGCATCTCCCAGCCTGTCAGCCACTGCCAAACCCTCATATAGAGCAGGGGTCTCCAACTTTGGCAACTTTAAGCTTTGCTGGCTGGGGAATTCTGGAAGTTGAAGTCCTCCAGACTTAAAGTTACCAAGGTTGGAGATCCTGCTATAGAGAAACCTTATTATGTTGTCTTTCTTTTAAAACCTTCTGCTTCCACCCACCTTTTGCTATGCTTTTCCTGATACAGAAAAGCCAATCACAAGGAAATAATGGAATGCTGCCAAGATCTTTTGGCTTATAATTTTTGAGACCTTTCTTTGCCTGTATTTAACCACAACATTCCAAAGCCCTGGCAATATCTTTGTCTTTGCGGTAGTCCCATAATTGCCTCCACTCCATCCCATAAATAAGACATAAATCATCCTTAACCACACCTGTGTTAAAATAGCATTTCTCCTCTTATTCTAACATTCAGTCTCGAGATGGGTAAAATATGTTAAGTTGTTCACCAATCCCAGCAGTGTGAAGGGTGGCGTCCTTCCGCAAGTGGTGTCAATTCAGCAAGTTAGCAGATGATGCAATGGTATGTGGGAAGGACCTTGGGAGGGAGGATGAAGGAGCCCTTGCATTGCCAATGGTCTAACCCCCAGTCCATGGACCAGCACCAGGCCACGGCATGCCAGAAATCAGACCATGCAAACAAGCAAAGCCCCATCTGTGGACAGCATGCAAAATCATAGCCCATCTGGTCCCACGGAAAAGCCTCTCTCCACAAGACAAGTCCCTGTTGCTGAAAAGATTGAGGGTTACTCAGTTCAGACCAGTTTGGGTAAACCCTTAGTTCGGCTGATCAGTTGGCCCCGCCCACCTGCCCCTGCCCTAGTCTGTCCTATATTTCCGTGTTTTGCAGCCCAGCTGATTCATGCGGCATAGCGGATTGCCGCACCTCAGCTGTTTTACTCACTGGGGCTGCAGTAGAAGATATGTTTTAGAGCTGAAAATGGCTGATTTTCATACGCTGCGTGCGTGCACAAAGCATACATTTAGCGTGCACACTCACCAAACCAGTTGTTACATCAGTTGAATCCCACCACTGGGGACACTGGTCTAATAAGCAAGACTTGAGTTTGAAAAAGGGTTGGGAGTAAAGAAAGCATCTCAGAAGGGATCCTCTTTAATTTTCAGGAGTGTCAAAGTAAGGGAGGGAAGAAGGACTTTCAGAGTTGCAAGATTGTTACTGCAAGCTTACAATAAAGGTAGTGTTAGTACTCGTGATTGGTGCTTCTTGTCTAGACTACTTCAAAGGGCTGACAGAAAGAGTAATGATTCAAGTCCTGACTTTAATTCCTCCCTGTAGATGCCACTACTTGGAGGGGAACTAAAGGAGTGGCAGTGATTTGGAATAGATACAATAGAGGCAGAATAAGGAAGAAGCACCATTTTTATGCCAATCCAGTTATCTGCCAACACAAAATTGAGTGGATACCACTTCAACTCACCAATGGAGAAAGCCTCTAAGTGCTCATTGAAAAACCCTCTTAGATTCTTATCGTTAGTTTTTGCAACTGATTGATATAGAATCGTATGCTTTTTTTAAGATACTGGGGAGCAAATTACATTTTTATACCTTGGTTGCTTTCATACAAATGGTTATTTCAAAGAGAATTAACAACTGATCTAAAATGAGATGTTAGGGTACTTTCTGGATCTGACTGTAAATGCAGTGTTGAGGTTACTGCACTGATTACATCATTTCTTGCTGGAAAGAATTAACAAAGTTTGGGGGAGGTTGCCTTTAAAATGAGAAAAAAACAAGTGCCACTATCATATGAGTCACTACCGGTATTATGCAAACATTAGCTGTTGAGATCATCTCAGTGTCTCTTCCTCACCTTCAGTAAATATGGGATGGGTGCTTTTCTGTATGGGTCCCAAGACAATGGGATTTCCTGTGTAAAGCCCTTTGTCCAAAGGTATTTTTGCCGGCTTGTTGTGAAAAGTCAAGGCCTTCATATTGGATTAAATATTGACTTATATGGTTATTTTTTTTCAAATTACAGCAACCAACGCAGCTTAAAGTTGCCCTGTGCTTCTCAAGGCTTGTTTATTTTTAAATTTTGCATTATTTCAATCAGAGATCTGTCAAATACATTCTCAGGAACAAAGTGATCATCCAGTGTTTTTTGCATCGTTCTTATAGCATTTATATAGGACACTGATTCTCAGTGTACTGGCTGGAGAATTCTGGGAATTGAAGTCCATATATTGACAGATCTACCACAACTTAAAACATTAACGAGCTGTGGTGGTGCAGAGGTTAAAATGCAATACTGCAGGCTACTTCTGTTAACTGCTAGCTGCCAGCAGTTCAGCAGTTTGATCCTGCCTGGCTCAAGCCTTCCATCCTTCTAAGGTCTGTAAAATGAAGACCCAGATTGTTGGGGGCAATATACTGACTCTGTAAATCGCTTTGAAGGGGCTATAAAGCATTGTGAAGTATATGTCTAAATGCTATTGCGATTGCTAAATAAAAATGACTCTTGTCTCCATTTGTTGAGAAAGTAGTGTAATACACTTGACCTCTAATAAACTATACCTTTTTCAACAAATGGAGGCAAAGGTCATTTTTATTTAGAGGTTTAAGTTGTGAAAAGTCTGACACACATCTTAAATTTTTCAAGGTTGGGAAACACTTTTATAAAGGAATAATACACAGATTCAATCTTCATACAGACTTTGAAATCACATAGTCAATCCATCCACAGCCCTATGTTAACACTTACCCAATTAATATTGTAGCTGTATTGGATCTTCACCATTTTTCCCCATTTTCAAGAAACATTCCACACTAACATTTGCTGCATATGTTTCAATTCCATCCCTGATGTAAATTTTGTAATATCAGTTTCTTTGCTGCATTTTCATCCCAAATCTCTTAAAAGTTGCAAAAATAGCTGCACAAGTTAACATACTATAGATTACACCCCAATAACATTGTTACAGGATAATTCCTTCAATGCTTATTAATCAGCATTTGGGGTTATAGTTATTTGGAGATATTAACCAACCAGATGCTGCTCTTCAAATTCTAAAATATACCTGAATTGTTAGTGATATTTAGCTCTTTGGTCAGAATAAAATACAATAGCAACTATTAGTTGTTGATGGTTGACTGTAATTAGTTTCATTTCTACTCATGGAGGAAGGATGTTTATATTATTGCTTTCATTTTTTATGATGGCACAGGAACTATACAGCTGCTTTTGTTCTCTCTGTTCTTCCATTCTTTTAATATCGTTTTTATGGAATAGCTCTTATTCTACTCCTTTATACCCCCCCCCCTAGTTATTCTCATCAATAAGCTTCATTTTATTTCATTTTATTTATTTATTTTTCCTTCATCCCATTTTTTCAGAATTATCTTTATCCTCGGAAACTAATCTCTTAAAAATCTCTTGAGTTTTTAAAGGAGAAACAGCTTGAACAAATTCCAGCCACCCAAATCCACAGGGGGCATGCATAAGTGCACCAATCGTGCCTACCGTCCCTGTCCTATTGTTTTTTATTTTTCTTATAAGTATCTATCTCATGTATTCAAAACTATATGTATTCTTATACCTGTTTCTTGTAAGCGATTGACCAATCAAATAAATACTAAAATACTAAAAATCCCAAGAAAACTTCTAAACAACTACTATAAGAATAACAAGTAAATACTGACTGTAGATTGAATCTGAGTATGTGGGGATGATTTATTCACCCCAAATAACCCACCTGTCCTAAGTTTAACAGGAAATGAACCTGAAGACCTATAGAGCTATAAGAAAAATAAACCCTCTCCTTTGAAAATAGACCCTTTGTCAAATAACCTACTGAACAGCTCCATCACAAAAGATTTTACCAAGAATTTAACAGCCACTCAACTTGAATTTCTGCAAAATAGTGTTGTTCTTTTAAAAAGCTGACACTATGTTTTCAATCTGAATCTTATAGCCATTGACAAAAAAATTTGATGCTATATACAACCTTTTAAGTCACTCTTCTGACTGCTGGATAACTGAATGGTAATTTTTATAGATGGGGAAAGGGCGATTTATTGCTCCTTGGAGAAAGTAAAGTGACCCCAGATCACAATGGAATACAGTTACTCCATCCTGTCTGATATTTCATCCATTGTAATTTCTCTACAACCAACTTAGATCAAACTTATTATTAGAAACAACATTAGCAACTGATGCTGATAGTCTGCCATTCATGCTTTGTGCCAGTTGCTATGAGCACTAGTCTCCATAGAGATTCAGAAAGAAATTCTAAATTCTAACTGCAAAATTTTAATTAAATTCAAAACTTCAATTATCCTATTCCTGCTCCTCAAAATATCTGGAGTCCTTTTAAACCTACCTGAAAGATGTTTTTTTGTGACCAGAACATCAAAGTTTGGCTATCTAACATAAAACAAAGGTGCTGTGCCAAATCTCTTATTCAAACACAATTACTTTCCAAAATATCAACCAGAAGATAAGCTAACCTTGAACACAGATATTGTGACTTGCTCAAGGACCATTTAACTCTCAGCTCGTGTCCTCCCCAAAGAAACCTTGCAAAGTTACCCAGCTACCAAACGAATTCTCCTTCAAGACTAAGGTTCTCTGTCCAGTTATGTCCAATTCCGTTTCTTGGCTGAATGAGCCAATGTTTTCTGAAGACATTTTCCATGGTCATGGGGCCAGCTCATGATTATATGCCAAAGGTGCATGGAACACTATTACCTTCCCACCAAAGGGATACATATTAATTTACTCACATTTGAATGCTTTCAAACTCCTAGTGGGGCAGGAACTGGGAACTCACCCCATTGCGCAGCACTCAGGACTCGAACCCGAGCTATCAGCTTTCCAGCTGACAAGCTCAGCATCTTTAACTGCTGAGTCATCCCACCCTCGCTCTTTCATGAGTAGATGACTTAATATAAGTTCTATTACTGTAAAAACTGGTGTTGAATTGCTTGCGAAATTCCTATCAGCCAACATTCACACTTGCACTTCTACTTCATTCTTCTCCTATTTTGCCTGACTGTGCATCCCCACTGGACTACAGGAGCCACTGACCAACAAACCTCACATTTCATCTGCAAAAATGTGAAGAGTGTTAGCTGCTACTCCACCAGCTGCTTTGGGCCACAGTTCAGCAGCAATTCAGTTGGGAATGCTTCCTTTAATTATACCTCAAGAAGTCCATTCCAAGTTTTCTAGCTCAAGCATATCAGCATGAGATAGGATTCAAATATAATTTCCTCATGTCTAAATAATCCACCTTTTGTCAGATCCTCTCAACCAGTTCCTGATCACACTGTATAGACAGACCTCAATTTACGACCAATCACTTAGCAATCATTTGAAGTTATGATGGACCTCCCTGGGAGTACTTAAGGCCCTGTTTCTAAGTTCTAAAGGCTGCCCCAACCCTCCCACCCGTCCCCAAGGTCACGTGATTGCATGTCAGGTGCTAGGCAACCAGCCCATATTTATGACTGTTTACAATATCCCATGGTCATGTGGCCATGTTTTATGATGGTTCCCCCAGAACCACTGGTTTGCTTTAATGACTGCCACAAAACAGGGTTGGACACGTGATTGATCCATTTTACAACTTCATGACTTATGACTATGATGGGCAAGGTTTCATTACAGTCATAAGTCAAGGACTACTTGTATTGTCAAACTGGAATATAGTCATTTTCAACAGCTAGCAGCTTGGTTTTTTTTTTTTCCTTCAGGAAATATAGAAGTAAAAATTAGTGAATTTGAATCATTTTATTCCCTCTCACTTCCTGTAACTTGAAGAAGGGCACTCCTGGAGGGCATAACTATTTTGCTCTCATCCAACCTTTAAGCCAACAATGTGTACCTTCCTGGATATTACCTGAGTAATCAGGGTTTGTCTTCTATTGATTAATGTCAATATTCCCCTCCAAAGCACACACACACCAGCTAATTTTTCAGAACAGTACCTCCTAGAATTTATTTTGGGATTGATTTTAGCTGATAGTTTTCATGCTAAACAAATGAAGGACTTGATGACAAATTCCTACATTATAATGTATCAAATGTATTTAACCTACTTCATCTTGCCATTATTACATTAAAGATAAAGACATAACAAGAGGAGGTTGCGGATAGACTCTTTTATCTATCCAAATTACTGCAGGTTGCATAAGAATAACTTAAAGATAATGTTATTCCTGAACGAAGGTTTCTTACAGGTAAACCCTCAAAATTCTGCATCAGTAAAGAATGTACCCCATCAAGGCCAAAATGGCTACTTGTAAAACAGCTTTTTTGAGGCATGTATTCATATTACTATGCTGGCCTGGCCTCAGTCCCTTTTATTTGACCAATGCCTTGGTAGCAGCTCTTCTTCCTGTTCTTCGAAATCATTCCCTCTGCTGCCTACAGATGAGGGCAGTTCCATGAAAGTTAAAGCAATATCAGCAGTATTTTGACAGCACCAATCTCCACACAAAAGAGAGGCTTCAAGAAGAATACATCCCTCCCTTTAAAAAACAAAAAATGTTTATGTTACTGTAATAGTTCAGGCCTTTCAAATATGACTTTTACCAGCCTCAAATTGGAGAGTGATTGCTATACTATATGCTGAAAAAATAACTATTTTATTCCCTCACCAAACCTGGACTCCAACATAGCCATCAGGGCTTGGCTATACATTGTCAAATCAGGAGACTTCAAATAAATTATTCAAAAATGAAAGTGGTGATTTTCCCCAAACAATATAGCCAGCGGGTATGGGAAATCTGTAGCTATCCCACTGAGCTAGTGAGAGTATTTAAATATCTCGGCAACTATTTCTACTTTCTGCATATGGCAAACCTGACAACTCACAGTCTGAGCTTACAAAACTGCCTGTGTAATCATGAGATTAGCCAGCTGCAATGGGAATATATTGCTCCAGGTAGCCATTAATATCTTCAGCGCTAAGGTATTGAGAGCCAGGTGTTAAGTGAATCATACATGGGTTAAATGAATCTGGCTTTCCCCATTGACTCTGCTTGTTAAAAACCAACTGTGGATGGCAATCATGTTGTTGTGTCCATCGGAAATGATGCCAGGAGTCGGTGACTTGTGCATTAGCTCTTTATTGGGTACAGGAACTGAACTGGGGCTAAAGGCAAACTTCGCGGCTTTTTATTTCCAAGCTGCGGCAGCCACGGCCAATGGCACCGCTTTGAATCCCCCGCGATTCGAATGGACCAATCGCGGGAGATTCTCAGCGAGCCAATCGGTGCGGCTCGCCTAGCCAATCAGAGTGCCCCGCGCTTTGGCCAATCAAAGCGCGGGGATCTCAAGAATGCAAATGAGGGGACAGAACACCCCTCCCCTCTTGGTTCAGTCCTCACGTTGTGTAGTCCCGTAGGTAGGCGGGGCTCCGTCTCTGCCGACTGGACCTGCGCAGCTCAGTCGTAAGTTGGATCCCGGCCGGTTTGGTCGGGGTCTCTGTTTCTCTGGACTCCGTCATGGGAAACGCCTGGTCTGTCTGGCCGTGCCACTCTCCGCAGCTCCCTCCTGGGCTTTCCGGGTTGGTTGAGTTGCGGGTTTCGCCGCTCCCGCTCGGTCTTCCCGGGTTGGTTGAGCTGGCCTGGCTGTCTCTTCCTGCAAGGTTTCGTGCTGGCTGCTTTCAGGTGAGTATGACTGGTTTATTCCTTCTCGGTTTTGGTTCCCTGGGTATTCCCTCCCCTCTTGGTTTGTGTTGTGGGGGTTGGTTTTGCTTGTTTGCGCGTTGGTGGTCTCTTGGGTGGTCGTCCTCGATCTTAACTGGTCGATGTGGCGTTTCCACGCTCGTCCGTCGATTATTTGTAGCCGGTACGAGTGTGGGCCTGTTAGTTGTGTTATGACGGCTGGTACCCATAATGGGTCTCCCGTTAGGTTTTTCGTGTAGACGGCATCGCCTGGTGCGAAAGTTCGGTGTTTGCTGGTTGAGTCTGGGGGTTTCTCTGGGTTGTACGTGGGGTGTAATCTGTCAAGTGGGGACCTTATTTTCCTCCCCATTAGCAGTTCGGCTGGGCTTTTATTTGTTGTGGTATTTGGGGTTATGTGTTGGATGAAAAGTAATTTATTTATTTTGTCCTGGATCTCCCCGTGGTCTATTTTCTGGATGGTTTTCTTTGTGAATTGAACCATCCATTCTGCCCTACCATTCACCGCTGGATGCGCCGGGGCTGTCAGCGCGTGTCGTATGCCCCTCTCTGCTAGGAATTTTTCGAATTCTAGCGAGGTGAATTGGGGCCCGTTGTCGGAAACGAGGACGTCTGGGAGGCCGTGTGTTGCAAAAAGTTTGCCGAGTTCTTTGGTCACGGCCTCTGTGGTGGTTGTTCTCATGTTGCTTACCTCCAGCCAGTTGGAGTAAGCGTCTACGGTTATTAAGAAAGTGTGTCCTTTTGTGGGCCCGGCGAAATCTATGTGGATCCTAGACCAAGGTCCTCTGGGGGTTTCCCACTCTAGGATGGGTGCTGCGGGTGGGCTTGGCCTAGTTTCCTGGCATCATTGACACCTTACTACCCAGGCCTCGATCTGTTTGTCCATCCCTGGCCACCAAGTGTAACTTCTGGCCAGGGCTTTTGTCCTAACGATGCCTGGGTGCCCCTCGTGTAACAGTTCCAAAACCTTCCCTTGTAGTTTTTCCGGGATGACCACCCTATCCCCCCATAGTATGCACCCTTTTAGTAACGAGAGTTCCGTTTGCCGGTTCCGGAATGTCCTGACGGACTCGTCGTTGTCCCTTTCCGGCCACCCTTTCTCTACCCAATGCAACACCCGCGCCAGACGTTTGTCTTTATTAGTTTCTCGGGCAATGTCTGACGTGGTTATGGGTAGGTTGGGTAGAGTCTCTATACTGAGGGTGGTCATCGTGGGTGCTGGGTCAGTGTCAGGTTCCGGTAGCGGTGAGCGGCTTAAGGTGTCCGCATGGGAGATAGTCTTACCCGGTCTGTGTGTGAGTCCGTAGTTGTAGGCAGCCAGGAACTCGGACCACCTTGTCATTTGGGGAGACAGAATGTTCGGGGTGGCCCTGTTCCCTGCAAGGATTCCCAGCAGCGGTTTGTGGTCAGTGATGATAGTAAATGTCCGGCCGTAGAGGTACTCGTGAAACCTTTTTACTGCAGCGACGATAGCCAGAGCCTCTTTGTCCAGCTGGCTGTAGTTCCGCTCCGGTTTGGTGAGGGTCCTTGAAAAGAACGCGATGGGTGCTTCTTTTCCATCGGGGAGAGTGTGGCTGAGGACAGCGCCGACGCCGAAGGGTGATGCGTCGCATGTTACGGCTAATGGTAGGGTCTCGCTGTACTGGATGAGGATGGCATCCGAAGTGAGTAGGTCCTTTGTTTTCTTGAAGGCGGCTTCCTCACGTTTCCCCCATGTCCAGGTCGCCGCCTTGTCCAAGAGCCTATGCAAAGGCTCTGCCACGGTCGCCTTTTGGGGCAGGAAGACATTATAAAAGTTAAGCAGCCCCAGAAACGCCTGCAGTTCTGTCTTTGAATTGGGTGTGAGGGCTTCTTTGATGGCTTTAATCTTTTTGTTGGTGGGGTGAATGCCGTGACGGTCTAGGAGATATCCTAGGAATTCAACCCGCTCCGTGTATAATTGGCATTTTTCCCTCTTTACTTTGAGCCCGGTCTCTTTGAACTTGGTTAGGACCTCCCTTAGGCGACTCTCTAGTTCGGCCTGGTTGGTTGCCGACACTAAGACGTCGTTGAAGTAGGGCACCACCCCCTTGATACCTTGTAACAGCCTTTCCATTAGGCTTTGGAATATTCCAGGCGCCACGCTGACTCCAAATTGGAGTCGGTTGCATTTAAAGGCTCCCCGGTGGGTGACTATGGTTTGCGCTTCTGCCGTTTCCTCATCGACCGGCAATTGTTGGTATGCCTGGGCGAGGTCGAGTTTAGTGAAAACCTTGCCCCCTCCCAGTGAATGTAGTAGGTGTTGCACTACTGGGACGGGGTAAGCGCTTTGCTGCAAGGCGCCATTTAGGGTGGCCTTATAGTCCCCACAGATTCTCACCGACCCATCAGGCTTAATCGGGGTGACTATGGGGGTCTCCCACCGGGCGTGGTCTATGGGTTGTAGGACCCCTTGCTTGACGAGCTTGTCAATTTGCTCGTCAATCTTCAGTTTAAGCGCGAATGGTACCCGCCTTGGTTTTAGGCGTTTTGGGGGGACGTTTGGGTCTAGGCTGAATGATATAGGGGCCCTCGGTACTTGCCTAGGTTTCCGTCGAACACCTCTTGGAATTCCCGGGCTAGTTGTTGCTCCCAGTTGTCGTCGGCAATGTGGTCGATGCCCGTGACTGCGATGCCGAGCGGTGCGAACCATTGGAGTCCTAGTAGGCTTGGGCGGTCACGATCGACGATGGTTAAGGGCAGTCTTTCGATGTGCCCTTTGTAGGTTACCTTGAACTGTCCGGTTCCGACTACAGGGATGCGGTTTCCCTGGTAGTCTTTCACGATTAGTCTCTGGTTGTCTAGGCCTTTTCTCTGGAGGGTAGGCACCAAGCGTTTTATTTCTTGCCATGCTACCATGGAGAGGTAGGACCCGGAGTCCACCTCCATTTTACATGGCTCGCCTTCAATGCCTACCTCCACGTACACCTTCCAGGCGTCGTTGGTTGTGGTGTGGCCGATGGTGACCGTCTGATGGGTCTCCTCTCTTCGCCGGGTCTCGCCGCCTCGCAGGGATCGTCCGTTCCGGTCCCATCGGTTGTCAGCGGGGCGATCTCTGGTCCGGGGTGGTGTGCTCTCTCGTCTCCGTTCACTCTGGTCCCCTCGTGTAGGGCTGCGGTTCTTTTTGAGACGGCAGACGTGGGCGATGTGTCCCTTCTTGTCGCAATGCCGGCAGATTGAATCGAAGAACCGGCATTAGCACCTGGGGTGGTCGCCTCCCCAACTGGCACAGGTGGTCCTCGACTTACGACCCCGCCGGTTCCGTGGGTCGCGCCCTGCCTGGAGACGGTGGATTTCCTCCTCCTCGTCGGAAGTGCCCGATGCTGAGTTGACGTCGCCCTGGTGGGTGGTCGTCTCGGGTTGGGCCTCGGTTGACCTTGCAGGGTGATTGTTCCCGCTGCGGTCCCCGGCATTCGGTCTGCGCATGCGGTTGGCGGATTTTCGGGTTGTTTCAGCTGCTGTGGCTTCGGTGAGGGTATCGGCGAGGGCGATGTTGCCCTTGGCCATCAGCCAACTCTGGAGGACGGGGTCCCAAAGGCCGAGCACGATTCGGTCTCACAGGGCTTCGTCCATGTTGGCGAATTCGCACAGCCCCCCTAGGCACCGTAGTTCTGCGATGAAGTCGCTGAAGCTCTCACCCCACCATTGGTCCCAACCGTAGAACTCGTGTCGTCGGATGAGGATGGGCACGGCTGAAGCGTAGTGTCGCCAGAGTATTGGCTCGAGGTCGTCCCAGTCCATCGTGGTCATGTCGGCGGGTTTGGCTAGCGCTTTGGCCATCTTAAACACTGCGGGCCCGCAGTGGGTTAGGAATACGGCTCGCTTCTTCGGGCCGGTGGCGTCCTTCAAGTCGCTGCATTCGAGGAACATGCGGAATCTGTCTGAGTATGATTCCCAGTCCTCGCTGGCGGGGTTGAAGGGTGCGGGTGGCACGATGTTTGCCATCCTGGAGTTTCGTCTGGCTTCCGTCGGACACGTGCTTCAGTTCAGGATCAGTATTCCACCTTCGTCACTAGTGTTGTGTCCATCGGAAATGATGCCAGGAGTCGGTGACTTGTGCATTAGCTCTTTATTGGGTACAGGAACCGAACTGGGGCTAAAGGCAAACTTCGCGGCTTTTTATTTCCAAGCCGCGGCGGCCGCGGCCAATGGAACCACTTTGAATCTCCCGTGATTCGAATGGACCAATCGCGGGAGATTCTCAGCGAGCCAATCGGCGCGGCTCACCTAGCCAATCAGAGTGCCCCGCGCTTTGGCCAATCAAAGCGCGGGGATCTCAAGAATGCAAATGAGGGGACAGAACACATGTGACCCCAGAAAGCTGCAACTATTGTAAATATATACTACCTGCCAAACACCTGAATTTTCCTCATCTGACTATGGGGAGACAGTGAACTGCAAGGACTTGTTGTAAATCACTTTTTTCAGGGCCATAGTAACTTTGTACAGTCACTAAACGTTGCAAATCAAGGACTACTTGCATTCACATTTTGAAAGCCATCTGATCTAAACTCATCAGAAGTTTATTGTGGGTCTCTCAAGCCAATCAGAATATGATTATTATTTTTAATGAAACATCAATGCCGCTTTCTAGCACCTCAAATGAGGACCTGTCATCTGAAATACTGGTTAAAACAGACTCTTTGGGGTGAATTGCTGGCCTGACTGATTTTGATAAATAAGGATACTTCCACTTGGAAGATTATTGCGAACAATTCTGTCTTTCTGTGGCTTTTCTGCTCTGGTCCTACTACAATTTGGAAAAGACAAATCCATGCAAAAACTTGAGTAAAGCATCCTTGAACTAGATAAAGGCAGATCTGAAAGTCCACCCTACTGTCTCAGGGACCTCTTACATACTACTTTCATACACCCCAATTACCGCTATATTTCTGCTACTCAGAGAAGAGCATTCACATTAGCAAAGTTTAATGTTTTACTCCAGGGGTGTCAAACTCAGATCAAACCCACGGGGTACTTAGATCTGGCTTACAGGGCCACCCTGAAAACAAAGAAGGACTGGCCCACAGTGCTTCTGCCAGCAAAAATGCAGCTTGAGAGCCTGTTTTCAATGGCATAGGATTGCAGGAGGCCGTGGCAGCCAAAAACGGAGCTCGGGAGCCCATTTTTGCTGGCAGAGCACTCGGGCCACCGTAGGTGCCCCTGACATGAGTGACATCAAGCTGGCTATGCCCACCCTGGCCACACACACCCCAGCCCCCCCCCGCCCGGAGGTCAAACACAACCCTGATGCAGCCCTCAATGAAATTGAATTTGACACCCCTGCTTTACTCCAAATGCAGATGGGAGATACAACACAACACAGCCCAATGCACCATGTTTCTGCATGTCTTCCAACTCTGCAATAACAAATCAGTAAGCCATGTTTTACTTCACTGCTTTCTGTGTTGTGCTCAGTGTGAAGAGATCAAGCTGATGTGAAATTAAAAGTTATTTACTTTTTACCTGCTGACTTCTCTACTGCAGTTCCCAGGAACGAGGCAAAGCTTTGCTCAGTTGCAATGCATTCCATTCTTATGCAGATTAAGGGCACTTTGAACTTTACAAAGGGATTGTTCCTAAGGAGAGATGGAATGTCAACTGTATATGAAGGGTACACAAGAAGGAATGGGGATTTATTTCAAGTCATGGAACATTGCATTGAAAACCACAGCTTTTTTGGACACGCACATAATGTCAGCATGTATCCGAAAAGGCATTGTGATTCTCCATCCACCATAGGGCCAACTTTCACACCTCCCTGTGAACACCACTGGGCGTCAGCCAAACAAGGTAGGCCTGACTTAGAAACTGATGCCATGTAGGTTAGAAATACTTTTATTGTTAATAGCTATAGTAACAGAATAGAGTATGGTGGCCTAGTGGTTAAGACTTGTTGATTGGAAGGTTGGAAGGGGGTGGATTCCCATTACTTGCTCCGGCTTCTGCCAACCTAGCAGTTCGACAGCTTGCAAATGCCAAGTAGATAAATATGTACTACTTTGTATATGCCAGCCACATGACCACAGACAACGCTGGCTCCCTTGACTAGGAAACTGAAATAAGCACTGCCCATAGGGTCAGACATGACCGAGCAGGGGAAAACTTTATCTTTTTTATAGTAACTTTCAAGTCTGAATGTGCTTCCCAGTCCCTCACTTTATCTTTGTGATGCTATGTAGGAATAACCTTGGGAGACAGAAGGAAGAGACTAGACAAGATCATGCAAAAATAGGATATGTGAAAGTGCCTCAGAAGGGACCCTCCCTAATTTTCTAGAAAGTAAAAGTAAAGGGCAGGAGAAATACTTTCAGACTTGCAGGATTCTGTTACTGTAGCCTCACAATGAAAGTAGTCTTAGTATCCGTGGTTTCTGCTTTTTTTTCTGGACTACCTCGGGAAGCTGACAAGGAGCGTGTCTGTTTCTCTCTTGACCCGAGCTCAAGCCCCTATTATCTGACCATGTTTTGGCAGTAGCTCTTTTTTGTCTTCAGGTTCATTCCCTCTGCCCTCTACATTGGGACATTGTTCCAAAGATAATCCAATTTTAGTGATTCCATAACTATCCAATTTCACAGAACCAATGGAAAATCCCCACATGATTTTCTCCAATTGTATAAATCACATGCACTTTTCTTTAGCAGCAGCCAAGAAGGAATAATGATAGAAGCTGTTGGTTTGTGTAACCCAAAAATTACACAAATTTATAAACTTGGGATATCAATGGCTGAATATTTTCTCTCAGTTCCGATTATTGGAGAGCAGAAGACATGAGGCCAATCTTATTGAGGTATGAGGTCACTATTATTGTCATTAATCATTTGTCTTACATTACAGCATATCCTCTATGATCTTAAGGGGTCCACTCCCCCCTCTCACATTTTGTCACAAGAATCCTATAAGGTAGATTGGGTTGTATATTAATGACTGGTCTAAATTCAGCCAGTTTTCATAACTGAGGATAAAATTGATCTTTAGATTCTGCTGTCCCAGTTCAACTATTTACTATTATACCTCACTGGTTCTCATTTGCTCTTTGGGAATTTCTCACTGGCACAGCTGACAGCGTGGGAATGGAAGATTGATTGAGAAAGACCTTTGATCAATCTGTCACAGATTTTAGCTTTCAATGGGGATTTAGATGAGGATTTCATTCATTTAATATTTCTTAGTTACCTTTCACATATCTGAGAATTCAAGTATCACCAGACAATAAAAATATTTTAAATGTAATTGAAAATGGATGGATGTTTGTGCACAACAGGACCCAAGATTTCTGCACTGTTAGAATTTAGACTAGGCCCTTTTGCAGTTAAAACCGCAAGCCCACAACACGTGCTCAGTTTTCCTTTGTTGCGATTTATATCACAAAGCCGAGGTGTCAGTAAAGAGCACAGGCAGTGCCATTGCAGGAACCAATATGGTTCAACCTCTTTTCAGAAAAGAAAGAGAGAAAAAGGCATTAAAAGGAGGGGTAGTTAGACATTTTAATTGAAATGGAGAACTTAGATGGAACTATATTTAATGATTGCATAGCCATAAATCAGAAAACGAAACTCCTGGAAGGAGGAAGGGGATATAGAACACCACAAAGACTAAAATCAGTACACAAAGGAGACCTTATTAAAGAATAATTCTTTGTTTTCCCAATTTCAACATTCCCAAAAAAAAAATTTCCATCAGTAGTGTCAGAAAAAGAGTTCAATTATACAAAATCCTTAATTTGATTATTGAATTTTCAATTTTCTAGTTTTGCATAAGATATTGAACTACACATTTAGAAATACCCAAAGCAAGTTCCGGGAGCACAAAGGAATTAATTCTCAGCTAGCCTTCGACATCTGTCCGATAGGAAGGTGAACTATCCTGACTGGGTAACGATGACATAATAGTCTCCGATCAGAGCCAATGAGAACTACTGAGTCTATTTCTAGCCGCATAAATATCTTTCTGTGCTGGTGCATCAGGAGGAGGAGATGAGTTGGTGATGGGAGTTTAATTGCTATATCTTTTCTGCTATTTTAGAAAGAAGGAGGAATTCTTCTACTAGATGATTACATGAAGAAAGCCTCTAGCTGTCCTCCCTCCCAACTCCGCCCCAGCCCTTCACTTCCATCTCCCTCCTTTCCATTTTTTCTATAGCTCTCCTATAGTGCAGTTACAAGGCATCTGACGTATCTCAGTTGATGCTGTCATGGTCATCTGTAAATTGCTAAATCAAGGATCAGTTAGTTATCTGTGACAGAATGCAACCATATGAATTGGTAGGAACCAGGGATCAAAATGCTGCATTCTGCAACATTAGTGACTGTCAATGTACAATAGTCCTTGACTTAAAGCTACAATTGACTCCCAAATTTATATTGCTAAGTGAGATTTTTGCCTCATTTTACGATGTTTCTTGCCATAGTTGTTAAGCGGATCATTGCAATTGTTAAGTTAGTAACATGGCTGTTAAGTGAAGCTGGCTTCCCCCATTGATTTTGCTGGTTGCCAAAGGTGATCATACCCCTGGATACATATGAACCAGTTGCCAAGCAAATGAATTTTGATCACGTGACCACATGGATGTTGCAGTAGTTGTAAATGTGAGAAACAGTCAAAAGTCACTTTTTTTTCAATGCCATTGTAACCTTGAATGGTCACTAAATGAACTGTTGTAAGTCAAGGACTACCTGTATTTCATGTAAGTCAAGAATTATCTCTACTCCAGTTCACTATTCTGACACTGACCCATAATGAATAAACCTGGAATTGAGGAGAAACTTTCTAACAGTGAGGACAATTAACCAATGGAATATTTAGATGTTGTGGATGCCTTCAGACGTTGTGGGTGCTTTATCACTGGAGGTTTTTAAGAAGAGACTGGACAGTCATTTGTATGAAATGGTATAGGACCTCCTGCTTGAGTTGGGGGCTGGACTAGAAGACCTCCAAGGTCCCTTCTAGCTCTATTCTGATTCATTGATTCAAAATTCTACACGTTTTGGACCAGGCTACTTGAAGAACAAATGTCAGCTAAACACATTACTTGGTACAATTCAGATCCTCTGGCAGTTTTGCATTTAATTCTCATATTCTATCATTTGGGGTTTCAAAATATGGCAAGAGTCAGGATATTGATGCCTGCCAGCAATTCTAATAAGGTTTCACTCCTCACCCAAGACTAAATTAGGAGTTCTAACAAGATTAGACAGACACAGCACTGGGGGGTTGGGGGGGTAGGGGAAAGTAGACCTGTTCATATTAAGAAAAGATCAAAATCCATGCTGAAGCAACACCAGCCAATTATAAAATTTATAATTGGTATAAAATTGATAATTGCTGCAAGAACTCTACGTACTGTAGATAAAATAATTCAACCATAAAGGTGAAATGGGAAGGGATGACAAGAGGGGAAATGTAGCTCTTTCATCAATGCCTAATCAAGTTTCTTGGTATGAAAAAGAGTTCTTAGATATATACAGTAGAAAATGAAGAGGTAATCTTAGACTGAGGCAAAAGCCTCAAAAAGTTTTATGGGAATAAAAAGAAGAAACAATTCTTGCTTCCTCAGGTTTGGAAGTATTTGCCTAATTCACAAAACATTTTAAACCATAATAGATTTTATACAACACAACCCACTTATCTTGGTTACTAAATCAGTCAATATTTCTCATTCCATTCCACACTGAGCCTTCAGGCATATCAAGCAGGCTGAATTTGCACAATATAACATGCCACTAAAAACCGAATAAACCTAACAAGCCTAGCATGTTTTAGCTAGTGCAGTTGCTACGTCCTCAGTTGACCTAATGCCGTATGAACTCAATTACTGCTGCTGGGATCATACAACAAGCTAATCTAAAACCAAATACATATTTTGCGACACTGAAGCAACTCAACAGAACTCCTAGACCAGGGGTGGGCAAACTACGGCCCGCGGGCCACATCCGGCCCGTTGGTCTTTTTAATCCGGCCCGCCGAAGATTGGTACAGAATTAAGGTTTGATGTGAATGATTGAATGATTGCATTCATTTGATTTTGACTTGTAATGACAAGCATTTCGACACCAGGTATAGCGCATTAGGCGCAGTGACTTGATTTTGTGGAGATTTTGCAGTTTTTTATATGTATCGTATCTTGTGCTGACCCAGCCCGTCTGTCAAATTTTAAAAGTCAATGAGGCCCCTGAGCAAAAAAGTTTGCCCACCCCTGTCCTAGACAGAAGCTCCCAGCTAAAAGCTCTTTGATTTTTTACTCCCAGACCTGGCTTCCTATCCTGGATTAGTTCTCATTGCCACAAACTATTTTCTGAACAAGGCCTCATTTGCTATTCTTCCCCTTAACCTTGGCATATGAGAAATATAGCGCTTCTTTATCTTGCATGACTATGTGACAATTACTAGGTGAAAGGTTATTTTTTAAGTATTGCTATAACATAAACTCCTGGGCATCTGCCACCCAAGTGACCAGAGGTTTAACCTTTCTGTCCTTGGAGATAAACCAATCTCATGGGGTATAGACAAAATGAAACTTTGTTTAAAAGAAAAGAAAAATAAACTCTAATGGAGTAGCCCTTTTAAACTTTAAATATTAACAGTTCTGACAAAAAAGATAACTTACATAGCTGCCAGATTTCATGGGAAACAAGACCATTGCTCCCATCAAGACTATGTGGTGGGATTGAGCACTTTACTGTTCAGCTGCAAGTGCTGAGTTTGGTTATTTTCTTGCAGACATTTCATTACCAAACTAAATAACATCAGGCAGTATTTGATAATGAAACATTTGCAAGAAAACAACTAAGTTCAGAGAGCCCCAAGGATTCCAGAGTTCAATCCTGAGCTACAAATATTATCTTCTATCCATGTGCAGCTGCAGATTTATATAACTCCTGCTTTTGAAAGAGAAGTGATCATTTAAACCCTATAAAGCTAGATTCTCAAACACAATCCAAAATACACGACAACTATGGGAATTATATATGAATCATTTTATTTAGAGACATAAACACAAATTTACAATAAAGATTTAGCTAGCACATTCATATCAAATCAAAATGCTAATAGCAAAGTCTTACCTAAATGCTTACCTAGTTCTACAGAAATAAACAAGAATCTTGAAATAAGCATTGCCTCTAGTTCCCCTTTACCTCTTAAAACTCAGTTCTTCCTTCCTTGGTCGGCAGTTATTCCTTGCCTCCATTTTCCCAGAGATTTGCTTGCAGTCTCTCAAAAACCTTCCTCTCTGTGGCAGAGAAGGGTTGGAGGATTTGATTCAACATGTGATGAAGTCCATGTCAGATACTGTTGGAAACCTATCCCAGCTAGCTTGCATTTAGACTGGTCAGCTGTGAAGACAGCTCTGGAAGTTGCTTTCCACAACAGAACAATATAAGAACTTTGGCCTATTCTGCTGCCCAGGTAATTTTAGAGCACAGTCCAAAATTTAACACCAAGCCAAAAATCTTACATTATATGAGATTTCAGAAATAGTGCTATGGTTACTAAAAAAAAAAAAAAAACCAAAAAGTAGAGGGCATTAATCTGTATATAGTACAGATAACAGATAATCAGAGTTGGAAGGGACCTTGTAAGTCATCTAGTTCAACCCCCTACCTAAGCAAGAGACCCTACATCATTTCTGACAGATGGGAGTCCAATCTCTTCTTTAAAATCTCAAGTGATGGCGCTCCCACATGGTACATTGTATACTGTATACCTATGATGGCGAACCTATAGCATGTGTGGCCAGAAGTGGCATTCAGAGCCATCTCTGCCGGCACGTGATCCATTGCCCCTGAGCAGGTCCATTGCACAGGTGCTTGTGCACCGCCTGCTCACCAGCTGATCGTCAGGTAGCTGCCGCTCAGGAGACATGCACGCATACACAGAGATGTGTGTTGCGTGATATGGTTACTGGCACAAGTGCGCACTTGCACATGCATGTGTGTACACTTTTGGCACGCAAGGACGGAAAGGTTAACCATCACTGCTGTATACTGCAGCAGGAAAATGGAGGTTTCAGTAGATTTAATGCACAGCATGTATTCCAGGCAAAGCAGCTCCATTACTCAGGAATAATAAGCTAATAATAGCTTCTTCACTTTTAACAATAAAGTTGTCAGGTATTGAATTTGGTTCTCAACTCAAGAAAATGTGGTCAGTCAACCATACAGCCAAATTCATCAGTTGCCTAATGAGACATAATTCAAAATGTCAGGGGGAACGTTAGTTGTGGTTGTTATGTTGTCTTGGGCACAGTAAATCTCTTAGAGAAACTAGGTATATGCTTCAAAAGCCTTTTTAATTTCAAGATGAATCATCAAGCTCAACAGACTAAAAGAGCTTTCAATGTTTGTATATGCAAATAACTATAATATAATAAAAATCTAAATTCACACATGTAATGTTTTTAAGAATGGAGGCACTTCTTTAAATCTTGTATATACCAATGGATGTATTTTCACCAAGCCATGAGGCAAATTGGGCTGAGACACTGTTATTCTGTTGGATTTTATTTTTCCACTTCTTTTTTGCCATGCTTGATAGATATTATCTACTGAAAAAAACCATATATTTAGTCAGGCATTGCTAACTTAGGCTTCCAATTGACTTTTTTGCTTTGTCTTCACCACTTTATTGCCACTATCTTTCTTTGGACCATGCAAAACAGAAAACATGTTGAGATTCTCGCAGCTCTGCAAACAAACCAACTATATTCAGGATATTAATCAAAACAGCAGTTTCTGCTAAGAGGGATAAGATGGCGGTTTCAGATGTTATCAACTCTTAGGGGGGTTTTTAGTTCTAGCCTGAGTGCAAATGTAAACAAAAGTGAGGGTCACATTTTGACTTTGTATAACATAGCAATGTGCTTTGCAACAGTAGCAAAGCAAGTGCCTGGAAATATTTGTGGTAGATTTCTAGAAAGTGTGAAGTCCCAAATCACACCCAACAACATGGGCTCAGCACATTGAAGTGTGGTAAAACATTACACACTTGCCTTGCTATTGTTCCAAAATATGGCATTCCAGAATTTATTACTTGCCTTGTGTGCCTGCCTCAAAAAAAGAAGCCCAAGCAGATCTTTGTTCCTAAATTCAACATAGTTAAACTAAACAAGTTAATTGTATAAACAGTGAAAACAATAAAAAGTCTTGTGACATTAGTTAAAATAACAGTGGTTTAACATAGTTTTTCTTGGAATACAAATTTGTATTTGTTAAATATGTATCCGTCCATCTAATCAAGAGGCAACTCTTATGTGGCTTACAACCAAGTAAGACAAGATAAAACATTAAAATATTAAAATAAATATCAACATTAATTTGGCTACATTTGAATCACTTCATTTAAATTTGTGCAGCATTATCCTTGCAAGACAATACACTGCTTTGTCAGATTTGTAGGAGCAGAGGAGAAAATAGTAAAAGATGATTGGTGAAATTAAATGTAGGAGAGTAGCCAAAGATGATGGCGTATAAATAGTAATTATTTACAGAATTTTAGGTAATTTACCAGATTTTTGAATCCAAATAATTTATTTGAACATTTTCCTGGACCATCTCCTTGTACATTCAAAAATGCAAGCCTCTTGATGATCAACCAACCTCAAAAAAGCTATTAATTTTACCTTTTGCTCTCATTCATGGTGTAATTGTGCTGCCAATTTTAAAAAATTCAGAATTAGAATCTCCAGTCTGAGGTAAATCATAGATTTGATCTCACTATCAGGAAGCATGGCATGTCAAGTAAAGAAAAGACAAATTGTGTTGGATTTGTCCAGATTATTTGGGGGTATCCGTGGAATTTTCTTTGCCATAGTATTGCTATAGTTTGCCAATGCTTTCTTTCAAAATGTTTTTTCCACTTTTCAGTTTGGCCTTCAGGAACGGAATATCTTAGTAGTACCCCACCCAAGTATTAACCATGTCTAATTCTATTTATTTTTTTAAAATGAGCAATCTGGGATAAGCAGAAACACTTCCTTCTTCCCTGCACTTTCAATTCCGTATCTGTAATCTGTACTAGCAAACCTAATTTCTGCCCAGCTCTGCTATTCGTCACTTCGCCGAATCAGCAAAATCTGTGTCTTTCCCTTAAAATGCTTGGCTCAAACTAGTTTTTCAACCACCGCTCCTTAAGATTGCAGCTCAAACAATGCACACCGCGATCGTTCGGGAGGCCAGCAATTCAGGACAAAACCCCTCTTGACGTCAACAAACTGAACAGCAGAGGAAGCTTCACCGGCTGAACTCCTGCCGGTTTTCGGTTAAAGAGTATAAGCTCCGCTTCTCCCCCCACAGTCGCTGCTGCTGAGAAAGCGCCCCGCAAACTGTGGGCGCGTTTGCCAGCGCAGCCGATGTCAGCTGATCGACGGCGGTCATGTGACGTGCCGAGGAGGAAATGCACCCGAACCACTGAGGGGGACAGTTGGGGCCGGCTGCTTACTGAGAGCGGCAAAGAGCAGCTATGGCCTGGACAAAGTACCAGCTCTGCCTGGCGGCGTTGATGCTGATCACCGGCTCCATCAACACGCTTTCCGCGAAGTAAGTCGGCGGGGACGTGGGAAGGCAGCCCCGACAGCGTCTCGTCCGCTCTGCCCGCGTTAACTCGGGGTGGGAATGGGGTGAGATGGGGTTTGGGAAGAGCAACTGCCGTTAAGAGCGAGCGGAGCAGCCCCGAAGATCGACCGAGGCTTGGGAAAGGAGTATAAAGAATTGGGGGGGGGGGGAGATAGTTTGTGATGAGATCACCGAGATCTTCCATCTGATGAGGTTACCCAGTTTGAGTAATGGAAAGTCTGCAATAAAACAACGAAGGGCACAGAAAACTGAGGACCCCTCATTTTAATCCTGAGCTATAAATGTTCTTTTAAGGATCTCTTGCCATGGCCTTGTGTACTTGCTTGAATGCCATTCGTTTCAGAATGATTGGGGTCTGTTGGGCAGGTTAGCTAGACATGAATTGCCCTTTTCAGAGTTGAGGTGGGTTCCGATTAATCCAGATTATAAACCTCCAGTTGCTAGGTTCATCTACTTGATACACCCCCAAAATAAATTATGTTATGGCTTAATGTGATGGTTACCATACTGGTACTGTATGGATTCTTACTGAACTATAGTTATACTCAACCCCATTACTTTATAGGCCAATATGTGAACTGAGCCAGTTTGTTCCCAGTTGCTGGGAAATATCAACAGGAAACCGTTTTATTATAAACTACCCAGAATCATTAGGTGGGCATGTAAAAATCTGATGGATGAATAAATAAATAAAATCAAGCTTCAGAACTGACATCATGTTTAATAGCTTCTGAGAGATAGTTTTTGCTCATTGTGAAACTGAATGTGAAACAAGAAGGATTTTGATCCTGCACAGTTCTTCTGAGGGTCCTGTCACACAGTGAAGTTGTCTGGAGACACATTTTACACATTGTGCTGAAGTCAGGCTTCTTTTACCACAGCTAATGGAACAATCCACACCAGCTGGGTTCACACAGCATGCTTTGGTGGACACTTTGATTTACAAATCATAATTACTGGGATTATATATCAGTCTAGAAGCAAATAAAGCCAATTCAAGGTGATAAATAAGCCCTTCTACCTAAATTTACTGTGGTATCTGTTTTAGCTGGCCAAAGGAAATTTTAGCAGATGCAAATGATAACTACATAAACTAGGGATGTCAGTGTGCGTGCGAATAGGAGAAGGGGGAAAAATCCGTTTGTGGAGATACCCATTTTCGTCTTTCTGTTTCCACTTATTGCACATGAGGGAAATATCCTGGAGATAAAAAGCTGCTCCACATGTTAAGGGTCTCCAGTTTCCTGAAAGGATTTCTCTTTCAACTTCCATCACCTATTTTTCTCTTTGCTTTACCTATTCTGTCTGAAACTTGATTTTCTGGTAAACAAAGGGACTGCTGCTGCAGATAAGAAAGTTGAGAGAGCAGCTCTCAGGACTGAGAAGGTAGCCAGCTCTTGATCAATGACCATTCTTATCACTTGCTTATAGTCCTTGAGGTTTGTTATCAGAATTGCAGTAGAAAAAGAAGAATACACTGAATACACTTCTTTGAATGAAGAAGAATGTAGTGAACCCTTATTTATTTAGAGATCCACCAATATTGTGGTGAATTCTGAATGGAAATGAATATATATTTCTGCACCTTATTATCAAGAAGAGAGAAAGCATGCTAACTGTGCCTGACAAGTGAGGGTTTAGGTAGCCTTTCCCAACCCAACCCTTTATCTACAGGTAGTTTTTGAGTTACGACCACAATTGAGTCTAACATTTATGTTGCTAAGTAAAACATTGTTGAGTTTGCCACGTTTTATGACTATTCTTGCCATAGTTGTTAAGTGAATCATTGTATTTGTTAAGTTAGTAACATGGTTATTAAGTGAATCTGGATTCCCCATTGACTTTGCTTGTCAGAAGGTTGTAAAAGTTGATCACATGACCCCAGGAAACTGTGATCGTACAAATATGAATCACTTGCCAAGCATCTGAATTTTGGAGATGCTACAGTGATTGTAAGTGTGAAAAATGTCACTTTTTTTCAGTGCTGTTGTAACTTTGAGCGGTCACTAAATGAACTGTTGTATGTCGAGGACTACCTATATTCAGTCTCATCCAACTTTCAGACACTTTAAGATCAGTTATCTTCATTCTTTCCAATATCTTATTAAGTTTGAAGCTTTAAACCAGTACCTTGCTTGATAATATCAATTCTGCATTTTTTTTCACCAGCCTCATTTGTCAGTGCCTTCAACTATTCTCAACATAATTGATTTTTCTAAGGAATTTGATCACATGATATGGTCAAAATAAGATGGCCTTAGCTAGGTAATCTTAGTTTCCGGTGTTATTCCTGGAATGATGCAATCTAAAATATCTGTGTTTGTTATTTTTATTGTCCAAAATATGCACAGTAGACATTTCTAAACACATACATTAAAGGAGCCTATCCACTTTTTTAATGTCTAGTTTTCATCATCCTAAGTAGTTATAGAAAAGCAATCATATTTACTATTCTGCACTTTGCATTAAGATGCATGGCTTTGTGGATCTCTCTTCTACTCAATGTAGCATGGCTAATGGTATTCTACATTTAATTCTGATTTAGACATCTTCAATCATTTTTGGAACCAAACATCTAATAAAGTCCTGGGCTGATTCAGTCAATTTTTGTATTGATGTCACAATTTCCAACTGTTTTTATAAACTTAAACTTCTTGGTATTTAGAATCATTTGTTCTGTAGCATTTTCTGCCAGTAATATCGTGTCACCTGCATCTCTTAAATGTTAATATTCCTGCCACTAATCTTTCTTCCAATTCTGATTCATCTTAGTTAAAACTGCCTCTGTGTATATATCAAAGGGGATAGAATACAGCCCTGCCAGACATCTTTTATAGTCTTGAACTAGTTTGTGTTCTGACAGTGCCTTCTTTGTTGTTGCATAATGGTTTTATTGATTTAATCAAGCATCCTGAAGCATTCATTTCTCACAAATACTTGGATAAAATTTCCGTGTCATTGAAAGGATCAGTATCGTCAATGAAGAATAAATATATATCCTTTTGAAATATGCATGCTTATTCTAGCATTTGCATTGTGATCTCAAGTACTTCTTCCTCTTCTATGTGTTGGACAGCTCTTTTTTCATGGTTTGACTCAGTTATAGGATTTTCAACACATTTTTACTATAGTATGAAATCAAGGCTTTTGAATAGCAGTTGTGAGTGTCATCCTTTTGAGGGGATTGCGATGAACTTGACCTTTTCCAGTCTTTCATCCATTCACTGGCATCCCATATATTTTTATTTAATGTAATTGCTGCTGTTGTTGCTTTTAAGCAGTTTTGATAAAATGTCACTTCCAGGGTCTCTCTGGATAACTGCTTCAGGGCTCATGATTTCTTGTGTTCCAATAATTTATTTTATTTTATTACTTTATTTTTAATAATAAAAATTTATGTATTAATTAAATATTTATTAATAGTAATATATTAATAAATATTAATATCTATTGATATTTTTAAAATTATTTTTAATATTTTTTGTATGGCCATCCATCTTAAGAGACAACTCTGAGCTGCTCACAAGAACAATATATCTGACCTCCCTTCAAATTTCTGTTGTGTTATGAGTAAAATAACATTATTACTTTATCCAATGCCATAATACAGTGTATTCCTTCTATTTATATTTTATTTGCTTCTTATCATTTGTCCCCACCACCACCACCATTTCTGCCCCTTATTTTTTCTTTGTCTGTAGTGAATGGTGTCTGAGTTTTCTTAGGGCAAAAAGTAACCTTTTTTATTTCTGTCTTCCATTGTGTACAATGCTCATCCCAGTATTTGTCATTCTTTTCTAGTTATAAGTTGAAAGTACTCATTTACGTTGCTTTGTTAGCGATGCCTTTATCTTTTCTTTGGATGATTTCCACTGAAAGCCATTTGCTTATCTTTGTTAGATTTTTGTATGGGACATGTTTCTGAGATGTTTATTTGAAATGGGATTTTTTTAATGTTGTTTTTTCCATAGTTTATTAGATTGTTTTTCCATGGTTAATTAACTCTTTTTTATTTCAACTACATATTGTATAAAGATGAAATCTTGTCACTATCACATTCCTAAGTCAGTACCATATCTTTTTTTGTGTTACAGAATTTCAATTAAAATCATTTTTGACTACAAGTAGTTGATAATGCAAATCATAGTCTGCAACAGGTAAAGTTTGAACAGAGCTAACTGTTTTTCTGTCATTGGCTGAAAAGCATATAATAGATTTCATTGCAATACAATGTATTTGGAATGTTCAGGTATACAAGTAGGATATGGGTTGAATAAATCTTGCATTGGTAATCCTCGGCCAGTTTCTATTAAAAATATCTGCCAACAGTTTCTGCTTCTTAATTGCCTCCAATTTTGGTGTTTAAATCTCCCATAAAATATATTTTATCTCTTTTCAACTTTTTTATAACACTACTTAAATGTCAGCATAGAACTTCAGATACTTCTGATGTTGGTGCATACATTTCAACAAATGAGACATTCAGAGGTTTAGCTTGGATTTGATCGGCCATTATTTTTGCATTTAGTGCTTGGAAGTTGTCAACTGATTGGTGATTTTCATTTGTTATTAGTGGTACTGCATTCCTTCTCATGGTGTCACTTCCAGAACAGTACTGCATAAACTCATCTGAGCAAAAATGATCTCAGTGATGCCAGGAATGCCTATTTGGTCATTTTCATTTCTCTCTTGGTATTTAGCTTTGCATAATTCATGTTTGAGACATTCCACATATCAATTCTGTTCAGTTTCTTCCAGTGTAAGTGGTTCCTTTTGTCATAGTCTTTCAGTGTTCATGCTCCTCAAAAATTTCCCTTTCTGCATTATAATTTCCTAGATTGCTCATACTACATTGTTGTCCTTCTTCTTTTTCCCAAGTAGCCTGGGAGTACCAGGCAAAAATGGTTTCTAATACTGTACCATTTCTGAACTTTTCTTTGACAACTTTCCCATAAGAGTACATCGTAAGCAGTGGTGGGATTCAATTTTTTTTACTACTGGTTCTGTGGGCATGGCTTGGTGGGCGTGGCAGGGAAAGGATACTGTAAAATCTCCAGTCAGAGGTAGTAGTTCTCTGAACTGCTCAAAATTTCTGCTACCAGTTCTCCAGAACTGGTCAGAACCTGCTGAATACCACCTCTGATCATAAGGTTTTCTCCAGATCTCCCTATTAATCTCAGCTTGGGACCAACATACTATATAGCTGGATTCCCTAACCTAGTGTCTTCCAAATGGGGTTTAAATTTGTATAAACCAGCCAAATCTATCTGCTTGGAGACATCTGTTTGGAAAAGATTCTTTTGAGTCCGAGTCTTCTGTTCTTCTTAAGTCTACCTCATAATACCTGGTTGCATTTCTTCTACCTATAGGTTTCCTCTGATGGTTTGAAGAAACCTTTAGAAGTTGTAGCTATATTCCTGATTCTTACAAATCTCATCAGCTAAATCTCTGCCACATGATTTTTTTTTTTTGTCCTTTTGCAAATTCTAGTTGCTGAGTAAGCAAACATCTTGAAAGATGACAAGTCATGACATTTTGGGGGAGCTTATCTCTACTCTGAAATTTTCCTAGTTTACTGAAAAAAACCTGTAGGTGTAGTTGCTTTAAACTTGTTTGCGCATGTTGTGTTATAGTACCTCAATCTCATATGATTTGTGAATGATTACATAGCCTTTTCCAAGCGTTGTTAAGAGGCTTAGATGGAAGTGGTAGTAGGAAGAGCAGGACAATTATGTCTAAATGTGGGTGAATTGGGAAATGGACGGCATATAAATCTGTAATCAATAATAAATATTTGGCCAAATTTGGTTTTGTCTGTACTCCATCAGCATGCTGTACATACTGGCAAGATAGAAAGAGCTGATGGTTCATAGCCTTTGCATTTGCAAGTTCTCAAATCTTCAACAGTTCCCAACAATCATTATATTGGGCCTTTCTCCCAACTTTTTCAGGTCCCTCCTCATAATAAAATTCGGGATGTTGCCTCTGCCATCATTTCTTAATTCTCATATTACTGCATTTTGTGTCTCATTTTGTTGTCTTCTACACGTTGAAATGCTCAAGCTAGCCATATTGTGGTTGATAAAGGAATGGGTAACTTTCAAGGTTTTGCTCAGCTATTAAGTCCCTTTCTGGTGATCTCATCAGAGCTTTTTGAACTTCTGTGGGAAGGGGGTATTAGGTTGAGTGAATGCAATTTGATCCCTTCCTCACCCTTAAAGTCCCAATTCAGAAGAAGTTTGAAATGGTGCCACAGAAATCCAGCCATTTTGCTTAATACTGTGGTCTAATTCACACAATAAACTAAAAAAAGGGCAATGATTCCACAGCACACTGAATCACAAATTTCCCATTGAGTTTTGTGAGCCAAACTAGATTTAACTATCTAAGACCTTCAGACTAACATCATGAGTCCCTCTGGTATGTTCTATCTTTCCATTCTGAATTTCCTGCTGCCTGAGGGAAAAAAATAAAATGGGTGGATCTTACCCCCCTCCCCACACACACACACATCTTCTGCTTGTTTCAGTCTGACCACAAAAAGAGCCGCCTTGGTGGTGATCTCTTCTTCATGGAAGATAATTCCACGCAAGATATGGTTGATCCTCACCCTGTTGTCTATGGAGATTCTCAGTCATCCAGGTCATGATTGTCCATGAAAAAAGCCCTTTGGGACTCACCCTGTAGTGTATCTAAAATGACTAAAAGCATGGTTTTGTCAGGAGGCCTGAGGACCACAATTGGAGATGGAGCCAGTCAAGTAGTTGATTTGATTGTGTTGTTGCTACCATGGGGGGGACGGTGTAATAATGGGTTTTTATGTTGTGGATTTTTAAATGTTGCAAACCACCTGGAGTCAACTATGTGTGACTTGGGTGGCCATATAAATTTGTTTAATAAATAAAAAATAAAAAAACTTGCTTTAAATTAAAAGCTAGTTTGGTAATTGGGACACACCACCTTCAGAAAACTAATTCTTGAAGCTGTCCAGATGTTTAAAACTGGTGCTCACCATATCAGTAGCACTGTGAATCCGGCATCCCCAACAGCATGGATTTGGGGAATTACTCAACAACCTGGAGGGCACCAGATTCGGTGCTGCTTTATAAAGACTTTTACTTCAACCACTGATTCGTTGGACTGAATGACACAATTTGAATCACTCTTGCTTTTCAGTAGCTCTGCAGCATTTAAGTGGCTTAATCAACATGTTTCCTTCATGCATTTTTATTCCAAGACTGTTAAAGCATAAATTATTTTTCCAGCAACATTGGTTGTCGTTTATCTTTTTTTTTTTTTACTTAGAAATTGCCCCTTTCCATTTTCCTAAAGATGATTTCTGATTTCAGTGAAAAATAGAACTGGATCCTCACAACTCATTTTAGAGTCATAATCTGTGCTGAAATGACCGTGCTCTGCCAATGGTGATTGAAAGAGAAAGGAGAAATATTGGTGTTTCTGGAATTTGAAGGATTAGGGGGAAGTACACCCCATAAGGCAACTGTATTCCCAATAAAATTGAGGCAGGCCTCTCTACCAATGAGAGGAACCTTAGGCCTCCAGATGTGATACACGGTAAGTCCCATCAGCACGGTCAGTCGTAAGGATTCATGGGATATGCACCCCGCAATATATGCCGGTCCCTTTCTCTGTGCCCAGTGTTAATGGAAAAACCTGATCAATGCATTGTTGCATAAATGTTTCCACGAATCTGCCTTATATTGAATCTAGAACTATCTAAATTGATGTTGTTAGTGCTGACTGACAGAGAGGCTTTTCACATTTCCAGATGTAAAATTTTACCTACTCATCCTGGAGCTTCTGAGGATTTATTTTACATGCAGAGTAGCTATCTACTAAGCTATGCTCTTTCCTCTGATCTAGTTTTTCTGTTGGGAACTAAAGGTTCTTATAGCTACTACGTCTGATATGAAGACTTTCTAATCTCAGCATGCCACAAATACTATTTTCAGACGTGGTTTTGGTTTCAACTGCACAGTTAATGGCTGACCCACTCTGTTGTAGTGTAGCATTCTTTATCCCATCAACTTTGTCTTGGGTTATTAATTAATAATATTGCACCAAGACTGCATTTTGATTCCTTTTGGGGCATCTAAAGCTTAACAAGATCCTGTTGGTATATTTTACAAGCATCTTAATAGTGGCAGCACTGTTTCTCACTCATTTTTGGCAAAAAGATTTAAAAACATATCCCTATCAAAAGAGAAAAAAAACATCTTTTAATTTAACCCTACCTTCCATCGGCATTGCTGCAATGTAAAAAATATACGGCATTGCAGCATTGTTGCAATGTAAAAAATATAGATTTAGCAATAGTGACTCTGTACTTACTATATTATGTAATTATTGGGTGTCTTTTTTTCCACCAAATGTTACTTTTGGCATAGGGGAATAGCAGCCTTGACACCTGAGCTGTGAAAGATCTGTTCATGTGTTACTTTTTCTGCTATATCAGAGTTTCTAATTACAGCAGCCTCGGAGAGATTTGGCCTGGTGTCAGCAAATAAACTCTTTGCAGTTTTTGTTTGTAGTTAGGTATCTAAACTGAGGACAGGTTCAGGCAAAGGAATGTGTCACAGAGCCATTTTTTTTCCTTAGATGATGTGCAAAGCCAATAAACTAGCTATGCTTAATTTATGGTTGTTTTCCCCATTCTTTTTCTTCAGATGTGTTGAGTTGTAGTTGGAGAAGGATGTTTGTTGCGCTAATGTGGGTTTAAGGGATAGTTCTTCTCTTGTCTTTCAACTTGGCCTTACTAGGAGAGTATGTATCTTCTTCAGCTTCTGAATGGACCGACTATTTCCAACTGCCACTATCTCATCTATTAAAAAGGCAGCTTTGGCTTGAAGCGAGGAAGAGAGGGGCATTCTCAAATTGCTTTTTCAGAAGCTAAGAGACATCCAAGCAATATTATGGAAAAAGTTTGGCAAATATTGTTTATTAGATCTCTACTTCCAAATTGGCTTCTTCTAAGACCTTGCTTACATGAGATACTCAGCTGTAGCACAAGTATTTGCATGTTTAAAGTCTCAGATTCCCAGTGGGGCCTCCATTGGTAGGGGTTATTTATTTATTTATTTAGCTGCCAATTCACCCATGGCAACTTGAGGTGGCTTACACAATGTAAAACCATATTTAAAGCAAAAAATAAAAATTAAAAAAACAATGAAAACTAACAGAATCAAATAAATTAGTAAAGTACAATAAAGCAAAATTTGGGAAAATAAAACAAAAATAAATTATCCTACAAGAAGGGTGAGTGACAAGAATGACAGGTAGAAATCTGATATTTCTAGCAGATTGTGTTCCCCATGGGATGAATGAACTAGCCTCCGTTACCATTTTGCACAAGCTTTTGTAATAATGTTTCACATCCCCAAATGCCCAAAGGTGTAAATCCAAAGCTTGGGGACCCATTTTCTAACCGACTCCTTCACCCCTTCCTTTCAGGTGGGCTGACAAGCTGAAGGCATCAGGCTGCCATGGGACAGAACCACACTATTTCCAGCATCCCTTTCTACAGGTAACGTTGGCAAGATTCTGCACTACTTTGTTTCATTATATCTAAACCAGGGGTGTCCAACCTTGGCAACTTTAAGACTTGTGGACTTCAACTCCCACTAATAACACTAACAACATCAATTTAGTTGAAGGCCATAAGTCTTAAAGTTGCCAAGTTTGGACACCCCTGATCTAAACCATCTCAAGTGATGACTGGGGAATTCTGGGAATTGAATTCCACACAGTGTAAAATTGCTGAGGTTAAGAAACACCGGGCCAAACTCATTTCCGTGATGTTAAGAACATAGGTTCTTCAGACTCACAAAATCTGCCTACAAGTAATCCTTGACTTACAACAGTTCATTTAGTGACAGTTCAAAGTTAGAACAGCACTAAAAAAAGTTACTTTTGGCCATTTTTCACATTTACGATGATTGCAGCATCCCCATGATCACGTGTTCCAAATTCAGGTGTTTGGCAACTGACCCGTATTTATGACGGTCACATGTCCTGGGGTCATGTGATCTTCTTTTGCAACCATCTGACAAGCAAAGTCAATGGGGAAACAAGTTTCACTTAACAACCATATTACTAACTTATCAACTGCATGATTCATTTAACAACTGTTGCCAAACAGGCCACAAAACGGGGCAAACTCACTTAACAAATGCCTCACTTAACAACAGACATTTTGGTCATACGTTGGGGACTACCTATATTGAAATTTCCTCTTGGCTTTGCTTTTCCCCTTTTGTGCCAAATCTGCAAAAAATTTTATAGTGTTCGCATTTAATGAAACAAGAAAACCCATTTTTAGTCCAACACTCATCAAAACATCTGGTGGTCCAGAACTCCTTTCATCTGTCACCACAACTTTAGCAGGGAGATTGGCAGCCAAAGCACCAGTTCAAAATGACCGACCTATTTGGCAATTGAAGCCCTTCCCTTTTTTTAAGCTATACTGTATGCCAGGGACCATTCTTGTGGGTGCTGCTGCTCTTAAGTAACCCAGCTGGTCTTCCCTTACTTTCAATCCTGGGTGATAGTCATGCCAGTATTTCTCAAGCTGAAAGAACAGTGAAGTATAATCAAGTCAGATAAAGAGTATTTTGATAGGTGTAGTATATCTCACGCTCTTAGTGTAGGTTTCCATGTGCATTTCCACCATTGAAGGGGAGGAGGGGGAGAGAATAAAACATCATATTGAGTTGAGTTCGTTCTGCTAACTATTTCAGCACATCAATACAGTTTTCCTGGCAACAGTACAAATGGTGGACCATTGTCTTCTTAGATATTCTTTAAGTCATCTACAGTCCTGGGATTTCCCATCCATCTTATAACCAGGTCTAATCCTGCTTAGCTTCCAAAGCCAATTGGGATTGAAGAGAGGCTGCCATCTACTGAGGCTTTCAGAAAAAACACAGTTGAAACGGTGATGAATATACGATGAAATATCAGAATCCTTGATTCAAGGATGATTGTTTCAACATGGCAATTTGTCCAAGTTCTGCCAGGAGGTTGAGAGAAGTTGGTGGCTTTTATCAGGGATTTGCTATCCATGTCAGTCCAGAACTTTGTCAACCTTTTGGTTTGCATTTCAGGCAGTGGGCATGTTTCTGGGGGAATTTTCCTGCCTGGCTGTCTTCTACCTCCTGCTCTGCACTGACCGGAGGAGGCCAGAACCCACCATGACAGCTCCTCAGCCCTTTAACCGATTGCTTTTCTTGCCTCCAGCACTGTGTGATATGACAGGGACTAGCCTCATGTATGTGGGTAAGTGTTTACAAATGGCTGTTTGTGCATAAAATAGCCATAGTGATAGTGCAGACTTATAAACCGCTCCATAGCTTTACAGCATTCTCTTAGCAATTTACAAGGCATATTGGCCCCAATCGTCTGGGTCTTCATTTTACTGACCTTGGAAGGATAGAAGGCTGAATCTACCTTGAGCCAGTCAGGATTGAACTTCTGGCTGTGGGCAGAGTTAGCCCGCAATACTGCATTCTAACCACTGCGCCACCATGACTCTAGTAAAAAAAAATCCAGTAAAAGAGGAAGAGAGAGGGAGTTTTGCTAAGAACATGACACGTTGGAGGAGTTTAGCTCTGGCCTTGGGAAAGAGGAGGGAGAGGATAAACAATTGCTCAGCCCTGGGAAAGTCTGAGAAAAAGGCTGAGAATGACCCTGCCTTGACCTCATGCTTAAGAAGGGTCAGGAGGCAAGTGTACAGATTTTCAAGGTTTGTTTATTATCACCTACAAAAATAAAGTAAAATCTCTATAAAGCGTCTGTTCTTGGCTGCTTGTCTCACTGAAGGGGCTGAGAAACACATTCCTCTCCCTCCGTCTGTTTTAAAAATGCAACCATACAGTATTTCCATTCAGAAACAGCTGTTTTTAACACAAGAACAGTAAGAAAATAAGAAAAGAACAGTCATTCAGCACAAGTAAATCGTTTACATCTGATGAAACAGAGTATGTAAAGAGTGCCAAATAACAACTGTTGATGTAACCACCTACCAAGTTGGGGGAGACAGAATAAAAAGATTTCACTCACGGAAGCACTCTTTATTCTGTATTATGCAATCCTTTATCATCCTTTTTCTTCTCACTTCTGGAGGGAGGGGAAACATCTGGAAAGAATGGGGGACAACCTAAGCTCTTCTATTTTAAGCTTCGGTTCTTACCATCGTAGCCCAAATTCTCATTGTTCTTTGTCTCTCCTTGTCCCAGTTTTCCTCTAATCATCGTTCTTCCTTCTTTCCCCACTACCCATTTTTTGCAATTCCAGCTCTGAACATGACCAGCGCTTCTAGCTTTCAGATGTTGCGTGGAGCTGTGGTCATCTTTACGGGCCTGCTCTCAGTAGCTTTCCTGGGGAGGAAACTGGTACTGAGCCAATGGCTGGGCATCCTGATCACCATTGTAGGCCTGGTGGTGGTTGGCCTGGCAGATTTGCTGAGCAGTCATGATGAAAGCCACAAACTCAGTGAGATCATCACAGGTATGTAAGGAGGGGGCTCTACAGCCAGTGGCTCTACAGGGGGATCCTAGAGAGTGGTTTCCTTGGCAATTCATGCTCTTTATCTTCAGACAGAGATCTCAGGCTGACTTGGATGTCCCTAATTTCCAGATATGCTTTCTGACCATGCTCTCTTCCTGTAGCATTGCGATGCTTAGCTTAAAAACATTTCTCTTCTTCTTCAATCCCAAACATCTTGGTTCAGAAAGCAGTGTCCCTGTGCTTTCTGATTTAGATTTCAGCACTCTGATTGGTGCGGCCCTCAGTGAAATCGAGTTTAACACCCTTGCTCCAGACAGACCATTTGTAGTTAATGATTAATAACATACTGGAAAAGGTATTGATTTTATTGTTGCCTAATATATAAATTCAAATAGTAAGAGGTTTATTTTTGGAATGCTATTTACAACATATATGGTGTATCCCCAAAACAGCTCTCTAGATTTGCTAGATAAGAACACTGGTAGCTCTCGGTTAGTTATCCCCTAGGTTGGAAATTCTGGGGAATGGATTCCCACAACAAATCAGTGATGAAATGTAAAACAGAAAGCACACGGACAAGCAAGGAGCTAAGGAACAATTTCTTCCTTCAATTCATAGTAAGAGCATTCTATGTCACAAGTTATTGAAACTGGCTAAGATTATTTATATTAAAGAAGTAATAGCATAATGGCTATTATAAATAAATAGAATAAATGGAATCTAAGTGTCTGGTTTATTATTTTATAATATGCATTTCTATTAAATTAAGTGGCTTTCATAAAACTGATCTACAATGTAATAAAAAATAAATAAAATTGTTTACAGAGAAAAAGAGGCATAGGGCATCTATCCATATGTTTTATGGGTGACTAGAGGGTGGCTATTTCACACATTTTTCCTTTCAAGATTTGACAGAGTAAATAAGTGATTGAGGGAGTGTCTTCCTTATGGAATGCTCAGCTTCTTGCTTCTCCATAGGTGACCTTCTCATCATTATGGCCCAAGTTATTGTGGCCATTCAGATGGTGCTGGAGGAGAAGTTCATCTACAAGCACAATGTTCACCCTCTGCAGGCTGTTGGCACTGAAGGTATGTAAGGAATCCCGTAATGTTCTGGGTACACATGGATCAACAGCTACCATCTCTGATCAAATGGAAATATGATTTATAAATAATTTTCTGCTACAGTTGGGTAGCTTCTGTGTTCTTTGAAGACCATCATGAACTGCCATGAATTAATGGCTGAAACAATGTCCCCCAAAAGATTATTTGTATTTCCTCATGGTACAAGGCATGGCATAATTCTACAGTTCCTAGAGTGACCAATTTTCTTCCTTTCTTACTTGGGGAAAATATCCCCTTCTTTTAGCAGTCACTTTTTTTGAGGTTTTATAACAGCTGCATAGGGCTACAGCTTCCAGAATAAGCAGACAGCAAAGCTGAGGATACTGAGGGTAATAGACTCAACATATCAACAAACTGGCAGCTTTGTGACTATGGGAAGTATTTTACATAGAATGTCTCCTGGAAATTCAGCAGATAGCAGTATCTGACTAATCTTGCCTGGGCTTGGAAGTCAAGTAAGGTACTGGTGGGAGACTAGAGGGAACGTCCAGAGATAAATCCAGATTGGGACATTAGCAAAACAGCCTGAAGAAGGCAATGGCAAGCAGTGTTTTTACTCTTGCCAAGACTACGTCAATGTGATCACGAGGTCTTGAGCACAACTCAAAGCTGTCTTTTACCTTTTTGATAGGACCAGTTGGATGAGATAGACTTATGATCTTCCTGGGTTTCAGTCATATTCAATTCTTCTTCCTTTTTAACAGGTTTCTTTGGGTTTGTCATACTCTCCATCATCCTGGTGCCCATGTACTTCATACCTGGGGGCAGTTTCAGCGGTAGCCCACGGCAGGTACTGGAAGATGCTATAGATGCCTTCTGCCAGATTGGCCATCTGCCACTTATTGCTGTAGCCCTGCTGGGCAATATGAGCAGCATTGCCTTCTTCAACTTTGCTGGCATCAGTGTCACAAAAGAGATCAGCGCCACCACCCGGATGGTACTTGATAGCTTGCGCACCATTGTCATCTGGGTTGTCAGCCTGGCCATTGGCTGGGAGGTCTTTCATGGACTGCAGATCCTGGGTTTCCTTATCCTTCTCATTGGAGCTGCCCTTTATAATGAACTGCACCAGCCCCTCCTTGCTCGACTGCCCTGGAGGAGGCCACCAGCAGGGGTTGCAGTGAGAGATGCTGATGGAGAAGGTCTGCTGGCCACAGATGAGCTTTCCATTAATGGAGACAGTTGATGGTAATGGAACTCTTACTTCTGCACCACCACTTAGGACCTTTTATTGAATGAATTGGCCTGTATTGCTGGGAGATCAGGCTAAAAACACTCAACTGGTTTCAAGATCTGCTTTGTAGCTTTGGGGATGCTTTGTTTAACTTTAAACATCTGGATGGCTCTCCATTATTTCATTCTTCTGCCTTTTACTGTAGGAAGTGCGGGGGGGGGGTGTTACCCTTTCTCTAGCAACCACAGAGTGGAGATCTGCTGCTGCTAAGCAGCCCTGAAGTGGTTATGGGCTCTCTCCTGGGGTTGCTTGGAAGCCATCTAAAGCATTGCTCCGTCTTTCTTCATCAGCATTTTGGGATGGGGACAGTGGACGTAATTGGAAAGATTTTCTGGGAACCTTATAGTTCCTCAGCTGTACCATCTGCCTTGTGGGTACCTGTCACTTTATTGTTTATCTTCTGTTAAAATAACATCACAAAGCAATTGGAGGAGGACCTTTGCGTATCCCCAGTAGTCCAGCCTGCATAAAGGATACTCTCATACTTCTGCCAAGTAGAATCTTGTCTACTCCATTTTAAAAAGACAAGTGCCAGTGACCATCTTTCCCTGATATGCCATTTTCATCATTTCTCATTCTCATTACTCTGCGGGATCCAATCTCAGTTGGTCATCAGAGGCTTTGTCTTCCAAACTTTTGGACTCCTGCTGGAGCCCATTCTGGAAAGAGAGAAGTTCCCTGAAGATGGACTCCATCCTCAGGAAACATCTGAGTTCCTCCCTATGAGTCTCCCTTTGAGTCCGAAAGCTTGGAAGACGAAACCTGTGGTCCAGATGACCAACTCAGATTGGATCCTGGGACACGAATATTTGCCTCCGGCTCCTTTCTCCAAAGTGGCCTTCCCCAACCAGATGACAGGCAAGAGGGGCAATTCAACACATGCAAAAGGGAACAGCAAACTAGAAAAGGTTGCCCTAATCTGCCTGTATACTGTATACCTTGCCTTTTTCTTGACCTTTTAAGAAAGAGCTCTCTAGGGAGGTCTAATGAAGTGCTTTCTGTTTCCCTTTCGTCATGTGAGAAGTTTATTGCTGACCTGGGTCAAAGCTGGCTGTTGAGTAGTAAGATAGGGAGCTGCTTTATTGAGCAGCCTCAGATCAAGGACATGGTGTGCAACAGTTTATCATCTGGGATTACAGTCCAGCATATTTTGCCATATGATACCCAGGATCTGGGATTTAGTAAAGCTGTTCTGGCTGCTAAAGAGAATAGCTGGTCCAAGATCACGCAGTTACACAGTTTGGAAAAAGGGAGCACCAGTTGAGTTACTTATATGTGCCATTTTTTGCTATTTATACTGAAAAGGCCTAGAGTTTAAAGACCAAGTGCCGAGTTTTGTTTTGTTTTGTTTTTTTGTGAAACAGGCCAGCAGTTGGCACAGTTGATGTACTCTTTAATATCTGTATACTTATCCACACATGTCTGAGCAGCAATAAGGAAATAGGGACTTTTAGAAAAACAGTGACTCATTTCCAGACTATTGCTATTTCCAGAGATGCTACTGGCCTGCCATCTGAAAGAAAGCCCATGCATCCTGATCAACTGTGGCCTGCTGATGGATTTTAGGAGTGCACAGAAAGTGCCTTCTTTTAAAGGACACTCTAGGTGTACTTGAGATCAGTTGTCCAGGTATCAGCAACCCCTCTCTGCTTGACAGCTTCCCTAAGCGCTGAGCAGATCTTGCCCATGGGCCCTCGATGACATTGTTAAGTGATTGGGACATGGAATGGAGGTAACAGTTGGAGTTCTCCTGGTTGGGAGATACTAAACAAGAATGCAGTTTTGTAACCAATAAAATACTTTCTGATCAGAAGCGCTTTTATGTCTGTTTAAGTTGAAATTTATTTTTGCGTGGGGTTTTAAAATAATGTTTTATCAGCACAGCTGTCCTGAAGTCTCTCCAGGAATGGCTGGGGATGGGTCTCAGAGCGGTAGCTAAATGAAGAAAACTGTGATATGAAAAGGTAACTAGGCATCAGACAGCAATAATCAAATGGCAATACATGAACATGTTCACATGCAATAGGGTTTGGATGTAAGCCAGCATAAAGTGTTGGTACACAAGTTCCTGATGGGTTGTCCCAAAGGTGCTTTTTTTCAATAGGCAACTGGACTTTCTGGTTTTTCTTCGATGATGTTTTGCTTTTCATCCCAGAAGCATCTTCAGCTCAGAGAAAAATAAAAGAAAATCAGAAAAATCAGAAAGTCCAGTTGCCTCTTGAAAAAAGCACCTTTATAGTTCCTGATGGATTGTTTAGTTTTTTTAAAAAAAGATTTTAAGTCCTTCATGTTTAAAAAATATAATTGATTTTTCATGGGTTAGACTTACTGACAATCTTATTTATGTCTTACTTCCTCTTTAAAATTCAGACTGATAGATCTGTAGCTTTGCACATACATATTTTCATAATCTGGCCTTTAGGTAAGTCTGTTGCTAAACATTTAATCCTCCTTCTAATGAGCACTAGATAACTTAATCCTGGGAAAGTGCAGAACTGTGGCTTGCTTGAGTTCCTGGTGATGTAAGAAGCATCAGATCAGGGAAGACTGAACGTGTGTATTACAAGTATCCTCCAAATGAAAATTTCAATAAATGGAAAGTAATATAACCATAAATTAGGCGCAGCAATACAATGAACTATTTAGCCAAGCTGCAAAGATGAAGTGGGCCAATGATTCTAGAGGGAAATATTGATGTTGGCCCCTGTCTGATATGTTAAAGATACTTACAAAGGAAGATAGTATACTGCAAAGCAAAATGCCAATGACAGTATAATTCTAATTTACCATAATTTCTCTATTTCACAAAGAGCATTCTAGGAAAATTGGGTGACTGCAACTAGTGCTTTATTCAAATAGATGCATACTTACTTTATGTGTTATTCCTGAACCTGTTCACCTGGCAGCCAACCACTAAACTTAGAAAAGCATTCAAGAAAAAACATACTCTTACGATTGGCCTGTTTGACAAATTTATTTTATTTATTAAATTTGTATGCTACCCATCTCACTGACAAGGGACTCTGTTTATGAAAAGTGCAGTGTCTCCCATTAAGCAAGCCAACAGATGGTTATATTACTTTCATTCATTGAAAGTTTTCATTTGGCAGGAGGACTATAATATACAAGCTCACCTTCCCTGATTTGATGCCTTTCAAACAGGATGAATTACATTCTTCATGGCTCTTGGCCATTACTCTCCGAATATGGTTGGAGAAGGTGGTGATCGTAGCTACAATCTGAGTCAAAGGAAGAACCAAACAAGGAAACTCCTTTCTCCAATCACCTAGGGGGCATATTCCAATGTATTTGGAAAGAGCTGCGGTGGCACAGTGGTTAGAATGCAGGACTGCTGGCTACTTCTGCTGATCACTGGCTGCTCGCAATTTGGCAGTTCGGGTCTCACCAGCTCAAGGTTGATTCAGCCTTTCATCCTTCCAAGGTAGGTAAAATAAGGACCCAGATTGTTGTGGGAAATATGCTGACTCTTTAAACCGCTTAGAGAGGGCTGTAAAGCACTATGAAACGGTATATAGCTAAGTGCTATTGCTATTTGTAAATCCCTAAATCTTTGCAAGACTGTTGTCAACCTGCTGAGATGGCAGAATCTGTTATTTTCTGCAGGAGCAAATCCCTGACTATAACAGTCTGAAATTGTAAAGCTTTTGTGTCAGCCTGGACATAACTAATTAATTTTTGCAACCTTCTATATTTCTGAGGGTTGCATGAACCAGGATCCAGGATTTTTATATAGAAGGCAACTCTAATGTGAAAAGACTATTGCTTCTTTTTTCCTGAGTTTTAAGATATATAGATAGATAGTCCTCAACTTACAACGGTTCATTTGGTAACCTTTCAAAGTTTACAGTGGCCTTAAAAAATGATTTCTGATCATTTTTCACATGACCTTTGTAGCATCTCCATTATCATGTGATCAAAATTAATGGTTCGGACTTCTAACTGTTGCTATGTCCCAAGATCATGAGATCATCTTTTGCAACATTTTAACAAGCAAAATCAATGGGGAAATTTAAAGTCACTTAACAATTGTGTTACTAATTTATGAACAATGATTCACTTAACAACTGTGGCAAGAAAGGTCATAAAATGGGGCAAAACTCACAACAGAAATTTAGAGCTCAGGTGTGGTTGTAAGTCAAGGACTACCTGTACTACAGCCTGGAGAAGCTTTTCAATTCAAATTGATAGCAGAATTCAGTAATCATAGTCAGATTGTGGTGCCGGAGGCAGAAAAAGAAGGCTTAGAAACCTTAATTGCCTTAGCCACCCAGTATCTCTAATTTATTTTGGAAGAAAGAATCATTTCTGATCTTTTACAATGGAGCAAAGAAAACAGGGGAATTTCCAGAAACGTGGGAGAGATTCTTAAAAAGAAGTGGCATTTATGTTTCTATTTCCTGTTATTCTTTCTTTTTATAAATTGGTGATTTGAGCTTATTTGCCAAAAGACTTCTTTTCTTTAAAAGTAAACATATTTTAGAAATATTTCTGCAGTGACCGCATGCAAAAATCATGTTATTTCTGGAAAATTGTCGCCCAGCCATCCATATACGCCAAAAGATATGGAAGAAAATATATACTAATGTTTCTTTGGGAAGATCCTCCACAAAGATTGTATACTGTTATTTAATCATACTGTCTCCTAAGGCTTATCCTGCAGTTTTTCCTGCTCCAAAAGGGAAGTTTTCCTGATTTCTGAAGTGGCAAAGTTGTGTTTGGGCTCCAAACCTATGCAGTGCTAGACCTGGTTAATATTTGGATAGGAGACTAGCAGAAAATCCCAATGCTATCATCTCCACTGATAATTCAAAAAGAATCATGCAAGAAAAATCATTTCTATGTTGTAGCTAAGACAACCCAGAAGTTGAGTGCAATTCAAAGAAGCTTTGACTTGACTTCTCAGAAATCTCTCTTTAATGTTGCTCCCCATATCCCAGCAATGACAACAAGACTGGAATGTGCCTTTTGGAGCATACACAAAGATTTTTGAATTAAGAGAGTGCGCTCATTTTCTTTTTGATCTTTTAAACATGTATGGAAAAAGGATTTTTCTTAAGCAAAATTTTAAAAAGTGTGACTTTGTGGGAGTTTAAAACATTGAGAATCGGACACAAATGCCCCAGTTCCCCCTGAGAGTATTTGGGAGTGGGGTGCTTCAACAGGTAAGGTCACTTTCCCTTTCAGGATGTGTTGCAGCACAGCTCTAGCTCTCATCTACAGTCAACCTAACAGTGACTTTTGTTATGGGGATTTTCCTGACCCCTTGACAGCTGAAATGCCTTAAGTATGATGGGCTTAGTATTTTTCTTAGCTGACATTGGTGTCCCACTTCTGAGAGCCGTCATCTTTCTTCTGCCCCAATGTCAACTTTTGGAAATCAAAGAGAAATTCTGCACCCCAAAATAAGTGGCCTTGAAAGACAAGGACAAGGGCAATCATAGTGTTTTGTGAACCTTTTCTGCACTGCAGCATTGTAAGTAATATTTCTCATTCACTCACTCACTCACTCCCCTTCTCCCTCTCCTTCTCCCTGTGTGCATCTACCTTCAAGTCAGTCAGATTTCTGCCAGCTGCCTGGATTAGTCCCAGCAGTTTTCTTTGGAAGTGGTTTGCTGTTGCCCCCGACTAGGGCTGAGAGAGAGTGGCTGGCCCAGAGTTGCCAATTGCCCTTATGCTTAATAAGGGACTAGAACTCATGCCCTCCAGTTTCTAGCTGGTGCCTTATCCACTACACCAAACTGGTTGCCCTTCATAGACTACAGTTCACATAAGGAGTTAACACATGAAGCGGCCTTGAAGTAAACCAGAGTATTTGCAGCAAGAGAACGGTATGAATTCAAGCTGCCCTTTGGCTTTAAAGAGCTCATCACCATCCTTTTCCATTGCATAGCAGGCAATATAACATCTTTTTAGGGGTTTATGAACACTCGACTTGCGAATGAGTTTTAATCCAATTGGAGAGAACCTGCAGCAATTCTCTCCAATACACAATTCTTTAAACCCATTAGATTTATACTTCAGCAAACTATATCCTATTTCATCTATTGGGTGAGATGTTGTATAGAGCTTCCTTCCTACGGGATTGGAGGGAAGGATGTGAGGAATAATAAATACAGAAAGTACAGGACAGTAGCATTTTAAGTTGCTTGCAACGTCCATGCCTGTGGACAATAAACATTCTGGGTGAGACAATTACCATTTCCAAGTTGGAACAAAAGAAAAAAAAATCTGACTCATCCCAACCTCATTAATTGTAACTCAGTGGTAAATACTTTTTGACAATTTGTTTTTCACAAAAATCCTTTTAGTACAAACCACTCAATGTAAACAGCTTTTTCTAGAACCTATTTCCAGATCCACCTACATCTAATCACTGAAAACTGGCTGCATGAACATCCAGGAAAAAAGACACATGTGTCATGACACACATGATGCAACTTGTGCGCTTACAGAAGTTCCATTGTCATTTCATAATTGTGACTTTTGTGTGAAGTCACAATATCCATATCATTTTGACATTATTACTGTTGACCCCTAATCATCCAACCATTCTTAGGGATATATGATGAGCATCATTGGTATTCCAGGAACAGATGAAACTGGAGTTCCCCAAGGCTCCCCCGAAATTACTTGAGGCATTCTTGCAATTGTGAATTTGGCCTAGAAAATTCCTCAAAAACCTTATAATGCTGCAGAGGTTTGAACTGTATGGCCACGATTAAGCTAGTCTGTGTGTTTTGAAGGCGGTACTAGGATAATTAGCAAGGAGAAAGAAGGAATACAAAGCTCTGCATTGTGTCACAGTGTTTTTCTCTCAAATGGACAAGATGGGGCAGGAGATTAGCAGACAATGGACTTTTGTCTCAGATATCCTGACCAACCATTTATACAGTTCATGCCTGGAACCCATTGCCCCAGGTGCATGAAACTTCTTTATGTCATCATCCAGCCCTTCTCCCCAACTCCAAATCCCATTTCTTCTCTCACTCAATCCACAGAGCATTTTTTCAAGCATTGGGCCTAGAACCTTTTATTTCATTTTGTGCATCTGTAATGACCCAGCAGCAAAAATAGGGCAGGGAATACAGTGTAAACTACAAAGGCGGATAGGTTGGGCTTGGTGGGTGAAGCTCCCTTGTGGCGCTGTGAGAGCACTGAGGCAGAAAGGCATGGAAGCCAAAAGGGCTATGGCTCCTCTCGCTCTCCCTTGTCATAGCCTGAAATCCAGAATGCAGGCAGGGTTATTCTCTGTTGGATAAAAGAAAGAAAGAATGTATGATTCCAGAACCAAAAGGAATTTCCTAATGCTAGGACAGACCATCAAGTAACAACGTGAGACAAAGTATGGAGACTTGTAAGAATTAAATGTGTTTGTGTAAAATGTGTGTAAAATGGCACCCCCACAGTTACTGATAGGTTCAACACTTATCCTATGCAAGTAGTCCTCAGTTAATGGCTGCCCTGTCTAGTGATTATTCAAACTTATGATGGCACCGAAACAATAATTATACCATTTGTCTTCAAGGTTGCGGTTGTTGTAACATCCCTGCAGATCAATATTTATGAGCTTCAGAGACGACTTCCAACAAGCAAAGTTGATGGAGAAACCACTACCAAAGTGCAAGCTGCAGTCATCAGGATTTTATACTTAATGATCACAGGTAATTTGTTTAACAACCACAGAAGAACTGACGTAAGTCCAGTGCAATCACATGATTCATTTAAAAATTGTGTGCCATGAGGTATCTATCCCAATTGTAGTTGTTAACTGAGGACTATCTGTATAGCACAGGAGATTAGCTGCCACTTTGTACAAATCCAGAGTCTCCGTCCCAAACAATCATCAATTTGGAGATCTAGAAATATTATTACTTTGTCTCATCCCAAATGCACACGTATTTAGTCTTCCTGGATAAAAAGTAAGTGTATATCTCATTGAACATGAAGTCTGCAAGTTGAACATTGAAAAAGAGGAGGCTAGGACTTATCTTTTGTTCTTATAGACTCTAATTTTGTTTTCTTAAAAACATCCTGATCCAAAAAGGTTCCCATGCGCTTCCTATGGATTTCCTTCAAATTAATGATATTTTAGGATACTATAGATTTTCGTGTCCTTAAGACTTCAAGATCTATCAGGACTCCAATTCTAAATTGGCCACTGATGGCAGGCATTTAAATAAAATGTCCCAAAGGTGCTTTTTCAAGAGGCAACTGGACTTTTTTCAAAAGACATTTCAATTCTCATCCAAGAAGCGAAACATCATCGAAGAAAAACCAGAAAGTCCAGTTGCCTCTTGAAAAAGTACCTTGGGGACAACCATGACCTGGATGACTTGAGGTTCTCCATAGATATTTAAATGAAATTTTAACGTCCTTTATGGACAAAAGCAACTATGGAAGATTTCAATTTTCTTGCTTCTATTTGTCCCTCACAGAAAATATTTCTACTAACTATCCCAACATAGTTCTCTCAAGAAAATAAGCCACTGAGATCGTCTCTTGCAGTCTGAAGTGGTACAGCCCACTTTATATAAGACCAGCCATAGAAGAAATTATACTAGATCAATGATCTTAAATGGATGTGGTCATTTTCCATATAGCTGAGCTCAAGAGACTACCCCAACTCTGACTGCATCTCCCCAGCTCCACACTTACACTTTATTGTCCTTGAAATCACGCAGGGCGTCCCTGGCCACTATATCCATGAATGTGTCATCATCCAAAGGAATGCTTCCTGGCACAGTCAAGGAGAAGGGCTCAGAATCAAAGACCTGGACAGTCACTTGAGTGTCAGTAGTTTGGGATGTGCCTTCTGGACTGGAAGATTTCACCTTAAAAGAGGAGGACAAAACATTACCAGTGCCTGAACCTATCAAAAAGATAGTTGTTTCTAATGGAGAGAAAAAGTTTTGTCGTCCACCACTCACCCACACCAGCCTATGAACACGAAACAGAACAAGTAGAGAGATATATAAATGCAGTTCCTCTCTTTTTATTCAAGCAGAATTCCTAAGCTTCTTTGGATAAATCAGCAGTTCTTAAAAACAATCTTGCAATCCAAGATGTACCTCTCTACACCAATGAAATAATATATCCAAGCAGGTATAAGCTGCCCATTTGCTACACCTTGTGCAAGGGTATATACTGAAAATACCCCCAAGCATTAGAAGGAAGGATGCTCAGAAGCAAGCTTTCTCAGTAGTAGTTCCCATTCTGGAATACCCTGTCTTCCATCTCTGATATCAGGATGGCCACCTCCTTCCTGCTGCCATTTTGGTGCTGTATTCTCTTCCAGCAAACCTTCAAAGCAGAAGACGCTATCATCTAATAGGAGGCAACTTATCAGAAGGGAAAGAGTTGGGATGCTGTATGATACTAACTTACTGATGTTTTTACAATGCAGTTGGAAGCTAACTAGAATTGGCAAATAAACATCATACTAATGTATGTAAACAAATATGCTTAAAGATGCAAATTGAAGACTTAATGGCTACATTCACACATTAATGTTAGTTAAAATGTTTGTAGCTTAGTTTGTGTGCACCCAGCTATTTGTCTACTTTATAACTTAATGGACTTCACAAAACCAGTGAAGGGGCTAAGTCAGCAATCAAATTAAGCAAGTGAGAGAAATGCAGTTGATAGCCTACCGTGATAACCTTCAGAAGCTGGTCATTCCGAGTGCGATTGGCTAGCTGAGATACCCAACCAAATTGTTGGTTGAGCTGATCCAGGATGGCTGTGGTGTTGAGCATTTCTTCCTGGAAAGCCTTGAGGATTTCATCATATCTCTGACTAAATCGTACAGCCAATCGCAGAGCATCTTCAAAGCGTTCCTTAATTTTTCTCTGATCTCGATCTGTCTGGGAGCAATCTGTATGGATTTGAGGAAGATAGAGAGAGAAAAGAAATCCAGAAAAGAAAAAAGTGAAGACTTCCTAATGTGACTGTAGGGACAGGCCATACAGGTGGTCTCAGAAATGGTACAGGATTGGTTTTGCCACTGCCTTCTTCCAGGATGTTTTGTTGACTTCTCAGTTCTGGGATCTTCAGGTGATCTACCATTCAAGGACAAAGAAGGCCTGATCTGGCCTAGCTTCTTCAGGTTGGTCAAGGCTGGTTGGCTATGAGCTTCTCCTGCTGTGACACTTGCAAATACTGTGACACTTGCAAAATACTTCATGAAGTCACCATTATTGTATTTTCAACTACAACTAGAAATGTATTTCATCCATGCATTCAATTTCTACAGCGACCCATCTCAGTCAATGATTTGAAAAGTTGGATATATGTTAAAAATAGCATCATCATAACAGTTCTATTCACATTCTATGTTTAACTAAATCAGCTACAATTACAGGTAGCTGCATTCATGCAGCATATTAAATTTTGTTCATTTTAAGTGTTTAGGACATTTAGGGCATTATGTGAATCCAGCTCCATTAGATTGATTTATAAGTAATGTAGAGTATGAATTAATTCAGTAACTAGAACAAGAGAGTTCCATGAACACAACCCAAAAGTCATGTTGGCAAAAGGAAACAAGTTACACACAATCTAAATTAGGGACTACCTGTACATGCTGGTTGCCAAGCACAAGTTTTGATCTTGGGATTGTGGGAATGTTATGAAAGTTGTAAGTATGAGGATCAGTCATAAGTCAGTTTTTTCAATGGCCAGTGTTACTTCAAATGATCACTAAATGAATGAGTGTTAAGCACTAAATGCACAACATATTGCCTTTAATAGCAATAGCATTTAGACTTATATACTGTTTTATAGTGCTTTTATAGCCCTCTCCAAGCACTTTACAGAGTCAGAATATTGTCTTCAACAATCTGAGTCGTTTTACCAAGCTTGGAAAGATGGAAGGCCAAGTCAACCTTGAACCGGTCAGGATCGAATTCAGACTGTGGGCCGAGTCAGCCTGCAATACTGCACTCTAACTACTGTGCCACCACGGCTTTTAATAAATCATTTTAATAAATGATCCCATCAAACCATGCTGCAAATAAAGGTTTCCGTCTTCCATTTCACCATCTTCCACTTACCTACAGCCAGGATTGCCTGGCATTTGTCGCATTTTTCCTTCATTTTCAGGCAGCCAGCAGAATTGCGACGGATCTCACGGCACACCATCCGGTTGTCATTGTGACCTGGAGTGGCTAACAAAAAGAATGATAGCAGACATCACAACAGATCCCAGTTTTGCCAGCGGTATTAAGTCACAAGCCAACATTGTTAATAAAGCCAAGAATTACTTGAGACCAGAAATCTGGAAGCTGTATCACAACATTCACCTTCTAAAATATACCCTTTGGACACGATTTGGAGTTGACAGAATGAAGACATCAAACTGCTCTTGACAGCCTGAGCAGCAAAGCACAGTGGCAACATTAGAGAGGCTTACCTTTCCATGTTGGAAATTGGGGAGGGAGGAATGGGGGGGGGGGAAACAGAGCTCCTTGCTAATCATTACCATCAAATTGCCAAATGAGTTTGTCCTATGACAAATAAAAAAAACTAAGCCTAAGTTTGGAGGTGAACAAGGGGCTTACTGTGAATATGAACCAAGCAAGTATTTCCCCAATCCTTAGGAATACGCTAGGTACCAAAAACTAGATCTCCCTTTTACGCCCAGTAAAACTTTTTTGTATAAGTCAGAGGTCTCCAAACTTGGCAACTTTAAGACTTGTGGACTTCAACTCCCAGAATTCTCTATGCTGGCTGAAGAATTCTGGGAGTTGAAGTCCACAAGTCTTAAAGTTGCCACGTTTTTTGAGGGGGGCTGGTATAACTGGAGGGAGTAGGCAGGCAAATATAGGTGTTTGAAAGAGCTCCAGTGGCCAGGCTCACTCTGCAGCCCAGGATCTCAGCTTACCTGTTGGGATTTGATCAAAAGAAAACCCAGGGATTCCTCCTAGACCTGGCTGGTCCCACTCCATGGCTTTCTGAGCATCTTCAAAGAAATGCTGGCTCATCTCATAGAAGGGCTGGAAAATCTGGTAGAAACCTTGATGGGGGTGGTAATTGCTGAAGAACTGAGAGAAAGGGCGCGTATTCCTGGCTACACGGGAATGGGTGAATGGGATACGAATGCTGTGGAAGCTATCCTGGAAACCACCGAATGGCCACTGCAAGAAGGGGGAGAATTGCCCATAGACCTGACTGCTCTCTTGGAAGAGGTCATCCACGCCATCTTCCACTAGACCGTAGCGCTCCTCAAGATCATCCAACTTCCGGCCCTGTTCTTCATCTACATCCATCAAGGAGTCGATGCGTTCCCCATTCACCCAAATGGAGAAGGGAGAGGAGTGGTTCAGGAACTCTTCCAGCTGAAGGAAAAAATATGAAAACTTGAGATCCCTCCAATTGGAAGCCTACTGGCTATTGTAATTAGAAAATAAACAATTAGCTGCCCAAAAAAAGGAATATGGTAAGAATTCGCAAGCTAACCAAGAGAGGCACTATCAGAACTGTCTGAAAAGCTTCCATAGGTCATAACGCCATGCCCTTAAGTTTAGTTTAGTTTACTTTATTGTCATTGCACCTCATACAATGAAATCAAACACCATCTTCAGTGCACATCATGACCATGAAAATAAACACAAACACATATCCTTCACACTCCACACATTGAACCGGAAACCCCTGACCACACCAACACTGCACTATACAGCAGAATTCAAAAGAGCTACTGCCCTGGCATAGAAGCTGTTTTTCAGCCTATTTTTCCTTGTTTTTATTATTCTGTACCATCTGCCAGATGGTAATAGTTCAAAAAAAGGTGCCCAGATGAGATGGATCTTTGAGAATGTTTTGAACTTTCTTAAGGCACCAGGACCTATAAAGCTCTTCCAAAGAGGGGAGAGGGCAACCAATGATCTTCTGGGCAATGATGTTAACCCTCTGGAATGTGCTTTCCTATCTTCCACTGTGCATTTGGCAAACCATGCCAAGGAGCAGTAAGTTATGATACTCTCTATGGTGCAGCAGTAGAAGGTCACCAGCAGTTTTTCATTCAGTTGTTGTTTTCTGAGAAGACTCAGATAGTATAATCTCTGCTTGGCCCTTTTGACCAGTGCTGCAATGTGAGCGCCCCAGGTCAGGTCCTCTTTTACGGTAACACCCAGAAACTTAAAACTGGCCACTTGGTCTACTCAGTCTCCACTGATAAGCAAGGGCTGGGTGTCTGAACTGTTCCTTCTATAGTCCACTATAAGCTCCTTGGTCTTATTGGTATTGAGGACCAAGTTATTGTCTCCACACCACGAAAGCAACCGGTCCACCTCATCTCCATAGGCAGACTCATCCCCCCCGGACATGAGTCCCACCACTGTTGTATCATCTGCAAATTTAAAAAGACCAGAGTCATCCATAATTTCACCCTATCCATTTATTTGAAGAATCAATTTAAGTTTTTAAATTCAAGATCAACATTCCTTAAATTGGTGGCCAGATGTACTGGACAAGTTCTATTATCCCCAAGCAGTAGTTAGTGGGAGTTGTGATGCAGACCTTAAACAGGATCAGGTTGGAAAAAGCTTAACTCAAATACTTTTAAGAGATCTCTCTTCCATCCTGAGCATTCAGTTCAACACCCGATGATCTGATCTGTAACCTGCTTCCAACAAAGGAGAATGAAGAATAAAGAGTTTCCACCAGAATGTGATTAAGTTCATTTAGGAGAATTTGAAGAGCCAAGAAATTGAGCTTATGCCCTTATTTGAGAAGGCAAACAATTTATTTGATGTACAGGGTTTCACTTTCCTATACAGCTGGCTGTAGACCTACTTGTATGATTGAGCAGGTGGTGCCAAAGTTTGGGTGATCTGAGATCATTTAAGGCAGGGGTTTCATTAAAAATCCTGAGCTCCCAACTTTTCAAACATACTTAATCTTTGCCTAATTTGGAGTGTGCTCTTGAATGTGGATCCTTCAGTCCCCTGAATCCCCAAAACTGTGGTTATCCAAAGGTCAAGGGCAAACAAGCAACATCACATAGCTCACTCACCTGCCTGCCAACCAGGCCAGCACCGCTATGGCATGTCCGAGTATAGAACTTCATGCAGGTGTGCTTCAGGCATGGCTTGCATTCTTCCCAGAGGGCCAGCATAGTGTCATTGCACACTTCCTGTTCATTCAGTTCCTTCTCCATATCCTTCGCAAGGAGGATAGCTTCCTGCAGAAGAAGCAGAGGAATTAGGACTTTCCTAAAGGGCCAGCAATAAAATGAGAGGAGCTAGAACTGGAATGGAAGGCAGTGGAAAAGGAAGAAAGACCAAGACATTAAGAGGAAATGGAAGGAGCAGGTGAGTTTCCTTCAGTTTCAACATGTCTCAAAGATGCTTTTTCAAGAGGCAACTGGACTTTCTGGTTTTTTTTTGAAGATGTTTCATTTCTCATCCAAGAAGCTTCTTCGAAGAAAAAGTAGAAAGTCCAGTTGCCTCTTGAAAAAGCACCTTTGGGACAACCATGACTTGGATGACTGAGAACCTCAGACATTCAGTTTCAACAATTAGGTGCAAGACTCAAGGGGGTTAGGAAAAAAAAATCCTAATTCCTTGGAGCATTTGCACCCTGCTTTTACATGATATAAGAGCCAATAGGCAACAGGGGTGGGGAGTGTCTCACATCCAAAGGAGATTATGATGGTGAAAGTAGCAACTGGATGAGCAGCAGACGAAGAGGATCAATGAGCAATGAGCCAGGAAAAGGACTGGGGAACATCTGCAGTGAACTGATGAGATTCCAGGACAAACAGCTGGGAGAAGAGGCTGTCTTGACAGAAGCAAGCCACCACCAGTAAAAGAAAACCATGGAATAAGGTAGCCCTGACATCCATACAGAGCCTGGGTTCATCAATGTGCTTAACAAGGTTGTTGAAAGACTTTTCAATTATTTTAAGGTAACATGCTACACTTGGCTACCTTTTTAATGGATTGGCATGCCATGTGAACCTAGCTCATGTTGTTAGTTGATTTTTCATTGTAATATGCAAACCCAGAAAATGGGTTAATTCAAGTTAAATGTGTCATGATAAGGATAGAACACCAATGCAAGTTCATAAAATTTAAAAAAAAAAAACCTCTTCCTGCTGACATGCATACTTAATGCCCAAATAAAGGGAAAGAAACTACTTGGTGCACACCATGTCAGAGAGCGGGACTAGCTCCATAGCCTCCCTCTCACTATTTTTCCTTATAAACACGCCACAAGATAGTTGTCGAGTCTTTCGCAGCTTGGTGCCCTCCAGATAATGACAGCAACTGCTGTTGCAACTTAAATTGCAATCATTTCCTGTGAATATTAAGCTGAAGAAAGCTGAGCTAGTCATTTCATAGCAATAGTTCTACTCCCCACTGAAAATGTATCTAAAGCCTGTGAGAGTTGCAAGATGGTAGATCATGGAGAAGAATTTGAGGATCTAGGATAGGCTGGGGACAGAACTCCCTTGCCTGTTTTTTGAATGTCAAAGAAATAAGACTTTCGAACTAGCTGAGGGAAACAATCACAACATCTCAGAAAGTCTGACGCCAACAGACCTCCTTCTTCTTCTTTGTGTCTTCCAAGCTACTCAAGATCTCCTGGTGGTCATTGCTCGTCTGTTCCATCAATAACTTCATCTGGCGGACACCATTGATAGCGTTTTCCAGCTCTCCGTCAATGTACCGACTTCCTTTTTCAGACATTCCTGTGAGAGGAAAATGGGGGGGAGGAGGGGAGAAGGCCACATCAGCGTAATTCTGATACGCTATTTCCCAGTGCACAATATTAACTAACAGACAGATGGAATTTTTCAGGTACTATAAAATAAAATAGAAAGCAAGAACATAACAAGAGAAGCGATTACTTTACAGCACTTAGTTCCTGGGTGATTGGACTTTTAAACTGACCTGTAAGGTTTAATATATATTACTCAACAATTTACATATGCAACCTGTGATATTTTGTATGTTACACTGATATGATTCATGTACTATTAGCATACTCCATATTAAAATGTAATGACACAAGCCAGAGCCATCCATATATGCAAAGAGTCAGAGGTAAGTTCTGTGGTATTTCTACTATAGAGACAGATGAGGGAGGCCAATACATTGTTCAGATACATGTTACTGAAAGCCATCAATAGGGATCTGTCATATTTTGAGTTTTTGAAAATCAAACATTGCTTTGGGGAACTATATTAAAAACTCATTCCATAAATACTATACAGCTGGAGCTAGCTTCCCCAAAGTGGTGCCCTTCAGATCCACTAGCATGGAAAGTCCAGGAATCAGCAGCAAATAGGATCAAGAGCTATTGTTCTCCTTTGCTTCCCTCCCTTCAACTCTGCATCGATCAGACAAACACTTGTTACAGTGCCAAGATCAAGAGAAGTCATTGTTCCTTTCTATTCTGCATTGGTCAGACTGCACTTGGAATACCGGGTCTAGTTCCAGGCAACTCATTTTAGGAGGGGCTCTGACAAACTGGAGTGCAGCCAAAGGACAACAACAATCTAATTAATAAACAGTCCTGGAAGCTTAAATGTATGGAGGTATGGTTGAAGGTACTGGATATAATTAAGCAAAGACTGTATGAGTTAAGATAGGTTTCCATAAAGTACAGTTTCTGCAACGTTGTTTTTCAACCTTGGTCATTTTAAGATAAGAAACAAGCATAGCTTTGTGCAACTTTAAGATGAACTTGAACTTCCAGAATTCCCCAGCCAGCTAATCTTAAAGTTGCCAAGGTTGAGAAACAATGATCTGCAGCAACTTTTATCACAAAGAAGACAGGGAAGAATCTTTCAGATATTTTCCAGAAAAACGTGGCAAGAACAATGAATTTAAAAATATGGAAACCAACTTTGCATGCACATCAGGAAAAAAGAAACCTAATGGTAGATATGTTCAACCATGGAAATGTCAGCTTCAGGATGTGGTGGATCTCTTTCACTTGTTGTTTGAGAGCAGATTCCTGCACTGAGCAGACTTCCCATCACAACAGCACTTAGGAATTAAATCATGCAGCATTATTCTTGGAAAATGTATTGCTTCTGTTTTTTTTTAAATTTGCCAACAATAAGAAATAAAAGACAAGTGAACAATCTTCTGTTCATCCAAGAATACCAAATGAAGCCCAGATCTTCCCTAGGCAATCCTGACAGATGATGCAGCAAGAAAATGAGAAAAAAGGAGAACATTTCAAATGAAGTGTTTACAGAGAAATGGGTGATGTTTCGAGAGACCCATCAGAGTAGGGCTAGAGAACCATCCAATTCTTGGACAACCCTGGCTAACCACCAGGTTACAAGTGACATGAGGCAGCTTTCTAGCAGCAGCATTAAGCAGGCCTCCAAGCAAATGTCACAAGAGGAGAAAGTAGAAGCGTAAGAAAAACAGAAAAGTGTGACATGAATTTCCAGTTGCTCATCTGGAAAATGATTAGACTGTGTTAATGCATGTTTCTTCTTCCCCTTTTCTCATTCTTTCTCAGGATTCTGTGAGTTACAATCAATGCATTATTTCTGTGCCTACTTTCTTGATCCATACTTCAAGGAATATAGAAGTTGTTGTATCAGTAAGAGGAGTGGCATAGAAATTCATTAAATACTTTTTTTTTAAGTTTAGTTTGTCAAGCATGTATGAGAAAACAAGTATAAGTATGAACATAATATATAAACATGCAAGTATAAACAGGTATAAGAATATACATAATAAATGAGTATGAATAAATGGGAACATTAAATGCTGTAAAATGAGAAACAAGCATAACTTTTTACAAACACCAGCATTACTTCAATTGTTTCAACTGTTTTATACTGATCAGCTTATAAAGAGAGAGGCCCACAAACGCCAAATATTTAAGCGGGGATTTGTTTATGGATTTTCTAAAAGGTTGATAATCCACATCAGCCTTCCTCAACCTGGTACTGTACCTTCCAGATACATCAGACTACAGCATCCCAGCAACAGCTATGGATGATGGACTGTTACATAAGAAATCCATGATATTTTTAAAAAAACAATTCTGGATTTCTACTTCCCATAAGATAGCAGCATTTAAAGGCTGAATGCAATTATTCTCCACTAGGTCACAGGTATAGATAATCCTCGATTTACGACTACAATTGAGATCAACATTTCTGTTGCTAAGCAAGACATTTGTTAAGTGAATTTTGCCCCATTTTATAGCCTTTTTTTTGCCACAGTTGTTAAGTGAATCATTGCAATTGTTAGTAACACAGTTCTTTAGTGAATCTGGCTTCCCCATTGATTTTGTTTTTCAAAAGGCCGCAAAAGGTGATCATGTGATCCTGGGACACTGCAATTGTCATAAATACAAGTCAATTGCCAACTGTCTGAATGTTGATCACGTGACCATGCAAAAGTCATGTGAGAAATGGTCACAAGTCACTTTTTTCAGTGTCATCGTAACTTTGAACGGTCACTAAATGAACTGTGTAAGTTGAGGACTACCTGTATATTTAAAGATGTAGAAAAATATAGTTTGTCCAAAATTCATCAACCCCACCCAGTGCCTGGCTTGAAAAATGGCTTTATATTTCATTTAGCACCTCCCATTCAAAGTGCTGGGATTTTTAGTTTAACTTTTTTTTCCCACCTAAAACAGACACTGGCATATTCTACAATGAGGAAGTGGACCTGAGCCAGAAGCATGCAAGTCATTTCTTCCCCCTTCCCCTTTATTTTTCGTGGAGCAGAAATGAGAACTTGTGTGTTCTTCTGGGATACACAACTCAGGGCAGGATTATGACTGGTGTTCCTGTTTTCGCATTGCAAGGTTGGCCAAAGTGAATCCACAGCAGATCATCATCAAATTTGTTGAATATTCAACCGCGGGAGTGAAGCCAAAGAAATAGGCTTCACTCTGACTCGCAGTTTAGGTGGCAAAATAGTTCAAGACGATTGGCTAAGCCGCCTGACAGCCCCTATAAAAGGGGAGCTGTCGGATGGAGAGTTTTCTGGGTTGTATTTGTTCTCATAAAGAGTTGAAGTCAAAGATCTGTTTCCGTCTCTTCCATCACCAGCTATTTTACAAAATTGTTTTAAGGGACTGGGCCAGGGGGAGGGGAGTGTGTGGTTATGAAGAGTCCACAGAAGAGAATATCAGAACATTTAATAGAGTAAGTTAGATAGAGAATAGGCCTTTCCATTCAAGTTAAGTTTATATCACCTCCCCATTACACATATCTCCCTTCGGAGTTGCAAGAAGTTGGCAGCATATAAATGTAATAATTAATATTATTCAAATGTAGCCACTATAAATAGCTCCCAATTTCTGAGAGTGTGGCCTTAGATATAGACATAAAATTGCTACTACCTTGACTGCAGCCCTTATAATTTTTTTTCCCTTATAATTCATGGTAATGCATGTTACTTAAATAAAATAAACCATTCAAGTTCATTAAGTCAAAGCCACCTCCGCTTCTTCCATCTGCTTCTCCTAAACAATCCTTCGACCTTTTCAAAAGGTATTATAAACATTTCCTTGCCTTCGCTTGGGGAAATAGACTTGATTGCAAGCCTCTTGCATAAATTTGGCAACGAAGTCAAAACAAATGACAAGGCAGCTTTAATTTTGCCCAAACTAGCTTCAAACTGATGTGAGTCACACTTCTGGGAAGTGACTTCATGACCCAAATGGCTAGTTCTGTAATAGTGTCTTTATAAGCACTGCCAGCAATTTTTCTCTTTTTGCCAGTGTGGGTTCCTGTGGTTCACAAGACAACGTTTTGGCATCTTTTGCAGTTGCAGAAATCATGCACAGTGGACAAGAACCTGGTCCAGCACATCCACTAATTCACTCCAGCCCACCTGGGGTTTCTCAAAAGCTCATAACTGGCTGCAGTTCAAATCCACAAATTCTTTTCCAACCAGGGAAAAAAGCCATCATTTCTAATTAACAGGCATGTACTCACTCTGAAGCTCATTAGGAGGAACAAGACAATGGCCCCCTTGTGAAGAAACCAAGATTCCCAACAATGAGAGCAACAGAGTGGGAATCATTTTCTCAATAGTAGGAAATCCAGATTCCTGCAAAAAGAAAAAGAAAGGAAAATAAAATAGAAGAGCCATATTAGTGTACTAAATAACTGCGACCAGACAACATATCTCATTGATTTTTCTTTAAATATTAGAAACTTGAAATTGAAAATCCTTTGTTTCCTCTGGAGAAATTAAAATTAAAAGCTATGTAGCACATGTAATAGATACAGAATGTTTTATTTGCAATGCAGAGACTCTGGAGCTCCTTGCCAACACAGCTTTTTGTTAATCATCATCAAACAAGTGCTGGCAACTTCTCATTCCAACGATTGGCTAAAACAGCATGCAGAACCTTAGATCTTCCCAAAGTTTCATTCCTGACTATTAGCCACACTGGATTAAGCTATCAAAAACTCAGCAGAGTTTTTGGACCACAGAGTCCATACCCCTTTTAGAGAAGTGTTTTTAATTCAATGGAATCTGCTGGTTTCAGTTTGAAACTCTGCCAGAAAGCTTGTTTGAATGTTCACTTTGCTCTCTGAAAATGCTGTCCAATGTATTGAGCAGGATTAGCAGTTTTTTTATTAAGAATTTTATTTTATGCTTTGAGTTCTTAGCAAATAATGGAGCAGAAATCAATAAATGCATGGTGTACTGACTGATACAATGCTGTTCTTTACTACTTCATGGGTAAGAATGAAGGCCAAAATAGGAAGACTTGCTCCATACAAAATTACTTCTGTAATTCTTTAGTTTCCAGCAACAAAGCCAATTTAACATATTTCTGTCCCCCAGGCTTCCAGCTGACAAGACAGTCCCTAAAATGAACCAACAGGCAGCTCAGGCAAGCCAACTGGCAATACAGTGACCATTTTGGACCAGAATATCTTCAGAGCAGCAGGTCAATGTCAGCATAGACATGATCCAATAAATCAAAGGTTTCTTAGACTGTGGGTTGTAATCTCCTGGGAGATTCACAAATAAATTTGAGGGAGGCCAAACTTTCTCCCTCTGCCTGTCAGTGAGTAGCCTTTCCTGCTTGGCCAGCCTGGGCACAAGATCCAAACACCATGCTCCCTTCTAAGAGTCTTTACTCTCTATGCAATGACTGCAAATTTCTCCCAAGAACCACACAACTGGCTCAACCGGATCAAGGCATTCTTGGAAAGTGTCATATTCTATCTCTTCCAAAGTGCTTCTTGGAGATCCATCGTGTTTTCATCCTAGCACAGAGTCTGTGTTCTGCTGCAGGAAGTCCAAACACTGTGATTTTTCTGTTATTTGAAGAAGACACCTCACAGTAGGAAATTGGTGCTCTTAAGACTGCCTGTTACAAACACAGTCAAGCCATGGTGATGTGCCTTAGCAAAAAATCCAGTTCACTTTGGAAGAGGGGAAAGCAAAGTGAATGCATCTCTATCCCATGAGCATTGCCTGCATTACCAAGAATGATTGTCATGATTTCTTAGTTTAAATATGTCCTGAAACCTGATGAAATTATACAGTATTTGTAATTCCATGATATGGCATGAAGATGCTGCTAAGAAGTGTTTGGGGAAGCACAATACGGAATTCATTTGAGCTCTTCTTTGCAACCACCTGGACTCTATAATCCAATGTGGTTTCCTATCCCATGACTGACTACACAGCCTGCTTAGCCAAGGTATTAAATTAATGCATTTTCTGGGCTTATTCTATATGCGGAATCATTGCCTAACCACATGGGTTGAGTTCACCCAATATGTTATGCAATGCAGAAAAAAACAAAGTTAAATTTAATCAAACTTTGAAGTGATGATGTGCATTCAGCCACTGCAGTCCATCTCTACCTTGGCTAAAAGGGGTATATGACACAGCCATTCAGTTTTTAATGTATATAGAGGAGGAAAATATTATTGCCCAAAATGTGAATATTCATTTTCTTCCTTTTTTCTCTTTTCTCTACTCCCCACCTCACCCCCTCACCCATTTATTAAAAAGAAGAGATTTAATAGTAGTGAAAGCTGAAGATTTCTCTTTGAACAACTGAAACTCTTTGAGCAACTGAAACTCAAATCCACCTATAATTATCTCCATACCTCTGACTTCAATTAACATAAAATGGAAATAGGTCAGGCTTTTAAAAAATGCAGTGCTCCAATAGTCAAGAAGCAAATTTCACCAAAAAAAGACATTATATTTCAATGAGGGTAAACAGAACAAAAAAGAAGCACAAATTAGAACACAGTGTTTTTCAAACTTAGCAATCTTGGGTTTCAACTGCCAGAATTCCCCAGCATGGTGACTGGGGATGTTTGGACATCTTAAAGTTACAAAGTTTGAAAAACACTGTGTTAAAATATGCACCTTATTTGCCAAAACATATAACTGTATTTTTCCTATGTTCTCATTAATTGCTCAAGTAATGCAATCTGTCTGGATAAAATCTTAAAGTCTTGTCTTGGTTAGGTTGACTCAGCCTTCCATCCTTCTGAGGTGGGTAAAATGAGGACCCAGATTGTTGGGGGCAATATGCTAACTCTGTAAACTGCTTAAAGAGGGCTGTAAAGCACTGTGAAGCAGTATATAAGTCTAAGTCAGGGGTGTCCAACCTTGGCAACTTAAAGTTGCCAAGGTTGGACACCCCTGGTCTAAGTGCTATAGCTAGTGATATTAGCTAGAGCAGAGTAAAAGATGTATGTGTGAATGTTCTGTCTTTCACTGTGTCATTTCTACTGGTCTGCATCTTCTTGGATTTTCCACAGCTACCATTAAATCTCAAGGAATACATAACAAGGGAATTCCTCCCACACAAAGTTTTCAGATTTCAGGCAAACAGGGAGGCTACAGAGTGGTGGGAAAATATGTAAGAGAAATTGCACCTAGAGGAGCATTCTCTGCCACCCTGAACAAGAGGTAGCTCAGAGATCACTAAAGAAAAAAAATCAAGAGAGATTCTCAAGTATCAGTAGAAATTATCTATAGCTCAAGGCTGAACTGTGGAGTTTTTGGAACTCTCTGACATTGGTTGTTTGCTTGCAGACATTTGTTACCCATCCAGGCAAAACATCTACAAGCAAACAACCAAAATCAGAGAGCACCAAGGCAGAAAAACAAAAAAACCACATTTGCAGATGGGGAAAAAAAAACTATCAGGGAAATTGCTAAGCAGATTACATTATGGCATTGCCCAAGACCAATGAGAGAGCCCACAAAAAGCCAAACAACTACCAAATTGCCAAGATTCACAAAGACACAGAACAATGCACACTTTGACTCAACCCAATGTCAGTTCTCCCAGATGGATACATGACATAACAAAGGATAGGAAACCTGGCCAGCCTTCCCAACTTCAATAGCCAGCTAGATTCCCCAGACAAGAGGAGCAAATTGTCCCAATATATCTACTTTCCAGATAACTCCTCTATTGTGCCCAATTAAAGAAAAGTTGCATAAGAGCCATCTCACTTGTATTCAAGGCTAGCTAGAGGACAGATGGTTCTTATGGAGAATTACAAAAGGCAGGCCATGTTGATGGCCGAGAGATTACCGAAGCAGGTTCTATGGCCTCACTTTGTCATGGAGGAGTGAAGGAAGAGGAGGCCCCAGTAAAGCACCCGCCATTTTATGATGCCATCTCTAAGCAAAGCAAGCAGACAAACCTCAGCAGAACAGAAATAACAGAGAGTGGTTTCTTTTCCTCAGAACTTTTTTTTTAAAAAAACCAAACCCAATCATGTTAATTGGACACATATGGTAACAACTCACTCAATATTAATGATAGTTTGCATGGGTTGAAGACAGTGGTGGGATTCAAATTTTTTTACTACCGGTTCTGTGGGCATGGCCTGGTGGCCATGGCAGGAGAAGGATGCTACAGTATAAAATCTCCAGTCAGAGGTGGTATTTGCTGGTTCTCCAAACTACTCACAATTTCCACTACCGGTTCTCCAGAACTGGTCAGAACCTGCTGAATACCACCTCTGATTGAAGAGAGGGAGGGGACTGCCTTGTTTCAGGAGATATAACATATTCTGCTGTTATATAAAATTAAAATGATCGTGGTAAAGGCTTTCCATGAATTTCTGAGTAGCAGAACCCCAATATATAGAATGCAGTGGGCCTTTTTCAATGGGTATGAGGTTCAGATAGTCCTCGAATTACAACCACAACTGAGCTCAAAAAATTCTGTTGCTAAGCAAGAGAGCTGTTAGGTGAGTTTTGCTCCATTTCACAACCTTTCTTGCCATAGTTGTTAAGGGAATAATTTCCGCTGTTAAGTTAGTAATATGGTTATTAAGTTAATTTGGCTTCCGCATTGGCTTTACTTGTCAGAAGGTCACAGAAGGTGATCACATGACCCTGGGGTACTGCAACTGTCATCAATACATGCCAGTTGCAAACATCCAGGTTTTGATCATGTGATCACAGGGATGCAGCAAGGGTTGGAAGTGTGAAAAACAGTCATAAGTCACTGCTTCCAGTGCCCTTGTAACTTCAAACAGTCACTAAATGAATAGTTGTAAGTCAAGAACTACCTGTACTCTTTGTTTTGATCCTTACTAGGGTTCTTTTGATCATTAAACTAGCTTTGTCCCACAAAGATTAACTGCAGGCTTGGTTTTTAGATAACATCCATGCATTTTCAAACTGGTAGCACCCTAACAAACCACAACCGCATGTACCTTCTCTACAAAGCAGCAATGCCTCTTTGGCAGTTCAAATAAAAGCCCCCTTTAAAAATAATTTATGAATGCCATTATTCCTAACATCTGTTTTTATTTTTGCATCTATATCCCTGTTTTCTCCCTAAGGATAACAGTCTGTAACAGTCTCCTGACATAAGCCACACAAAACTTTGAAGACTTAGTTCTGAGTTCATATTGTACTGACAAAGTTGTACATTAGAAAATATAAATCTTTACATTGCCCTCCCCACCCCCAGTGACAGAGAATGGGAGGAGAGTTTGACCTTGCTAGTGTTCAACTTCCCTTAATACAATAGGTCACAAGAACTTTTTAAAATCAAATCAAATAGCTATTTTTAAAAAGAGTGCAGTGGCTTGCTTATGAAGAGGGACTTCTTAAAAGCTATGGGGTTCCTTCCAATAGAAGTCTTGGAAGAAGAGCCCTGTAGGGATTATGAATCAATTTTCCTAGACAAATTTCCTACAGTATTTGCCCCCTTCAAGGCTGCTACTTAAGGGGGAAAGAGTGTGCTTTAATCCTTTCAATAAATTAGTTCCTGTTGCATAAAGGAGAAAGGATCTGACAAAGTCCTTGGCTCCGCAGAGCTTAGTGGCGTGGGAAATGAGCAGCAGCAAACAGGACCCTGATCACATTGCCAAGGGGAACAGCCACCACTCAGTGAAAAACAGCACACTGGCTTTGTCTACGGGAGGAGATCGAGATCCGTGGTTAAAGGCTCTCAAGTAGCAGGGTCAAGGCATCTGTTGTGCATACAGAAGGCCCCAAATTCAGTCACCAAATTTAATCTAAAAGGATCAGTTAAGATTTCTCTGCCTGACATTCTAGAGCACTGTGAACGGTCAAGCATAGACAATGCTGGTTGACATGAACCAAGGAACTGACTTAGTTGGTTGGCTTTGCAGACACGTCTCTCCCTGCTAAGAATTTTGCCTTAGATGAGCCTTTTCTTATGATTCTAGTATTTATTTGCACAAAGAGTCTGAATGGCCTTTAGAGAGATGTGGGGGTTGACTGCAGATAGTTTTTTGGGGGGGGAGTTTAAGTGAAGAATTAATAGAAATTAACGGAATGTGTGAAGAGTGCTGCTGTTGCAGCACTTAGATTTCAAGGTAAAGCTATGCTTCAAAGTGTGCCTATGGCAACTCCTTAAAATAGTTGCTATTTTCCTGGCCTCAAGGATGCTCTCCAGGAAGGGGTGGATAAGACAAAAATAATAATTTAAAGAGATATGTACATGGGAGTGGATACACCCATACTTAGATAATACTGAGATACTTTTCAAACAAAGAAAGGAGAAGGAAAAGTGATTGTTACTTTATTTAAATATCACCTTTTATGTAAAAGAGAATATTTTTCTTCCAGATCCTGCAAAGGATGCAGGCCAAACTTGCTAGATCCTGGGCAAGATCATTGTTTGACTCTCTTCCCTATAGCTGTCCTTGACCATGGGAATCTATCAGCAAAACAACCACATTGAAAGATAAATACTAGTTGTATGAGTAAAGCCAGAACCACTACACATCAAAAACGGGGTGCCTAGCAGGGAAGTTATAAGGATAGATGTTTTTAGTCCTTTCAGAAAATACCTTCCTGACCACAGAGGTCTTGGTTGTCATCCTTTTCCCTGCCTTTTCCTTCCTCATCACTTCAGCCATCATCTGACTAAACAGAAACCAAAAGCACAGAAAGAAGATTGTAGAAACCAATAAAGCTGGACATGTCGGTTCTGCCTAGACAAGAAAACAAACATGCAGGGAAATTCTGGCACAAGATAAGCTTCTCTGGAGATAAGATGCCAGACAGGGGAGGCTGAAATGAGCCCATGGGTGTGAAAAGCATCTATAATTCCTGCCTTGAGAAATGCTCACATCCTCCCCCTTCATAGACATTGTCTTCTTCCAAAGTCCATCTTGGCCAGATTACACATTGGAGCCAGTTCTTAATGTGGATTGCCTGACTTGGCATGTGAATATAGCCATTGTGAACAGGAAACCATGGCTTATGTGACAGTATTATGGGAATAAAGTTCAAAACAAACAACCCAGCCACATTCACCCACCTGATGAAAATTACATATTTTACATCAGGACACAAATTTATGCAAGAGTGTCATTGATGTTGTCTCCCCAAGGATGTCTATGTACCTGGATTGCCTGACTCCGGTATTTCACAACTCACCAGGGTTTTGACTGGAGAGATCCAAATCAGGTTTTAGTTCTGGATCTCTGTTTTTTAACCAAGACATATGTGGACCTCCTGTATAATTAAAAAAAAAAAAAACAGTTGGACCTTGAAAAACTACCCTTTAATCCAATGAAACTCAATTTCATTGAGGGCCACATCAGGGTTGTGTTTGACCTCCGAGGGACCAGGGGGGACGTGGCCAGGGTGGCTCGACAATACTTGTGTCGGGGGCGCCTATGGAGACCCAAGCACTCTGCCAGCAAAAATGGATTCCTGAACTCCATTTTTGGCTGCCATGGCCTCCTGCAACCCTTTGCCATTGAAAAGGAGCTCCAGAGAGCTGCATGAGGCCTTCCCGAGCTCCATTTTCAATGGCAGAAGCACTACGGGCAGGTCCTTTGCTGTTTCAAGAGTGGACCTGTGGGCCAGATCTAAGTATCCCAGAGGCCGGATCTGGCCCCCTGGCCTTGAGTTTGACATCCCTGCTTTAAACCGAAAGGCCTTTTAGACAAGTTGAGATGTCGAGCTAAGCTACAGTTATTTCAGGATGAAACAAAAAGGTCTCTGCATATACTCAAAGGCATTCTTTATATTTTGCAGAGCTGATTCCTGACTCAAGACCTACTTTCTCTACATTTCAAAACTCTGTTCCTATGTAACTTCTGCTGTGATGCCAGCTGAGATGGCAAGAAAAGCACAGTGACACCCAAAATGTTCCTACAGGCTGCTTTCTTTTTAATAAAAACATAATTGGGCATCAAATCTTAGAGCTGAGTGGTAACCAGGCATCACAGAAATCTGTCAATGCCCAATAAAGCTGAGGGCAACAAGCAAGCATGCAATTATTTTACATTATATGCTTATAACATGCCAGTATTCTGAACACGTAGAAAATATGACAAATCCTGAATAGAAAGATAACAATGAATGTGACAGTTTCTGCAAACATAAAATAACTACAGTAGCAAACTCAAAGATGAGACCATTTGTCTCAGGTTCAACAGCAGCCATCTAGAAACACCTCTTTCCAGGTGTATATTTGTTTAAGTTAGTAAATACAGCAATCATCTCACATTCTGTCATGTTCCCGGGATAATGTTCAACATGATTTGCCTCTTGTTTTTTTTTTTAATATTCCAGCACACTTATCTGATTTCATCCTATTTCAGAACAAATACAAAGATAATTATCAGAGAACGGGCAGTTCCAGTCCCATTATTTATATTTAAGGAACAACTTGACCCAGTAGCTAAAAACCTGGAAGACTTTTTCCAGCATCTGAGGGATAAACTTCAAAAGCTGCCCATGAATAACTGGGGCAGAAAAGGGGGAGATGGGGAAGAGCTTGCAAAGCTGATGCGCCTACCAAATCCAGCAAATCGGATGATGTTGGAGATCTTCCAGGTTTTCAAAACTCTATGCTTCCCAGTCCCCAAGTGGTAGAAGAAGTTTGATCCTTTAGGATCCTAGGAAATTGTTTCTGGTTAGTGTTAATCCCCCCTTTTTTTTCAGGTCTAATATTTCTTTTAAAAAAACACAAAACACTAAGCAAAAAGGGGGCGAGGGTGGGGTGGAAGAAATAAAGCTGTCATTTCTGTTGACCTAGATGCAGATTCAGTAGAAAAACTGGCCAAGATGGCACATGGGAAAAAAGAAAATGACAATAGTTCAGGAACAGCTCAGTAGAGCAAAAAGCAAATGGACAGTGATTCACTCTCTAACCTTGGCTGGGACTGAACATGACCAGGCACATTTTATTGTGGCTCCATTTCCCCAGCATCCAATGTTACACTTCAAGCTAGAGGCAGAAGCATTTCACTTTGTACTCTGATGAGCACAAGTGGCAATAAATCAATACTGTAGCAGAAGGACTACAAAGCCGCTGTTAGGGATTAACAGTGAGTGGCTCATGACAGCAGAACTCTCCTTCTTCAATATCTGTGGAGATTCTTAGTCATCCAGGTCATGGTTGTCCCAAAGGCGCCTTTTCAAGAGGCAACTGGACTTCCGAAAGCCCAGTTGCCTCTTGAAAAAGCACCTTTGGGTCTCCTTCTTGAAGCTAAATTCTTTGCAATATCCAGGAACACAACACCTCCATTTAAAAATGCACACCCTGGACACGACCTTCCTTTCCTCATCTAGCCTGCAGTCCCAAAAGTTGGAGTCTTTGCTTGGTTGCTCTTCCTTAATAACACAGTTTGAGTCTTGTGCAATGGGACACACCCATTGTGTAAAGCAACATGAATTGGAAGGCACTAAGACCCAACACAGAGCCCGGCTTTCACTGTTAAGCAATATTTTCCATCCCCTGATCTTGTATGCTGCCTAGAGTCCCATTGGTTGAGTTGGGTGGCCAGAAAAATATTTCAAATAAAGACAATAAAAAGTTTGCCCTGCTCATTGAGGTTAAAACACCAAATGCCCTACGACTTACCAAGAAACACCCCCACACGTGAACTGAATAAAATATCAATAAGAACAAAAAGCTGCAGCCACTGCTGCCAAGCCTAAATTCCCAATCTGTCCTACATCTAAGTGGCATCACCAAGCTAACCTGGGCCGATCACCACAAAACTCAGCTGGGTGAGATTCACTAAGCGCTCAAACGGGGCGTTCCCAGGAAATCTCAGGACTTCAAGATGGAAGAGTTTTTTAAAAAAAAAAAAAAAACGGGGAGGAAAGTCTTGGCAAAGCATTTAGTATATGCTTTGCCAAGTTGAGCTTATTGCCAAGCTCAGTTCTTTTTCACCTTTACGCGGAAATGCTGGACATGAATTGCGTGTGCACACCAGGTGCACACTATACGAAGAGCCGGGCCCTCCTGTTCTAAGTTTCTCCCAAGCCCAGAGCATCAGACCCTCCCCAACCGGTGCCCCTCACACAACCTGCCCGCCTCCCGTTTTTCAGGCACGTGCAGGACGAACCGGCTACTTCTCCCAGTCATTTTTCCCCCTACTGGAGCCCAGCGTCCCCGATCCTCTCCGCTATCGTTCCTCCCGAAGCTCTCTCCCCAGCGCGGCCAAGAGATGCCCGTTTCTGCCCTTGGCGTTTCTATCGTTCCCAAGTGACATTTGCAGAAAGAGGGCGACGCTTTTCTCCATCCTCCAAAAGGAGGGGAAGGAGAAACCCGCATCGCCCTCAAGTCATCCTTCCTCCAGGCGAAGTAGGTCTCTAGTCCCCACCTTCGAGACTGTACCAGCCTGAAAGCAAAGAGTGGGAGAGCTGCGTCACTCTTCGCTTCCCTCCCGCCGGCCGTTTGGCCCTTTTTTCCCCTTTTACGTCTCGGGAGCAGCTCGCCTTGAAAACTTCTCGATATCGAACGGAAGGAGGATTTCCTTTCCCAAACTGGATCCGCTCGCCCATCTTGGCATTGAGAGATTTCAGGCGGGCGTTGGGCTTCAGTTTCCCTAAGCGATGGGACGGAAGGTCCTACCGGTCCTGCAGCCCGTGTGCGAGGGTACCTACTCAGCGGGGACAAGCTACCCCCACCCTCGAGCCCGGCGTTCAGATTACCTCCAACTTCCCCACCTTGATTCTGCCGCAGTTCGCCCCGGACAGTCTATGGCGCGGTGGACGCCAAGGTCTTATATAGGCCACCGGCCCCTCCCACCGGTCTTGAGCTCATCACCGGCAGACACTATCCCGCTTCACCCTGCCCCCCCCTCCCCCCCGCTCTCCGCGTCCCCTCCCCACGACCGGACTGAGAAACCCGCCGCCAAAGCGCATCTCGCAGAGCCGCCGCCAAGCGACGCCCGCGCTCCACAGCTGCGGAAAAAGAAGCGCCGCGCTTTTTCCTCCGATTGCAGGGCAGCCTGCGAGAGGCAGAGCGGGAAGGAAACGGTCTGCGCTGCCGGGAAAAGGAGCTTTTGGCACGCTGTTTCTTACTGCGAAGAATTTAGCCCCGGACCGGCGACTCGGTCCCTGGCAAAACTGCCTCCTGATCCGCTGAGGCTCTGGGATCAGAACGTTGACGCCGAAATGATCGACTCTGCAGCTGTAATTTAATGGTGGTCTTAATGATATCAACCGTGGAGAAACACGTGGGAACACCACGACCGCAATAGTGCAGCTCAGTCCTTTCCCCAACCGGAGTCTGATGTAAGAAAAGGGATGGTGATTTAAAAAAAAAAAAAAAAAGGTGTTAGATTGTGCAGAGATGGACAGGCTAACATTGGAATTAAAAGAAAAAGGGGAAACGGAATATTATTTGGTCTGAAACACATGGTATAAATGGATAGAAAATAGCAATAAAGAATAAATATAAAGGTAATTTAAGAGGTATACTAAACGGAATGATAATGTATATAGTTAAAGAAATAGGAATGTAACTGATGTGTGTGTGAGAGAGTGTGTGAGTGTGAGCGTGTGTAGGAATATCAGCGATGCTGGAGCGCTGCAAAGATTGTAAATGTGAAACAAAATGATAAAATATGTTTAATAAAAATTATTTTTAAAAGAAAAGGAATTGCTGTAGTTGGGGATTGTGCAGAGGGAAAGCAGTGACTAAGGAGGACAAAACACCTATCCTGCTTACCAGTTCCACCTTGGATGCCCGCAGGCACTTATTTGCAAAGGTTTGCTTGCTACCATAGTAAATCATTTCACCTTGTCTCTTTAAAAATGGAACCTTTGGGTGGCATCAAAGTATGCTGATGTGGTGAAAAAGCTGCATAAACAAAACCTACTAAACCCATTGATTCAGCACTAAAAACAGCTGAGAAGGAACCTGGAAGTTGAGTCAGGGTAACTAGACTTCTTTTCTTTTGGTCTGAAACATTTTGGTGCTTCTCTAAGTTGCTTCTTCGGTCTAAGAAGGAAATGATATAACTCCATCATGATTGCCAGAATGACACCAAGATTGGCATGCAACATTTTTAAGGGGGGGGGGGAATCTCTGTTCAGTTGTAATGTTTTGCCAAATCTCCAGGTCTATTTGCCCCCCACTCAGAGGTTGTGTGTTGGCGTGTGAGTGCAAACACAGGTATCTTCAAATCAGTGTTGACTTGTGATGATTGCTTGGACTGATCGAAAGTAGAACTCACAGTCTCGCACCTTTCTTGCTGTTGTGCAGAGTTTAGGACTTAACATATCAGGTGTCACCTTTCTGAATAGTCATCAGAAACTAGCTACAAACACATCAATGAATACTCCCTGGAGTCAGTGGAAATCACAATGTGACATGGGAAATTAGTTAATCCAAAGAAACAGGCTTGTATGTTGAGTGCTCTTATCTAAAGTGTTGAACCATAAAAATGGATGCTCCTGGATTAGAACATAAGATTCCTCTAGATCTGGTCAAGAGCCTGTCTTATCCAATATTCATTGCCACACCATGGCCAACTGAATGCATTCAGAAGCTTACCAACATGGAGAATTTGGCTTTCTGCTCCCTAGCAACAGATATTCAAGGGATAACAGTCTGTGAGAATGTCCTTGAGAGGAGCAGCAGTCTAGGCATTGATCAGATATCAAAGCATTAATGGGCTAGATTCCTTATCCCTACCTCCATACATTCTGATAATGTCTACAGCTGGTTGAGCTGAACAAAAATGTTACACTGTTCAAAAGACAGTTATCTTTAAAATGCTAAATCAGCATGGGGCACATTTAACACCCTCATCTCCTGATTTGCAGAGATCCTATCTTACCAGATGTGTTAATCAGATGGAATTTCCTGACATTGTTACAAGAAAGAAGTGGATAATTTGTAAGATATAGTGAGACTCAGATGAATAATGTTGTTATTCAGTATATGTTAGTCTTGCAAGTAATCCAAACAAGAAGTACATCCAGATAAACTACTGAAAAGTTACATTAACAGAATCTTGTGAGTCTCGAAGTATATTTCTTCCCTCTCTACACCCAAAGGAATTAGGGAGGGTCCTTTCTAAGATGTTTGCCATGCCCACATTCCTGCTACAGATCAAGATGCCTCTTATCCCACAATTCCCTTGCCTGCCATTCTTCCATCTCTCAAGAACATTTCCACATATCATTACAATACATCATCTGAAAAACAGAAAATTGGGAAGGAATATTGAGTAAGCAGGAAGAGGCTATTGAAACAATCTGATTGCCATTTATTTGTTCATTTATTTATTTAAATACACAGAAATAAAAAATAAGAAACAAAAAAAGACAAAAGCTTGTTACAATACATATAGAAGACATTTCATCTGTTCAGTATATCATTAAGCCTTAATCACAAGAGTCTAATATTGAGCAATCTTTCCATTAAGTCAATAAAGAGCCAGTTTATAAGCAGAGAATAAATACATAACCTGTTCAGAACCATAAATCTGTGATAGCACTATCTTGCCACTGTAAAAGAATAAACTTTTTTTTCTGGTACCTCTTACCTGATGTGACTAGAATTCTTTATATAAGGATGGATTTCAGCTATCTGGTATATGATTCATACTTATATTAACTTATTTAAATCACGTTGTTCCTGAAACATATGTGTGTGTGTATATATATATATATATCTTTCATTGATGTATAATTTCAGCAAAATAAGGATGCTAGCAAACTCTTTTTGTAAATGTTGCTTGAGGTGTCCAATAAAAATGGAGAAAATCTTACATTGAATTCCAAAAGTGCTTTTTCAAGAGGCAACTGGACTTTCTGATTTTTTTTTTGAAGACATTTCACTTCTCATCCAAGAAGCTTCTTCAACTCTGCTGCTCTCTAACCTGAAAGTCCAGTTGCCTCTTGAAAAAAAGCACCTTTGGGACAACCATGACCTGGATGACTGAGAATCTCCATAGACACTTATGTGGAATTAATCTCATTTAATATAATAAAAACATGTGTCATTCTGTAACACTCTTAGCTACTAATGTTAATATGTGGTATTCCAACTCTTATTCCAAAATTCTTATAAATAACTAATACTTATTTTAACAATACTCTTATGTATTTTTAAAATACCAATACATTTGAAGGAACACATTTCAGGGATGATAAAACTCTGGAGCTTTCGATGCTGCTAATAGATCTGAGCCAACCTGTGAAATCAAAAGGTGTTTTAGCAAAGGGTTAGCCATTAATAGTGTTTCATTAAAATGCAAGTTTCTAATTGGCATTAACCCAAAATGAATATTTATGATATGAATGACAATCTAAATTTTACTTTGATCCTGATCTGCCAAATATATTTAATTATCTTTCAAATATATTTAAAACTAAATACACAGTGGAATCCTGGCTAAAAAAGGAAATAGTCTCCGCTATGATATTGAAGGAGTCACATATTATCATGATCTTTTTCATTAAACAAATTTTATTAATTTTTACAAAACAGTACACAAACAAACAAAGCATAGAATGTAATAACATAAGAGATCTTTTCTGGAAAAAACCAATAAAACATCTTATTTAAAGACAGAATAATTCCAAATTATCACATTTCCACACAAGCACAATTTAATATGTATATTTACCTTATCTGTTCAACTTCATATCTTATCCAAGCTTCTCTTTATTTCTCCCTTTCCTTCTATTATTCAAATTATATTTCTTTTACTTTGGATTGTATACATTCTTTATATCCATCTGCCTTATTTACAATTTCATTATTCTCTTTCAACGTTCTTCTTACATTCTTCTATGATTTTATTAATTCAAACATGGACATACAAAACACAAAACATAAATACCTAAAACTTCTTTTTGGAAAGCAGCTTACCCCGGGTTGCCTCTTTTTATACAGACATAACTCAAATTCATACTCACTTAATATACTGTTTTATATCTTAATTAACATTCTGTATTTTCTATATATTTTCTCTCCTCTCACTCTCATAGTTCTATTATATTTATTTCATCTCATTTTAAATAATTATACTTGTATCTTTTGTCTGTTCTCTTCAATTATCTATTTATCTTTTCTTTCTAATACAATATTTCTCCTGTAATCACTGGTTGAAGTATGACAACTTTTTATCTTTCCCCTAGATTTGGCACTTGAAATGATACATACTTTCCATACTGATTCTGCTTAGCACAAAATACTACATTTTAAAATAATAAAACAAAAATAAAAAAGGGATTGACTTTATAGTATGATCAAAACAATATTCCATAGAAAATTAAACTATTATTTACTCTTAAACATTTTATATATTCCCTTTAATACATTATTAACTCATAATATTTCAGTTTTCTAACTCAGTTTCAAATACTAATATCTACAATACAATCTTATGTACTTTTGCAGAATCATTTTTTTTTAAATTTAAATTTTACCCTTTATCTCTGAAAAAAAACCTTTTTTTTAGCATCTTGTTTTAAACCTTTATGGCTTCTCTTTCCTTTTTCCCTTCCTTTCTTATCAATTCTGGTCTTTTTGCCCTCCCCATCTCTCAAATTCCACTTTTTTGATCTTCCCTCTCTGTTATGTTTCTCTTTTCTGTTGCTTTCTGGCATTGTATCAATTTTTCATCTTATTTTCCCCTTTCTTGGTTGCTTTTTTAAGTTCTGAATTCTCCGTTTTCTTCCCCCCCCCCCTTGTTCTTTTCAGCTATAACTTTTTGTCCATTAAAGATGGCTTCTCCTTCTTCATCCCAGTCCTCTTGTTCTTGTATTTCTTGGTAGGTGGAAATCGCCATTTCCAAAAAATGAAAGATAGATCCAAAAGAGCCCTTGCCTTTTTGTTTCTCTCCTTGTAGCTTTTGAAATTCCATTTGTAATTCTTGCACAGATAATGCCATTTTTTATTTTTTTTATTTTTAAAAGAGCAACCCAAATGTTTTTAGTCTTTCAAGAAATAGTTCCCCAAAAATCCCAAAGTCACAAAGTCACAAAGCAATCCAAATCAAAACTGTTCCATTAACACTTTTTTTTTTCCTCCTCCTGGGGTGAGATTCAATTAGACAGTTTCAAAATGATTTTTAGAAGCCTTATCTAATCTTATAAACTTCAAGCAGTCTTCTTCAATAGAGTTTTAGAATAAGTTTTTTACCTCTTCCTTCCCACTTATAGCAATAAACTTTTAATTTTTAATTCCAATGTTCCAAAATCTTTTATCTCCTTAGCTTTAATTTTTAGGTTTATTTACCTTCTTTGCCCAAGCAGGTTTTCCAAGTTTCCATCAGCTACTTCCATAGGGAAGGAGAGTGAGAAAAAATAACTTTCCCTTTCACAACTTTCTTCTGCCGCTTGTACAGTCTTTCTGGGAAACAATGTAAAATAAAAAAGGCAAGTTTCCAGGTTTTAAAGGCTCCTCTTTGTCCCGGTTCAGCCAGAGAAAAACTTTCACTTTTTTCCTCCTGCACAATCTTGTCCAGCTGCAGGCTTCTTTGTGGCGGCCATTGCTGACCGCCGCTCCTCCGCCTTGGGAAAAGGGGGTTTTGCTGGCTGGGGAGGGGGTCTGCGACACTCCCAAACCCCTGTCCGGGTCCCCCCTGTCTTCAGCTGCCTCTACGGGGCAGCTATATCCTCCAAATCCAAACGGATTGGAGGCACCTCGGCAGCGAGCACAGCAGGGATCGTGCAGTGTCGCGAATCCCTGCCGCTGCCGAAGCCTTGCAAACTGGAAGTCCCTATAATGATTTTTTTTGTTGTTGTTGTTTTAATCACTTTTATTGAAAATATATGTCCAATGACAACACTGAAAATCAGGAAACTTATCCCACCATAATTTCATGGTAAGATTAATTTAAATAAATAAAATATAGAGGCTTACCTTTTTTTCCATTTAAAGCTTTGAACCAATTGATCTGTTGAAATCCTTAAAAGAAATTGCTCTGGGTATTTTAACAATCCTGAAATAATAATTCACTTTTATAATGTTTATCCTTCCCCATAAATTCAATACATTTTTAATGCTTTATTTACCTCAATATTAATCTGAGATAAATAGTTCTAAATATTTCTTTTACAAATAAAGATTATCTCAAGATATGTAAAAGAATTCAAATATCAAGTGAAGCACCAATGTTTACATTTTTTCTAGGTAAATTTGATCAAGGGTCAGTTTGATATAATAGTTAAGGTATCAGAGTAGAAAGCAGGAGACCATGAGTTTTAATCCTGCCTTAGGTTTGAATCAATTTTATAATCTTTAAGCCATTCACTAGGACGGAGGCAATGACCAACCGAATGAAAAACTCTCTGAGAAAACTACAGAGATCAGTCAAGGCAGTCAGCACTAACTTGAAGGAACTCCTAACCAAAATTTTTCATTTTCATATATCATATGAATAGATAGATATCGTAGAGAGGTAGGTAGGTAGACTGATTGATTGATCGATCGATTGATTCATTATATGTGAAAGTACGTATATAAGATTCCAGAAACCCAATAATTTATAAAACTATAGTACCAATCAATAAATTTTGATATGTCATGTTAATTATAATAAAAAAGACATAATATCAGCATAACTTTATATATTATATGTATTGGAACCTATGGTTTCATCTAGAGAACCTTCTTCATGTCAGCAGAGGGCAGCAAGCACAAACCATCTATCCTTGGTATGAAAAGGAGAAGAAGAGTGAATGAAAGATGCTGATTTATCCTGGACTATCTTGTCAGTCATCCTTTCTATGTGGGAAATTTTGCGTAGAGATACCAAGGAGCCAGCAATAGTCCAACTGGTGCTTAAAAGAACCGCTTTTCATAGACTATTATTTTTACAGAGCAATGTCTGGCCTGACATTCTACCAAAATTAGACAAACAGAAGGTGACCGTGGCTTCTCTTCCACTTTCCCACTGTACGTTCTCTCAACATACTTGAATTCAACCATATGTCACCATTTTTGAGACTAAGGATTTGTCCATTTATCTATTTTGAGTAACAATAAGATCACTTCTACCCAAGGCTTCTATGCTGTTCCAAAAGCAGCTCTAGGGCTTGATGTTCCCACAACACAACATTATTGGAGAACTGGTTGATTTACTTTCAGCTCAGCTGCAATGTAACTCACTGTACAGCTAGTTTTCTTATATGAGTTCCCCTTTTGGAGTGAAATCTTGTGTCCCTTGCATGGGTTTCAGGTCATGCAAGAGAAATGTCACAAAAATAATGAGCAGGAATAAAATTCACAAGAGAAGGAGGCTATTAGGAGGAAACTACCTTTCCTTAATTGACTGAATCATTCTCTTCAGTGCAAGGGAGCTGCGGTGCAAAGTGACAGGCTATTTGGGCTTTTATTGATCTTTCCTATTATTTTGTATAGACTGGAGATAAGGGGTGTTACTAATGCAGAACTTGCACCAGCTTTGAAACAGAACAGGAATTTTTATTCCTTTTTCTCAGCATTTCAAATACAGAGAGGTGAACAAAAATCTCAGAATGCTTTCAAATTTGAAGCCAGTTTTCCCTAATCTGACACTCTTCAAAAGTTTTGGGCTTTATATATCCTATTGTTCCAAGTCAGCATGGTCTTTAGCGGAAGTTGAACACCTCTTGCAAGCATTGGGTGAGAGAAACTTCAACCATCCAGATCAGTGTTTCTCAACTTTGGCAGCTTTAAAATGGGTGGATTTCAACTCCTAGAATTCCCCAGCCAGCATGTTGGGAGTTGAAATCCACCCGTCTTAAAAGTTGCTATGGTTGAGCAACAGTGGCATAAGGCAATGTGAGAACAATTAGTTCTTTGTTCCAAGCACACCTATTAGGCACTCAAACTTCCCTTTTTCTCAGATGCCATTCCATTGTAAGGAGGAGATATATGGCCATGGCACACAGCACTACAGCCACAGAGGTATCCCTAATGTGCCAAAGTGAACTATAACATCCTTCTGAGTTTTCTTCCTCTCCCCCACATCCCACAAACAGATTGGCTTCACTCACATAACACACTTAAGGATACAAATAAAGGTGCAACATATGCATTGGTACAATATGCTGAGCTTGATTGGTGAGATATATTGTTGGTACCTAAAGGGATCTCCACTTTTGATTACTTTATGCAGTGTTTTTCAACCGCAACTAAGATGTGTGGACTTCAACTCTCAGAATTCCCCAGCCAGTCTGGGAATTGAAATCCACACATCTTAAAAGCTGCTGAGGTTGAGAAATTCTGCCTCTCTGGTTCAGCCTATTGTGCAACCCAGAAAACAGAGGAGATTCTCAGTCCTCCAAGTCATGGTTGTCCCAAAAATGTTTCTTCAAAAGGCAACTGGCCTTTCTTTGTTTTTCCTTGAAGACCTGTCACTTCTCATCCAAGAAGCTTCTTCAGTTCTTCTGAAGAGGTTTCTTGAGAAGCAAAAGGTCTTCAAGGAAAAACAAGGGAGGTCCAGTTGCCTTTTGAAAAAGCACCTTTGGGACCAGAAAACGGAGGTTAATTCAGCAGACAGATTAAACATGGGCAACCTGCTTTGCTTTTTTTTCTCTACCCCTCTCCCCAATAGCCCCCACAGCCCGTTCTTGGCTTTCCTTGCTCACCCTTGTCAGTAAGAGGACATTTGTTAGCAATTAGAAGTGGGTGGGAGGGACAGTGCATATTTCGGCAGGGCTCCAAAGCCTCCTCGCCTCGCACTCCTTCCCCGGCCCGCCCACCCTAGATTTGGGGGCAGCGTCTATGGGGGCGAGGGGGGGGGAGAGAGTAAGAGAGCTTGAGAAGGAGGCAGCTGGCACGTAGAGAAGCCGCTCGTCCTGTTGGGACATTGGAAGGAAGTTTATCTGGGCTCCGGCCCAAGGAGCAGAACAAGAGAAGGACGGAGCGTGGCGGATAACACGCTTCCTGTGTGTTAAACTGCACTCAGGAAAGCAAGGATGCTCGTGAGGAGACGGCAAGCCGCCGCGGGGCCCTGAAGGGTGGGCACCTCGCCCCGCCTTGCCGTCCCCCCTCCTCCGAAAGCAACAAGTTTTAGCGACGGGGCTCCTTGGACTTCGGGGGCGGCGTAGCGTCCCAGGCACCCAAGGACCGCCGCTCTTGTTTCGGATGAGACTGTCCCCCGGCCCCGGCTGCCTCCTTTCGGCCTCTAGGGCCTAGTCCCATGAGGTCGAAGCGTCAGCCTCTTGCTGTTTTTTTTGCCAGGCTCAGCTCGGACGGACGGGAGGAGAATGAAAGGTGAGTTCCGGGCTCAGCGAGGCGGGAGGGACGAGGCAGCTGACCCATCAAAGGGCTCTCCTTCACCCCCTTCCTCTAGAAAAAAATCCCCAGTCGCCCCCTTGGGTCAGGCAGAGGAGGGAGATGGGGTTGCTGTCTTGGGAAATGCTGCGGTTTACCTTCCCATCTGACTTTTAACCAGACCGGATTTTAAGTCGTGTAGAAACGTTGCAGATGCTTTGGCACAACGTCTTGACCATGTTGAAGAATAACCTTGATTAGACTTGTGTGCTTAATATGCACTCCGTTTCATTTGGTTAGTGACTGCTTTAATAGACTGTGCAAATTCAGAAAATGAGTTCATTCTGTGATCAGTTTAAAACAGTTGTCTTAATAGCTGAAGACTAAGGAAGCAAGATAGGACCACGAATATTCCAAACTTTGGCCTATAGACAATTGGAGACAATCAGGAATATTTCTTACCGCACTATGCCACCTATTCGTCAGTTTCAAAATAGGATGTTTTGATGTTTTAACACAGGGATCTCCAAACTTGGCAACTTTAAGGATTGCGGACTTAAACTCCCAGAATTCCCCAATCAACATGGCTGGCTGGGGAATTCTGGGAGTTGAAGTCCGCAAGTCTTAAAGTTGCCAAGTTTGGAGATCCCTGTTTTAACATTATAACCAATTACAAAAAATACAATTAAAAATACAATAATTGTTGTCCAAATAAAAGTCTTCATCTTGAAAGTTTTATGGAAGAGGAGTGCCTCTGTCAATTTCTTGAAGGATAAAAGGATTGGTGTTAAATCTGCCCTCCTGTGGCAAGCTGTTCTGCAGTGGGGGACTGCCACTGAAAGTCACTCCCCAGGTCCCAACCTACTTGAGCTTTTGAGGGATTGAGTACCCGCAACAACCTTTCCTGGCTAGACAGTATAGGATGTGCAAATTCTACCTGGTATATAACAACAGCACCCACATTTTGAATTGAGCTCAGATGCCTACTGGCAATTAGTACAGCAGCCACAAAATAGGCTAGCACTGATCTGCAAATAGGCAATGGCTGTATTCTGTTTCAGCTGTAGCTTCCAACTTATCTTCCATGATAGCCCCACCTAGAGAAAATTATGATAATCTGATAAGGGCATGTGTCTTTGTTTTCTTCTCTTGGTCCAGGATAGGGCACAATGATCAAACCAGCTGAAGCTTATAAAAGGCTCTTCTAGAGGGTACTGTTAGAGTACCCTCACCTGGTACTCTAGCAGAAACATCTAACCCTTTGAGGAAGTGTGACCTCATCCAAAGCAGTAGAGCGGTCACCAGTATATTGATGCTCACCAAACTCCAGAATAGTGAATGACCTCTCCCAAAAGCTTCATGAAGGTTGTTTATATGGGCTAGAGCAGGTGGCCCATTGGCCAGATGCATCACATGCCAGATGCATCACAGTCCATGCCTGCTTTAGCAAAAGGGAGGAAAGTCACAATACATCACATGATGACACCATGATGATGCAAGTTTCACATCCCTGAGCTAGATGGTCAAACTCTGAGGTGGCCTACACTGATGTACCCAAAGACGCTATGTTTCCTTCTCTATCCAAACTGGTTGGAATTACTTATAACGAGCAGAAGCACTTGAAAACATTAGATACCTTAGGAGAACTTGTGTTTGTTTGTAATACATGGTGCCCTTGAGATTCACAATTGTATTTACAATCTTCACATCCTTTGCTATAGGACAGAGAATATTAATTCATATTAAACCATCTATTGCCTGGTGATGTGAGTAGTCAAATATCTGAAAAGCATGAGGGGGTGGAGGAGGACTGCTGAGGAATGGCAATTAAATGTTCTCCTTAACCTCAGCTGAAATGAGTGGGAAATATGTACAATCACATAAAGTAGTAATAGCCCTGCCAGATTTGACCACAATCCATGCAACCCAGTATTTTTTTCTTCCCCAAACATTGGCAACTCATATATCATAGAGGCAACAGCCCTCCCTTGTGGCCGGTATTCGGTCTCTGTTCTTCCAAAACAGACTTTTCGTGTGGAAGATCTGTATAGCTACCATCACAATAGGATTATTTCACCACTTCCCCTTTGGCTTGTATAGGATTACAGTCCACATGAAATCTCTTGACCTTCTTCAGTGTGACACCTTGATGCCTATGCTCCCAACTCTATCAGATACTTTAAAGTGCTACTCTATTGTCATTTAAAAGTAAAGGTAAAGGTTTCCTTGTCAGTCATGTCCGACTCCACCACATGGTGCTCATCTCCGTTTCTTGGCTGAGGGAGGGAGCCAGGATTGTCCGAAGACTGAAGGATATAAATGCCCCAATTTTCTTTTCTTCTGATCCTTCTCCTTACCCTTTTCTATCCCTCTTCCAGTTTCTTTTAGTTTTTTAAAAAATCTGGTGGCCAAGAATAATTGCTATATGGTGAATGAGGAAGATGAAATGTTTAATAAAAGGGAAACCAAGAGAGGGAAAATGAGTGGCTGGCATGAAACGGTGTGGGATTATCAAAAGTCTTAACACATCCTCTTGAAGAGGCCAGTTTACAACCATAGCAATTTTTTTGCCTCAGGGCCTCAGGATGTTCCCTCCTCCACCCGTTTTCCTGGTCCAACTTCAGAGATCAAAAGTACAGTTCAGATTTCAAACTTCCACGGAAATTGATTAAAGGGTTACAATACCCCCTCCAGTTGGCTAAACAATTCATTTTATACCAGTGTTCATAATGGTGCGATTGAAACGAGAAAGCTGATGTTTCCAACTCCTCCTGTTTTGAAAGTCCTGGACTGTTGCAATTACCATTTGAACTGGTTGAATTCAGAACATGTATTAAATCTTGCTTTTCTGCAGCTATCCATCACCTAAGGCCATTTTTCCCAGCATCGTCATGCTAGCTGGAAATTACGAGAGGTGATGATCCATACATTTGGAAAGTATCATCATCATTAAGGGAAGGTAGATATAAACCAAATTGCAGTCTCTGAGTGCTAGATCTTTCAAAAGGCAGTTGCTCTTTTCTCTTTGTCTATCAGGCCCAAGAAACCAGAATAACATGAGCTGTTCAAAGTTACTTCTTCATTGCTGCATGCCTATTTACAAGAATCTTGCCAAGCTAACTGCATTCTTTTAGGAACAGCCAAATAAGGGCTTCTGGGGGAGGTAAGATCTATCTTTCTTCCTGTTCTGCAAGGAGTCTAAGCTCACCTCTTTACCCTTCCCCCCACTCTAGCTGGAAATCCCACCTTATTAATTGTTGCCTATCGTACTATCTGGAAAAGAAAATTCCATCCTTATTCTTTCTTCTCATATTTTAATATGTCTCAACATTGGCCTGGGTGGCTTGATTTGTCTTTTATGTACAGAGCTTTTGGCTGTAGAAAGCCTTCCTCATCTCCATCTCTATTGACAAATTATACTGAACTTGACTTTCTTACCAGAATGGTTTTGCCTTCTAGATATTTGGCTAAATGATCTAAGCTGACGGCAATAGCAATCAGTCTTTGGGGTAGGAAGAATGGGGAGTTTATTATTTATTAATTTTATATGGCTCACACATAGTTGATCCCATGCAACTTACAACGTTTAAAAATCTACCACATAAAAAACCCCACCCCACTACCCTTTAGCAACGTAATCAATTCAGTCATTTGATGGGTCCATCTTCATTTGTGGTCCCCAGGCCCAGCGACAAAACTACATTTTACGGCCTTTTGGAAAAGCAACAAGGTAGAGACCACTTGTATCTTAGGGGGAATGATGATCCAAGAAGAAAGGGCCATTACTGAGAAGGCCCTTTTTCATGGTCCCACCAGATGTATATTCCTAATCAATGGGATCTAAAACATACTCTGTCTTCCTGTCCTGGTGGGCCAAGATGTAACACTGACTGATTTATTAAGAATCATTTTTTTGAGGGAAAAAGTGACCTCTTTGTAATCCGGATTGCTGCAGCTCAGAAAATTCTTGCTATAATTTAATGCTAATAATTAAGAAAAGCAGGTTCGTATCTTCCCTCAGTCATGGAGTTACTGGGTGATTTTGGGCCAGTCACTCTCTCTGCCTCAACCCCATTTATGTTACAGGGGTTGTGGTGATAAATGTAAAGGAACCTCTCATATATACTGTTTTGACTTCTTCCAATAAATAATAAATCTGTGAATATTCTGTCCCTCCAGAGCAGGTGCTCTTAGCATTTGCAACCAAAAACTGGTTGTCAGTTATGCCATGTTTTCTTTTTTAAATGGGAGGAAAAATGAAAGAAGCAATGAGAAAATAGAGGAGATAGTTTTCGGATGGTGTGTGGAAGATAGTATGTATTTGCACAATTCTGTGACTAAGACAAGAAATTGCATGGTAAACGTCTTATTCAAAAGCACCAAAGAGAACAGAGAAAGGAAAATGATTGGAAAGAAAATGTATGATGGGGGAATTTCTTTGGTTAGGAATGGAGGGGACTTCTTTGAATGCCTATTCTACAGCTGAACCAGTCAAGAATCCCAAAGCTGGAAGCAGGCCAAATGCCATGCTACCACAAGACAGAGCAGGAGCGCCCCCTGTGTTCCACCAGCAGACTGCAGAACAAGGAGCCAAGTCTAGCACTTCCAGGGAGAAAATGGAGCCTCAAAGAAAGAGTAATGACTCCAAGCTGAAAATCTGTCTTAGATGGTGGACAAAATCATACTCAGGTGGTGGTTTTCAAATTTTATGGCTATTTTTAAGGGTATAACCAAAGGCAATTCAGATGTTGCTTCCTAGATTCTCTTCTCTTACAGAAACAGTTGATGGCACAGCTTTCAAATACAGTGCAGTTGTGTGTGATACAAATCAGTGGTGGGATTCAATTTTTTTTTACTATTGGTTCTGTGGGCGTGGCTTGATAGGCATGGCAGGGGGAGGATACCTGCAAAATCCCATTCCCTCCCCACCCCACTAACTTGCTTTCCAGCTCCGTTCTCCTGTGCAGGGCAACAAAAGAAGATCCAGCCAATCAGCTGGGACAAGGGAGGCAGAGAATAGATGGGGGCGGGCCCAGTCAGAGGTGGCATTTGCCAGTTCTCTGAACTCCTCAAAATTTCCGCTACCGGTTCTCCAGAACTGGTCCTGCTGAATACCACCTCTGGTCTAAATGTTCTGTTATTTATTTGTTTATTCATTCATTGTATTTATAGAGCACCTCTAAGAACTACAAGAGGACCTTCCTTAATTTTATTGAGGAAGCCCATGTAGTAGGGCTAAATGTGAGCAACTGACCTAAGTCATCCTGTGAGTTCTTTGCCCAAGGGGTTAGGGTTAGGGATTTGCACAACATACCAAGTGACAAACTTTAAAAATGAGTGAGGCTTGGACCCATTTGGGGCTTATCTGCTTGGCACCTTATTTCCCCTTCCATAACCCCCATAATGCAAACACAATTTTCAAACCCACCATTCTAGAAAACAACATATGTGTGCATGTGCAGAAGAGCAATATTCAGCCCCTGGGCCATTCTGTTTGAGACTAGGCAGAATAATTCTATTCCTTGGCTCTACTACAACAGGCTTTGTAGATACTGCATTTTAACCCCATTCTCCTTTCATGACCATGATGCATGATCCACCTTTCTGGATGATCATAATATTGCAAAAAACCACTCTGTGTTTAAGGTGAGCAGATGTTTTTGAAGTGCCAGAAGAAAGGAGTTGGCTTCTTCTTTAGAAATGGGATGATTGCTAGTTTTAGCCTTCAGGATTGATGAATGGGTAGCACAAACTTTTATTTTCATTTTTTAAAAACAGGCCTCAAATAATCACAAAAATCCTGCTAACAAACGGAATTTCCCAGGATGCAAAAAGGGGTCAACTTGATACTTGCTGAGATGCTAGGCTAGCTTCTTCTTTGAAGTTCTTTGAAGTTGCTATTGTAGCTTTTCTCAACCAGGCTCTTAAATTTCCCAACTTAGCTGGGGATTGTTGCCTTTATGGTCCAAGAGACCTGAGCTGGGATATATCAAAATGTTCTAAATTCTAGCAAAATTAACAGGAATTATTCCATTTCAGCAAAAGACTAGAAGAGTTGAATTCCCTAAAATAAATGATTAAATTTTATAACAATTGTGTATAGTTGACAAGCTCTTCCATTTTAGAGAATAATTGCAAAAAAAGTCTACTTGATTCCCATTCAGTTCAATCTGATCTACATAATAGCATATCCCATGAATTACATCCGTTGCCCATTCTTAGAAACGTCCATGTAATGCTCTATCAGGAATCTATTCAGCATCATATTTCTAAAAATTTTGCATTGCAACCACAGGCTTTTTCCAGGATTCAGACTATTTTATATTATTTGTCTCTGTTCTTCCATTAACATGGAACATGGTCCAATAGTACATTTGCCTTTTAAGAAAGCACACAAATGCAATCATAAATAAACCTTTCAGCACCAGACTATTTTATGAAATTTTCAAACTGGCATGCTGCTCAGTGACAATTTTCTGTTGATATAAGGGGGAGAATCTCAAAACAGAGAACTGCTTGCATGCATGAGAAAATTAAATAAATATAGGAAGGCCTAGTCCACTTGACAGTATCCTTCCATTGCTTTTCTCAAGTTGTCCGATTGTGGAGCCAGAGTAAGCAAAGATTTGATCTTCAACATAAGGCCACTTCAAGACATAATGCTCCCTACCCAGAAATATCTCAGCCACCCTGAAGATTTTTTAAAGTAGCAGGCTAGGATGAAGAGTATATGATATATCAACAAAGATCAGAAATGTAAATTTAATATTGAGATTTCTTCCATTATTATCTTCTTCAAACATATTGTGATGTAATAATATGGCTAAAAAAACAAGAAACAAAGGGCCAGGTTTGATCTGAATATTGCCTTCAATTCAGCATAAATTTTGCTTTCAGCATGAATTGGTTAGTGTGTGTTGGGCAAGTCACTCCCTGCTGGCCTTCCCCCCTCCCCCTATGCCTCATGTACAGCTCTGTTTGAAGCGCTATCATGATTAAACTTTCCATGGTTATTAAATACATCCATGGGCATTAAGTTTTCCAAATTGCCCAAGTTTGGGTTTGACATTGCACTCTTTAGTCAAGCTTTCCCCAAGTTCATATCAATGCAGCAATTCTAAAAAGACATTTCTTTTTCTTCTGGGTTTAGCTCTTGAAAGCTGAATAAGCCTAGACATTTCCAAAATCATTCATTTCAAGAAGGAAAAGCCAGTTGTGGAAAGCATTTGTTGACCACTATTATAAGGTCAGCAATACATATACCCAGTGATTTTGAAACAATTAAAAAAACAGATATTAAAAAACCCTTTAATTTTGGTAAGATGATTGAGTTATATATTTTTTTCAGCTTATTACATTTTAGAAAGTGGAAAGTGTCCCATTAAACATAGTAAAAAGAATGATTTGAGGTCAGTCCAGCATTGGATATCCTGCTATGTATGTAAGATAAGTGGCCCAGGGGATTCCCACCACTGGCAGAGTGCCAGCTCCATCAAATCTCACATTTTGTCATTTGTCTTTAATTTTGATGGCCAAAGTCACTGCCAAATCTGTGATTTTTTTCTGTCAACTTGCCTAGCCTGTGGCTGGCAAAGAAATCCCTGGGGCATCCTAGTCTCTTTGGTTAACCACAGTATCCAAATAACATTTATTCCTCTTCCAGAAAAAGAAAACAAGAAACAGGGAAACTAAAGGAAGGCTCATTCCCCCAAGGATCTTGTTCATTGGTCTTTTTCAAAACATTTGGCAAGAAACCTCAAGGGCCTTGGCAAGATACTAAAAGCACAGATTAAAAAATTTGGACAGATATAAAAGCCCAGAAAATTCTTGGTGACTTGATAGAACTATTTATAAATGGTAGATCAGGCTCATTTGTTGCCCAAAAGCCTTGCAGAATTGCCAAAAAAAGGAAGTTGAGCCATCTTGAGCTATATCAACTAACTGGAAAAAAATGGGGGTTACAGGAAATCTTTGTGGTGCACCCGAGCTATGGGCTTGAGCAGACCCCATAAGTTTTTCAGAGCAATGCAGTCCATGTGTACTCAAATACATCTGATAATATTTAGCAGCACAAACTCTCAAGGACAATTATATACAATCATAGCCAAAGTAACGTTAATGGTAGAAAAACAAATAAATGATATCATAGCAATAAAAAGGAAAAGAGAACCAATAAAATTGTAGATTTAAAATTTTTGAAATTTGGGATAAAGCAAATCTAATTATGGTTTGGAAAGCATCTGCATGCGATCAAAGAATGGTGAGATACATTTAAGGATCGATCACAGGGGTTGCACTATCAGAAATTGTCAAAGAAAACGAATAGCTCACATATGTTCAGTCATACCAAGCCAGGAAAACCACTCATTGTCCCCTGCTGTCCAATTAATCAGCAACCAACTAGATGGCAGGATATATTTTTTTTCATAGAATAACAGAGTTGGAAGGGACCTTAACAGAGTTGGAAGGTCATCTAGTCCAACCCCCTGCTCGAGCAGGAGAGTGGTGCAGTGGTTAGAGTGCAGTATTGCAGGCTACTTCTGCTGACTGCCAGCTGCCTGCAGTTTGGCAGTTCAAATCTCATCAGGCTCAAGGTTGACTCAGCCTTCCATCCTTCTGAGGCGGGTAAAATGAGGAACCCAGATTGTTGGGGGCAATTGGCTGACTAAACCACTTAGAGAGGGCTGTAAAGCGGTATATAAGTCTAAGTGCTCTTGCTATTCCTATTATTAGTCTCTACCTAGGATGGAACTCACAGCATCCTGATTGTGAGGCAGGAGTTCCACCTCTAGGCCACTGGAGCTGCTGTATAGTTTCCTAACAACAGTATACCATCGACAATAAGGAAATAGCCATCCTGATTGGATACCTCAAGGGTGCAGAGAATTAACTTTGCTTCTCGGTGATCCACAGGAAGTGTTATGTTCTTAAGATAAATGTTTAACTTGGTTCTGGGAACCTACCAGACCGGACATGGTCTGCTCTTGTATATTGCTTAGTCAGCCTCTAGGAACAGTTCCCAACCATGCATTCATTCCACACGTCTAGGATGAAGAGTGCCAACAACATGATCTCCTATGCACAGAAAAAATTATATTCAAGAAGTAAGAAAGTTAAGCCACTGCATTCAAACTAACAGCAAAATGGGGGTGGGGGGTGCTAAGACATTTTTTAAAGAGATTCACAAAAATATATTGTAGTATTTTTTGGAAAGTGTTCCACCTAAAATGACTTCTTTTTAACAGCTGCTTCGAATTCTCAAAGACATTCTCAGTTTCAGTGCATAAGTCTTTCTCTGACGATCCTCAGGAGAGAATGAAGCACAACAATCTGAAATAGATATCCATGATATTTATACAAATAGGCAACCAAGCAAAATACTATAAAGTTATTCAGGGAAGGCTCATGATACAATAGATGTTAACAATCTAAAAGCATACACAGGATGTTTTCCCAACTAATGTTGTTTCATCTAATTAAATGGTGACCCCAGGTAGGGAACAGAAGATCGCAGAGCCAAATAAACACAGTGAGAGGAATAAAATGCAGATTATGCAAGTTAATTCCTCTAAAGATTCTTGGGTTGTTGCATTTATGCTTTTTTTCTAGGCTCTGATGATCCTGCCTTCCCAATGCTAACTGGTGCAGAGCTCAAGATAAACTGGCACTTTTGACAGCTCAGGATCCTCAGATTACATGAGCATTATACTAATGTCTCTCTAGGGCCATCTGGGACCTAGATCTGGCTCATTCTGATACCATCCTCACATCATTGTCTCTAGCCTGATCCTTGCTGTTATGTGGATCTAGGGTCCCACCCAGTCTCTATCCATTCATCCATTACCTTGGTGCCTCTGCTGGGTGTTCCAGTAAGCAGCTTACATAATTTCCTCCTCCCAGTTCACCATGTCTCTCAAGACCTTCTTGCTCAATAAACAAATTATATTACAATGGCCTGTCTATTTTTATGATGTACTAAAGTCTAAAACAATGTTCAAGTCCTCAATTTTTGATCCAAAATCTCCATCTTTAACCTATTTGTAATGCCAAGCAGTAATTAATACACTGTGCTGAATAGAGTTTCTGATGAACATCTTACAAATGTGTAATTACACATGCATATGACAGGCATGTTGGCCAGTCCATCTTGTAAATTGTTATTGAGTGAAAAGACTTTAGGGAGGGAGAAAGGCCACGCCTCTCCCCACTTACTATCAAACTCAGTCACTAGGAAAGAGGACTGCAGGTAAGTATACAATATGTATGTAGGAATGAATGTTTGCACATGTATTGGTACAATTAATAACTAATGCACCAATAACCCTAATGGAAATCGGTAGGTTGCATAGATATAAATCAAGACATAGTTGCATTTTGATAATCCTGTGCCAAATTGAACTGGCTCTACAACAGAAGCCAATAATTGTGCAAGAGGAGCATGGAGAAAGTAATACTCTCCCATTATTTGACATATCTGTCCCTATATGATATTGTATGTCATGGAGGCCCGTTGACTAGTTATGATGAACTAGTTGTTAATTGTCTTAGCCTTGTATTTTTTTTTCCAGTGGTTTTAAGATTCTAATAAATGAATCCTGCAATAGAACATTGCATCAAAAGATATTTCTAAGTTGGGGATTAGCCAGCCAATTACCTGTTCCCTTCTACTCAACTTGACCTCCCAATTTTCTGTTCCTCTCTGCAATGAACTCAAGGCAGAGTTCATATGACGTGCTTAATCCCATATCAGATTAACAAAGCCAGTTGTTGTGTTCATATCACATGGTATGTTCAAACAATCACATTACTAATTGACCCAGTATGTTAAGACTTTCCCATAATGTGCTAAACAACACAGCCCCCTTTTAGCCTACTCTAGGCAGAGGTTCTAGTATCATAGAGAGTTTCTGTGAGAGATATTTCCCTCTTGTTGTTCCCCTGCCACAGCAAAATATATTTATATATATTTTCTGCATAGCATAGTATATTTTTAAAATGTCAATACCTTCCTTTTGAATGTAGACTTTCTGTTCTAGCAGTCAGAGGACAAAATTGCCATGAAAGATTACAATATGTTAAACTAAGTAAAATAAGAAGCATTGAAGTTAACTTCTTCATAAGTGTCAAATTATCAACTTTGGAGAGAATGACCAATTGCTTGCCAGAAAATTATGGACAGCTGTAATTTGGAGATCACCTGATCAGAGAAAGATGGCAGCATTTACATCTGTTGGAAAGGAACAACTGTGCAGATATGGATCTTAATTGTTATTGTCAAGTCATAGCTAAAGAGCAACCTCTGTTTTTGTGGTTATTTGAATTCTGGCTATTTTGATCACGCATAACAGTCTCATTGTGTCCCAAAACATACTCATGCTATCTGATTCTAATAGTGCTATAAGTCTGTGGGAGGCACTGGCATTATTTAATAAAGCTTCTTTACCCAAAGAACTCAAAAGGACATCTGATAAAAGCCAAATATAACAGGTCTAGACAAAAAGTAGCAATGCTTTGTTTCACAATTGCTGATACTTAAACATATTTGTTTTAATTTTACTTTTATATTTTAGAAGAGGACTTTCCTGGAGAAGACGAAGAAATGCCTTCCTTCAGATACAGACCAAATGGTAAGAGAAAGTTAAGCTTGGCTGGGTTGTCTCCTCCCTCATTGCCCTTCTTTTTTCACTTCATTCCAGCACTGGAAAATCTTGGAAAACTCTACTGGGTTCTCCAAAAACACCCTTCCACTCCTGAGGACTATGTTCTGTTTTCATGCAGTCTCTGCTCTCACAATCCTTTCTCTTTGGGGTATATTTCAAAAATCCAAGGCATATGAATGAAGTCAGAAGCTGAACTCAGCCCTAGATATATCAGGTTCTCCATGTATACTTTATCCCTTGCAGGCCGAATGAGGACCAACTGCAGTCAATGTGAGAAAAACCTAACACTACAGACATCTGTGAAAGTGTTGTATGTCTTTGTTGTCTTGCTGGTAGTGGCAGTGGTGGTGCTGGCAGCTTTAGGTGAGTAAGGGACTACCCATTTTTCCTTTATATGTTTATTAAGCCACCTAGCTCCATGATGATGCTGGGCAGCTTACAGTAGTAAAACAACACAAACTAATATAAACAAAATAGAAAGAAGATAAAAGTTAACTGAAGGGACAACCATCCAACTCATTACATAGAAGTCTGATGAGAGGTTTATCATCTATCTTTACTCAAGGCCTGGGGAAAAACATATTTGTCTCTTGAGGAAAAGACACACCATCACATCTTTCAAGGCAAGAGATACTAACCTCTTCGGCTTTCATACTAATCCCAAATTGGAATTGCTACCCTATCCAGGACAAATATGAGGATTCTCCAGGGAAAGATGGAGCCAAAACCATTGAATATCATCAGCATGCTGATAATACTTAGTCATCAGCTGCTTTGGGTTAGATCTTTTCTCTCCTTGTCCATGCTGACAAGAATCACCCAAACAGAAAGGAGGAGAACCATTGCAGCATAGCCCATTGTAATTTTAACGTGCTTGATGATATTGAAATCTGCAGAATGATCAAGGAGAGCGAGAGTGATAGCAGCAGAAGTCATCAAGAAACTAGTCTATATACTATGGCCACTTTGAAATACAACTGAAGAGTCTTTGTAATCCATTTTCTCCAGATTCCTCTAGTCTACTGAACCAGACAGCTAGAATATTCTTCACTGCGTCTCTAGGAATGATACTGTAGCTCAAACATCTTTTCATGTTCCCAGTTCTCTATAGTAGCTGAAGCCCTGCAAAGCATGGAGAAAAAGGCATTGGTCCATATTTCTAATATTAGGGTGTTAGCTGCTGGCAGTGCTATGACTCATGCAGCTTAAATGCTGCAGACAGGGTGTATCTGTAGGAACTCAGGTATTGTTAATCAACTTCCTTCAGCATTTTCCAGCACCCTGGAAGGAGGAGGGCAAAAGTTATCTAGCAATTCTTCCTTTTCCCCAGATTCCCTTTTGATGGCCCTTCCTGGTCTAGCTTTGTCTTTTTTCTAGCAATTAGCCTGCACTTGTTCCCCCTTCAGTTTTAAGAACTGGCTAGCAAAGGCCAATCTTGGTATGTTATTCCTTTGGGGGAAGTGTTCAGTTTACCATGGCCCCTCTGCCTGCTTGCTTTGGATTCCATCTGCTTAGCCTGGAACATCTGCAAATAAGTCTCATCTTTTTTATGAAGCTTTTTGGCAAAATGTTTTAATAATATATATATATATGAAATTTAATGGTGAAAAAGGTAGAGTTCTACATTTAGGCAAGAAAAATCAAATGCACAGGTACAGCATATGTGGTACCTTGCTCAATAGTAGTAACTGTGAGAGGGATTTTGGAGTCCTAGTGGACAACCATTTAAATATGAGCCAGCAGTGTGCGGCAACTGCCCAAAAAGCCAACACAGTTCTAGGCTGCATAAACAGAGGGATAGAAGCAAGATCACGTGAAGTTTTAATACCACTTTATAATGCCTTGGTAAAGCCACACTTGGAATACTGCATCCAGTTTTGGTCGCCACAATGTAAAACAAATGTTGAGACTCTAGAAAGAGTGCAGAGAAGAGCAACGAAGATGATGAGGGGACTGGAGGCTAAAACATATGAAGAACGGTTGCAGGGACGAGGCATGGCTAGTCTAATGAAAAGAAGGACTAGGGGAGACAGGATAACAGTGTTCCAATATCTCAGAGGCTGCCACCAAGAAGAGGGAGTCAAGCTATTCTCCAAAGCACCTGAAGGCAGGACAAGAAGCAATGGGTGGAAACTAATCAAGGAGAGAAGCAACTTAGAACTAAGGAGAAATTTCCTGACAGTTAGAACAATTAATCAGTGGAACAACTTGCCCCCAGAAGTTGTGAATGCTCCAATACTGAAAGTTTTTAAAAAGATGTTGGATAACCATTTGTCTGAAGTGGTGTAGGGTTTCCTGCCTAGGCAGTGGGTTGGACTAGAACACCTCCAAGGTCTCTTCCAGCTTTGTTATTCTAGTCTATTCTATCTGTTTGCAACATGGCCTTAAAAACATGAAACTAAACGAATCTTAAATTGATCTCAAACCTTGGTGTGTTTATCCATGGTTTGTTGAAGAAGTCTTTGTTGGCTGGGGTCACTGCGCTAAGGCTAAGCCAAAGAGAAAACAATTATTGATTTCCCCCATATAATAATGATAAACACCATCAAATAACATTGGCTATCCCAGGTCCTTGAAAAGGAGTTGCTAGGTGGATAAAAATGTCAAATCCAGTCTGAGCATCTAGTTAATTGTGGTGTGACAGACTATAATAATAAACTTGTTTGCTGCCTGATTCCCAACAACTGGGCTGCACACTGTTTTCTTTCTATTTATGTTGCTGCTTTTTTTGTTTCTAGAATAAAAGCCTTTTTGGCATGACCTATCTTCTCATAATCTGAAAGTATTCTTTGAAGGATTTTCATGCATCTTATCCTTTGCAGCCTCTAAATGGATTGGCTCCCCTTACAAATATAGTCTTTCTTTTCTTGGCCTCTTCCTATGTTGATTTTGAATAATTGTTTTATGGATGAATACAAAGTCCTGAGCCTATTTGCATAATTTCTTCCAGCATTCTTTTGACTTGGAAAGAATGAAAAGACATCCCAATCTGATTTGCATATTCCTCTCACGATTTATAATGGAGCCTGCAACAAAAGTGCTTGTTAAGGCTGGAACAAAAGTGGCTGTGTTGAAAGATCAGTTGTGTGCTTCATATCCTACCTAATCTGCCAGGTTCTAAACACGGCCTAAAATAGTGGTGGGATTCCATTTTTTTTTTACTACCGGTTCTGTGGGTGTAGCTTGGTGGGCGTGGCAGGGGAAGGATACTATAAAATCTCCAGTCAGAGGTAGTATTTGCCAGTTGTCCGAACTACTCAAAATTTCTGCTATCGGTTCTCCAGACCTGGTCAGAACCTGCTGAATACCACCTCTGGCCTAAACATTCCCAAGATGGAGACTGCAATCCTATCCCTTTCAAGGAACAACCTGATATTGATAACAGGCCAAGTGGAAATGGCACCCTAAAAAAGCAACTGTCCCAAGGATAGTTAGGGGCTCGTCTTTCTTTTGTCCTCGGTTTGAACCAATTCCAACTGACAGTTAGGAATCTTTCCTCTTTTGAGCCAAGGGATGTAGAGGATGGAAAGCAAAAATCCTACATTCCCCATTTGTGTATTAGATACTAGGTTGTAATAGACCCGGGAAGAATGAACACAATAGAAGAAAGGTCAACGTCACTGGTGAAAACTGAGCATTATTTTAGTTCAGAAACAGCTTGTTATTTATTAGAAAAGCCCTCACATATTTTTTCTATACAGTGACTTGATATGATAAATAGAAAGCTCTAACTCATGCCATAATATGTTTGTCAGGTTTTTAAAGAGCTTATCACCCTATACAAGCATTCAGGATACCCAGCAGCATCTGCAGAAAACTTCACTAATACTTAAAAGACAACATCCATGTGGAATTGAATAAGTGGAGTATGAAAAATGGATTTATTTAATTATTTGTATCTCACCTTTTAATTTTTACAAATAACTCAAGGCTGATAACATATCCAACACACCTTCCACCTACTATTTGCCCACAATAACAACTCTGTGAGGTGAGGTGGGCTGAGAGAGAGAGAGAGGCTCAAAATCACCCAGCTGGCTGTTGTGGCTAAGGCAGGACCTGAACTCACAATCTATGACTTTCTAGCTTGGTACCTTAACCACTAGTCCAAATTGGTTCTCAATTTACCTGAGTGGATTGATGTGAAAGTTGTAAACTACTGTAAGAACATGATGTGAGGAGACAGACCTCCTGTAAACATGGAGCCTTTCAGTTGCCATACATAAAGCTAAGCATGGATGGGTCAGTTTCAAGTCTTTGTCTCTAGATCAGGGGTGTCCAACCTTGGCAACTTTAAGACTTGTGGACTTCAACTCCCAGAATTCCTCAGCCAGCAAGCTGGCTGAGGAATTCTGGGAATTGAAGTCCACAAGTCTTAAAGTTGCCAAGGTTGGACACCCCTGCTCTAGATGGACCTGTCCACCAATCAGTTTAAACAAATAAGAAAAAAATGGCAATGGGAACTAGTGTTTCAACCTCTCTTGCAGCCAAAAGTGGTCAGAGGGACAAGTAAAGAAACCAGGGATCAGATTGAAAAGTATGACCTTATAACAAGGAAAATTCAACAGCTGCCAGAAAATTAATTAGGAAATATTCTGGAAATATTTTCACATATATAAATTGAATTTTTAAACAGTCAAATTGAAGAAATCTGATTTGATTCCATAAAGCTGCATCCCTTTCAAGCTTTGTTCCTCACTGGTAAAACTTATCCATAAGGAGGAAACCTCAATGGAGATGTACAGAATGTAAAGATCAGATGAGCAACTGGCTTGGAAGAACTGCAAGGATATGGTGAATTGCAAAATAAACATGAGTCAGGAAAAATCCTGCAGTGGCCAGGACAAGGGAATGTTTGGGGGAGATGTATGGGCCAGAGAACTTGACGTTGTTCCACATTGCTTAGTACTTGGCTGGAGGAAGGAAATCTTCCCTTGAGGAAAAAGGAAATAAAATATAGATCTATCTCTATTGGAGAGGGGAGTGGTTATACACTATTGCAGAATGAAAGATTAAGCAGGTTCCTTGAGTTATCGATTTGCTATCGTAGATCAGTTTACTGAAATCTCATGCTTCGTGCTTGTGCGAGTAAGCTGCTGCCTCCCTATATACACTGGTGTGGAGGTTGGCTGTGTTGTCATTTCTTGATTGGTTGATGGAGTTGATGTTTGCAGATTGGCTGGCTTTTTCCTAAGAACATGTGTGGCTGAGGTATTGGCTGTTTGTCTATCAGCCTCCTGTGTTGTAATGACCTGGGTAATGGGCTGTGTGATGACCTTCTGAGTTCTATTGTTTTGACATCCTGGGTTGTGCTGTAATCTCCTGGGTCGTTGGCTATGTTGTAACATCCTGAGGTTTTGTGGTCACATCACGGAACTCAGGAGGTTACACCACTAAAAGCCTTCAATACATGAAACACAATGTTGCCAGCCAATCAAAAAATGCTACAAAACAGACAGAAGATATAAGAAACACCAATCAAGCAGAACACAGCAAACTCCAAGACCAATAAACACAGACCAAGACTCCCAACCAATCAGGATGAAGAAAACCATTCCGGCACAGCAGTAGGCTAGCCCCAAATTTAAAACTGAAACGGCTGTGAAAGCCTGACTCACAGACAAACACAGTACAGAAGCCTGATGATGTCAGATGAGGTTCTGCCGAAACGTTGCTACAACTTTAAAAGCACAACTATAATGACATGGGAAAATACCCGAACAAAGCTGAATACCATACATGTAAGTACCCGCGAAAACTTAAGAATATATATATGTTTTGTCCCACCTATATCCACAGATGAAAACTTCGAGTTACAGAGTTCAGATATGAAGTGGTTTCAGGCATGGGTCAAATGAACGAAGACAGTCGTAGTTGGTGAACTTTCAGCTCTTTATTACATTGTGACTTAAAACTTTAATAGCAACAACTCTGCCTTATATAGGCAACCTTAATGTGAAATAACCAATAGGGATCTGTAAGATGCTAGCTCCAGAACCAATAAGAGTCCTTCGTAAAGGGCCAATCGGATTCTCTGGACCCAACCAATCCGATCCAGCCGCTTAACAACCAATCAGAAGTGCAGGGCCAGAACCCTGCACTTTACTCCAAGCTTGCTTTTATTTAAACTATTTACATACATAACACCCCTTCCCCCTGGCTCCTCAATTATGGTGTGGTTATGTAGTCCTTCAAATAGGACGGTTGTCTTTTGGGTCTATTAGATTTCCTTTGGACTGGCTGCGTGCAGTCCCATTGAGGTAGAATGTTGTTTGGCAGTGGCTCAGCTTCTCGTTCTGGTGTGATTTCCCTTGGAGTGTACGATTCTTCCTCCTGCTCCATTTCCTGGTTTTCGCTTGATTCATCGCTCTCTTGGGACAGGTTCCCTGGACTGTCGTCTTCTTCCATTCCTTCCCCCCCCTCAGTTTGGTCGTAGGGGAGTTGTTGGCTGGCCGATGTGAGTCGTGACCATAATTGGTCAATATGTCGTTTCCACAGTCTTTCGTCAATACATTTTACAATATAGGATTTGGGCCCCGTCTCGCGTATTATCGTTGCTTCAATCCAAACCGGGTTGCCCGATAAATTTCTTGCATAAACGGGGTCGCCTACCTTGAAGGTACGGTAGCATCCGCTGGATCCTGAAGGCTTTTCTGGCTCATAAGCAGGGTGCAGTCGGTCGAGGCGGGAACGGAGTTTTCGCCCCATGAGAAGTTCTGCAGGGGTTCTGCCGGTTGCGCTGTGTGGAGTGATGTGTTGTAGAAGTAGAATGCGGTTTATTTTTTCGTCAATATTATCATAGTCCACTTTTTGCAAAGTCTTTTTTACAAATTGGACCATGCATTCCGCTCGGCCGTTGGTAGCAGGATGCACAGGCGAGGTGAGTGCATGGCGGATGCCATTATCAGCAAGGTACTGTTCAAACATGAGCGCTGTAAACTGTGGTCCGTTATCGGACACCAGGACGTCCAGCAATCCATGAGTTGCAAAGAGTCTATTAAGGACTTTAATGACTGCTTCGGAGGTTGTATTGGTTATTCGATGAATTTCCAACCAATTAGAGTATGCATCGACAGTCAACAGCAATGTATGTCCTTTGATCGGCCCTGCGAAATCCAGGTGGATTCTGAACCAGGGTCCACATGGCGTCTCCCATTCGGTCGGTGCAGCTTTCGGCGGTGCGTTGCTAGTTTGCTGGCACTTAGTGCAGGCCTTGACCCATTGCTCGATGTGTCGGTCCATGCCTGGCCACCAAGCGTAGCTTCGTGCGAGTGCTTTCATCCGCACGATCCCGGGATGTCCTTCGTGCAAAATTTGTAACAGCGTCTTTCGGAGTCGTTCTGGAACGACGACTCTATCGCCCCAGATGACACAGCCTTTTTGCGAAAAAAGTTCAGTCTGTCTTGTTTTAAATGGCGCGAAGTCATCTGGGACCTGGTCCAATGGCCATCCACGTTCTACCCAGCCTAGGACTCGAGCTAGGGTGTGATCTCGTCTGGTCTCTCTCGCGATATCTCGAGCAGTCATAGGAGGCGAGTTGAGCGTTTCGATTTGTAACACCGATACTGTTGGTGCCGGATCGTCGAGAGTCTCTGGTAGCGGTGCTCTGCTGAGCGCGTCGGCGTGAGGAATGGCTTTCCCCGGGCGATGTAACAATCGATAATTATAAGCAGCTAGGAACTCTGACCATCGAGTCATTCTTGGGGACAATATATAGGGGGTTGGTTTGTCCCCAGCGATTATCCCCAGTAAAGGTTTGTGGTCAGTTACAATGGTAAATGTCCTTCCATATACATACTCATGGAATTTTTTTACGGCTGACACAATTGCAAGAACTTCCTTATCTATTTGTCCATAGTTTCGTTCTGCCTGGGAAAGAGTCTTCGAAAAGTATGCAACGGGAGCCTCATTCCCATTAGGCAGCACATGGCTCAAAATAGCGCCCACCCCAAACGGTGAGGCATCACAAGTTATAACCAATGGTAATGTTTCATTATATTGCACAAGTACAGAATCAGATGTAAGTAAATCTTTTACATTTTGAAATGCTTTTTCCTCCCGGTAACCCCAAACCCACAATGCTTTCTTATCTAATAACCGGTGTAACGGTTCAGCCACAGTCGCCTTATGTGGTAAAAACACATTATAGAAATTAATAAGGCCTAAAAATGCCTGGAGATCTGTTTTGTTACGGGGTCTGGGAGCATTTTTTATCGCCCTTAATTTACTCGCAGTAGGGTGAATACCCTGACTTTCAATGCAATAACCTAGAAATTCAACACTGTCGGTATACAGATGACATTTTTCCCTTTTTACTTTCAGTCCCGCTTCTTGAAATTTTTTAAGGACACATTTTAAACGATTCTGCAGAATTTTTTTACTAGGAGCTGCAATTAACACGTCATCAAAATACGGGACTACGCCCTTGATTCCTTGCAATAATAGTTCCATTAAACTTTGGAATATTCCCGGGGCTACACTCACCCTGAATTGCAATCGGGTACATTTAAAAGCACCTCTGTGCATTACTATCGTTTGAGCTTGGGCTGTTTTATTGTCCACGGGTAATTGTTGATAGGCTTGAGCTAAATCTAACTTAGCAAAGACCTTTCCGCCTCCCAGGGAATGAAGGAGGTGCTGCACCACCGGCACTGGATACGCATTCTGCTGGAGGGCGTGGTTTAGAGTGGCCCGGTAGTCCCCACAGATTCGGATTGACCCATCTGGTTTGATGGGGGTTACAATAGGAGTTTCCCATGGGGAATGATCAATGGGTTGCAGTACCCCTTGTTTAATTAGTTTGTCAAGTTGTTCATCTATCTTGGCCTTAAGGGCGAACGGAACTCGACGAGGTTTTAAACGGATCGGAGCGACCTTAGGGTCGAGGCTAAACGAAATTGGGGTCCCCTTATACTCGCCCAGACGATCTGCGAAGACATCGTTGAATTCAGAAATAAGGTCCTCCTCCCAATCGCAATCACCGACTCGGTTCACGCCAGCTACTTCGATTCCAAGTGGTGCAAACCATTGGAGGCCCAACAAACTAGGCCTGTCCCTATTGATGATCGTTAGAGGTAAGTGTGCCGTATGCTTTTTAAACGAGACGCGGACTCGACAAGACCCAACCACAGGGATCCGATTCCCTTGATAGTCTTTAAGGATGAGATGTTGCATTCGAAGGTCTTGGCGTTGGATGGTAGGAATGAGTTGCTTTAACGTCTTCCACGACACCATTGAGAGGGACGATCCGGAATCGACCTCCATGTTGCACGGTTGGTTCTCTATGTCTACTGTAATTCGAATCTTCTTAGCGTCCATGGCTGAGGCGTGACCTATAGTGATAGTATGGTGAGCCTCTTCTTTCTGCAACGCACGATATCTGTAGGATTGGTTTGCTGGATCTCGCCTTGCAGGACGGTTTCCTGCCGATTGGCGAAAGTTGGTTCCCCTTGAGGCCTGACTTGGTCCCGGTAAACTGCGACAAACTCGACTGATGTGGCCTCGTTTTCCGCACTCATGACAGAGTGCTTCACGGAATTTGCAGTCTGCCCTGGGGTGGTTTGCCCGGCAAACAGCACAAGGGCGTGAGGGTTTAGAGCGATGGTCCCGGTCGGACCGCAGTCGATGGACCCCTTCTTCGTCGCTGTCTGACAACGAAGAGAGGTCCTCGTGGTGCGTCGTGACCAGCTGCTCTTCTGCCTTGGATAAAACGTCGGCTGTCGGTGTGGTCGACAGGTTTCGGCTTCTCCGTAGTTGTGCTGCTGACTTTTTGGTCGCCTCAGCAGCAGTGGCTTCGGTGATGGCGTCAGCAAGGCCGATGTAGCCTTTTGCCATGAGCTTGCTTTGGACGCCCAGAGCATCTAATCTCAGAATTAAGCGGTCTCTCAGTGCTTCATCTAAATCTGCGAACCCGCAGAGGCCTCCCAAGTGTCGGAGGTCTGCCACGAAGTCAGCCACACTCTCTCCTTTTCGCTGGCTTCTTTGATAAAATTCGTGGCGTCGCACTAATGTAGGTACGGTTGGTGCGTAATGGTCTCTTAGGAGAGGTTCGAGGTCGTCCCAGCTCATTGCTTTCACTTCTCGAGGTTTAGCGAGTGCCTTCGCCATTTTAAAGATAGCCGGGCCGCAGTACATCAGGAAAAGCGCCCACTTCTTAGCTGGTGTGGCATCCTTCAGGCTGTTAGTTTCTAGGAACATTTGGAAGCGGTCCATGTAGGATTCCCAATCCTCTTGGTTCGGATCGAACGGAGCGGGTGGTACGATGCCACTGGACATGGTTTCCGTTGGTGGCGTCGTCTTAACACGTGCTCTGTTTTCCTTCCCGGTTCCTTAAGATCAGATGTCTCCAAATCCCATCCTCGTCGCCAGTGAAGTGGTTTCAGGCATGGGTCAAATGAATGGAGACAGTCGTAGTTGGTGAACTTTCAGCTCTTTATTACATTGTGACTTAAAACTTTAATAGCAACAACTCTGCCTTATATAGGCAACCTTAATGTGAAATAACCAATAGGGATCTGTAAGATGCTAGCTCCAGAACCAATAAGAGTCCTTCGTAAAGGGCCAATCGGATTCTCTGGACCCAACCAATCCGATCCAGCCGCTTAACAACCAATCAGAAGTGCAGGGCCAGAACCCTGCACTTTACTCCAAGCTTGCTTTTATTTAAACTATTTACATACATAACAAGATACTTTATGTAAACAAAACCAGAGACAGAAGATTCAATTGCTCTGTTTTCACAGTCCTTTGGCAATCCTAAAATGGGTCCGGCAATTCTGTTTAGTTCGTAAATCACAACGCAGTAGTCAGGCACAATTCTTTCCAAGGCAAAATTCACTTTTTTTCCAGCAAAGATTACGAACTCGTACGTTCCCTTATATCCTCTAAGAGAGGGCGTGTCAGTCTCATTAATTAATCCTTTGCTGGACGTCTCTTTTCTAATTGAGATTGATGTCTCAATCTTCTAGTTCTGGCATCCAGCCAGCATCCGGCAGTTTCATCACCACTTGAAGCCTCTGATACAGTTTCCTGATTAACAGTTAACACCTGAGATGTAATTAGGGAAGTAGATTCAGGGGAAGGAATGGACTCTGAATCCTCCAATAAATCAGGTTCATTTCTCAAATCCAACTCCTCTCCCTCTACTTGACTCCCTTCTAAGTCACTTAATAATGCAGGCTCGAATCTCAGTGCCAGATCTTCTTCATCACTCAAACCCATATCTGCTGACTGATCAGGTTCAAATCTTGGAGTCACAACATATATATATATATATATTTTCTTAAGTTTTCGCGGGTACTTACATGTATGGCATTCAGCTTTGTTCGGGTATTTTCCCACGTCATTGTAGTTGTGCTTTTAAAGTTGTAGCAATGTTTCAAAAGAATCTCATCTGCCATCATCAGGCTTCTGTACAGAAGCCTGATGATGGCAGATGAGATTCTGCTGAAACATTGCTACAACTTTAAAAGCACAACTACCATGACGTGGGAAAATACCCGAACAAAGCTGAATGCCATATATGTGTGTGTGTGTGTGTGTGTGTGTATGTATATGTATGTGTATGCAGAAAAACACTTTAATCAGTTATATTCAGAGGGGATTCAAGAGGCCACAAGAAGGGATGGCAGATAACCAACCTGTGGTCTAAAGGAACATTTTCTCATTTTGGACTACTATAACTTTCAATAATAAACTTTCTCAATAATGAGAAAGTCTGCAGGCAAGGTACATATATGGATTTGGGTTCTTTTAATATTTGCAGAAATTTAAAAAGAAATGACACAACAATAAACATTCCAATAGGCAGCCAAAACTCAATGCTCTAACATGTGATATGCCGGACAGATTTCCCAAACATTTGTTCTTTATATGTATTATATTAAACAAATCCTATAATTTTCCTTCCCAGGAAGATTCTCATTACTGACAACCATTAATTTGTAACTTTTATAGCAAAGGAGACATTTGAAAACTCCTAGCCAAGATTGTTAAGGTGATTTTGCACATGGTTTTTTGATTGGTCCGTTCCTATTTAAATTTGCATCATTGTTTGGCTTGTGGTGCAATAGGAAATAAACACAATTAAAATCTCTTAGATGGGGTTTTCTTTCATCCTGGAATATTTTATGCTGCCCAACCTTGTTGTTCACCTTGAGTTGGTAATGACTCTGGCATAATGACTCTTGAGTCAAAGACAATCACATGCTAATTCATTTTTCATGCTTTTCTTGCAGTTTTCAAGAAAGTGGGATCAATAGCTGATAAATTTAACTCAACTCAGACATATTATGAAAAGACAATTGTGTCAGTCCAAGAAAATCTTCAGGAACTAGGTAAGAGCAATATTGCTGCTTTAATGTTTTCATCAAAAAAAACCCATGAATGTTACATTCTAATTAGCTCCATTTATTTTAAGTTCCCATACTGATATGGTACATGTTTCAGTTCCTATAGGAGTTTGAAATTGATATGTCAGGGCAAGGCTCCTTCTATACTGCAAACTGGAGAAAACCTCTGATCCCTCAGATGATGCAGATTTAACAACTTCCAGCATCTCTCATAACTGATTTGGCTGGCAGTTGTATTAAGATTGGGGACCATTGTGGTTATGAAGAGGGTTGATTGTTTGATTGATCTTACCAACCCTATAAATAAATTTTCTTCATCATAATCTGTGCCTACTGGTCCTTCTGATCTTCTAATAGTACACTCATTGCAACTATGTTTGCCCCTGTGTATTTTGCTGGTAGGCATCTTCTTCCATAATTAGCACCTTCTCTTGGAAACTAGGTATTTGCATAATATGTCCTAAATAAAATAAGTTGAGCCTGGTCATTTGAGCCTCAAGTAAGAACTCTGGGTTAATTTGTTTGATGAGCCATTTGTTTGTTTCCTTGGCTGTCCATGGTATTCATCATAATATCTGAATATCTTTTCCAAGGCGTTTGTGGCTGCTTTAGTTTTAGTTTAGTTTACTTTATTGTCATTGCACCTTGTACAACAAAATTAAATATCATCTTCAGTGTACATTATGACTATGAAAATAAACACAAACACACATCCTTCACATTCTATACATTGAATCGAAAACCCCTGATATTGCATTAATATTGCACTATACAGTAGAATTCAATAGAGCTACTGCCCTGGGATAGAACTGTTTTTCAGCTTATTTGTCCTTGTTTTTATTATCCTGTACTGTCTGCCAGATGGTAATAGTTCAAAAGAGTTCCCAGGATGAGATGGATCAATAGTTCAAAAAAAGAGTTCCCAGGATGAGATGGATCTTTGAAAATGTTTTGAACTTTCTTAAGGCAGTGGGAGCTATAAAGCTCTTCCAAAGAGGGGAGAGGGCAACCAATGATCTTCTGGGCAATGATGTTAACCCTCTGGAGTGCTTTCCTATCTGCCACTGTGCATTTGGCAAACCATGCCGTGGTGCAGTAAGCTAAGATGCTCTCTATGGTGCAGTGGTAGAAGGTCACCAGCAGTTTTTCATTCAGTTGTTGTTTTCTGAGAAGTCTCAGAAAGTATAATCTCTGCTGGGCCCTTTTGACTAGTGCTGTAATGCGGGCACCCCAGGTCAGGTCCTCTTTTATGGTAACACCCAGAAACTTAAAACTGGCCACTTGCTCCACTTGGTCTCCATTGATAAACAAGGGCTGGATGTCTGATCTGTTCCTTCTATAGTCCACTATAAGCTCCTTGGTCTTATTGGTGTTGAGGACCAAGTTATTGTCTCCACACCATGAAAGCAACCCCACCTCATCACGGTAGGCAGACTCACACATACACACACCCGGAGATGAGTCCCACTACTGTTGTATCATCTGCAAATTTAGTAATAGTATTACTAGCATGAGTAGGAATGCAGTCATGCACATAAAGAGTATAGAATAAGGGACTCAACATGCGATCCTGTGGTGTACCAGTGTTAAGGATATGGGCTGAAGAGGTATGATTACCTAATCTGACCCTCTGTCAACGGCCAGACAGGGAATCCATAATCCCAAGGTGTGTGTTTACCAAGTGTGAGTCTGCAGCTTATTTCTTGACTGTTTCTTTACTGTTGTTGGTTGATCCTAAAACACAGAAGCTATCCACCAATATGGACAAGGGCAATGGTGGGATTCAGCCAGTTTGCACCAGTTCGGGAGAACCGAACAGTTTGGTTTGGTGCAGTTTGGTGAATTGGTTGTTGGAAGACATCATTAGGGCAGAGAACTGGTTGTTAAATTATTTGAATCTTACCACTGGACAAAGGAATATGTTTTCACTTATTTTCTCTTTCAAAGCAATGATTTTCATTGGATGGGGAGTTTCTATTGTGGCTTTCTAGCTTCAGAGAAACTCTATTTTCATGCCAGCAGCTGGGAGTTTAAAACTTGAAACACCTTCCTACCTGGTATGACTCCTGGATCAGGTGCATTCACACAGAGGCTAGTCAGGATTATCAGGTTGTTTTCCATTCTTTTATTCCTCTTGCATGTGCTGATAAGAGAACAGCAGAACCTGTTAAAACAAAGGAACAGGGCAGACAAAAGGTACAAAAGATTACAAATAAAGCTGCTTTTTTAAATTAACCTAAAATTAGCTGTCCTTGGGATAAACTGCTTGCCAAACCTCTCTCTTTTTCTTTTAGTCCAATCCTAAACATTCTGTAGAATTTCATGGATTTACTTCCCTAGCTCACACACACCCCTTATACCTCCATCTAGTTTTGTTCCCGTTTCTTCTCTTTACGGTATATTTACATTTGTCTCTCATTTTCTTGCACCCTGTTTCTTTCTTTCTTTCTTGCTGTTTCTGCTGGAAGAAAGGAGTATGCATGAACTGTATTTCTATGATGATTGTTTCATAGATGTTTTGAGACTGGATGGTATATGAGGATTGTGGATCAACTGAAATATCTTATTTATACACAACTGGTTTTAATTAGTAGTTATTACTCTCTGTTGCTGTTCTGGTCTTCCCATTATAAGGATTATAACTGCCCATGAAGTATATATCCATCCATACATAATTATGTCACATGGGTGTCAGCTTTGAAATTCAGCTGCCACATTTTTTTTTAAGAGAGTTGGTGGAGTTGAAAAGTTCAAGGTTATTCTGTATGGCATATTAGGAAATTCCAGTGGCAGTTAATTGGTTCTAGTGATTTATGAAGTATAGAAGTGGGAGGGGAGAAGGGTGGAGAGAAGGTGGATTCTGTGTAATGCGGGATTAATTTTCACTTTGGAAAATTGCCTTTGACATGCCAGATCTGTTTCTAAATAAATCAATTGAAGAGAAATTATCTTGGAGTGATTGATATCATGGATACTTTCTGGATGCCTTACAGTGGGTATGTAGGCACCTGAATGCCTACTCTAAATAGTTTCCAATTGGAGTAGGCATCTTATATAGGAAAGCTGGGATCAGACAACATTGTTAAGATCTTTTACTCTTCCTTTGGAGGGTCCATCTTGAAATTTGGAGTCATATATGATAAGATGCTGGTTAGCTATATAGAGTAGCATAGGATAAATCATCCAGTTAGTAAGCTTCTGCATATCTTTGGCATTACATTGAATGATTGGATTTATGTATTATTCAATTATATATAAAATATATGTTTTGCCATAAGGAACAATTTAGAAACATGGTGGCTAGAACTTGTTTTCCGTTTATATAACAACATTTTGGTAACTGAAGGTCAAATAAGACTTGATGTCAAAGATCTATGATCCGTTTCTCATTTCTTAGGTATTAGCAGATTACAATGATGGAAGAAAATTGGGGATCCAGATTAGGGACCTTGTAGCAAGAAATTAAGCAAGGCCACCAGTATCACCAGTGCTTCCAGCTTTTTGTATGCTGGGTTCAGCCATCCCCAACTTATTGTTCCCAGCTGTGTTTAACAACAGCTTACATCATCTTCAGATAACAAGGACCAAGCTTCCTGGACTGATGTGATTTGCATATAATCACATCAGGAAGCTATTCGGTATCACTTTAGCTTAAATTCTGCAACAAGTGAAACTGGATTCTATAACATGTATTTATTTTTGTGCGGCCACATTATTTTCCTAATATGTTCTCCATAATTTAGTTATGGGAAGGAACCAAGTGTAATCAATTATTGCTTAAACTTCAGCATTAAAACAGAATTATCAACTAAACTGATATGCTTCTGCTCCTTCATTCAGATCAGAAATCATTGGACAACTGCTCCTTATGTCATGACACAGGGCAACTTGGACAAGAAATTAGCAAATTGCAAAAGGAGCTGGAGGAGATTCAGAAAAAGCTCTTAGCCCAGGATGCACTACTTGATCGAGCTGGACAAGTCCACCAGCAGCTTTCATCTTCCAGCAGCAAGATCACTGATGAAGTGGATAGATGTTTCTTTGCTGTTCAGCAGGTCAACCAGAGTTTGAGCCTCTTTCTGGCCCAAGTGATGGGCTGGCAGGCTGCCACTTCTCAGCTAGGCAGCTCACTCAAGGAGCTAACTCAAGAACACTTTGATGTTGAAACTGCTGTGCAGCAGATAAACTTTACCAGTAGGCAGACCTCAGACTGGGTCCAGATCATCCAAAGAAAGACAAATGAGGAGACCCTGACACTACAGAAGATTGTGACTGAGTGGCAGAACTACACCCAGCTTTTTGGCACCGTGAAGACCACCTTTTCCAAAACAGCTGATCTGATCAAGAATATTCAAACTAATTTAGGTGTTGCCTCACAAAGGATCAGCCAGAATTCAGAGAGTATGCATGACTTCATTCTCCAAGTAACCAGTTTACAGTTGCAGCTGGACAACATTTCCTCCTTCTTGGATGACCATGAGGAAAACATGCATGACTTTCAATACCATACTCAATACATGCAAAATAGGACAGCTGAGCACTTTCAGACCTTAGAGGGCCGTATGACATCCCATGAGATTGAGATCAGCACAATCTTTACCAACATCAATGCCACTGATAGCCATGTTCACAGCATGCTTAAGTACCTGGATGATGTGAGACTCTCTTGCACACTGGGCTTCCACACACATGCTGAAGAGCTTTACTACCTGAACAAATCAGTCAGCCTCATGATAAGCACCACCGATCTTCTGCGGGAGCGTTTTAGCCTGCTCAGTGCCCAGTTAAACTTTAACATTCGCAACCTTTCCATGGTCATGGAAGAGATGAAAGCTGTTGACATCCGACATGGGGAGGTCCTGAAGAACATCACCATCATACAAGGTAAACAAATGGCAGGATTGGGTTTCCAGGTGAATATATCCCAAATAAAAGAATCCTAATGTTGATTCATTTAGACTTAGACTTAGACACTGCTTCACGGTGCTTTACAGTGCAATAGTCTGGATTTTGACAAATAACCTTGATTCCCTCAATGCTGCTCCAGAAACTCATTGGTCACCTTTACAGAACAGAGAGGTCCACTGTTTACTTCTATTTGCTGTGCTTTTTTTAACTAGTTCATTAGGTTATATCCTAGAATATTTAAAGAAAAGCTCTTGATATAAGTTTCTTTAAATCTGTATGAAAATTCTGGCTTTGTCAGTTTTTGGCCACTTTTTTAAAAAGGCACCACGAACTGTCTCATCAAAGCAGGAGGCCAAGAGGCATTTATTTGCAATTCTAAGTTCTCCAACTTAGAATTAAAATTAACTTAGATGCATTATCACAGCAGTAAAAGTGTACTCTTGTTTGAGACATTGTAATGTAAGACACAATTACATCAGGAAGTTAATGCATTTTCATGCGGCTGATTGTCCATCAGTTCTACTATAAGCCTTGATTTCTTTGGCTAGAGATTTTCTTCCCAGTTTCAGGTATATGCCAGTTTAGATAGGCATTGAGGTTCCTCCTTCTGTCACCAAACTGATTTCTGTAAGATATCAAGCCTCTAACTTTATAGGAATTAAAAGATACCTGCAGGCAGTAGAAAGTTGCAAAAAAAAATTCTATTTTAGGGTAAAGATAATTGAGGAAGGAATATTTTGGCAAAAAACCTAAGGGCAAAACATTGAAATGTTACAGTCAACAAAGACATTTGCCGTTTCACTGCAAATGAAGCAGAGAATGCATTGACAAGCAAGGTATTAGCCAGACAAATCATACTACCAAAGCAATTGCTGGAAATATTCACAGCAATGTCATAAATTTGGAGGACAACTGTAAGTTCAATATGTAACTTGCTGCTGGGATCCAGAAAATGTCTGCATAGAATTGAGACTCAGAACCCACTCATTGCCTGGATGAGAGAAACTAAATAAGATGCCTCTTAGATGAACGGGCAACTCTGTTATAAAACCTTAGATGAACGGGCAACTCTGGCCTCCTTTTTGGAAACAGCTGTCAGTCTACCTCCTGCCTGTCAAATGCATCAATTGGGGTGGAAGAAAACAAGAATCTGAATTTTGGAAAGGTGTTTCACATATGAGCAACTGAAGCTAGGCAGCAAAAACTGTGTACCTGCAGCAAGCAAGGAAACTTTGTCACTAGCTGAACATCCCTTGAGATTTACAAGACCAAAATTGAGTATCAAATTATCATATAATAATGGGAGTGAGTGTCCTTCCCTCTCTCTTTCTATATTAGAAGAAAGATATCTGCTTTTAACTTAAAACATCAATTTTAGAAAGGAAAACAATCTTACTACCCTAATTATTAAAAAAAAATCCAGATTTTTTTTTTAAAAAAAAACATGTATTCTCCAGTGGATAATACGCAGCTGTTACAACCCTGTGACTTTCAGAGGGGAAAAACCTGCTTAAAATTACCCTAGCCTTTTGTCCTCCACTCCCCAAAAGAACTACCTAAACATTTTCAGAATGCAGGTATTTTGCCTCTGCGGTTTTCCACATTTTGATGTTTTTGGATGCTTTGAGCTTGTTGTTTGCAAGGAATACAGCTGTTGTTTATACTGCTAAGGTTACTTTTACTGGTTTGCCTCAGAATTTCAAAACTTTGTTCAATCCTGTTGCATTTTAGGGACATTTTTCTGCAGCTATGCTGGGGAACTTCAATTAGAAACACTTTCTGAATCTTAAAATGCATTTGGAATAAATTATATGAATATCAAAATCCTCACTTTTCAGAATATTATAATATTTATATTATGGATATATGTAGACACAAGTATAATCTACAAAATTGCATATACAAGAAAAAGTACAGAACTGTTTTTAGAGGGAAATGAATACAAAATATGTACTTTAAGAAGAAAGTGCACAAAATGCATATGACATATTGTTATAATTATTACATTTGCAAACTGGGAAAAAAACATGCCAGAACAAGCATCACAAAAATGAGAAAGCAAGCAAATCCAAAATACCTTAGTGCACTTGATATGCCTTGAGCCTAACTCAGGCTATTTTATGTCTCAGGCAGGATGAAGTAATGGTGCCTCCACAAAAACAGAGCAGTCCAAAATATGACCTGAAGTTACAGAGGATTATAGGATGACAGAAGGGTTTATGTGAGCCCACCCAATGCACTACTTCTGTCCATTGCTCATTCCTTAAGCAAGCTCTTAAGCTGCTGTCTGTCAGCCTGGAAGCCATTTTTCTTTGAGGCTTCTGGGCTGCCACATTTCAGTGCCTGGGAACTTGGGAGGGGACTTCAAGGAGTAGTGGAAAATTAGCCATAACATTCCTTTCTCAGAAAGCCAAAGACATGTTACTCTGCACCTAGAGGGGAGTGACTGGGGATAGTCTCCAATTGGAACAAAGTAATGATTGGACCATATGATGAACTATTGGGTGCAGAGGTTGGATTTTGGATTCTCTTTAGCCTAAGGAAAACTCGGAAATCTCAGATTCGGGTTTTCCTCAGATGTGCCAATATGACATCTCTAATAAAATGGATCTTTGAGAAGATGACAGCCTCTGAGTTTTTTAATTTGGAGGTTGTTATTGGAACGCTGACACTGTCCCAATGGTGCATTTGCAAAAGGCAACTGGACTTTCTTCTTCCTTGAAGACCTTTCACTTCTAATCCAAGAAATGTCTTCAATTCTTAACCTGCTCTTCTAATCAATTCATGTCCATTTCATCATGTCAGCAATTATGCCAGACACTTCTCAGCACATCAAAGGGCTGTACTCCAAAGTATTGTCCCCAAAACTCCAAAAGGTTTGGGGGAGGTTGAGAAAGTTTTAAGGGATGAAATGGGCACCCTTCAACCAGGTTTAAACCCTAGTTGTTTTATTCTTAAAATTCCTCAAAAATCCATGTTAAGTTTTGAGCATGGGCGAGAAAGAATGGAGACAAGCCTTTGAACGGTGAACTTCAGCTCTTTATTTACATTGTGACTTCTGCTTCAATAGCAGTTAAACCCGCCTTATATAGGCAAACCCTGTAACTTTTAACCAATAACGAGCTAGGAGCGCTAGCTCTTATAACCAATAGGAACTCTCTGTTAAGGGCCAATCAGATTCCCCGGAACGGGCCAATCCGGTCCGGCCACTTAACAGCCAATCAGAAGTGCAGGGCCCGAACCCTGCACTTAACTCCAAACTCACACTTTATTAAATCTTTATGCATACACAACAATCCAACCCCCCAAAAATGGGATAAATATTTACCTTACCCACTGTTGGGGGATTTGGGGTACTGGCAGGCCATATGGGGCCCAAAAGTCTGTGCTTGTGGCACCGTGGCCTATAGGATCCTTAGGGTCATCAAGGGAGATTGCTTTTGGTGTCATCTTCTACAGATTATCGTTGAATCAGAAGGTACCATTTTTCAGTTATTATGCTTATTTCCTGGGCTTTATCTATAATTATTTTACTGAAATGATTGTATGATGTGTAATAGTTTTATTTTGCATACTATTCAGGGATGATTATAATAATGAACGATGTAAACATATATTTTTTAAAGAAAAACTGATATTGCTACCCATTCCTTTAGCTTTTCCCTGTCTCTTCTCTTTCTCCAGGAGTTCCTGGTCCACCTGGCCCCAGAGGATTCAGAGGAGAGCTTGGCATTAAAGGGCCACCTGGAAGCAGAGGAGTAAAGGGTGACATGGGGAGTCTGGGCCCTCCTGGGCCACAAGGGTCCTTGGGCCCTCCTGGACCTTCTGGACCTAAAGGCGAGAGAGGCGCTGTGGGTGCAAAAGGCCCCACTGGATTTAAAGGAAGCAAGGGTAGCTTTGGACAAGGGGGTTCCAAGGGGCGGGCAGGCCCCAAAGGGGACTCTGGATCTCCAGGTCCTGAGGGGGCCATTGGTCCTCCTGGCCCGCCTGGCCCATCTGGGCAACCGGGTATCCCAGGCAAACCAGGGGCCCCTGGTCCTTTAGGGCTGATGGGCCCAAAGGGGCATCCTGGATTACGAGGTCCACGTGGATTTCCGGGGCCCCCAGGACCTCCAGGATTGTAAATTCTCCCTTTTTTCCTCCCCTCCCAAAAAGTTTTAATGTTTGCTGCAGACACCTGTCTCCCCAGGAAGGCAAAAAGATAATGAGGAATGGATGGTGCAGTCATTTATTCTGCACGTCAAATTCCATTTCTAGTAGCTTAGGGGTAAGCTTGAAAAATTGCTTCAAATCACTGAATTTCCTTAATTTTCGGAACTTCAAATTGCAGCTGCAAAGTAAGTAGGAGGGGAGCAATCACTGGTAATTAGAATACATGGTTTGCATGTAAACAGTCCTAAATCCAGTCTCTAACATCTCCTTAGAGGGCTGAAGCTCTAGAGACATATTGCCACTTAATAAAGCCCAGAGTCACTTGGTTCAGTAGGTGGCTATAGAAATTGAATAAATGAATAAATAAAAATTAGCCATGCTAAATGAATAAATGGGCTGACTCAATCAACAGCAACTTCATATCTTCATGTTACACAGTTGCCATGCTTTTTGTATATATGGGTGTGTACATATGCAAGTGTGTTCATATGAGATATTGGCTCATATGCTTTTGCATTCATTCCATAGTGCAACTTGATTGTGTCACTGATCTCTTCATCTGTAACTCTCATACACATGTATGGTATAACTGCTACACATATACATCCAAAACAATAAAAAATTAACATAAAGATGAAACGAAATGGCTTGTCTTCTTTGTATGCGATGGAGCAGAGACTTGTCAAGCTTGCCCATTCCAATGTCTATTTCTTTGGGTGGTATATTCTTTCTTCCCAACAATCAGTTGGACAATCTGCTATTTTCCTTATGAAAGAAATAGAGTATACCAGAGATCATCTGTCACTGAACATTGGACAGCATACAGGTTTAAACAATTAGTAGTAGAAATACCGATAGTAGTAGCAATAGTAATCTACATTTCAATTCACAGTCAAAGACTGGTAAAAGTTTAATAACTGAAATCCTAACCAAGGAATGAAGAATTATTAGGTAACAGGTGAAGATATAGAGGTAGGGTGTTTTGTTGTTCTTATGGTTGATTGCATAGTCAGCCAGATGTTTAGATTGGACTTGGCAATTTTATCCACCTATCTTTACCAGATTATCTGATTAAGTCTTTCTGGTCTTCCTCAACCTTGACAACTTTAAGATGTGTGGATTTCAGGGCTGGCTGGAGAATTCTGGGAGCTGAAATCCATATATCTTAAGGTTGTGATGGTTGAGAGACAGTGTTCTAGATAATTTCGCCATTTTACGGGATTATATGGATTTTACAGAATGTGGCAGCAAAAGTGCTGACAGAAGCCTAGTTTTTTTATCATCTCTCTCTGAGTTTATAGCATCTTCAAAAGTTCCCACTTTTTTCCTAAGGCCCGTTCAGAATGCTGCCTTTCATCTTTAGATTTCCGGTGGTTTTAGATTGAACTAGCTAAAGAACCCCTGCTTCCCATACCAACCTACTTCCCCCCCTTAGGATGCTCAACTGAGTCTTGCTCTGCATCTGCATAATCAAAAGCAATCCTATCTTGGCAAGTCATTGGCTTAGATTTCTGCATTTTCTATATTTTTCTACTGCTGTTATTTCTATCTGACTCCAAGGTTGTTGTTGTTGTTGTTGTTGTTTTTTAACTTGTTTTAAACTGTTTTCCTGAGTCACATACCATTGTACACCTATGTAAGACTTACAGTCCTTATTATCTGGACCAAAGAAAGATCCTATGGAATCAGGCTACCGTAATGACCTATCTACTCCAGTTTGCTCTGTCACATAGTGACCAACCAGTTCAACCACTTTACAGGCATGTACAGGAGAGCAATATGCTTTTGTCCACTATTAAACTTTCCAGCAAGTGAAAGCTTTCTCTGCAGGTGAAAACACTGGATCGAAATACTGATGGGAAGAAAGGAAGGAGTTCTTTACTTCCTCTTACTTCAGGCTCTCTATAGTTCATGGATGTCAAACTTGCCATGTCACATTGCTATCACATGATGTTTCACGACATTTTTCCCATTCACAGAGCTGGGGTGGGTGTGGCCTGTGCATGATGCATCCAGCTCACAGGCCGCTAGTTTGACACCCCGGCTGTGTAGTTGCTTTCCCCAACTTTTAATTATTTAAAATCTTAGCCATTGAAATTTTCCAGTCCATGTCTAATCTGCTGTTTTGAGACAGAAAAGCAAATTCTTTAGCCAAAATAAAATCAAGAAGAACCAGGAAAAAATTTTCTCTGGAAATGCTTTCGCAATACTACGCATTTAAACAATCATATAATCAAGCCAAAAAAATGACAAGTTGGGTGAGTGCCTAGGAGCGAACTGATGAAAATTGACTCTGATTTCCCTAAATTCCAGCAATGAGCTTCATGGGAGGGAGGGGGGAGCAATAAGTATGTCATTCATAATGATGTGAATGATTTCACAATGATGACATATGGTTTATTTATTTAGCATTTTTTCAATTCTAAAGGGACATGTTAGGATTTATGGGCAAAACCTTGTAATGCAGTTTTGATTGGTCTTTCTGAAAGCAATCCGCTTCTTTGAGCAGAGGAGACTGGGTGGATAGCAGAGGAACACTTGGATCTTTCCCCACTGCCTTGTTTTATTCAAAAGCACATCTTGCATTGAGTTTTACATCCTCTCTTTCATTTACAAACAGAAAATCGATAACCTGTTGAGAACCACATGTAGTTTGGCTCTTATTCTACCTCCAAAGTTAATTGGGACAGCTTTTTAAAAGCAAATCCTTAATATCCAGGGTTTTGGTCTGGAAGAGTGGAATCAGAGAAAAGTTAGAACCTAATTCTATTAGGTAGCACAGTGGTTAGAATGCAGTACTGTAGGCTGCTTCTGCTTACTGCCAGCTGACTGCCATTGGCAGTTCAAATCTCACCAGGCTCAAGGTTGACTCAGCCTTCCATCCAGGTCGGTAAAATGAGGACCCAGATTGTTGGGAGCAATGTGCTGATTCTGTAAACCACTTAGATAGGACTGTAAAGCACTGTCATACCCCTGTCGGAATCTGAATCCAAGGAGGAAGATGAACAGCTGACAGGGAGTGTGAGTGTGGCTCCATTGGCTGTGGAGGAAACTGTGGAAGGGCAAAGTCCATCTGGGCAGAGCAGGGAAGAGGTAGAACAAGGAAGAGGGAATTCAGAGGAAGACTCAGGCCCACCCCACTCTTCATCCTAGGGCACGCAGGGAGGAACAGCGAAGAGAGCAACGTGGGTTGCGTGGCTTACAGGGGAGGAAAGGGCCCTGATTCTCTTCATTAGGCACATCTGGGAAGAGAGTTTAAAAGAGATGCAAGCTGAGTGCAGCATCTGCTGGAACAAATGTGAGTTTATCTTGTGTTGACTTTGGTTATCTGCATTCCTGGCATCCTCCCAACTGAATTGAATTACTGCCATTCCTTCATGTCTGGAATTACTTCTCTTGCCCTGTCGAACTAATTACCTCATCTTGACTTGATTGGACTTACAGTTTTTGTTGCCAACATTTTGGATTTCAATCTCTGCAGCCAAAGGCTGTTCCTAGGAGAGTTTTTTTTTTTTTTTTAAACAAATTTTTATTAATTTTAAAGATAAAACAACACATCATTAACCATTAAACACATAAACACATAAAACCTCTTAACATTGTAAATCCTTACAAGTCAAACAAAACATTATTTTTATACAGCATAATTCCAATTTATCCCATCTCCATATGGACACACAAATATCTTTCAGCAAATTTCTCATTATTTCTCTTTACTCCTATTCAATTTCATTTCTCTTCCATATTTATCCATTTTATAGTCATCATATTTTTTTCTTTCTGGCTTGTTTAAATTATTCTCGTCTAACATTCCTCCAAGGTTTTATTGATTCTTTTTTTCTTTTTTTTTTATAAAAAACAAATTTTGTTAGTTTTACCATAAACACAATACACAAATATACAAACACAAAACATAAACAAAACTAAAAGATCTTTTCTGAAGGTTGTCTGTTCCCGGGTTAAAACTCTTTACACAGACACAAATTCAAACATCATATTCAACCCATATCTCCTTCCATATCTTATTATCATTTTCTTTTTTATATATATATATATAAACCATTTTTATCAGTTTTATAAGAACAATGCACAAAGAATCAAGGCATAACAGCTTATAAATTCTTTTCTAAGAAAAAATAATAATAAAAGACCAATAAGGCATGACATTTCCAGATTATAATATCAATATTTCATATAATATTAACTTCATATCTTGTCCCTACTTCTCTTTTCCATCCAAATTATTTATTAATTAAAATTTTATTGCCTTTTATCAATATACAAAATCCAAAAAAAAAAAAAAAAGCATATATATCCTTCCATATCTTATAACCATTTTCAACAACATTCTTTGTCTGTTTTATTTCCAATTATCCATTCATCTTTTTTTTTCTTTTACTATACTTCTCCTGTACACCAATTGGAGTAACATCTATAACTCATTACCCTAACTTAGAAATACTACATATTACAATCTTTCTTGGGATTCTGTTTAAAAGATTCTAAAATTACATAATAAATTTTATATTCTAAATACACATATAAAAACACAATCTTATATACCCTCCAGAATCCCTCTTTTAATCTAAATTAAATTCACCCATTGTCTCTAAATAAACTTTTTTTCTTTAGGTCTTGCTTCCCCCCATTAAGGCTTCTCCTCCCCCCCTTTCTCTCTTGCTTATTCTTCTCCTTGCCCTTTCTACCCCTTTGCTTTTTCCCATCGCTTTTCTTACTCCTTTTCCTTTGCTTTCTAACCTTGCCTCCACCTTTTCGCTCATTTTTCTCTCTTTTGGTTGTTTTTATAATTCTTAAAATCCCCTTTTTCTTATCCTTTTTCTCCTCCTCTCCGGAAGGGACCCATTGTTCATCAAAGATGGCTTCTTCTTCCTCTTCTTCCTTGTCCCAGTCCTTCTGCTGCATAATCAACTTTTCAACAGAACATAACGCCATTTCTAAGAATTGAAACAAAGCACCCAAAGTATCTTCTTTTTTATATTTTTGATATTCAATCTCTAGTTCATCCACAAACAATGCCATTATAAAAAGGGAAACTTTTTCCAAAACAACCACAAGTATTTTTAATCAAAGATAATCAAAAGCAATTAAAAAAAAAAAATTCCAAAAGTTAATACTTTTCTTCCTTCTTCTCTTTCTCTTTCTGGATTAATTTTTAATCAAAGAGGTCCAATTACCATATATCTTCTTTTGGGATCCACAAAGACGTTCTAGACAATCTCCTCCTTTTTCAGCTTCTGCTCCAATTTTTTTTCTCCCTTCCCACTTGCAATGACAATTTTAAATAATAAAAATCCATACCTCCAGCAGAGATTTTCCAATTTCTTAAATTTTTCAATGTCCAAAAATCCCTTTGTCTCTTAGCTTCAGCTTTCAAAGCAATCCACTTTCAATGTCTAATATATCCAAATATTTCTGCTTTTTCCGTGGGGTGGGAGAGTAAAAAAAAAAAAGAGTTCCCTTTAACAGCTTCTCCGCCGCTTTTCGCTCTTCTTAGGGATACAATGTATCCTCCAGCAATTCAAGCAGCTCAATTCCAGGCAGTTTAAAAGGTGTTACTTGACCCGGCTCAGACAGAACTTTCACTCTTCACACTTCCTCCAGCACAGTTCTTACCCGGTTGCTGGCTTCTTCATGGCGGCCATTGCTGACCGCCGCTCCACCGCCTTGGGAAAAAGGGGTTTTCCCGGAGAAGGGGGGGGTCTGCGACACCCCCACCTCCCTATCCGACTCCCCTCTCTCTTCAGCTGTCCCTACAGGGCAGCCATATCCCCCTGACCCGTCTGGATCGGGGGTACCTCGACGGCTAGCACAGCAGGAATCGCGAGCTGTCGTGAATTCCTGCTGCCCCGAAGCCACGCAAACCGGAAGTTCCCTTCCTAGGAGAGTTTTTGTCCAGACTAGAAGGTAACCAGGACATTGGGGGCAAAGTTGGAGCTAATAAAGGAACTTCTGCTTATTATTTGATTGTACTGCCTTTGTGCCATGCCCCGTGTCATCACAAGCACTGTGAAGTGGTATATAAGTCTAAATGTATGACAGTGCTATGTTATTAGATCAGTCCTGCAATTGTGACATATCCTCAAATTTTACTGGAGCTTCTAAATATAGCTGAACAAAACAAAACCCCTATTTTCCTTATGTGGTCAAATCACACATAAGCCGCTGACTCTCATTTGCTGAGCCTTCCTTAAATCCATCAGACATTTGCTGATCAACTAGCTCAGTTTGCTTGTTAGCACAAGCTTTTTAAATCACAAGGGGGGGGGGGTTATCCTTGTCTAAGCATTAAATAAAGTATTTTGATTTTACTCTCCAAAACACTGTTTCAAACATCTAGCTAGCTCTTTTGTCAAGACTGTATTCATTTCATGCATTGCAAATAGCAAACCTCAACAATGCAAAAAGCAAAGTGTAAATGAAGTAAATGTATTGGTCTTTAAAGGAAGAGGAAAGCCATAAGTAAAACAACAGCCAAAAAAGCCACTCTAATCTGTATTTCCTGAATCTAGGAGTTTATGTGCTGTATATGTGGGGAGGGGGGAGGCAAGATAGCAGTTGTAACTGGTTGAATTTCTGCCTTTGTTTGATGTGCATCACAGGCCACCTTTGATCATACTACGGTGCCTTCATCTCAACTTTTTTTTACCACCATCATCTCATCTCCTGAAGTTGCCCAGTCTGACATTGCTGGACTTCATGAGATCAGAAGTGCCTCAAGTTTTAAAACTTTTTTTTAAGTTTCTAAATTTCTGAGCCAATCCTTCTCCACCTGTTGCCCTTCCAAATTAAGGAGTACATATGTTAGATCAAATTCTCTGTGACTCGTGGTTCCATGATTAGAAGTATGCTGGTGTAAATGATTGGAGTTGTAGCATGTACTATGTTATCCTAGCCTATCTTTAACAAAATGATGACCAGTGTATCCTCTACTGAAACAGGGCTAGACAACACAAAATCTGTCCATCACATTCAATCTTCTCCAAGATTACAAGAACTTTGTAATCCAAATCCAAGATTTGCTTTTCAAATCTTCCCTCCAAGCCTCCTAAAATAAAAATAAAAATGAAGGTTTTATATCCATTTCCCCCAGTGTTGATCACTGTTAATTACAATATAATCTTACAGATATCCATCATTGCTTTTAAGTAAAGACAAAGTTATTAGAAAGGAATTTCCTTCTCATACATTTCCTGGAGTATCCCTTATCTACTTTCTCTCCAAAAATAATCTTGAAGGGAAAATGGCTAATTAAACACACATGCATGCATACATACATGCCATTATCAAATCAGATGTCTGGAAAGAAAAATATCTGAATAAAGAATTGCTGTAATTGAATCGCTGAGGTAAAATCATAATGTTGAAAAAAGCCATTTAGGTCATAGGTCTGGTCCATGTTCCATATTAAAGCTGCTAAAGAACTACTTGGACATATCTGGTGATGGAGAACCAATTGCCTTGCTGGTTGATTTTTGTTATTGAGCAATTCTTGCAGTGAAGAATTTATTTATTTTAATATTCATTCAGAATCTGATTTCCTGCAGCAAGTACCCATTATTCTTTGCTTGTACTCTGAAATCATAGAAAAGAGAGCTTTGGTGACATCTTTTTGGGGTCTAACTATGTTGCTTCTGTCCTCTCAAAGTTAAATTTGCCTACCTCCTTCTCCATCTCTACACAGGACTTTGTTTCTGGTATCCAGGTTTCATGAGAGGTTCCCAGAATTTAGGATTCCATCCTTGTTAGTGCAAGAATATGGCTATTGTTGATCACCAAAAGTAGGAAGTAGGATGTTAGTGAAGTATTAATAATACTTTTGAACCCACAAGGAAACAAAACGAAGTTGGAGGGATTTGTTAGCTATTAGAGTCTTGGGGCTTATCCTTACTTTGTCACATTTGTGATGTTGCCTTCATCCTAAACTTACTTTATCCCTAATGGGTGAAGGTTAATTCATTCTTTTCTATAATAACATTAAAATAGCATTTCCACCCTTGTTCCAATTTTCTAAGCAACCTCAAGATATGTAAAACCTATTAGGCTACATCACCCCCCTTATCTCAAAGGGAAGCCAGGGAATTATAATCACTTGAAAAAGAGGCAACAAGAAAAACCATTTTCTATAATTATGTCTTGATTATTGTCAATTTGCAGGGAAATTGAAGAAATTCCAGTAACACTGAGACGAAGACAAGGCTTATTGGGATGTATTTGTTGCAGTTCCCACCTAATATAAAACATCCATGGGTACACAATATCTTCTTATTCTCATCAGCATTAAATTCTTTGGCATCATCCTAGTGAGAATGGTCTCTTCCTTGAAGAGAACTATAACATGTTGCATGAAAATGTATTTGGCAAGATTTCGAAGCAGGTCATTTTTTGGATAGGAGCATGCAAGCTCTCCATCCTTCACTGCTGGAGGCCCCTGAAATGTAATCGCTGCCTTGCAAAACTATCCCACAATATTTGCCACCCACTCCGGTCTGCTGGGCAGAGAGACGCCATGAGTGCCGAGGTCTGCTCACAGGGTGGAATTAAAACAAAGCATCTCCTCCCCCTTTTTCCAAACATCCATAAACACCGCTGCACTCCCAGATAAAACACTGTGGAAAATAGCTAGGGTGCCGACTGCTTTCAAATCAAATTAAGGGTTGAATAAAACCACAAATCCCCTGGGATCTCAAAAAGACTGATCAGGCAAGGAGTATTGTTTGCCTTCTACTTCTCTGCAATAGATCAACCAGCCTCACATAAAAGGAGCTTTCCCAAGGCAGAATAGCAAGACTTCATGAAGGAGCCAGGAACATCAGTGGGCTTCCCAAGCCAAGCTCTACAGCTTTTAACTTGGGAAGCAGCCACATGACCATAAGTAAAAGCTGAGAAGGGGAAAAGAAAAACTCTATCCAGCATATACATTCATTGTAATTTTGGAAATTATTTTATTATTTCATGTATATGGCTGCCCAACTCACTCTTGATGACTCTGGGCAACTTACAAGGATAAAACCCTAATACAAAAATCAATAACAACCATCACCATCCCAACAACAACAATCAGACAAGCCACTTGATGGGCTCCATATAGTTCTGGGTACCCAGCCTGTTGGTAGAACTATGTCTTCAGGCTTTGCCAAAAAGTGTCAGAATGGGAGCCAATCTTATCTCGGTATGGATGATGCTCCACAGGGAGGGTGCCACTACAGGAAAGTGTGGGAATAAACTTTGACTGGGGTATTGGGTAATGATTAATCTAAGACCTTATACATACATGCTTGCTTAAAGGTCACTGAGATAAAGCAAGGAAATTAAAAGCAAACACTAGAAACAATTAAGCAGCTCAGACGACTGTAAACAAGTCTGCAACAAAGTATTGTAACTCATCATGTGTATTGTATCCCATCATGTGATTTTGCTTGCTATGTACTAAAATCTCAATAAAAGGGAGCACTGGAATTTGCTCTGGGCTCCCATCCTGAGTACACACGCTTGTGTTTCATTCTTTCCATGGGAGATCACCACAAGTGGTGACCCTGATGTGATCCACTGCAGGTGGTACGTGTCCGGACCTCCGTGTTTCCTCGCCTGGAATAGGTAAAGTACGTACTTAACTATTGCTGGACAATAGGATTTTTCAGGGAACATGGGGGGAAAACTCTCTCAGCCACAGGAATGTCATGTTAGTGAGCTGCTGAAGTTAGTCAGGAGAAATTTCTTTATCTTTAAACCCTCTGGGGGGAAGCAAATAGTTCTTTCAAAAGGTAATGTGAAAGAGCTGCTGCAAGAGATCTGGCGGCAATGCCCCTGGTACTCAGAGAAGGGCTCTTTAAAGTTAGACACGTGGAGGAAAATTGGAACTATCCTTCATGAGGAGCCACAGGCTACAGCTGAAATTTTGACATATTGGAGGGTTGTTATGACTGCTTTAGAGACCCAGCAACAACCTTTTTTAAAACCTTTAGCAGAACCTCCTCCTTATAAAGGAGTTGTGTTGCACCCCCCAACTTCAAAACTGGAGTATGCCTTCTCAACCCCAACAGTGCCTACGCTTGTAGAGGAGAAATCCCAGCCACAAATGGGGAAAGTTCAAGCAATGATGCATCAGGCTTTCAATGAGGGGAAATTAGAGCCTGATGAGATTCCCCAGATGAATTTGTTTCCAGTTAATAGGCAAGTGGGTGCTCAAGGCAATCTGCAGACTGAATGGGTTCCGATTCCTTTGGCAGTACTTAGGGAAATTAAGAAAGCAATTAAAGATTATGGTATTCAAAGTCCTTTTACAAAGGGGCTCCTGACAAGTTTGGCTACCTCATGCATGATTCCTAGTGACTGGAAAGATTTAATGAGAATGATATTGAGCTCTACTCAGTATGTGGTTTTTGACTCAGAATACCAAAGGGAACCTATCACTAGGGGACGGAATTCGGGGGGTCTGTATACGCCAGACCAAATCTATGGGGCAGGCTTGTTTGAATCCACTGCTGATCAAGCTGCTAATTTGCCTGATCACGTATTTCCAGTGGTTATGGCAGCTGTCCTTGGGGCGTTGTCCCGCATCCAGGATGTGGGAACCCCAGCACGGTCTTTTTCTCAAATTAAGCAAACAGCATCTGAGTCTTATAATGATTTTGTGGAAAGGCTGCAATTGGCTATTACCAGGCAAATCTCTAATGAGGAAGCTGCAAAAAAACTTTTGCTGAAATTGGCAGTTGAAAATGCAAACGCTGACTGCAAGTGTATCTTGCAGCTCTTGGTGGCTAGAGGTGAGGGTACTCTGGCTGAACTGTTAAAGGCATGTGCAGTGGTGGGTTCTCAGGCTTACAACATGGAGACTTTGGCTATGGCATTGCAAATCTGTGATACGCCAAAAGGAGTGGCCAAATGAATGGGCGCTGGAGGACTCTCCGGCTGTTCATGGAGTGGGTGGTATGCAGTTTGCAAGAAGTAGTGTACATTGGTTGAAGGCATTGCATAGAGAAATTGGCAAGACTGCAAGGATTCAACCTCTTGTGTTGCCCCTGCACATAAACTTGTGGGGTAGAGATTTGCTGTCACAATTTTGCACAAAAATTGTTATTGAATAATGGAAAAATTACAGTTGTTAACCTCTCAGCCAGTTTGGATTGACCAATGGCTACTTCCACAGGAAAAGCGCTCCTTCACATAAAAACAAAAACGGGGGAAATGGATGGATATGGTTTGCCTTACATACAAAACATTCTTAATATTACTTTATATACTTTAAATTTTTTAAACATGACAGGATCTCCTGCTGCTACAGCAGCCAATAGGCATTTTGCTTCCTCCCCTTCTGCAGATACGCCAAGACCGAAAGTTCGGTATAGGAGACTGCCAGATCCAACATGGAGAGGAACTGTCCCGCTGATAACTTGGGGCCAAGGATATGCTGCTGTTGAAGATGAGGGGACAGTTGTTTGGGTTCCTGCTCACTGTGTGCGCCCTTATCATCAGCAAAAGGGGCAAGAGGGTGGATTTGGGGGAATGGAAAAGAAACACGTTGATCCAGGACATGGAGAAGCTAGCAAAGCTTCATAATAAAACTGATTGTTGGGTATGTATGCACATGCCAACTCACAAAACATCAGGGCTTCCAATGATGGCAAACCTCTGGCCGAAGGTGACTGGTATAAGGGACAATGCTATGGTTGTTCAGGGATGTGGTCTAGCAGTTGGGCTACAAGTAACATAAATACCTTACACCTTGGAAGCCAGAGCCAAGAGGTGGCGGGTATCTGCTGGACCCACAATGAGACAGTAGAAAATATGACTTACTTGGGAACATATCCGTTTTGCAACAAAACAATGGTTATTAGCAATGGAAGTTGGGTTTATCCAGATGACATGAAAACAAAAAATCTCACTTACTTTGTACATAACATTTCTAGATTTGATACCACATCTTTGATCAATGAAAATGGGTGTCCATATATTCCTGCCACATGTTGTCCCACCATGGAGGACAGCAACCGGTTGCCCAAATGTGCGAATGGGAAATGCGCACCATCGTCCACTTATTTGGCTATGTTAATAGAATCCTTTGCACAATTAATCTATGCTGAGCCAAATAAGGTTGGTCATCTCCTGGGAGCAAATCTATGGTTGCTGTGTGGACGGATGGCCTATGATCGCATGCCAGCATGATGGAAAGAGGTCTGCACTTTTGGGAAAGTAATCCCATCTCATTTCATTCAAAAATCATTGGGGACTGCTCATATCCGCAATGCGCGTTCTGCAACAGAAATGAACTCTGTTTTGACCCATGACTACTGGACACAGATATCAAGGGGAATTATTCCTCCTTTAGGAGTCATGATGAACTATAGAGATTTACATCGTTTAAACAATTGGACAATTACTATGTTTAAAGACACCATTAAAACGCTAAAGCTGCTTGAAGAAGAGCAAGGAAAAATCCTTGACTTTGTCCTACAAACCAGATATGCGGTGGACACTATTTTGGCTGCGCAAGGGGGAGCTTGCGCTGTGGTTTGTACGCATTGTTGCATGTATATCTCTGATTTTTCTCCAAACATTACAGCTACTATACAGCATATGGAACAAACCTTGAGGGAGAATCCATTACAATCGGAGGGTGAGGGACTGGACGTGTGGTCTGCACTTTGGTCCTGGTTGCCAAATGGCTCATGGATTTGTCACCTAATTGTTGGAGCGATATTGCTTATTATATTTTCTCTCTGTGTATGCTGTTGTATTCAATGTCTCCCTGGACTTTTAGGAATGTGTCGGGTGAAGCCTACAGAAGGAGAACTGCTGTTGCAAATGGCGAAAAGCTATTGAGGCATCCGCGATCATCAAAAAACTAAAACAGGGGAGATGTAGGAATAAACTTTGACTGGGGTATTGGGTAATGATTAATCTAAGACCTTATACATACATGCTTGCTTAAAGGTCACTGAGATAAAGCAAGGAAATTAAAAGCAAACACTAGAAACAATTAAGCAGCTCAGACGACTGTAAACAAGTCTGCAACAAAGTATTGTAACTCATCATGTGTATTGTATCCCATCATGCGATTTTGCTTGCTATGTACTAAAATCTCAATAAAAGGGAGCACTGGAATTTGCTCTGGGCTCCCATCCCAAGTACACAAGCTTGTGTCTCATTCTTTCCATGGGAGACCACCACAGAAAGGTCTCGCTCTTGGTCCTGTTAGATGGACTTCCTTAGAAATGAGGATGCATAACATTCCCTGCTTTCTCACTCTGGTAGGTCAGGTAGATGTGACTGGGAAAAGACAGACCTTCAAATAACCTGATCCCAACCCATGAAGTGAACCCAGTAGCAAATTTGCAGCCAATGCAGCTTCTGCAGGAGGGGTTAACATGTGTGCAAATCTAAGCTGATACAAAACCTTGTGGGCCACCACATTTTGAACCAATTGAATGTCAATCCCATGTAGGGAGCATTGCAATTAACTGCCCAAATGATTGGTAACTCCCAGGATTCAGTTTTCAGTCATAATAACAAAGATTCGGTGTTTATTATAAGCCTAGAAGTACAGAAACTCAATTGTTGGGTAGATTAACCAAGATTTTGAATATTTTGGGAAACAACTCATACTGGATGTAGCTCACTTTCCTTCCCCATTCTGCCCCACTTCCAGCCTGGGATACCAGGACAAATTCATCTTTCTGCATTAAGTCTGATCAACACATGTCCACACCCTGAAATGTTGAGCCTGTTACACAGACTGTGGTTGACTATTGTTTTATGTAAAGAGTAGCTCTGGGGATTTCTTTCTGCTCTCCTACATTGCCTCCCACACAAGCACAATATAATTTCCCAGCCTGAAAACCTTCATTGTACCAGTATTAAAGGAATACAGGTGGTCCACAACTTACCACAATTGAGCCCAAAATTTAAGTGAATTAAGTGATTTATTAAACGAGTTTTCCCCCATTTTACGACATGTCTTGCCACAGCTATTAAGTTCATCACTACAGTTGTTAAGTTAGTAACCTAGCTGTTAATTGAATCTGGCTTCCCCATTGACTTTGCTAGTCAGAAGATCGGAAAAGGTGATCCCATGATTCTGGGGCCCAGTAACCATCATAAATATGAACAAGTTGCCAAGCATCTGGATTTTGAACGTGTGACTATGGGGATGCTGCAAAAGGTGTAACTGTGAAAAATGGCCATAAGTATTTTTTTTCAGTGCTGTTTCAATGGTGGTCATTAAATGAACTGTTGTAAGTCAAGGACTACCTGAACTTTGTCCCTTATTCTGACACTGTTTATGGGCAACCGCAACTTGGCATGTCAAATTTGTTAGGCTTTGACATCTGTTGCCTTGGAGGATAGTTGGATGGTTTGGAAAAGGGAGAATTAGCAACTGGACCAGCAAATTGTGCCAATGTACTTCTCGTTGACTCAGAGATCATTAGAGAGCACTTTGACTCAACAATGGAAAAAGCCTCCCTTGGGCCAACTGCTGGCTTTGGCAGCCCCAGTAGATCCTTCATAGGGGAAGATAGCTTGCATATAATCTGGATTAAGAGCAGAGGGGAATATGCAGGGGTGGGATTCAAATTTTTTAACAACCAGTTCTGTGGGTGTGGCTTAGGTGGTGGGTGTGGCTTGGTGGTCATGTGACTGGGTGGACATGGCTTGGTGGTCATGTTATTGGCTGGGTTTGGCCAACTCAATATCACTCACATCGAGGCATGCATCTCCTCGCCTGGCCTCTCATGACTGTGGGGATGCTGCAACAGTCGTAAGTGTGAAAAATGGTCATGTCACTTTTTTCAGTGCCATTGTAACTTTGAATGGTCACTTCACCCAAGCAAAGTACCAGCAAAGGAGGAGAAAAAACTTCCAGAGAAGTTCCAGAGAAAGGAAGTCTAGTCCTGCCAAGAATGTAATAAGGGTCAATGGAGAGGCAGTTTCTGTAAGCAACACCAGAATGTTTCCTTCCTGCCTTCCTTACAGGATTAGGCCAGTATTTTCTTCTAACAACCGGTTCTCAAAACTACTTAGAATGTTAACAACCGTTTCTAGCGAGTAGGTGCAAACTGGTAGAATCCCACTCCTGGGAGCATGTCATCCACAGCAATGTCAGTGAAGAAACGATGGAAATTGCATCATTTTAACTCCTTTACATAATTTGTACAATAATATCATTATGGAAATGAGAGAAATACTTCCTCTGGCTCATCTTATAAACTTGAGTGATGACTTTATTATGCAACAGTCTATGGAGAGTCTCAGTCATCCAGGTCATGGTTGTCCCAAAGGTGTTTTATTTCTGGAAGCAATTGGACTTCCTTGTTTTTTCCTTTCCATTTCGCTTCTCATCCAAGAAGCTTCTTCAGCTCTGACTGGATGGTGGGGAATGGAAGGATTTATATTCCTTGGAAAGACAAATGACCAGTTTTCTGCATGGAATATAAATCCTTTCATTCCCCACTATCCTGTTAGAGCAGGGGTCTCCAACCTTGGCTCCTGGAAGCCTGGCGGACTTCAACTCCCAGAGTTCCACAGCCAGCAAAGCTGGCTGTGGAATTCTGGGAGTTGAAGTCCGCCAGGCTTCCAGGAGCCAAGGTTGGAGACCCCTGTGTTAGAGCTTCTTGGACGAGAAGTGAAACATCTTCAAAGAAAAAACAAGTTCAGTTGCCTCCTGAAAAAGGCAAGTAGACATCACTAGGTTTAATCCTGTTTTTTAGTTTGTTTCTGTGTATGTGCACGCATGTGCGCGTGGTTTACTATGCTGTGTGTACCCAGCCCCATTGATTAATTTTAAGTTTGTCCTACAAACCCTGAAAATGGATTTATCCAGGGTAATTATGATGAATGCAAACTGCATCCGAAAACCAATTAAAGGAAACTGTCCTAGAAGCTGTCATATCATGTTTTTTGCTGGACATTCATAATCCAATCCAAATTTATTCTGAAAAAGCCAATTCTGCTAGTTTACAGCAGACATTGGGTGATGTCATAAATTCTTGTTTTGTCTTTTTCCTTTTCCAGCTCTTTTAAATGTGTTGCCTAACCACAGGAACACTCTGTTTTTATTGATTGGTTAGTCACTCTGGTTGCCTCTCCAGCTGAAGAGCAAGATATAAACATATTAAATAAAATAACTGTTTGAAGATCTTGGGCTAATCAATTTCCAGGAAAACATGTCCTTCTTTTGTCTGCTGCCAGATTTTTCTGGCTTATATCTAATTATATATTCACCATAACTTTCTCAGCCAGCTGCTTATTTAACCTTACATTCTAGACCTTATTAACAAATTGAAAGCAAACAAATCTTTGGATGCAGAGAAAACCAGTCCAAGATTACTGAAAGAATTCTCATATGAAATTGCAGATCTTACAAACAATATAAAAAGGACCAGCTCTACAAAATAAACTCCTGTGTCAGAAGACGGGTAAGTATGCTGAAATATAATGTCAACTTTTGAAAATGAAACTAGGAGACATTCTTGAACTTGCAATAGGGTAAATTTCTGAAAGCAATGAAAGATAAAAGCAACAAGGGTTGTGTACAACAGAAATAGCAAACATTTCACAACATTCAATAGATCAGGGGTGGTCAAACTACGGCCCGCAGGCTACATCCAGCCCGTTGGTCTTTTTAATCCGGCCCGCCGAAGATTGGTACAGAATTAAGGTTTGATGTGAATGATTGAATGATTGCATTCATTTGATTTTGACTTGTAATGACAGGCATTTCGACACCAGGTATAGCGCATTAGGCGCAGTGACTTGATTTTGTGGAGATTTTGCAGTTTTTTATATGTATCGTATCTTGTGCTGACCCGGCCCGTCTGTCAAATTTTAAAAGTCAATGAGGCCCCCGAGCCAAAAAGTTTGCCCACCCCTGCAATAGATGATATATTTTAAAAGGACAATCTTGGCTGAAGATCCAACATAGCTTCTGCAAGTGCTTCTTTAGATATCTATGGTGATTCTCAGTTATCATGGTTGTCCCAAAGTGCTTTTTTTCAGCTGACTCTGAGGGAACAGATAAATCTTCAAGTGGCCTCAACAACTCTCGGAAAGAGTGCTACTGACCAGATAACTGCAAGGCATATAAATCTTTTCCTCTTCCACCATTCAGTCAGAACTGAAGAAGCTTCTCAGATGAGAAGCAAAACATCTTCAAGAAAAAGCAAAGTTGCCTTTGGAAAAAAAAAAAAAGCACCTTTGCTTCTTTATTTATGTGAATTTATATAAGCTTTTTTGCCTTTTCCCATCTCTGTGCCTTTTATTATTTTTCTACACTAATTTCTTCCTAACAATTATAATAACAGAAAAATATCAGAAGAATGAGAAAAACAGAAAAATGTGGGGAAACAATAGACTTTTTCTGCTAACAGAACTTATGAAAAGGCAGAATAAATATTCAGCAAAGCATAAAGGCATGTTCCACCACTCCGGACTGACCAAGCCAATGGTTAAGTGAAGCTTGCCAAGGGATGGCATAAGGCTTCCTCAGTGATCGATCATGTAACAATGAACAATGAACAGGGTGGATTATGCTGATCGTTCCATTCTCATCCTGTTGCCTTCTTAAAGAGGTCCCAATAATCCAGGCTTTGGCTGATGCTCCAGTGTTGAGGAATATTTTGTTCTCTTGTTGCTTCTTGGCCCCAGGGAAAAGGCTATGTGCCAGAAAGGGTGGGTATTCAACCAGCTTCCAAAATACCAGCTACACCTGAACATTTAACAAACCTCAAAATCATTTATGGAAAGGCTTCAAGCAACTACATAGTTCCTTTTTGGCTCTCAGTGAATCAATTTAATTTTAATGTAATTGGTGCTCTGTGGATCTTGTGATTCAGTAAACAGATTATAGAAAAGGAGAACAGCATCTAATCCCAGGATTTAGACCTCTGAAAACTGGAGGGTGGATTATCAGAGTATTATTCTTGTAATATAGCTGCTTTACTCGCGGAATACATAGCATATAACAAAAGCAATCCTCCTGATAATATTTTCAGTCCAAACCCCATTTTTCTTTTCATTGAGCCATGGTGGCACAGTAGTTAGAATGTAGTATTGCAGGCAAATTCTGCTGACTGCTAGCAGTTCAATTCCGAACAGCTCAAGGTTGACTCAGCCTTCCATCCTTCCAAGGTCAGTAAAACGAGGAGCCAGATAGTTGAGGCCAACATGCTGACTCTGTAAACCGCTTACAGAAAGCTTTAAAGCACTTTGAAAGTCTAAGTGCTGCTATTACAATTGCTATTGGTATACTTCTGACTGCTGTGATGAGTTTTCATGTCCTAACCTGGTTTACTAAGCTGCTGGGGAACTTTTGCATCAAATCTATGTCTTCATTTGTGAAGGCTATGCTGGAGAGAAATGAAACTTGGGACTTAAACTTGGGACTATCATATATGACTTCTGAGTCTTTTAAAAGGCCAGATGTTATCTATGCTTGCTGAAAACTGATAGCACAATTTCCCTCCCTTTGTAGAAACAGTTGGGAACTGTCCCTTAGAGCAGAGGTCTCCAAATTTGACAACTTTATGACTTGTAGGCTTCAACTCCCAGAATTACTCTGCCAGTATGGTTGGCTGAGGAATTCTGAGGATTGAAATCCACAAGTCTTAAAGTTGTCAAGTTTGGAGATGCCTACCTTAGAGCTTAAAATAAGCCAAAGGTAAATACAATAACCAAACTATCCCAAAATCCAGACCAAGACCATCCATTACCACTTGAAGCAACTGCCTCATTGTGTGGGTTGTGGAGAAGGGTCCATGCTTCTCTGACTACTGTACTACTGTACTTATTGGTGTCATTTTGGGGACCATCCAAAAGCACTGATTCAACAGGAGGGTAGTGTGGCATTGCTACTGCTGGGGGAGAGATACACATGGGAGTAATACAGGTAGAGCGCATTGCTACCTCATTACAGTAGGGGGAATGGTGCATTTCCTCTCTATTCATTGGAGGCAATGAAGATCATTTGGGGTCATTATTGTCATGGTAGGGAGCTGTTTCTTTGTTTATATCCCACCTCATTTTTATAAGTAATTCAGGATGGAAAACACACAACAAATATTCCTCCTTCCTCTCATTTTCCCTCAAACCCTGTGTGGTGAGTTGGGCTAAGAGGCAGTGACTGACCCAAGATTACCCATATGGCTTTCATGCCTAAAGCAGGATTAGAACTCGCAGCCTCCTGGATTTTAGGCCAGCACTTTAACCACTACACCAGACTGGCACTCTATCAGTGTCATTCAGATCTGTTCCAGATGCTCTTTCATCTATGAGACACCACTGTATTTATTCCACTTCTAACTGCCACTCCACAGGAACTTGATAACCCATACAGGAGAGCAGTTACTCGATTCACAATCGAAAAGAATTCACCATGGAATATTGAAAGAAACAGTGCTGGGAAGAAGACTCTTGTGTTTCAAGTGTAAGCCAGGTGTCTCAATGACATGGCAGGGGTTCAAGTGCTCTGTCCTAAGAGGGAAAGGTGACAGAAACCAAGGAAGGCCACCGTTATGCTGCGTATCTCCGAGATCTAATGAGCCCCTGATTCTAACTAGCACCAAGCTCTCCTCTTCCAGGGCCGGAGCAGGAAAAGGAGAGGTTTCAGTGATTATTTTGGTTGGGTTTGTGAGTTTTCCATTAAGTGAGGCTCTGGCATGAAAAAGAGCTAACCAGTGACTGGGAATGAAGCCCAATCCCTTAGAGCACGCAAATGACTCACCCACTAGCATCAGGGGTCATGTTGTAAAATGGGTGGGTGGGGATAAATAAATAAAATGTTATTGATTTTCTTAAAGAGGATAGAAACAGAACACATTCACAAAAGCAAAAGTTCCAAATACTATTCAAACATTTTAACTACATTAAATCTAAACAACAATAGCACACACCGCTTCACAGTGCTGTCTAGCCATCACTCTGCTAAACAAATATTTCCCTCAACACTGTTCAACTATTTACAAAGTGTGCACTACTATTACTGTTAATCTTCTCATCACTCCTTATCATCCACCCCTCCCATTTGTGATTGTAGGACTGTGACTTTGTTGCTTGTATCCTTATGATTTATATTGACTGTTTCCTAGTATCATTTGATTGTTTATTGTACCCTGTGACTATCATTAAGTGTTGCACGTTATGATTCTTAACGAATGTACCTTTTCTTTATGTATACTGAGAGTACTTACACCAAGACAAATTCCTTGTGTGTTCAATCACACTTGGCCAATAAAGTATTCTGTTCTGTTCTGTTCTATTCTAATTATTTCTATAGCCCCCTCTAAGCAGTTTAGAGTCAGTGTTGTGGCCTGTCGACTGCCAGCTCCTCCAGCTGCCAAATTGGATGAGGAGGGGGCGTGGTAGTCAGGGCCAGCATCAAGGAAACCTGAGAGCTCCGAGGGAGAAGAGGGACTGGAGCTGTCAGTGATAGAGACAAGGGATGGAGCCTGGGCCATCCATCAGCCCTCAGATGGAGAGTCAACAGCTCCCAGATCTAGAGGTGGCTGATGAGGAAGAGGATCCAGATCTGGATCCAGTGCCCGATGTGTGGATGCGCAGAAGGCAGAGGAAAGCAGTGGAAATCCATGAGCCAATCCTTGGGATGGAAGAGACACCGCTGCTAGCAAAGCCCCACCCTAGCTGTGGGGATAAAAGGCAGGGAGTGGAGATGAATAGGTGTAGCAGACAACTATTCATCTCCCTGCCAGACACAATTGTTGGCCTGCTGTGAGAGAGAGTGAGACTTTTTGCCAGGGCTGCTGGCGTACCTCATAAAGGAATCATTGATTTAACTATAGAGGGTTTGTCGTGTTTGGGACCCGGATCAGAACAGTCAACATATTGCCGTCAACAAAAGGCCTCCCATCTGAGGCTCAATGAGATGGAGCTTCTTTTGTGTAAGACAGCAGGTGGGGAGGAGTCTCCCTCATTATAAATTGGAAATCTTCATTTGTGTTTCTACTTCAGACACTAAATGATCATAGGCTGAGCTTACCAGCCTACTTCCCCTGCCTTTACACCAGATTTAGCCTGAGCCAAGTCTATTGATCTGGGGCTGACCCAGTTGTCCTCTTTGTAAGAAGGCAGGCAAGACGAAGGACTTTTTCAAATGTAACTACCAGAATCATTGATAACACTTTTTCACCATAGCATTGACAGATGCTAAGTATAAAATAAAACAAAATGACAGAAGGAAGATATACTTTCCTTACATACAAGTTTTTATGGTAGGTCTCTTCATATACATCCGCACAGTGGAACTTAAGCAGCAGGAGTGGGCTTAAAGGTTAAACCTTAGACATCTTAAGGTAAGTTTGCAATTCTGGAGAGTTGCTGTCAAATTAGAACAGAGGTGGCAGTGGATGTAATTATTTTTCTAGTCCCCTTTGATCAAATGACATGGTTTATTCTCATTTTTTGATGGGAAACGCATGAAACCTGTATCAACCTTTCTAATAGCCTTAGTAAGCTAATAAAATTCCACCCAGCCCCCAAATGTTGAGATGACCCCTAACTATCAAAAGGTTGTCCACTTGCTGTAAAGAGAATACATCAGCTAATTTTGTGATTTGCAATAAGACAACATCTAGTGTAGAGTGCCTTCAGACCCTGTTGTATGTATGGATTCCATTGAATTCTTAAAAGTTCTTCCAAACATGGCAAGGGATTCCTAGAATAAATCAGAACATTAAAAGAATCGGTACCTACTCTCTCCAAACTTTGCCCAAATTAGATCCATATTGGCATAGCTGCACAAGATCAATAAGAAAATCAAGAACAACTAGGTTGTCCGCTCCTTGACTATTAAATACATCTAAGAGATCAGTCTTGAACTTTACCAAGTTCTGAATAAAAGCCACTTGCTCACTGCTGATTTACAGAATCTTCCAGTATTACCCATAGTTGTTTTGATATACAGGTGTTAAAGACAGGATTTATGTCACTTTAATGATGATTAAGTGACACTAGAAGCCGTTTGAAATCACACATGAGGAAATAGACTGTATGATCCCTCAGCCTTGTGTTACCTCACAGTCAGCCAAGGATTCCCTGGCTGCTGCTGACTCAGTAAAAAGAGAAGCCATTGCAAAAAAGGAGAGGCCAGGTCCAAGATTTGGGGTTTTTTCATTTACTCCATTATCCCCAGCCAAGGTCAACAGTTCTGCAGCTGTTGGGGCTGCTGACAGGACTGATTCTAGCCACTAAGTAATTTTCTAAAAATTCACTTTTGCTACACTCCCAGAAGGAGCCTTTCACTATGAATACTAATTGAAGCAAGAGCATAAGGCTGTAGCAGGTGAAATGCATAGTCTGTGCAACTAAGATGCCCGTACAGGTTCATTGCAAAGTTTAGAGCTGGGTGATGCAATATTGAATAAAGATGTTAGATTGAACTTACTTTGTGACTGGGAAGCCACAATCAATCTCTCTCTCTCTCTCTCTCTCTCTCTCTCTCTCTCTCCCTCCCTCTCCCCGCCCCTCTCTGTCTCTCCATCCACTGGGTTCATTACAGCAAGCAAAATACTATAGAAAAGCTATTTATGCTTGCAATATGCTAACTGGTATTGCTGCTAAGGTTCCTCTGGTTCTCATCTCCCCCAACTGTGCAACTTACCAGAGGACTACAGGTCTGTTTCCATTCAGTTCTTTCCTACACCTATAGACCAACCGTATCACCAAGCAATACAAATATATGGTTGAGTGACCATGTTGCTTTCACTCATCCAAATGCAAAGGACAGGGCAGATCTGAAGATTATAGCCTCAATTTGATATGAGTCTGCACACTGACTCAGCCACTGTAGGAGACAAGGAAGGAATGAAGACATTTAGTTAATTTATGAGGATCTAAAAGAGGCAGGGGTAAATATACTTAAAGCTATTTGCTCCAAGACAGGCAGTATAGTTTCATGGTAGAATCTCTTGAAAACACACTGAACCAGTTTGTTTGCGCTTCATCTTCAAGGACAGCTTTACATAGAACAAATTGTAATATCCCCATTATAAGGCCAGAGTTCTAAGTGAATGTACATAGTGCTTCCTGATCCAGGAAGAGTCACAATTGGTGCACCGGATGAAATTATGTGAAAGCTTCTCTAGCCACAGCCTCTACATAGTGCTTGAATAGGAACCATGAATCTAGAAAGAACTCTCAAATTGTGAGGCAGCTCTGCATGGGGGGACATTTCAATCAAAACCAAACATGTCATATCACTATAATCAGAGGTATCCGCTATTCAGTTTTATTCTGCTCCTCCCCATTCTGACTTTAACATAATATGGTGAAGATAGAGGTCAGCATCTGCACCTCCTCCACCATATCACCTATTCAGCCAGAGGCAATTGATATACATCATCTACATACTGACAACTCATCCCATGCTGAGCAACATTAAGCGAAACCTGGAAGCTCATGTAACAGAGGGGAATACAAGCTCCACAGCACCCCATAAGCGAATAACCACCATTTTGCCTTTTCCTACCCATCACCAATTGAAGCAACACAACACTCAGACTCCCAGCACTTGCAAGTGGTCCAATCGATTACTACGATCAATAAGATCAAATGCCAATTATAAAGTAAGCAAGACCAGAAAGGTCACATTCCCCCTATCCTCCTCTCACCAGAAGTTATCAAACAGCAACCAATGCAGTTTCCATTGGATAACAAAGCCTGAATCCAGACTCAGATAAGGCTCCAGATAATCTGGATCCTCCAGAAGTCATGGAATAGCTTTGTTATCTTTTTCTAATTTCTTTGCCTGTGTGAGTAATTGTTTGTAGTTAGCTTGTGTCAACTTGCAATTAGTTCCTGGTAGTTTTCTTCAGCATCTTGTATCAATCTGAAGGGATATGAAAGGAAAAAGGAAAGAAAATAGGTCAAAGGGAGGAGGTTCCCTTACGATCTTTAAAAATTGTACCGAAGCAAAACAAAGGTTCATATTTAACATGGCTGTTTTGGCAAAACAAGGTTTCTTGGCATAAATCTGGTTGGTTGGATTGACTGTTCTGCAGATTATGGTAACTGAACTACTCCAACTGCAGGGTGTGCTAGATCAGAATTTCTCAACCCCAGCTACTTTAAGATGTGTGGCCTTCACTCCCACAACTCCCCAGCCACCATGGAGGAAGGGGCTAAAATCTGAGGGCCAGTTTCATTTCTAGCTGATTTATGTATGAGAGTCAAGCAGTGTGGGAAAATCTCTAGTTGCCCAGGTTTCCTTCTGAATAAGCCAATTTAAAACTGCATTAGAAAACACCAAGTTAGGGTGGTAGGCAAACCTGCATTTTTTGCTCTTGAATATTCTTAAAAGAAAGCTGAAGAAGCCAGTTTCCATATAAACTGTCATCCTTCTACCATGTCTTGATATTTTGTTTTAAACAGCTCTTTTTTTATTTGCCAGAAACACAATAACAACAGTATTCCCAAACTGATCTCTCTAAAAGTATTCCTTCCCTCAGGACTAATGCTGTTTATCAACAGTATATTTCGTTTTCATACAGACTTGCAAAACGATACTACAGATGTCCAATTTTCCACTGAGACACTGCCAATCCCACTGAACTGAGTTTGATGACTAGGACAACACAAATCTTGGTCTCGTACCAAGGGTTCAGGAAGCCTGAGTCCATTGGCCAGCATTCTGCTAGATTTTCATGAAGATCATAGCAGACTTCCAGTAAAAAGATAGGCGGTCACCGACCGGGGGAGCAAAAAAGTACCAGCCCAACCGGAAAGTCTCATAATGTTCTGGAAAGGCCTCCAGAACAAGCAAGAGAGAGGAGAGGCCTCCACCCAATAGCCTCATTTGTTTGCAGCTGCTGATGGTAACCAACAAACACCAACCAGTCTGGAAAACAAAAATTGTTCCAGACTGTTGGTCTCAAGCTTAAAATGTTCCAAAAACAGATGCCCAAATCTTCTTCTGGCCAGGTCCTATTATTCTCTCTGGAGCTTTAGATGCCATCTTCCCCAACATGATACCCACTTAGCATGTTAGCGCTGCGATACACAAAATTCCCATGGGGACATGTTAGATGGGGTTTCTGGGAATTGGAAAGCAGCAGGTTGAGTGTATGAGAGAATCTGTTCAGAATGAGACGCGTTAATGGAATCAGTAAGTTGTTTTAATATGTTCCAATTTGGAAGTTTAGTGACGTAGCAGAAAAATGAATTGCACTAAATACCTTGTCTATATACTTCTGTTCCAAATTAAATTAAAAACCAAAAATAGAAAAGATATAATGAATTTAGCCATTAGACAGTTTCAAGCATAGAAAGGTGTGAGGCAGAGCAGCAGAACAAAAAGGCATTCAGAATGTTTTAAATCTTTATAGATTATTATTAAAATGAGTTCTTGGTTGGTTGGCACATTGATGTAATTTTTTTAGCTTATGCAAATGTTTTGCTGTTGCTATCTTTGGGGTATTTTGGATGGTCCTCCATTCAAGTACTAGCCAAGTTTGACACTGTGGAGCTTCCAAACTTAAAGTGGGCCAGCAGCTGCTATCATTCATTTCCCTCATTTATGTGAGATACTGAAATTTTTCTCAGCATTACAGCTCCCTCTGCCAATAAAAACGAAACACTACAGCTTTCAAATAACAAGAGGTAGTGGAAAGTGGGATTTTGAGTTTGGGAGATAGGAGGTTTTAAGAGGCAAAGACTTTACTATATAAAGATAACCAAAAAAACCCAATCTAGTTTACAAGGACTTGGCATTCAAATGAGTAATCAGATTCAAATTTCTATAGGGATTAAGGTATCTAATTCATCCCTTACATTCCCTACCTTGAAAAATGGGCCCAAATATTTCAGCCTCATGCATTTTGGGACAGTGTGGGTTGCATCGCAATTGGGCCACTATTAAGTTCAGATGAAATTGATTTTTGTGCAGGTTTGCAACTTTCAAGATACAATCCCAGCAGAGAATTGTTCTTTTCTTTCTTCTGTGAGACAACCCTTGGAAGACCTGAGCAGCTGCAGCTATATTAAATAAGTTTTCCCTCTAATGTTGCAACATTTCTAATTCGACCAAAGACCAAACTCCATCTCACCCAAGTCACCTGAGTGTCCAAGTCTTTAAACAGGTTGTGCAGATCTCAGCTAATGATTCTGACTGAAATTTATTTCTTTAAAAGTACAGAGAAAAGCAACCAGGATGATTAGGGGAATGGAGATAATACATATGAAGAACCGTTGCAGGAACTGGGCTTGGCTAGTCTAGTAAAGAGAAGGACCAGGGAAACATGATAGCAGTGTTCCAATATTTGAGGGGCTGCCACAGAGAGGAAAGAGTCAAGCTATTTTTTAAAGCACCTGAAAGCCAGACAAGGAATTATGGATGGAAACTGAACAAGGATAGATTTAACCTGGAAATAAGGAGAAACTTTCTTACAGTGAGAGCAATCAACCAGTGGAACAGCTTGCCCGTGGAAGTTGTGGGAGCATCAACACTTGAGACTTTCAAGAAGAGACTGGACTGCCATTTGTCAGAAATAGTGTAGGGTCTTCCGCTTGGGTGGGGAGTTGAACTACCGTGTTTCTCATATAATAAGGCCGGGTCTTTTTTTTTTTTTTGAGCCCTGAAAAAATGGCTAGGCCGTCTTTTGGAGGGGGTGACTTAATTCCCCCCCTTGCATCTTTGGGTGGGTGGGTGGCGACGGCTTGGATGTTGACCTTGGCGTTGGTGGGGCACTTCGTATTGGGGTCAACGCAGGGAGCATCATATCCAGGTGTGCAACAAAAGTACTTCCTTATGGCAAGCCCCCCCACCATTCCCCCCCATTTCGCATGTTTAATATAGGCCTTAATTTGGGGGGAGGGGCTTAATTTAATTTCATGCCTATAAAAAATGCTGGGACTTCCTATTGGGGGAGGCTGTATTGTTGGAGAAACAGGGTAGATGACTTACAAGGTCCCTTCCAACTCTGGTTATCTGTTATCCCCTGTCCAGTCGTGACTGACTCTAGGGGGTGGTGCTCATCTCTGCTTCTTAGCCAAGGGAGCTAGCATTATCCAAAGACATTTCCGTAGTCATATGGCCACCATGACTATGCACCAAGGTGCATGAAACGCTGTTATCTTCCCACCAAGTGATACCTATTTATCTACTTGCATATGCATGCTTTTGTGGGGCAAGTAACTAAAGCTCATCCTGCTGCATGGCATAGTGTCTTAAATCCAGGGTTTCAGCTTTCCAACTGACAACTTGGTGTCTTTAACACTGAGCCATCACACTCGCTTTTATTTCTTTAGTTCCAAATATAAATAAAATAAATCAAAATCAATGACAATCTAATATATACAAACTTACTATCATTTTACATGCATTTACCCAAACTAGTTCACAAAACAAGTGGAAAATGTTTAGTTGTAAATTAAAAGAATCAGAATAAGATAATTTGTCCATATGCCTCAGAAATGTCAGAGGAATCCAAATTACTTAAATTAAAAAAAAAAACATAGACAATCATAGGTTTAAATAGTTTATGTGTCAGTTAGAACAAGATTCAGGTGAAGACAGAAGACAAGTATATACAGATAATTGAATCCTTCAGAAGAACAAGATCACTGAATTTGGGAAACTGTCTGGATGACTTTCAGTGAGAAAACAACAACAGTCTCAGCAATTAACATTTATGTAAGAGTAGCAACAGCTCAACAATTTAGTTTCAGGATATAACCCAAAACCAACAACATAGTACATTAAAAACAAAAAAAATACACATCCTTTAATTAGTTAAAGATGTCCTATTATTCAGAAGAATCTTTTGAGTCACCTCTTTAAAATTCTTTGTTGCAGAAAAGTTGATGTTTCCTGAAGTTTAAAGTTATTTTTAATAAAAATGGAAGCTTTATACTGAATGTTTAGAACTTATTTGGAGTCATTTCCCCCCACTTTGTTGAACCTCTCACTTTCCCAAAGTCAACGAGAACAAAGCAAAGAAAAAGGAAACATCCCAGATGGCACTGAAATCCTGATCATGTTAGTCTCCAGAATCAAAGTAGTCATTTTCAATCATGTCACAGTGTACAATGAATACAGTAAAAGTTTATCACACTTAGAAAGCCCAAATGGTTAGAAGCCTAAAGAAGCAACCTTTTAAAAATAGTGAACTTCCTGGAGGGAGATAAGTACTTTATACCCGAGGTTTCACCTTCCAAAAATAGTATTCTACAGCCAAAACCATCTGAGACAATACTACAAATTGGGGCATGATGATGTGTTAGGAACTACAGCCAACTATTTAGCTTGGCTTTTAACATATATAAAACTTTGTCACCCATCTAGGCTAATACTAATCAATGAGATGCTATTTGCAACCCTTTAAAAATGAATGCTTTTATAAGAGAATGAGATGTCGAGCCAAATTTTGTATAAAGTCTCAGAAGGAAACAAACTATATTTGCTATAGAAGTCTGCCAAGTTATTACCAAAAATGTAATATTCACCTATTTCAAATTGCTGAAGATCAATGACATTCTATGAAATCAATAACTAGATACATGTTTTTGTTTCTTTGTGAAAAAAATACTCTTTGTTCTGAGTAATTTGTAGTAAGACAAGGTTGCCAATAATAGTATTACGTTTAGTGTATGCACTATTACCCTTCTCATAAATTAGCTTATCTTCTGGGGATTTTTTTTTACTATAAACACCTTGACTAGTATGTATCTTTTTTTAACGAGATGATGAAAGCTCAAAAATTCTGCCTCAGAGAGCTGGAGACACCATTGCAGCAGATTTCAGGAAGGCAAGCATACAGAATCAAATTTCAGTATAGGTTTTTTTTAATTTTATTTTTGGAGGTTCCAAGTGAGCATTTGTTAACTTCTAATGTGACAGAATTTTAATGCTGAACCTTGAACTATTTTGAAGGCATTTTCTAGGATTATTTAAGAACTTTAGAGAAGTCAAAGCCAGCCTTTAACTTTTTCTGCATGTTCAGTGATAACACCGCAGAAAACAAGCAAATACAGTAAAAGATGGTAGCAAACCTAATTTTTTCTCCAACATCCTGTCAGAAGCTCTCTAGTGTAGAGTTTGTAGATTTTATAGAGCAGGGGTGTCAAACTGGCGGCCCACAGGCCAGATGCATCATGAGCAGGCCCTGTCCACTCCAGCTCTGCGAATGGGAAAAACATCACAAAATGTCACATGATGGCAACTTGACTCAGCGAGTTTGACACCCATGCTATAGACATTGTAGCTACCACCATTTTCCCTCTTTTTTTTTTTTTTATACTGAGGCACTTGTTCAGATAAAGATGTTCACCTTACATTTTTCCCTACTGAGGCGAAGCAAACAGTTTTCATATCTAGGGATCCTGACTTCATATCCAATACCTATACATTTCAGAAGATGCCCAGGTGACACCATAAGACAGAAAATAGACAAAATCCACAAACAAGAAAAATGTGGGTAATGCTAAACTAAGACGCAACATTGAGAAAATAGCTTACCACTTTTTGTTTTTGTTTTTTTAGTTTTCGCTTTTTATGGGAAAAATAAGATTGATGTTCACTGCAAAGAAATATTTTATGTTGCTAGCTAGAAGAGAACCAAAGAAGTAGACCTTCTGAATGCCTTCTTGAATGAAGAATCAATAGTGACAGCTTTTCTGGATCCTCTACTATTCCAATGCAAAAAAAATCTCACATAAAGTTCTCCATCAGGATCACAAGGAACCCAAACATAACAAAAACAGCCCATAAGTGCATATTTCTTTCCTTGAAAGATGGCACCGGGTTTTGCAACATGCTACAAATGCAAAGAAATGCTGATTGCTGGGTGAAAGATACTTTTGGATTCTAGCCAAGAAAAACAAGTATGGAAAGACAGCTGTTCTGAATTCAGATTTCTAAAGGATGAGAGGTATCAAATTGTAATTGGTGCAACCAGGTGCCCAAACAACTAAGGAAACTAAAAAAAAAAAAAAATCAAACTCCAACACTGTGAGATAAAAATATTTCTGAGCTCAATGATGTATATTCAAAAGATAATGGCAAAACATTCCAGATCTGCTCCCCAGGAAAATTTAAGGCAGAAACTGATTTTATGGCTCAAAGCCTCTTGAGTTTAGCCTTCTCCTCAACCTATCCTGGAAATATAGACACCCCGAAATCCAGCCTCTCCAGGAAGTAAGGCATCCTAAAAGCTCTGGAGTCACAACTGATGGTTTCAGAACTTTAACTGGAATGATCTGCCCAGGAAAATGAACATACTTGCTGCTCATAATAAAACAAGAGACTCCCAATTTCATTTGCTTATTTTTAGCATCCAAAGCAAAAGGCTAAGACGTCAAAATTCATCTTCATCTTCCACAAGGAGGGTGCCTAGATTTACATGAAGTCATCGGAGTCATTGCCATCCTGTGAAAGGAAATACAAAAAATGTGTCAGGAGGGATATTTTTATGACTTTAATATTTTAGGCTCCTCAGCACCACACGGATTTAATACCAGAACCCTTTTCTCTCTTTTTCTTTCAGTTAACTGTTGTAACTTACTCAGAGAAAGAAATATTGAAATCACATTCTTCCATTCCTATGATCCCAAAGCAGAGATTTGCAAACATTTTCATCTCACAGCACACAGCACATGCAGAAATGGCCTACCAAATGTCAACTTATTGGAGGTATTCTTCTCTATGGAAAGTCTGTAATATCTGAAATGTTTTAGTGCAGACAAGAAGACACCTAACATGACAAAGCTGCAAAAAATTATTAATGATGTGGAAAAGTAGATAGAAAAAAGTTTCTTTCCTTCACTTATAATAAGAGAATCTGGGGATTGTTCAAGGAAGCTAATTAGAGGAAATGCAGGACAAATAAAAGATAATATATTTTTTATCAAGTACCAGTTGGTAAATTGGCATTTGTTTAAAAAAGACTGATTAATACTTTAGAAAATTATATGGAGTGTAATGCTATCAATTACTGTTATATATAATGGCTATGCATGACTTATCTAAGACTTAACTATGGGAAGAGAACGATGGGCAGCATTCATCAAGATAGAAAGTGAAGATCTCAAGACTACAGATTTTTCTACTAAAGTAGCCGAGGAAATTAGGACTCAATTAGGTAAACAAGAAGCATTTCATTCTCTGTCATTCTACTGTATGTGTTACTTGCTAAGTCCTAAGATGAAATGTGGACTCAAAGAGGACTATCATAATATCTATAGTCTCAACACAAAAGTATCAAAAAACACACCTGGTTAGAAGTCATATTCTCTGCTTTCATTAAGGAAGAGTAACTTCTATAAAAAGAAAACAAATATATTTTAATGTATTGAGGTTAAATAATTAACATAAATGGGAATTTTGCCAGTGATGTAAGATCCAGCATGAGTGACAACAACAGAAAAAAAAGTAAGATTATAAATTATAAGTTAAAAGTCTAAGTGTAGAATAAAATTTAAATTTCAGTTTCCATAAATCTAAAAGTGGTTTGATTTAAATGATAAACATAAGACCTGTACAACGGGGAGTAAGAGGCTGCCATGCTTATTTAGTGAACTTTAAAACCTTACTTGTAATATGACCAATTAGAAATTGATACTGGCAGTGTCTTTTGATTGAACCACATGCAAGTAACAACTCTTGCTGAATTTACCTTCAAAATCTCTCAAACAAAACAACCTTAAAAGATTCCTGTAAACTCTAAAGACACAAAGCTGCAATACACAGGTAGTCCTTGCTTGATGACCATAATTGGCACCAGAATCTCAGTTATTCAGTGAAGCAATTGTTAAGTGAAATCCCCACATAACTGCTTTGCTCAGCAACCACAATCCCAGCACTCCTAGTTACACTTGTTCTCCTGGATCATTAAGCAGACAGAAGCTTGCCAAAGGATTTCAGTGCCACACAGAGTTGAAACTCTCCCAGCTGGTACCCATTTCACTCTTAAACATTTTGTAGTCTGCCAAAGGATTTCAGCTCCCCTCTGGCATGGAAGGGAAGTCTTTTGTGGGGCTGCAGAAATGGAGCTGAAATCTTCAGGATTTCTCTCTTGGGCATAAAAGAGGGAAAGAGAAACTCTGTTAGGCTTCCAAGATGCTGTTACTACGCAATTTAAAAATAAACAAGAGTTAGAATCATTTGTGTGATATGTGTTTCCTGACCAGTCCTGGCTTTTCTTGAAGAACTGACAATTTCTCAGATAGGATACATTTTGAGATAACTATTCTGAAATAGCAGAATGTAGTTGACCAGCAAGAAACTATCAAATTGGACCAGTACAATTCTACATACTGTGCAGTTACAAAAACTGCCCACCCTGGTTGCATGCAAGGAAACCAAGAAGAGAAAGGGAGGAAAGAGCAAAGAAGAACATTTTGATTAGTGGACTATATGGCTAGAAAAAGCTGCAATCCATTCCACCCTAGGAAATTAATTACTTCATTTCTTACATTAAAACTTATGTTTGTAACAAGGTTGCATGTGAGCATTCTGTTGATTGTACAGCACAAACTGTTAACTTGCAACAACATTAGGATGAAGCTGAAATCTTGGCATTACATTACCATTACTTGAAAGTTCTATTTAAAGTTATTTGGAACATTAGGGGCACAGGAAAGGAATCAAGTAGGAGTTGGGCTGGGATCCAAGCAAGATGTTGAAGAAGCCAAACCACCTCGGTTCCCAATTTAAAACAAAACTTTTCCATGACCTGCTAAACATCCAAAGTTATGAATACTGTCTGTGCTTATCAGTTCAATCAGACCTTCCCTAGCTGCCCATTCTAGGGACACCAAGAAAGGAACCCATTTCCTCACTCACCTAAGCTCTTCCAGTTCCTTTTTCTTTTTCATTTCTTCCTTCTCCTTCCGTTTTACCTCTTGGATCTGGGCCTTCTTCTCATTCCTCTCCTCCCTATCACGGGCTTCTTTCTCTGCAGCCAGGTCTGGGAATCGTTCCACTTTGGTCTTTTCCAATCGGTTCAAAATCTCATTTATCTTCTTCTCCACTGTCACTATCTTCACCTTGGAACAGGAAAGAACTGTAATTCTTATAAAAAATGTAGTTGAATTAACTTTGAATAGCACTCAGATTTCTATTCTTTGAGGCAACACTGATATAGAAGCACCTCAAATGGTCATGTACTTGAAGAGCCAATACTTTTACAGGTACTAAGAAAGTGGACATTTAAGAGATACTATTTTGATCTGATCCTGGTGTAAACAAAATTACTACAAAAATTATTACAAAAAGGCAACACTTGTCACCATGTTTGTTTTTACTATATATTGACTGTTACAGGCACCAAGTCATCAAAGTAAAGCAATAGTTCAGAGAACTTTGATTTGATGATTTAAATAGTTACTTCCAACTGTGCAATTTTGTGATTCTTAGACAATGGAGAAAAATTGTATTTGGCATCATAGATACAGAATTGATGTCAACGTCACTGAAATATTTTCTATCCATACCGCAAAATAAAGGAAAAGAAAAGAATCATGAGATTTTGAGGTTGGGATGAGGAAACTTGGATCGGGTTTTTAATGCTTCCAGAAGCCACTCTCAGGAACCCTCTGGAAACAGCATCCATAAGATTTGCTTCTGCCTGAGGTTTCCGGTTCCGCGTGGCTTCGGTGGCAGCAGGAATTCGCGACTGTTCGTGATTCCTACTGCGCTTGCCACCAAGGTACCCCCGATCCAAATGGGTCAGGGGGATATGGCTGCCCCGTAGAGGCAGCCGAAGAGAGAGAGGAGCCGGACAGGGAGTTGGGGGTGTCGCAGACCCCCTCCTCGTCCGGAAAAATCCCTTGTTCCCAAGGTGGTGGAGCGGCGGTCAGCAATGGCCACCATGAAGAAGCCAGCAACCGGGTAAGATCGTGCTGGAGGAAGCAAGAAAAGTGAAAGTGCTGGCTGAGCCGGGTCAATCAACATCTTTTAAACTCGCTGGAACTGAACTGTCTGAATTGCTGGAGGATACATTGTATCCTAAGAAGATCGGAAAGCGGCGGAGAAGCTGTTAAAGGGAACTTTTTTTTTTCTTCACTCTCCCACCCCATGGAAACAGCAGATGAAGATTTGAAATTTGTTTGTGCACTGAAGGTGAACTATTTTGAAAGTTGAAGTACTTGAACATTGGATTTAAAAATTTAAGAAATTGGAAAACCCTTATTAGAGGTATGGATTTCTGATCATCTAAAAATTGATGTTGCAAGTGGGAAGGGAGAGGAAAAATATTGGAGCAGAAGTGGAAAAAGGAGGAGACTGCCTAGAATCTCAAAGAAAGATATATGGTAATTGGACCTCTTTGATTAAACAGTAACCCCAGAAAGAGAAATAGAAGAAGGAAGAAAAGTATTAATTTTTGGAACTTTTTTTGAATTATTTTTGATTAAAAATACTTGGATGGTTGTTTTGTTAAAAGTTTCTCTTTTCATGATGGCATCGCTGATGGATGAACTAAAGACTGAATATCAAAAATATAAAAAGGAAGAACAAGATGGAAAAGATACTTTGGGCACTTTATTTCAATTTTTAGAAATGGCGTTATGTACTTATGAAAAGTTGACTACGCAGCAGAACGACTGGGACAAAGAAGAAGAGGAACAAAAAGCCATCTTTGATGAACAATGGATTTTTTTCCGGGGAGGAGGAGAAAGAGGATAAGAAAAAGGGGATTTTAAGGTTTGAAAAAACAACCAAAAAAGAGAAAAATGAGAGGAAAGGTAGAGGCAAGGTTAGAAAGCAACGGAAAGGGAGTAAGAAAAGGGAGGAGGAGAGACAAAGGGGTAAAAAGGGCAAGGAGAAGAATAAGCAAGAGAGAAAGGGGGGGGGGAGAAGCCTTAATGGTGAGAAGCAAGATTTAAAGAAACAAAGCTTATTCAGAGACAATGGGTGAATCTAATTAAGGATAAAAGGGGGATTCTGGAAGGTACATAAGATTGTGTTTTTATATGTGCATTTAGAGTAGAACCTTTCTTATAAAATTTATTGTGTAATTTTAGAATGTACTAAACAGAATCCCAAGATAAATTAAGTGTTATATGAAGTAATTTTAAGTTAGGGTAATGAGTTAAAGGCGTCACTCCAATTCGTGTATAGGAGAAGTATAGTAAAAGAAAAAAGATGAATGGATAGCTGGAAATAGAACAGACAAAGAATGTTATTGAAAATGGTAATAAGATATGGAAGGATATATAAAGTGAATATGATGTGTAAATTTCGTCTGTGTGAAGAGTTTTAACTTGGGATCAAGCAGCTTTCAGCAAAGATATTTTAGGTTTTGTTATGTTTTTTGTGTTTTGTATGTTGATAAAAGGCAATAAAATTTCAATTAGCAAGAAATAATTTGGATGAAAAGGAGAAGTTGGGATAAGATATGAAGTTAAATAGATAAAGTAAATATTGCTATTATAATTTGGAATCATTATGTTCTATTGGTTTTCTTCTTTAATTATTATTATTATTATTATTTTTAGAAAAGAATTTATAAGCTGTTATGCCTTGATTGTTTGTGCACTGCTTTTGTAAAATTAATAAAATTTGTTTAAAAAAAAAGATTTGCTTCTGCCTTTCAAAGTAGAGTTTTGGAACATTGGAGAGCAATCACTGATTTAATAAATGCAATTAAAGAAGAGAAAATTCTGAAATGTATGAGCTCCCTTGGATGCACTATTAGTTACCAAAGTACAGACAGGCAGAAAACCACCATTCCTTCCAAATTCTGTTATATACTCAAACCCCATAAAGTCAATGCAGAAAGAAAATCTCTGAAGGCTGTTCTATAGTGTGAGGCTTTAAAAAAGAGAACCCCTGCTCGTATTGACCAGAATATTCTGATATTCCTGGATTTACATCTGTTAGTGACAGATGTTCTTTTAGAACAGTGGGACACTATCCTGAAGTTCACCAAATAAAAACATGAAGGCAATTAACTTTCTGCTTTCATTTGGTTAAAAATACATTTTGAAAAATGCAAGGGCCTCCCATCTTTCATTCACAGCCCTCTGGTGTCACTGGAAAGGACTTATTTATCCAGGCTCAGGATATTAGATCACTTGCTGAAAATAATGTAGGAAGTTTTCAAAGTAGTCAACATGCCAAATAGCCAGCATGTATGTTCCCATTTGGAAAAAAGGATTCTTACTATCCATAGCCCCAATGACCCCTTCACTTGGAGTCTAAATGACCCTGAATTGAAATCACATCTACATGTTAGGTCCTGTGGATAGATGCTGGACTGAAGCTTCATAAACTTTGTAACTTCTACTGCTATAATTGCTGATAGTTCCAGAATAGGTGGGAAGAAGCCCAATAATTTCTATGTGGTTTCAGCCAAATTTCACATATCCATACAATTGACAAGTACTTTAAATCTATATTTGTTCTCAAGAAAATAATAAACATTATACTTCTATATTGTGTTCTGTATAATGTTCTGTAATGGCTGGCTGTCAATGGAATTTTCTCTATTGAATTTTTCAGATTCTTCTGCCTTTAAAAAAAAATTCAATGGTAAAACCAACTTCTTCAGCAATGCTCTTAGCTTTCCTAAAATTAGTTGGCTAAGAGTGTATGAAGATTCTCAGTCCACCAGGTCATGGTTGACCCAAAGGCTAGCTAAGAATAATTCAGCGACTGGATTTCTTCCAAGAGAAATAAATATGTAGAAATAAAAGCTTCAAAGGGTGATAGATCACATACATTTTAAAGATTTTTTTTTAAAGCTTGGAAATCTCAGTTGAAGGAGAAACAGCAAATATAGGCATGAGTCTTCCACTTTGAAAGATACTTGCTATTTTTTTCCCTAATTATTGTATGGCATTCATTTTACTATGGTTGCTGGAGATATTTCCTCCAAATTTCTTTCATGCTTTTATTTTCCATTCTCTCTCAAAAATGTATTTCTAAATCTCTAAAGGCAAAGAAAGACAGTGAAAATACCAATTTAAATCAAATCATTTTGCTGGTCCTTAAGTCATCCTGGGGGAAAGACACAGAAACTTTTCCTAGACCCATCTCTATAGGGTTTTTTTTTTAATCTAGGAAGCCAGAAGCTAATGGAAGATCTTGTACGTGCAAATCATATGTTTTCACACCAAAACACTTCTCCTCTCTCAGGTATTCAAAGATGATCATAACAATCCAAGAGCACTGTTCCCAGCAGCTTTGGATAACCTTCTGAAACTATAGGGATAATAACAGAGAATATAGCTACCAGCCAAAGGTGATTGGGATGGACCTTCATTGGTCAACTCTTGTTGGTACTCTTCACATGACTGTCTATTCTGTCCCCAAGAACATGTATGTGATACGCTTTGTCCTTTCTTTTCATTTTTTTTACCAAGACCAATACTTTCTACTTTTATCTTTTGCAACTTGAAGAGCCAAATTTAATGAACTGTATTTTTTTTTATTTCATCTGCACAATTTATTCTAAACACAGGAACTACAGATGGGATAGCACTAGAATATTAGAACTCAGGACAATCATCTTGCAATCAAGTTACTAGAAATAAAAGGAAGGCATGTATAACCAGTTGCTACAAAAGGCATCACAGTTTAAACACTGACTATGTTTTTCACACAATGTCATTCATTGGGAGTTTAGCTGAACTTCATATTAGGGAACTGAAAAGTTAACACAGGGCAATGCTGTTGACCCCTTTGTGTTGCAACTTGCAAAGGTTCCAATCAATATCAGATCTCCAATGCAGCCTCAGGCTTTTCATGGAGTATATCAGCCTTAATTTTAGTTGTAAGAGAAGAAGCCAAAGATGCTTGTGCTTTCCCATATACTCTTTCTGCATTTTACAGATGATTAGCAAAGTCTCCCATTAGCTTCTTGGTCTGATGGATGAAAGTAGCTTGAAACCTTTGGAGAGGTCAGGGAAGAATAAGATACTTACATCCTTTTGTCTATGAAATCCAATCTGGCCCACATCCATGTCTGCTGTTTTCTTTAGGTTGGCCCATGGAGTATATACTACATTGACATTATTCATTTTGCAGCCTAAAAACAGAGATAAATCATACAGAAAAAGAGTAATTATGCCAATTCCAAGGCATCTTTTTCAAAACCTTAATTAGGATCAGAGACATTTACATCGTAAGAATACAATATCTACTGCGAAGCTATTTTCCAAGAAACTTGAAATATCTTTTGTGTTTCCAATTATGTAAAAGAGACAGAAAGAATGGAAGATCTCATCCTCTCCCACAATACTACCCAATCATTCTATATCACATCTGCTAAAAATTGAGGCTCAGAGCAACTGACTAGCTCCAGTTGTTCCCAGAAAGGTACTAGTTAGAGACTCTCAATCTTTCATCTGTCTAATTCCTGCAGGAACAGGGAAGCAATGCCAAGAATTAAAGAGAAGTTCCAAGATTCTCAGGATGAAGTTTTTAAAGACAACAACTGAACAAACCATCTGCTTTCCATGAGATAGTCAAGGCACAAAAGGAGTATCTAAATATAAGTCATAATTCAATAGTTATAATCCTCCACATGTAGCCCTACACATTTTGCCATTATTCTCTAGCTTTGAAGTGTGGAATTTATTTATTCAAAACTGACACAAATTGAAAAGAATGCTGGATAATGTAACATGTATTGTTCCACACATATCCATTTTTGAGGACATACTTAAGACTTTGAGCATACCAAAGGCTGCATTTCAGAAATAATTGTAGGACAAAGATTAGGTTTAATTTCAATTATTGATTTTTTTTCTTCTATCCCAGTGGTTCTCAATCTTTTCTTCACCACAGACCCCCTTCAAATATCTTTTGTGGCCAAGGAGCATGACCACAGACCATCAAGACTTAACTCAAGATTTAAAGCACTAGACTGTATCAAATATTCGTGGACTCCATCTGACATTGCGACCTCCCCAGGGGTTTGTGGACCATAGGTTGAGAACCACTGTTCAATCCTGTTAAAAATCACTATACAATTTGATAGCAATTTTGGAGCCATCTTGGAGGCTGGATGCAAGCTCTTTGGGGATTTTAGATAGTTTTACTCTGACAGGAATTGGATTAACAAGGCTCCATATTCTTTACTACTTTATAATTTTAGTTTTATCCATATTTCCTCCCAAAAGCTCAACAATAAATTTGTACCTAGACCTCAAAGTCCTGAATTATGATTCAGCCCATGAAATGTTTGAATGATTTGAAACTGGGACTCTGAAATTTAGTCCTGTGTTTGATCCCCTAATATTGCAGTCCTTTCTGTAACACATTTTGTATCTGCCTAGAGTGCCTTCTCCAATTATTAAGATGTGATCCAAGTCAATGTAATGAATGCAGATACAGTAGGATAAAAGAATTTAAAATGTATGAGATAACACTGAGGCTTCTTTTTAATCCTATGCCCATGGTGCCCTAATATTTCCTCGAGAAAAGTTTCCTGAATCTAAGGCACAGAGCTGAACGTAATTTTCAAGACTAAAAAACTTGAGCAAACCAGAAAAATAGAAGCATTCCAGAAACCCAAGAACTTCTGGCTTAGGTGAAAGAAAGGGAATATAGAAGAACACTCCTGGAACTAACCAGCCAACTGAAAGAATAAGGCTCCCATGCAGTTGGTGCATAATATTCCATTATTATATTTTATTTTTTTTAAATATACTGGATAGCTAGTCATTAGCTGATTAATTGAAATTATAGAATCTGGCTCTCCTAAAAGGATCCTTGAGTCTGACTATATTCATGGCATTTTGACTTTACTCTCACTATAGGAAGAAAGCCAAACCCACTAATTTGGACTGGCAGAAAAGTCAAAAGGGGAGGTAGGGGGACTTCTGGAAAGCAGTTTGTGAACTGTGTCCCCCAGGTAGAGCTGTCTTACGTATCAAACTATGTCAACTGAAGAACTGTGGATTTAACAGTCCAACACATCAGCATAGCATAAGACTGGGGGAAATTGTTATAAAGAGAATTAGAGGGAAAAGCTGAGTAGGTTTCTGTGATCTTTGTGCTGGTTAAAAAGGAGGGAGCAAGGGTAAAACCTAAAGTTTCCTAAGGTATCAATAGTTACTGACAGTATCTTAATTATCGAGTGTTTCCCCATGGCAGGAACAATCAAAAGCTAACAGGACGAGGCAACAATCATGCCTTAAAAAGACCATAATTGTTGTGGTTTGCCGGCAGCCTGTGCAAAGGGCAGCAGAATCAGACAGCGGGGAAGAACAGGGACCAGTCTGGGAGTCTGGAGATGACTCAGACAAGGGTCCTGCGTCCGATGCAGAGATGGGGCTAGGACCATCTGGGAGTGGGTGCTGATTCCGGAGCCTCTGGAATCTGGCAGCAGCAAGGCCGAGGAACAAGGGGAGCCTGTTCCCAGTGCACATGTGTGCAGAGCTGCTAGAAGGCAAGAGCAGCTGAGACAAAAGGGACGACTTGGGAATAAGGCTTGGAGGGGATTGCCCCTCCCATAAGGTATAAAGGACAGGCAAAGGTGAAGAAACCTTGGTAGGAAGCAAAGATGTTCATTTTGCTCAGATTAATCCTTGAAGCTCTGTGTGGACTTTGTACTTCAAAGTCCTCTGTGTGGACTTTGTACTGGTTTTTTATAATTCATTTGGCACTCCAGTTGTTGGCAGCAATTCAAAAGAAAGAAAGGTGGGTGCTTATCTTGAAGGGACTGTTTGGGACTCATTACTGGCTGGGAATGAACATAATTCCTAGTGTTGAAATAAAACAAGAGTTGTTTTAACTAAGCGTGTCTCGGGAAGCCTTGCTCAGAACAACAATATAATAATTTTTGAAAATTACTGGCCGAAACAGAGGCTAAGAAATGTGGAACATACAGTACTTTACTTGGGGAATTATGTTTGTCTTCTCCCTCACCCCCAGCAATGATTTAGAAGTTAAGTTGGGAAAAGAAAGACTTCATACTGGCAAAAATCCCATAAATACATGCAGAGAGTCACTGGGAGTGAGGGAGGGAGGGAGGGAGGGAGGGAGGGAGGGAGGGAGGGAGGGAGGGAGGGAGGAAGGAAGGAAGGAAGGAAGGAAGGAAGATAAAGCAATCTGGTGGGGATAGGGCACATTGGAATTTAAAGAGCGTGTAGTGGGCACACTTATGGTAGGCATAGATGTTCACAGAAATGACCATCCTGGGAGACATGACTGGTTACAAAACATAAATTTATCACATTGCAAACTGGTCTATAACATTCTTTACCATCTCTGGAGGGACTCTTGAGGAGCCAACAACATTCCTTCATGTAAATGCAGTATGATGGTTGAATTTTACCTTGCAGCATTCCATTTTTTTAAAAAAAAAAAACATTTTAATGAAAACTAAATAGGATAAGGAACTTGGTGAACACTAAGGAAAAGATCTGGAAGTTACTTGAACCTACAATTACAACATTGCCTATTTTGGTGCTACACTCTACCCTGTCTTCCATTACAATTTGACATCTACCTGGCTGAAACTACCGTAATTACCACTGAACCTTGTGCCTTTGCTAGGACAATCTTTTTCATATTTTGAAATTTTCTAATGATTCATATTGTCCTAAACTCTGAAGCTTTGGTATTCTTTGTTAATCCCACATTCTAAAGCATTCCTCCTTGACTCTCCGCTCAAAATCCTTGTAATTTTTTTTGACTCATTTTCTCATATAGGCAAAATGTTACCTTGAATGCTGTTGGCCTTCACAAGCTGTGCACAATCTATCAAAACCTCCTTAGGAATATCATCCACTGTTTGCCCCTAAAATAAATCAAGGTGGATATGAGCATCCTAGGCGTGGGAATGCAGAGAACATGCTGTGAAAAGTCCCACAGTCCCTTATACTGAATTTATAGATACTGTACATAAGGCAGCTACATGCCAAAGGCTTAAAAGGAGTAACAGTACGATATAAGCTCTCCTGGGCTAGAAATCATTTAATGCAAATTATGAACTGAACTGGAAATTTAAAATACGGCATCATTAAAAATGTTGTTCTATATAATGCTACAAGACTATTTGCTGCTATTGTAATGAACAATTTTACTATAGCATTGGTTTTTTTAAAAAAAAAATATACCTTGATCTTTCTTACACGTAATTAAATTACTTTATGACAGATTTCACGTCATACCAAGTCATTCATTTTTAAATCGTGGTTTGCTGACAAAGATACAATTACTCTGGGTTCACTAACTGCCATAAGCCATACAAGCATATCAAACAAACTGTAATTGTTAAGCTGATGCATGATACAAACCAAGAAAATCATACAGCTCACTATCACATCTTGTTAGATGATTTGAGAATAAAAAATCATATTTTGCATGATTGAAATCCCAGAGTTTTGGCTATCCAAACTGCATGAGTCCAGAGCACTATTTGATTAGACTCCTTTGGATGACTTTAAGGCATAAGGATGTAAACAAGTATACTATTTTCAGTTCTTATTCCTCATAGCTTTTTAATGAAAATTATGCTCAGCTGAATCCAAGAAGAATTTTAGTTTGATAAATTTATGGAAGTCTTCCAAAACTGAAAGCAGAATTCTAGACATAGCCCACACATGAAAAATATCAAATCATTGTTGCATATGTTCAATAGGGCCATTCTTGAACACTGAAATGTTTTTTGGGAAACTGCAAATTTCTGCCATTAGAAAAAGGTTATTTTGTACACAGCTATTGGTGTATAACTGCATAATTTTGTGCATTGTTGCTATGCAGCTATGAAAGCACCATCCCGCAACTTTTCATGGATGAATGTAACTGAGTAAAACAAGCAAAGCTGGACAATTACCTTATGTAGCCGCAGGTAGACATGTGCTGAAGAGAGCTTGTCCACATGAAACCTAGACAAAGTGCAAAGGTTTGATAGGAATTGTGATTCAGTATCCTCCCCACAGACACAAGAATCTAGATATTGTTATCATGTGGTGTCTGTCGCTTAATAGTATGGAGAAGTATTATGTCTTAATATGTTGATCTCTGAATGAAGACTAAGAATCCAACGAAAAGGAAACCAGAAAGCTAAAAGAGCAAAATCTTTGGTGAAAAATATTCACATAAGGTCATGTTTTCCCTCCAGTGATTCAGATGAAAACAGCACTGGATATTGGCAAACAAAATCCTGTGCTTAACCTTGTCATGGCCATTTCTCCACCAATAAATAAGGCAAATTCATAAATCATCTCAAACAGATGCTTAGATTTTTACTATCTTCCAGAGTCCAGAACTTAATAAATCTGAGCAATGTGCCCTATTGTTCAACTATCTATTCTTTAATTGATTTTTTGGGCACTAGTATCCAATGAGACAAAATATTTATAAGTATTTGGGGAGGAAAAAAGTAGAAATTATGATACACGTATTCCAGCACTTTAGTTCTAATCATAATCTTGCAACCCTCCCCCCAAAGGCATTAAAAAAACATGAAAGCTGAAGCTGGAAGGATTATTCCGCTCTAACAAGGTTTGAATAAAAAGTAATGCCTCCACCTTCATAGCTTTAATTTAGATATATGTTAATAAATGAAATAATAAAATAATTCTTAAAATGATGTTTTTTATTATCTGCGTTTATCTCTCCAAATAATCATCACTATTTGCTATACATTTGGACAATGAACACATTTATTAAAGAATTCCATACAGAATTCCATACTCGAAGATCTTTCCACCTGTTCTACCTTTGTCACTTTGAAACAATAATTAATTAGAATTCAGAAGGACAAGAAGGAACTTTCTCTGTAACATGTCAAATGGCCCCAATCCTCTTGAAGAAGCAATTGCAAAGATGGATTCCATTCTTTTATCCACCATACAGTCCAGATTTGGTGCCATTTGGTTCTCACTTTTCCCAACATTGAATTTGTTTATTTTTTGTCTACATGTACATGGATGCTGCCTGACTCCAAAACAAATACCTTGCTGGGCATCCATTTGACTCAAGTGGTGGAAAGGACTGGTTGAAGAGACATTATGTAGAGGGCTTTGTGATAGCTTTATGAAGCTTGCCCATCATTGGAGAAATACATGGTAAATGGTGATTACATGAAGAAGTAAATAGAAGTAACAAAAGAACTTGTTTCAAGGGTTATTTTCCTATTTCATTCTTGAAATATTATTAAACTAATGTTATGGAGGTGGAGAATTTACCTCTCATCCAACATTTGTAGTGTAACACAAAAGCATGGAGCTGCTAAATCTCCCCTTTAGCATTCACAAGCTGTTTTTCCACACTATTTGAAAAATACAGGCTTTAAGAGTAAAGTCCTAAAGATCTATAGCCATTTCCCATCATTGTCAACTTCCAGATGTGTAGTCTCCAACTCCCAGCATCCTTCAGCCAGCACAATTGATGTTGAAAATTCTGGGAGTTCACATCCATACATCTGTTTTTGTCAAGATTGGGGAATTCTGCTCTTCAGAAATGAATATATATGCAGGTGCATATTATATATTTATCATTTTTATCATGCTTTTCAACTTGAAGGGTTATAAAGTGCCAATTTTACTTACTAAAACTAAAGTCAAATCCTGAAACTGTTTCATTAAAAACAGTTGTCTGGAATCAGTAACAGGATGGGTGATGGCTGATAAGCTGAAATTCATTCGAAATAAGTAATATTATTGATTAGCAAAGTTAGTGATTTAATACTGCTGTATTAAATAATAATTGGTTTTAAATAGTGCATCTCATTTCCAGCCTACATAGTTTGCTGTCTTATAAATCTACACGAAGAGGCAAAATACAAATATTTGATATATGGAAGTAGAATTGCAAGTAGCAGTCATATAATATCACAGTGATTCACTTAATAAACGAACTTGAAGTGAGGTTATAAACCTATCAAAGTCACAGGATTTTCCAGTTATGAATGTGGTACTAAACAATAGAATTGACAATCCCAATTGTAGTTGCTAGATAAGGACTACCTGTATTAAGAAGAAACCCAGACTAATTCTCCCAAGTCCTTGGGATATAAGAGAGTGTGCATGCAATATGAGTTTTAAGTGGCTTGTATGAAGCCTGGCAGCTTTTTGTGAAACTTTTAATAAATTGGTTACTATTTGAATATTTTTAATTCTCTCTATGGAAGGGAATTATATTTATAAATACTTATTATAATTATTTTGTATATAAAATATGGAATTATATATAAAATATATAACTATAATTACAAAATAACTATAATAATTAATTACATATATCCATACTTAATAAGTCATGGGTTGCTTAGCTATGATTGTTTTGAATAAATCATACTTTCTGTTAGATTATACACCATAATCTACATACTACAACACTTTGGTTCAGACAACACAGTAAAAAAACAAAGAAATTGTATTACAATTATGCATGGTCGTGTTAATTTTTTCTGAATAGAATAGAATAGAATAGAATAGAATAGAATAGAATAGAATAGAATAGAATAGAATAGAATAGAATAGAATAGAATAGAATAGAATTCTTTATTGGCCAAGTGTGATTGGACACACAAGGAATTTGTCTTGGTGCAAATGCTTTCAGTGTACATAAAAGAAAAGATATATTTGTCAAGAGTCAAGAATCATAAGGTACAACACTTAATAATAGTCATAGGGTACAATAAGAAATCAAATCTTACTAAGAAACAGTCAATATAAATCGTAAGGATACAAGCGACAAAGTTACAGTCATACAGTCATAAGTGGGAGGGGATGGGTGATAAGGAGTGATGAGAAGGTTAACAGTAATAGTAGTGCAGACTTTGTAAATAGTTGGACAGTGTTGAAAGAATTATTTGTTTAGCAGAGTAATGGCATTCAGGGAAAAATTGTCCTTGTGTCTAGTTGCTAGTGTGCAGTGCTCTATAGCAGGGGTCCCCAACCACCGGTCCATGGGACATTTGGGACTGGGCCGCCTACTTTGCTTCGGCGCCATCTTGTTCCGACGTGCTGGATCGAGAACTGGTTTTGATGCCGTCCCTCAGCCTCGCTCGACCAAAAACGTCAACTCCACGCCATGCGTGGCTAGAGAAAAGGGAAACGTGGTAGCCATGGAGAAGCTGCTTTCCCTAAGGAGGCTCCTGATTCGCCGGGCTTATGCCAGGAGTTCTGCGAGGCTCTGGTGAAGGGAGGCTACGCTGCTGCCGATTACCTCGATCCCAGCCTGCACAAACTCCCTCGCCCTCTTTGGAAGCGGCTGGCGACCTGGTCAAGGCTCACGAGAAGCTCTTCTTCAATCGCCTCACCGACACGCGGCTACAGGCCACTCAGGCAGGAAATGGGAGCTGGGCAGCAACAGACCAGCCGTCTCTCCGTCTGATGGCCTCGGCAGAATCTCTGCCTCCCAACGTGCTTAGTCCTCCGCCTGCAGGCTTCCCTGGCTCCTTGCCAAGCGGGTTTTCCACCCCAGCCCAGCAGGGACCTCGCTGCCTTCCCCTCGCCTGGCCGGCTGGGCTCCTTGGGCAACCCAGCTGCCTCGTGCCGAGAAGCCCGCTGCCAGGCAGGGATCACGCGGCTCAGGGCAACACGCCACCGCCCGGCCCTGGCGAGGGAAAGCAGCGGGCGCTCGCCAGGCGGCAGCCTCAGCCCCGCCACCAGGGAAGGCTGCCCAGCTCCGGAGCTGATCCACACCTGATCAGCTGGAAAGTAAGGGTGTGTAGTGTTGGTGTTGTGTGTGTGTGTGTGTGATTTCTTGGCGTGCAGCGCGGGGTCTCTTTTGGCCGGTCCCAATTTTTTTTCAGAGGGGAATATCATGCCTGTATTAACCATGATTATTAAATCCAATCCAACTTTGATTATAATTAAATTAAGTCATAACTAGCTTTTCAATGAGTGGAATATATAATAAAATAATTAATTAATTAATTAATTAATTAATTAATTAATTAATTAATTAATAAAAAACCCTAACCGGTCCTTGAAAAAGTGTTTCTGCGTGAAACCGGTCCCTGGTACAAAAAAGGCTGGGGACCACTGCTCTATAGCGTCGTTTTGAGGGTAGGAGTTGAAACAGTTTATGTCCCGGATGTGAGGGATATATGAGATGATATAAAATCTCATCAATTTTGATGCTGTTAAAATTATATTTTTTTGCTAGTACTCTTGTGATTTTTGCAAAGTCTTTAAGCAGGCATGAAAACAACAAGAAAAACATTTTAACAGAATATATAACTTGTTTGGGAAGACTACAAAATTGCAACTGGTAGGTTGGAAACTTGTTACTGGAAATTGGGGGGAGGGGAAATCCCTCCAAAAGCAGAAAAACAGGAAATGAACTCTTTTTTAAAAAAAACAACACAGCATTTTATACAGAGAACTAGTAAATTGACAACTGATATGCTAGAGTACTTACATTTGAGATGTAAAGAAAGAATTTCACTTTTTGGGGGTATGGCATATCAGATATAGGATCTCATCTCATATTTTAAGACTGAGTCCAGAAAGGATGCTAACAACTAATTATTAGGAAAGAGAAAGATTTGTTTCATATGAAAAAGGATTTCATTAGGCAAAAGTAGGCCCTTTCAAGTACTTACCAAATATCTTCTAGCCAACCATATTTTATTAGATCTTCATCTAAAAGAAAATGCAAAGCAAAGACTGATCAGAGCTCTAATAGTGTTCACGTAAATTGTTTTTTTTTTCTTTTCAAAAAGAAGACAAAGAATATATTTCTGAGATATTTAATTTTTTAATTCTTTAGTAAAAACTACTAGGGAACAAGCATGTCATTTGCAACCTTCAGATTATTTTTATGTAGTTTCAGGTTAATTTTAAACAACATTTATATCTGATAATGATAATAGCCTCTAGCAAGATGGCTGACATAAGATATGAGATATAAGTATCAGTATAGGTAAGTACAGTATAAGTATAAGTAACAGCTGTCTGGCAGTTTCCTGTAAATTATTACTTAGAGAAAGAGAGAAATGTTACAGAATGTCAGAAAGAAAAAAGTATGACTACTTTAAGTTGTGGCTTCACCCAGAGCTTACGGCAATCATACTCACCATTTAGCTTTTGACTCCTAAGGAAAAGTAGTTCTTAACAAAAGCATTTTTGCCCACCAGGGTTACAGAAGCCCAAGTGATGTATCACTCAATTGTACATTAGCATTTTCTTTATTACAAATACCAAATTTAGATGAATGGGAGTACCGCTTATTACATAAAAAGTATTTGATCTCTGTGGAAGGCATACAGTGCAATTTCACTTTTCAAAATGAATTTTACAAAATCTATTTGATAAAAGCAATCTTGAAAACATTGGTGGGTGAGGAAGATGCATGAGGCATCTGGAAGTTGAATCTCTATTTAATTTATTTCTTGCTCCAACTTATCAATTACATTATCTTCGTTACTTGATTGTCTACAAAAGTAACACAATCTAATTTAGACTGTACAATTAATAATTTAGACTGTACTCACAATTAATACATTTGCCCTGGAACAAAATAAATGTTCCATCTGTTTAAAGATAAAAGGTTGAGAATTGGGAGGGATGGAGTCGGGGGAGTGTGAATTAATTTAGTCACTGAATTATGCAAAGGGTATTGATATTATTTAATTTTAATTTATTATTAAATTTGTTTCCTGACCATCTCATTACATGGCGACTATATCAAGTACCATAGATAGACTATATCAACTGTATATCAAATACCATATGAAGAACCTTGGTTAACACAATCTAAATCAGGAAATGTAATTAACATTGTGTTAAAATTTCTCCATATTATGAAGAATCCATTCTGATTCAAGCACCTCTCTCACAAAATTACACGTAACTTCTATGGACAAATAAAACCACATTTTTCACATGGTACTAATCCATGTACCGTATATACTCGAGTATAAGCCGAGTTTTTCAGCCCATTTTTTGTGCTGAAAAAACCGCCCTCGGCTTATACTCGAGTCAGCCGCTACGGCACCATGCCTGGCCTGTGCTGGAGTGGCTGCAACCGATCGCGCCTCCAGGGCAGCATCGCCGCCGCGGCTGTCTACCCGCTGAGGGCCGCACAGGCGACCCCAAGCGGCCTCTCCTTCCCCATTAACGGGCGCCTGGTGCCCCCGCGAGCTCCTGCGTTGCGCGCTTCCAGCTTCGCCAACAAACTGCCAGGCTCAGGCAGCCTCCTCCGTCCCCTACCCTAGCAGCGAAGAGCTGCTCCGGGGGCTCCCACCACGGCGCAGCCAGGCACTTTGTCTCGCTGCCCCGGAGCAGCTCTTCGCTGCTAGGGTAGGGGGTGGAGGAGGCTGCCTGAGCCTGGCGGTTTGTTGGCGAAGCTGGAAGCGCGCCCGTTAATGGGGAAGGAGAGCCCGCAGCTCCGAAAGTCTTTTCACCGTTGGGGACTGAACAGGAGAGCCGCAAACGCCGCGCTCCCCAGGAAAGGGCGGCCCTCTTCCTCTCAGCGGCTCCCGCCACGGCGCAGCCACACACTTTGTCTCGCTGCCCCCGGAGCAGCTCTTCGCTGCTAGGGTAGGGGGAGGAGAAGGCTGCCTGAGCCTGGCAGTTTGTTTCCTGGGGAGCGCGGAGTTTGTGGCTCTCCTGTTCAGTCCCCAACGGTGAAAAGACTTTCGGAGCTGCGGGCTCTCCTTCCCCATTAACGGGCGCGCTTCCAGCTTCGCCAACAAACCGCCAGGCTCAGGCAGCCTCCTCCACCCCCTCCCCTAGCAGTGAAGAGCTGCTCCGGGGGCTCCTGCCACGGCGCAAACGCCGTGCTCCCCAGGAAACAAACCGCCAGGCTCAGGCAGCCGCCTCCACCCCCTCCCCTAGCAGCGAAGAGCTGCTCCGGGGGCTCCCGCCACAGCGCAAACGCCGCGTTCCCCAGGAAACAAACCGCCAGGCTCAGGCAGCCTCCTCCACCCCCTCCCCTAGCAGCGAAGAGCTGCTCCGGGGGCTCCCGCCACAGCCAAAAGCCGCGTTCCCCAGGAAACAAACCGCCAGGCTCAGGCAGCCTCCTCCGCCCCCTCCCCTAGCAGCGAAGAGCTGCTCCGGGGGCTCCCGCCACAGCGCAAACGCCGCGTTCCCCAGGAAACAAACCGCCAGGCTCGGGCAGCCTCCTCCGCCCCCTCCCCTAGCAGCAAAGAGCTGCTCTGGGGGCTCCCGCCACAGCGCAAATGCCTCGCTCCCCAGGAAACAAACCGCCAGGCTCAGGCAGCCTCCTCCCCCCCCTCCCCTAGCAGCGAAGAGCTGCTCCGGGGGCTCCCGCCATGGCGCAGCCAGGCACTTTGTCTCGCTGCCCCCGAAGCAGCTCTTCGCTGCTAGGGTAGGGGGCGGAGGAGGCTGCCTGAGCCTGGTGGTTTCTTGGCAAAGCTGGAAGCGCGCCCGTTAATGGGGAAGGAGAGCCCACAGCTCCGAAAGTCTTTTCACCGTTGGGGACTGAACAGGAGAACCGCAAACGCCGCCCTCCCCAGGAAACAAACCGCCAGGCTCAGGCAGCCTCTTCCGCCCCCTACCCTAGCAGCGAAGAGCTGCTCCGGGGGCAGCGAGACAAAGTGCCTGGCTGCGCTGTAGCGGGAGCCCCCGGAGCAGCTCTTCGCTTCTAGGGTAGGGGGCGGAGGAGGCTGCCTGAGCCTGGAGGTTTGTTTCCTGGGGAGTTCGGTGTTTGCGGTTCTCCTGTTCAGTCCCCAACGGTGAAAAGACTTTCGGAGCTGTGGGCTCTCCTTCCCCATTAACGGGCGCGCTTCCAGCTTCGCCAACAAACGGAGCTGCAAATCTGGAAATCGCTTGCGGAGCCTCGGCACGAACCCCCTTTCCCCGCACTCCTCTGGCAGCAGCAGGCAGAGAAAGCCCCGCTTCCCCCTGGCTTTGATGGCACGCGTGAGTTGGCTTCCCACTCTTTTTTTTTTAACTCTCCTCCTCCTCCTCTCCTCTCCCCTTGTTGTCTGGTCTTCCCTAAGGAAACTCGAGGGCTCACACTTCCAGGTGTTTCTCCCTGTCTTTCTCCCTGTCAATGAACTTTTCTTCCCTTCCCTTCTCTCAGCCCCATCTTTCACCTTTGTCACCACAATCCTGAACAGATGAAGTTTGTACTTCTCAAGAAAGGTTGGATGTTCCTTTTGAGGAGGGAACCTAGTGTGACATCTGTATGTTGACCTACTACTGAGCCATGGCATGTGTGCACATGCAATGGAGGCATGAGGGAGAGCTGTGAAAGAGATGGTGGCTCTCCAAAACAGGATGTACATGCAGCATACACATGCTTTTTTCTTGCAAGGGAGAGTGACTGTTTGGACATACAGATGATGAGGAGGAATCCAGTTTTGAAGGGTTTTAACTCTTGTGTTTTAGCTTGGTTGCTGATTGAGCTAAGGTTTTTGTACTTTTAAAGTTATTGTTGATCCCGTATTGGTTTTGTTGGCTCTCTTTTCCACTTACAGAGCTAGTTTACTGTTTTTCTTTGAAATAAATATTCAAAAACATTTAACCTACTGATGCCTCAATTCATGTAATTTTATTGGTATCTATTTTTATTTTTGAAATTTACCAGTAGCTGCTGCATTTCTCACCCTCGACTTATACTCGAGTCAATAAGTTTTCCCAGTTTTTTGTGGTAAAATTGGGTGCCTCGGCTTATATTCGGGTCGACTTATACTCGAGTATATACGGTATATAATAATCTAAGAATGATTTCCAGTTTGAGTTGAAACCTGTGTCTGATTTACTTTTAAGCTACAAAGCTATTCCAGATGCCAAAGCATATTCTTACAACTTCTTTATTTGTTGAGAATATTTATATGGCCGCCCAACTCACTCACCATAACTCTGGGCAACTTACAGAAATAAAACTGAAAAACAAAAGGCAATAAACCACCCTGCCAACAATATTTTTTTGAAAATGATTTATCCACTCTAGCAAAACTGGAGTAATGTACCAACAACAAAATATCTTATACCAATTTATTCCAAAATAACGTTCAGAGTAAATTTTATGTTCTTCCTTTGAAGCTCCTACTGTGAAATCTTTATTATTACATTCAAATTTTGTATCCAATTAATCATGCAGTCTTTGATCTTTCCAGATTTTATTTCACCAGCAATCTATACAGTTCAACAAATATTCCGAATGACCTGTTATAAGATTTTTCCAATTTTTCAATACTGTGTTCCCCTTATTTTTACAATTCTTTTAATCTGCAATTCTTTTAAGTTCTACATGCTTGAAGATAATAAAACCATTCTCTTCTGCAAGCCTCTGCTGCTCTCTTGCCATAAAACTGCAGGGACTTGTCCAAACAGTTGCCAAGTGTTAACACTGACTCAAAGGAACCAAATAAATAATCCTATTGCTTCAAACTATTCTAGACCAGGGGACGCCAACCTTTTGGACCTCAGGGACCACCAAACTCATAATTTTAGATCCCAGGGATCACTAATCGGTTCTGTGGGCGTGTCCTAATTTATGGGTGTGGCTTGGTCATGTGACTGACTGGGCATGGCTTGTATGTAAATATTATAAATATTTATATAAATATTGAATTTTTTATAAAAAAAGAGCAACTTTTACTCAAAATCAGGTAAAGCAGGGCAGATTGAATTGCTCACAGAATCACAGATTCATTCAAAGATCTATCTATCTGTCATTGACTAGCTCAGTCTGTCACATAAAATTTGCTTGCAAGCAAACTCACAAAATTAACTCACAACACGCCATGCATGTAAATATTGAATTTTTTATAAAAAAGAGTAACTTTTACCCAAAATCAGGCAAATTGAGTTGCTCACAGAATCATTCAGTGATCTATCTATCTGCCATAGGCTAACTCAGTCTCTCAAATTTGCATGTCATGAGTCTGCACTGAATTTGCTTGCAAGCAAACCTACAGTTCTAAGGGAGATTCGGCTATGCTGAGCCGAAGATCTAAAGACTAGCTAGAAAGCAAGAAATCCAACCATTTCCTGCTTCCTAATCTAAATCTCGCAGCACAGCAGAACAGATGATGGCTGGAAAAAGAAAAAATAGCAATTTAGCAGGCAAGTTTACCGGGTAAGGAGTGAGTGGGCGGGGAGGGTTCCCGCGGGACATGTGGGCAGTTCAGCCTTGTGTTTCTGCGCAGCCTGGATTAATTGCTTTGTGGGGGTGCTCTGGGGGTGAGATTTCTCTGTGGCCCACCAAAATTTTCTCACAGCCCACCAGTGGGCTGCAGCCCACAGGTTGGCGACCACTGTTCTAGACCAAGATGGCCAGGTAGATGTCACTAGGTAGTAAAACAAAAATACAGGGGTACTTTCTCTCCCAGCATGGTGCTCGTAATGGAAGCAATACGTTGTCATCATAACTAGCAGACCTTGCATATTAAACCTCCAATAATTTGTTTAATCACTCTTTAAAACCATCTACATTGGCAACTATATCTTGGTAACAAATGTCCTAGTTTGAAAAAAAATCTTCCTTTTATCAGTTCTTAATCTCTCCCATTGAATTCTACAATATTTTAATATTACAAAAGGATCCTGTCTGTATAAGAATGGAATATGGATAATTTTATCCACATATTATAGTGTCCTGCTACTTTTTTATAAATAAAAAAAAAGTTTTCCCCACTTCATTTGCTTATTTTTGGATCCTCTTTTCTGCATCCTTTAATCTTATTAGAAGCCTGGTGATTAGAAGTAACAGGATTAAAAGATTGTTATACTAGAAAGATTATAAAGGCAATGCAATTTTGACAATTATTTTTAATTCAATTCTAATGATTCCCAAAAAGAAATTTACTTTTTCATGATTTTATTGAACACACTCATTGTAATACCTGCAAGACATGTTAATTAATCATTTTCTAGGTTCCCATCAATTCTTAATTCCACATACAATTTTTCTTTGCAAAAACTGGAGCTATATTGGCTATTTCCAGATTCTTTGGTGAAAGGCCAATCTTAAGAACATTTTACATATTTCTGTTAAAAGTCAGCAGGTTGTAATTTCCTGTAATTAATTTGTCAACTACAGGTAATCCTTGACTTACAACAGTTCATTTAATGACTGTTGAAAGTTAGCACAGCATTCAAAAAAATGACATGGCCATTTTTCACACTTACGACCACTGCAACATCACCATTGTCATGTGATCAAAATTCAGACACTTGGCAACTGACTCACATTGATGGCATTTGCAGTGTCCCAGGATTTATGGGATCACCTTTTAGGGCCTTCTGGCAAGTAAAGTCAATGGGGAAGCCAGATTCATTTGACAACTGAGGCAAGAAAGATTGTAAAATGTGGCAAAATTCACTTAATAATTGTCTCACTTAGCAACATAAATTTTGGGCTCAATTGTCATTGTAAGTGGAGTACTAAATGTATGCAGAAACTTTACTTTGGTCACCAATTTCTCTCAGTTCCTAAGATTCCTCTTCTAAGGACAAAAAATGAGCCAGATATTTGCTCTGTACACAAACAATACAAGCAAATATCTGGCTAAACTTTTATTTTAGAAGAAGAATCTTAATGAGTGTGAGAAACTGGTGACCAAAGTAAAGTTCTAAATAGTTTTTGTTGACAAACTAATTCAATTGGCTTTTCGACAACCTTATCTTCTTTCATTTCTTCACCATCAATCTATCAGCTTCTTTTTTGTCCATATTTCAATTTTTAAAATTATTTGTCTTCACATTAACTGTAAAATTTATCTTAACTCTTGTCATCATCCTGATGGTCTGCTTATATTTTTATCCAACACTTTATCAATATTGATTAGGGTACTAATTTCCTAAAACTAATATCCATCCCGCCATTCTAAAAAATGCAGCTATCTAAAAGAAAGGACAAATGAATTTCCAAGCAACTGGAAGTTAAAAAGAGAGGTGTTACAGAAGGTGCATAAATTATCAATAGATCATACCTTTTTGATGAAAATCAAAGGAATGTTTTACTTACTTTCATACTTGTCTTTTCCCATATAAATTGTATAAACAGAAGGAACAACTGAAGGATAGAAAAGAAAAAAGTAATCCATGTTTTACATCAAACTATGCAGAGATATTCAAAGATATGCCCAGATACAAAAGATTTATCTACATCAAAACTATTAAACATATTCATATCCCAATGTCAGAATCACTATAAGTTTTCCTCAGTTGAGGGATAACTAAATTGTGTTCCAAAAACATCAGTTGCCTCAGTATTATTTTCAGATAGGCTCTGAAATATAAATATGTTATGAAATATAAACATGTTATATAGGGGGAAAAGGAAAATTCTTTAAAACTGTGGAAAACTATGGTTAAAAGACAGCAAGGAATGGTTAAGCTTACAAGAAGTAAAGAAAACTGTTATAGAAATTGGTGGAAAGTGCTAAACAATGAATGAATGGCATTACATTATGTTTGAAGTGAAGAAATGCTGGAATAATATTTTAGAAATTACAATACTATGCCAGATAGAATTCCATAAAAGTTAGTGTTTAAGAAAAAGCTGACAGAAGAGAATATATGCTCTAAGAATCGTGGATAGGGTAAGGCTACACTACAGTTGAAGAAAGGATAACATATGGACGTGGTTTGCTTATATGGTGTATAACATATGCATGAAAACCTCACTGGTGAGGAAATCCATTAATGTTCCCCTCTTCAAAGAAAAATATTAATAATACAAAAAGGGAATTTGCTTGCTAGTCTTAGAAAGTGTTTGAATTCTGACTGAAAGCATAGTAGACATGACAATGAGCAAAATTTGGGGAAAGGAGTTTGCACTATAACAGTTCTCTGAAAAATATGTGAAGGTGATAACATTTATTGTACCTTTTCTTATATAAAGAAAACTCCATGTATAATGAAAATAGACTTTAGTTATATAATGTTTTGTGTAAATATGGTGCTGAAAATACATTGTTGAACAAATAAGTTTATGATGAAACTAGAGCATAACTGACAATAAAAGGAATGCTTAAGAAAATGGCTTAACATTAAGAAGGATATAAAACAACAATATGTGATGTCCCTTTGTTTTTTAGTGTACTTCTGAATAAATTTATGAGAAGTCTTTGTGGTGACATTGGAGGTACAGTACATTGGTTATGGATATGAATATCCATATACTTTGCATAAGAGACTGCAGTATTATTGGCTGAGAATCCACAAGATTTCCAGAAAATGCTGTACAGGTTGTAGGGTGCAACTAGAAACATGGACCTGAAAGTCATCAATATCAAATCAGTCATCAAATATAGTTGCATTTAAGGAAACTTAAGTGAATAATTGCAATTTATTTGCATTATCTAATCTTTTCTCCGCTTTAGAAAATACAGCTTACCCAAAGTAGAATAGCATGGTATGTAAAAATGTATACTATCAGATCAGAGGAAAATGTATCAAAAACAATACTGTTAAAGAGTTGTGCCAAGTAAGGCAAAAGCATAGGAGGGCAGTATTTTGTTCTCACAAACAGGACATGACACATTGAGACAGTACTCACTACCTCTGCTAGTCAAAATTCTGTTCGTCAATTCTACCTTCTGTTAGTGAAAATCCAAAACAATCATTTCAACAGAAGTGTGTCGAATGTTGGGAAGTTTTGGATTGGATTCACACATTATGCTAAACTATGGTTTGGGTCCAGCTAAACTATTTAATGTCATTTTTATTGTAAAGGTTTTTTTTCCCTCAAAACGTATCGAATTGAGATGTTGTAATAAAAAAAAAAAGTGTCCTTTTTCATAAACGATTGGCGATCAGTGCACCAGCAGTCACTTGGTTGTATTCTTTCACAGGAAGATCACTTTTCATGAACCCACCACAGAAATCTGACCGAAGATGCAGAGATAAGCCAGATGGGTTGGACTGATGACGACCAAAGCCCATCATTCCCCCAACCGAAACAGAAGTGGCTGGCGATAACCAGAGTTGTAATCTGTCACATCAACCGGGGAAAAGCGATTTCAGACAGAAGCATCCACTTATATCTGAGAAGAGTTGTGAAGCTTGCGGTCAGAGCCACTCTTACCGTTGGACGTGAAATAAAAAACCATGGCAACAACACCATGAGAGCTCCTTCACACCCGCTCCGGAGATTTAAGCTAGAAAGATTCGCAAACGGCCAGCGCCTTCCGGTCTAGCGAGGCGGCTCTCAGGAAATGACGTCAGTTAATAGTTCCCATAGAGATAATAATTGTTCGAAGTAGAACTTTCCGAAAAATCCCACAGAGAAGTTAATTTTCCAACGGTGTCTTTTACCCCCTGTACAGGTTTATAGCTAGGTACAGGGACTCCCATCCATGTTCCCTCGTTGCCTGTGGACGCGCTGCTTCCTTAAAAATCAAATTTTCTGTTGTGTAATTTTATATAAATCTTACCCCTTAACGAGAAAAATATTTCTTTACTTTTAAGGAGACATATAGAAATGGGTGAGCTGAGGCTGGTTGAAGCGCCACTGAATCTGGCTGGATAGGTACTTGCCTACGTGACCGTTTTCGCCCTCTTTACCTATCCTTAGTGATAACCTGCAAATGTGCATTCTTTAAACATTACATTTGTCGTCTATGCCAGTAAGGCAGAATTTTCTGCTTCTAGGGAGCCAGAGAGAATTAGCAGCCTTCTCCAGAGGCTAATGTTCACCCAATTGGTTAGGAAAGTCTCTTACTAAAGAAACTTACCTTCACGATTTCAAGGAACTGATCCAGGATATGGGTCTGTTTGTCAAAAAGTTACTGTGTTTGAAGAATGGAAATATAAAGCAACATGCTGGAGCAGTTAAGGATTTAACGAATGGTATTTTTATTTTTATTTATTTATTTATTTATTTGTCAATCGCTTACAAAATAATAGATATAAGTATAAACATGAGTAAGAATACAGGAAATAGGTAAGATTAAATGAGGACAATAGGACAGGGATAGGAGGCACGATGGTGCTAATTACTATATAATTACTATACTATATGGATCTTTTCTTTCTGTTAATTACTTAGCTTTTACTTTTTTAGTCTTGTTTATTTAAATTACCATATTTTCTAGGGTTGTTTTTTTTTTACTCATAATCACCATTTCTCTATTTTTCTTTCTGTCAGTGCTAGTTGTTTTGTATTTTGCAATTTAAAAAAAAATCCCATTATCCCCAATAAATGTAGCCAGCCTGGTTCTACAAAGCTGCAGAAAGCTGATCTATATATTTAATACTATATTTTATTTCCCACCTTTATTATTTTTATAAATAATTCAAAGCACCTAATACTCATTCTTCCTCTTATTTTCTGGAAAGCCAGCTTTCATGCCCGAAGTGGGACTTGAATTCATGGTCTCCTGGTTTGTGATCTAGTGTCTTAACCACTAGACTAGAGCAAACTAGTTCTGTTGTCTTCTGTTTCTGTATTTCATGGTAATAATTGCACTGGGGGGGTGAGGAGGATGGGAATCCTTGTAAATCAAAAAGTTTGCAGTTGTCTTGTGAAACTTTATAGCTCTCTAATACAAATAACTTTTGAAAATGGTTTTTAAAAAGTATTTGCTGGACCTGACTAATTAATTGATACATATTTGTTTTATTCTCAGCTTTGAATTCTTGCCTGAATTGGGTTCATGTTTACAGTGAGATTAGAATTTTATAGCAAAAAAGTGAGGTCAAAATAACAAGTGAATAAACAAGCAAATGACTATAAGCAGCACTATTGTTTATACCTAATATCTTTGTCATTTATAAGTTGAGTGGGCTGAATGTAGTTACAGTAATGTTGATGTTGTCTGCTGATCAGAAAAAAAGGCTTCAGTCAAGCAAAATGGGCTGCAAAAGACATTTGTGATGCAAGCATGACCTCAGATGGGAAGCATTAAAAAGCTGTAGCCTAGAGGCTGACAGAGCAGCTGCTGGGCCCCAGCACCATGCTGACAATCCTGCAGAATGTCATCCCAGACTGCTGCCACCTGCTGCTGTTTCTGCTAGTTGCCATTATACTTGTGCCTGCTACTATCTGGGTGTTCAAAAAGGTGAAAAAAATACAGGTAAGATCAAATTCTTCATTGGAAGTTGCTTAAATTTCTGGTCTTGGTTCTGGTCGTGAAGAAGGGTAGAGGCTGTTACTAATATTAGATATGACAAGCTATTGTCTCATGCTTTGTTTACTTCAATTCACAAAGATCTATAATAACTCTTTAGGCTATAAGCAAACTTTTAAGGGAGAAGTGGCTCTTAAACCTCAGCTATAACTTCCCAGTTCATTATCAATCTGACAGAAAGCAAGGTTTATTTCATGAGACTATGTACCTGTTTATGGATATAGTTGTCTCTTTTCATCATGTTTGATGACTGGATCTGGAACATATTAACCAATTATTGAAAATATTTTGTATTATGTAAAGTGGTGGAATTATTTGGGAAGTGGTGAGAGAGAGAGTTTGGTTCTATTATTTTTGTGATGGTTTATTTAGTTTTTTTTTTTAAAGTTGCAAATAATTTGATTACAATAAAAAAGTCAAGAAGTGTTCTATTCTCACTTTTTCTTGAGAAAAATATTTCTCTGCTCTGAGAAAAACAAATCACAGGGAAAATTCATTTTATGTTCCTTTATGGAGGAAAATACACCTTCATCTTTATTCAGATAAGTCTTTTGCGCCATCCACTCTTTGCTGTTAGCCGCATGATTATTGGTTGGGTTTATATCCTGCTTTATTTCATCTGGACTGATGATCAGAGAATGCCAGAATGATAGCTGATTAAAGCAAACCAATGTAATTTCTATCCTTGCTTCTTCCTTGCATATGAGTACCAGGCAAATCCAAGAAAGCCCTTTTTATGTTTTCCTCATTTTTAAAACTAATATAGGAGACTGGTTTTCCCTGCAGTCATTAGAATAGTCTTCCATAATAAGGGATTATGGAAAATATGACTGTTTTTAAAGTCATCTATATATTATTTTTCCTCATTTTTAAAACTAATATAGGAGACTGGTTTTCCCTGCAGTCATTAGAATAGTCTTCCATAATAAGGGATTATGGAAAATATGACTGTTTTTAAAGTCATCTATATATTATTTTTTCTCATTTTTAAAACTAATATAGGAGACTGGTTTTCCCTGCAGTCATTAGAATAGTCTTCCATAATAAGGGATTATGGAAAATATGACTGTTTTTAAAGTCATCTATATATTATTTTTCCTCATTTTTAAAACTAATATAGGAGACTGGTTTTCCCTGCAGTCATTAGAATAGTCTTCCATAATAAGGGATTATGGAAAATATGACTGTTTTTAAAGTCATCTATATATTATTTTTCCTCATTTTTAAAACTAATATAGGAGACTGGTTTTCCCTGCATTCATTAGAATAGTCTTCCATAATAAGGGATTATGGAAAATATGACTGTTTTTAAAGTCATCTATATATTATTTTTCCTCATTTTTAAAACTAATATAGGAGACTGGTTTTTCCTGCAGTCATTAGAATAGTCTTCCATAATAAGTGATTATGGAAAATATGACTGTTTTTAAAGTCATCTATATATTATTTTTCCTCATTTTTAAAACTAATATAGGAGACTGGTTTTCCCTGCAGTCATTAGAATAGTCTTCCATAATAAGGGATTATGGAAAATATGTCTGTTTTTAAAGTCATCTATATATTATTTTTCCTCATTTTTAAAACTAATATAGGAGACTGGTTTTCCCTGCAGTCATTAGAATAGTCTTCCATAATAAGGGATTATGGAAAATATGACTGTTTTTAAAGTCATCTATATATTATTTTTTCTCATTTTTAAAACTAATATAGGAGACTGGTTTTCCCTGCAGTCATTAGAATAGTCTTCCATAATAAGGGATTATGGAAAATATGTCTGTTTTTAAAGTCATCTATATATTATTTTTCCTCATTTTTAAAACTAATATAGGAGACTGGTTTTCCCTGCAGTCATTAGAATAGTCTTCCATAATAAGTGATTATGGAAAATATGACTGTTTTTAAAGTCATCTGTATATTATTTTTTCTCATTTTTAAAACTAATATAGGAGACTGGTTTTCCCTGCAGTCATTAGAATAGTCTTCCATAATAAGGGATTATGGAAAATATGACTGTTTTTAAAGTCATCTATATATTATTTTTCCTCATTTTTAAAACTAATATAGGAGACTGGTTTTCCCTGCAGTCATTAGAATAGTCTTCCATAATAAGGGATTATGGAAAATATGTCTGTTTTTAAAGTCATCTATATATTATTTTTCCTCATTTTTAAAACTAATATAGGAGACTGGTTTTCCCTGCAGTCATTAGAATAGTCTTCCATAATAAGGGATTATGGAAAATATGACTGTTTTTAAAGTCATCTATATATTATTTCTGTTTGTTAAAATGAATCATATGTCTTTCAAGAATGGTGTCCAACTTCTGGTTGTAAGGCTTCGGCGGCGGCAGGAATCCGCTTCTCTGCGGGTCCCTGCTGCGCTTGCCGTTGAGCTACCCCCGATCCAATTGGATTTGGGGGTTGTCGCTACCCTGAAGGGGCAATGGAAGACAGAGGAGATCCGGGCAGGGGTCTAGGGATATCGCACCTCCCTTCCCCAGCCAGCTAGACTCCTTTTTCCTGAGGCGGTGGAGCGGCTGTCAGAAATGGCAGCCACAAAGGAATCTTCAACTGGATAAGACTGTGCAGGAGGAAGTTTTTTAGAAGGAGAAGTTTTCTTGGCTGAACCGGAACATTAAGTTACTTTTAAAACACCCTGGAAACCTGACTTGTGGATTGATACATTTGTTTCCAAAAGATTGTTACAGCGGCGAAAGTGCTGAAGGAAAGTTCACTCCCCTTCCTTATGGAGAAAGCTAATGAGCACAGAAAAACCTGCTTCTTTAAGGTAAAAATAAGCTCTTTTTTATAAGTGGGAAGGAGAGGACTAAAAAAAATCTTTTAAAATTTGCTGGATGAGATGCCTTGAAGATTATAAGACCAGCAACTAACTGTAATACAGCTTTAAAATATATTTGGGATTTTGCCCCAGGAGAAAAAATTGCAAAGAGAAGAAGAGGAAATAATTTCTGTCTGTCTGGATTGTTTGATAACTTTGACATTTGGAAATTAAGACTAAAAACATCTGGGTTCTTAAAAATTTACAATGGCACTATCTGTGGATGACTTAAAAATGGAATATGAAAAATTAAAAGAAAGAGAACAAAATGGCAAGGGTTTTTTGGGAGCTGCCTTTCACTTTTTAGAAATGGCGGTTTCTACGTACCAGCAAATACTTGAGGAAGGAGAAGAAGAAGAGGAAGAAGCCATCTTTAATGGACAAAGTTTGATTAAGAAAGAAAATAGGAAGAGAGGAAGGAAAAATGAGAATTTAAGATTCAATAAAACAACCAAGAAAAAGAAAAATAAGGTGAAAAAAAGGTACAATGTTAGAAAGCAATTGAAAAGAGAACTACAATGGAGAGGGAAAGTTGAAAAGGTGGAGGTTAGGAGGGGGGGGCAAAAAGACCAGACTGGAGAAGAAAGGGAGACAAAAAGGGAAAAAAAGCCACAGTCTGAAACAAGATGCCAAAAAGAAGGGTTTTTTTTAGAGATAAAGGATAGTGTATAATTAAAGAAAGATTCTGCAAGAGTACATAAGATAGTATTGTAGTATTTGCATTTGAAATAGTCTATTGGAATATTATAAGATTTAACAAAATATTAAAATATTAAAATGTTTAATAATGATAGATCTCAATATTTAATAAAATATTAAAGAGAATGTGTAAAATGATTAATGCTTAGTTATTGTTTAATTTGTTATTGTTTTAATGTTATTATAAAAGAACTAGAATGGAAATTATATACTTAACTATACTATAAGTTTATTATTTTTTTATTTTAAAATGCAACATGTAGAATGTACTAAGCAGAATCAGGATGGAAATTATGTATTATTTTAAGTGTTACTTTAGGGGAAAGATAGAAAGGCGTCATACTTTAAAAGTGATTACAGGGGAAATTCTTCGCTAAAGAGAAGAGATAAATAGATGATTGGAAAAGAACGGACAAAAGATACAAGCATAATGATTTTGAAATAAGATGAAATAAATAAAATATAATTAAGAGAGAGAAAAGAAGGGAGAAGTTATATAGAAAATATAGAATGGTCAATAAGATATGAACGGTATATAAGATGAGCATGAATTTGATTTAGGTTTGTAAAAAAAGATGTAACCCGGGGCTAAGCCACTTTTCAAAAGAAGTTTTATGTTTTATGTTTTGTGTTTTGGTTAGCTATGTTTGATTGTGAATTAATAAAACCTGGGAGGAATAAAACTAAAGAGAGAGAAATTTGGAAAAGGCATGTACAAATGATAATTAAGGAGGTTTTATCTTTTTATGTCTTGTTTTATGTTTTGTATTTTGGGTGTTTATGTTTGACTGAGAATTAATAAAACCTTGATAGAAAGAAATATAATTGAATAAAAGTGAAGGGAGAAATAATGAGAAATTTGGAAAAGATATATATGTGCTTAAATGGAAATGTGACAATGTGGAACTATGCTTTAAAAATGATGTTTTATTTGCCTTGTTAAAACTTATAAGTAATTTTTAGAAAGGAGGTCTTATGCGTTTATGTCCTATGTTTTGTTTGTCTTCAAAAATTAATAAAATTTGTTTAAAAAAAAAAAAGAATGGTGTCCAGAAGCCCAGATGTTGAAAAAGATGCCAATTTATAACAAAATAAACTTGGGAAATTTTGGCTAAGAAGCAAGCTAAGATCATACACAAGTCTTTTGTTTCACATTTTATTGGCCAGCTGGAGAGAAGGAGAATTAAAAACCAATTGTTTCATAGTATTATTAATAATGTTGCGGTTTGCAGAAATGAAGATAATTATAAGTCAAGTTTAAACTGTTTTGTGAGAGACTTGGGAGGGAAAACACTGATGATGCAAAAGTAATCTCAGGTGACATATTTCTTCTTTATAGAATATATCCTAGAATGGACAAACCAGAGGTGTCAAACTCCCAGCCCGTGGGCGCAATGGCCATGCCCATGCCCGGTTTAGCAAAGGGGGGAAAAGTCTCAATACGCCATGTGACAACGCCGCGGTGACATAATTTGACACCCCTACTGTAGACCATCTAATCTAGTCTCATCCAGTGTTAGAACATCCACAACCGATGGTTACCTTATATCTGCTTTAAGAACATCAGTGATGGAAAAAATGATACCTTTAAATAATTGTTTTCACTATTAAAGTTCTCAAAATGGACAAATTGTAAGGTTGTTTTGATGTTCAGTGGAACTGTATCCTCTCTTCAAACTTGCTATTATTATATCTAATTGTACCCTTTGTAATAGAAAAGAACAATTCTTCATAGTTTCTGTTGTGTATGCAATATAATTAATAAAGTGTGAGCTTGGAGTAAGTGCAGGGTTCTGGCCCTGCACTTCTGATTGGCTGTTAAGTGGCCGGACCGGATTGGCCTGTTCCGGGGAATCCGATTGGCCCTTAACAGAGAGTTCTTATTGGTTATAAAAGCTAGCGTTCCTAGTTATTGGTTAAATGTTACAAGGTTTGCCTATATAAGGCGGGTTTTTACTGATATTAAATGAGCAAGTCACGATGTAAATAAAGAGCTGAAGTTCACCGTTCAGAAACTTGTCTCCATTCTTTCTCGCCCATGCTCAAACTTAACAGTTTCCTATAGAACAATTCTTACGTATGTTCCTTTTCTTCTTTTTCTTCTACAGGCTCGCAACAAAAAGCAGAGCAAGTACAGAATACCATGGATAGGTAAGTGATGCACATGATTTCACTTTCTCTTTCTTTTTAGTTTCATAGCACTGGGGTGCCTCGGCCATCCCAGTCAACATGCCCTTCGCTGTGAATTCTGAGGGTTACTACACATTTACCATGTATCAAGGGTGAGAAACATTTCTGTAGTAATTGGGAGGTTGAGTCTTGGAACAGCAACCTTTCTTCTGTATTTCTCCTACTGCAGCATCCTTGGAAAAAATAAGTTTCACAAACACAGATCCAGGGAGGACAAAGGGTATAAGCTCAGCCACAGAACAGAAGTAAGTAACCTACTTGATATCTTCCTTAATAAGCCATTTGTATGTTCCAAAGAATAAGGTTATTGCTGCCTAGAAACAGTACCTATTGCACAACAATTCTGCTAAAGTTGTTTGGAAAGACATCTCAGATTCTGCTCTTATCTTCATAGTATTTATTATTATCTTCATTTTGAGAAAGAGATATAATAAGAGAAGAATTATCCAAGTTAAGCAGGCATCTCTGTTCTGATATGACAAATGCAGGGTTATTTTTATACTTTCATGGGGAATTTAGCAAATTGAAAGTAATCAAAACTAAATTCTCACTTCAGGATTTGGGTAATCATCAAAGTATCAAATGGGGAGGAGAAACATATGAGCTTTTCACTACTTTTTCTGGGACTCTTAGGAAAAAGAACAGGAAGGGAGATTCTTTAACCCAATTATTATGAATAGTTGTGGTAACTAATTATTTTAATAAAAGACATCACTCAAGTGACTGGCTTTAACAACACTACATCAACACAAAGCTGTACAGTAGAATAATAGATTATTCTAAAACCTCAAGATGTAATCTGTGTCTATGACATTCAACAACTCAAAATTGGAAGGATTGTGTATCAGTATATCTGTGTTCACTCTCCTTAACTCTCATATGCTTCCCAACTTCTGATTAATATGTAGGAAGATCTATGTTGATTTGAACCTTCCTATTTAGAACAAAATGGAAGAATCAGTTGTAAACATACTGTATTTGGTTTACTGGGAGGTTGAAATAGGATCAAACCTATTTCTTGGGAGTGTCTTGATTGTGTTTTGATAATTCTTTGATACTTTTGCCAAACAGGATGGAGTCTCTCTTTTCAAGTATAGGTTACCTTTACCCATATGGATGAGAGTCCTGACATGTCATTATGTTACTGAGACACAGACATCGTGCAGCCTAAATACCGCAGGCCAAAGCAATCCATTTCTTCCAGTATTTGAACAGCCAAATATTATCATTATAGTATAAAACTGCCATAGAGAAAGTCAGGTTTCAACCAAGAGTGTTTCTACTTGGGCTATGATATGACTGAATCTCTTTATTTATGGTCTGGCCAAACATTGAACCAAAATTGTGGTGCAATGTAAGATATCTTAAACAGTGAGACTTCAGGAGATCACATCGGAAAAAATGTGTCAAGAGGAATTATACTTGAGAGATTTTTTTTCACGCTGTGGAAAGATTGCAATACATTTTTTTATTTTTTTTCTAATATGCAGCCTTCCATGTTTTATGGATTCTGGAAAGGGAACAGCAATTACAGAATAAGGGGGTGGGGTGGGCAGAAAAAGATAGCTGTAAAATAATTGTAATAAAGGGGAGCCAATGAACTTTCTGAAAAAGATAAAGGCTTTTTATAAAAACAAGTAAAAAATAAGATATCAGGATGTACTATTGCCATCTTAGCTCACCCCCCCCCCAAAAAAAAAAAACAGGGAAAGCCAACAAGAAGGCATTAGTTAGAAGCATGTGATAGATTATTCCCCAATGTACATATGCCTCTCTCCCATTTTTATCAGGTCCAGTTTGAGCCTCTATCGAACTCTGTGTGTTTTGGACAAGAAAATTGAATATCTCACCAGGCAAATGCAACGTATCAGTAAACCGTAAGATCCTGATAGAATTTCTATGCAGGGAGGGTGTTAGGGGGACGCTTTCTACTAAGCAACGGAGTGCTATTTAAATATAACAGTAAGCTAAAGCTTTCTAAGTGAATAAGTAGATGGTGATAGAAAAAGTTAGAAGAAGTAGCTGAATGTGTATCTCTTTCTGTTCAAGAAATTCAAAGTTCTGGATTGCATAACATTAGTCAAAAATCACCTTGCTTGAGACTCTCTTTTCAGCAGATAATGCTGTAGTCTTCTTAGCAGGCATATTCACATTCTTTTTCCTTTTCTTCTGCTTTTGATACTTATTAACATTTGGTACTGTGATAAAAAAAAAAGCAAACACACACTCTTCAAGCCAACCATTAAAAAGGCTTTCAGATATATTAATTTAATGTAAACCTTAGTAAAATATGTTAAGATAGCTCTTCCTTCAAAGAGTTAATCAAAAATAAAAAACAAAACAATGAGCCCAATAAAAATGTCCTATTCCTTCCTCAAAGCTTGGAAAATGTAACAAGGAAAAAGAGACTACTGCTAAATAAATCTCACTTTTGTAACCATTGTACCATATTTCTATACCAGTATTTCTCAATTTTTAAGATCAACTACTATGCTGCCTAGGTGAATTCTAGGAATTGAAGTCCATTTACTTAAAATTGCTGAGGTTAGGAAACACTGGCCCACAGGTTAGAACATTGAGGCTGGAGGGGGAAATCAGAGAAAGGGTCTTTTGTTTATTAATAGATGTAATCTCGCATCCTGAACAGAATGTTTACCTGAATGGCTGTCACTTTGCCAATTTATCGTCTTTGTATATGTAAATTTCCATCTCCTGGGGGCTTTTTTATAGTTTTGATTGAATTGCTGATATTTACCAATTTTGTAGTAAGAGATGCATTTAGCCAATTCAGCTCAAGTGTCAATATGGCAGAAAAGGTTTATTTTATTTTTATTTTATTTGGTTTGTCAATTGCTTACAAGATAATAGGTATAAGTAAAAACATAGTTATGAATACATAGATACGTATAAGAAAAATAAAAGAAACAATAGGACAGGGATGTTTGCGTGCTTATGCACGACCCCTACAGACCTCTTAGGAAAGGGGTGAGGTCAATAGTAGACAGTCTAAGGTTAAAGTTTTTGGGGTTTGGGGAAGAAACCACAGAGTCAGGTGAAGTATTCCAGACATTGATCATTCTGTTGCTGAAGTCGTATTTCCTGCAATAAAGTTTGGTGCGATTAACCTTGAGTTTGTATCTTTTGTTTGCTCTTGTATTGTTATGGTTGAAGCTGAAGTATTCATTGACAGGTAGGACATTGCAATGTATCATTTTATATACTAAGATCGGACTGAAGGCGGCATAGTTCTAGGTTTTCTAGGTCTAGAATTTCAAGTCTGGTGGCATAAGGTATTCTGCAACGAGTAGAGGGGTGGAGAATGTGAAATATTTCTGGACTTTCTCAACTGTGTTAATATCAGATACGTAATGTGGGTTCCAGACTGATGAGCTGTATTCGAGTATTGGTCTAGCAAATGTTTTGTATGCTCTAGTTATTAGTGTAATATTACCAGAGAAAAAGCTACGTAAGATTAGGTTAACAACTCTTAATGCCTTTTTGGCTATGTAGTTACAGTGGGCTCTAGCACTTAGATCATTAGAGATGAATACTCCAAGGTCCTTGACAGAGTTTGGATCATCAACAAGGTCTTGACTATTCAGCCTGTATTTTATTTTCTGATTATTATTTTTTTGCCAATATGTAAGACAGAGCATTTGTTTGTTGAGATTTCAAGTTGCCATTTGTTTGACCATTCTGACACATAGTCAAGGTCTTTTTGAAGGGTAGCAGTATTGTCTGTGGTGTTGAATAGTTTTACATCGTCAGCGAAGAGGATGTAATTGTTCTTAATATGATCACAGAGGTCATTTATGGTTCTTTATTTGTGATCTGTGGTTTACTGAGATCAGGCATGGCCAAGGCTAGTATGTGATGTGCATGGCATGAATGACATAGAATATGTCATGAGTGCTATGGAAGTCACTTTCTTCCCATATAAGATATGGGCAGCAAACACGAGGTCTGTTTGTAACTGATTTTAGAACCCATCCACAATATATTCAAGGGCCGGGAATGAAGCAAACAATAATTTTAATTAGAGAAGTGTAAAAACTGAAGTGCGATAACTGAAAAGATGCTCCCCTGGGTAGCTTTACTCACCTCTCCCTATTTTCCAGTTGTTAAAACAATACTGTATCACATAGATTACAGGCAGGGGTTCTGCAGAGAGAGTTTAAAATATCAACATGGTGGCCACAACTATATGATCAAAGCTCCACCCCTTTTAAAAAAAAAAAATCCCACCTTTTCATATACAACTCAAGGCAGAAAACATGATTAATGCTCCTTCCTCCTCCTATTTTCCCCACAAGACCCTTATGAGGGGAACTGGGCTGAGAGATAGTGACTGGCCCAAAGTCACCCAGCCATTTCTAATGTATCAGCTACAGGACCTCTGGCCTGTGAATATTTATATATACTTTTAATTGAAGTTATCTGGACTTAAGATCACTATTGAACGCCTTTTATGGCATGAGGCAACTGCTTTCATCCACATAAAGTAGGGGCTGATCCTGACAGAGGAAGAGAATAGCATTTGGACTGTAAGTCCTCTGCCCTCCCAATGACACATCTTCAATATGCCCTACCAAAAGTAGGGGATATAGTACATTTTAGCTGGAATAAATATGGGTCTTTTCAATGTGGGAATGGTACCTATCAGTTTCACACCTCTCCATCCACCCCAATGCTGAGGGTATTGGAAGTTAAGCTGGTTAATTTATAGCTGACTATGTTTACCATCTTCTTATTTGTAAAAACAATAAAGGTGGGATACAAATAATAAACTAAAATAAAATCAGTATGTAGCAAGGAATGAGATGCTATATAATTAAGCTTCATCAAAAATGGCCGCTTTGACCATTTTTCTCTGTTTTCTTGCCTCCCTTCCCATTTTTAGAATCTCACGCTCTGCATCCAACACCACTTTGAATTCCATCACCTCTCTGTACAGCTGGGCCCCTTCATCATCCAGAGATGTTTGCTATAGCCGGTCTAGAACACCTCCCTCCCCAGTCCCCATTGTTTCACAAGAAATTCCAGAGTGGCAGGGGCAGGTTTTCAGACCTTATAGGACTGGTTTCCAGAAATCACTCCAAAGATCATCTTCTTTTCCCCCAATGGACTTCCAACGGCACCGGAAGTCAAAGCACCGGAGAAGAAGTACTCCAATATCTGAATCTCTGACCAAATTGATGCCAAGGGTTCCTTCAACAGTCAGAAGCAGCCCTGTCCACATTCAGAGATTTGGAGGCAGGATTTATTTTCTGGACTACAAAGAGCAGGAGCTGCTTGACTGGCACATCCATAAGAAACATTGGCAGAAGGAAGCACCACCACTATATCTGGAGAAAGAAGCTCCACCATTACATTGGCAGAAAGAAGCACCACCATTATACTGGCAGAAGGAAGCACCACCATTATATTGGCAGAAGGAAGAACCGCCATTGCAGTGGCAGAAGGAAGCACTACCATTATATTGGCAGAAGGAAGCACCACCATTACAGTGGCAGAAGGAAGAACCACCATTACAGTGGCAGAAGGAAGCACCGCCATTATATTGGCAGAAGGAAGCACCACCATTACAATGTCAGAAGGAAGAACCACCATTACAATGGCAGAAGGAAACACCACCATTACAGTGGCAGAAAGAAGCATCGCCATTTTCTCAGGTGCCCAGCAGAGAGATCAATGTGCACGTTGGCATCACCCCACAAAATGAGATGGTACAATGGGTGAGTCAGCACGTTGGTCAAAGGTCACGTAGCCGCACACCACCTTCAACTAGCCCCAAACGTTGTCAAACTCCACACAAGCCTCCACCTGTCAGGGTAAGAAGCCCCAGACCCCCCCCTCAGACTCCTGTACCTTCTTCCAAAGATTTGCTGCCTCCTCCATTCATTATTTGTCAGACTACTAGCCATAGCAATCTTAAGGCACCAACCAATGTGCAGATTGGTATCACCCCACAAAATGAAGGGGTGCTTTGGGTAAGTCAGCAGCACTCCATTGGTCAAAGGTCACGTAGCCGCACACCTCCTTCAACTACCCCCAAAGGTCATCAAACTTCACCCAAACCTCCACCTGTCAGGGCAAGAAGCCCCAGACCCTGCACCCAGACTCCTGTACCTTCTTCCAAAGATTTGCTGCCTCCCCCATTCATCATCTATCAGTCTACTAGCCGCAGCAGTCTCAAGGCACCAACAAATGGAAATCTGAGCACTATGATGCCCAAGGAGGAGTTAACAGAGGTACTTAACCTGCTAGCACAAAACAAGAGCCCTTTAACAAAGCAGCCTGGAAGGCCCAAAACTCCCAAGAAGAAGGAGAAAGAAGTTCATAGCAAAAAATCAAGTACCTCCAAGGAAAGTGCAGGAAGATCAGGCAGTCCCAAGGGCAAGCCAGCAGAGACTCAGATCAGCCTGATGATTGACCGAAAGACACACCGATTGAGCTGGGCTGATGACATGACAGAAGTCCCCAGAGAGAATGGAGATCTTGCTAGCTTTGCTCGGACATCATTCTTAGACCCTACTTTCATGTGCCAGAACCAACTGGAATTGCCTTGCATCCACAAAGCACAAATAGAACTGCATCAGGAAAGTTTCAAACTTGCAAAGGGCCCTCCCAAGTCTCAGTGTCTGGCCCATGCCATTGTGGAATCATTGGATACAGAGCAAGCTACACGGGATCTACACATGTGCCTGGCTAAAGGTCTGGAGAATGGGCGTAGCCAGCCAAGTGTAGAATATCCTGTTTGCTTGTTATGTGGCCGCTGCGCTCCTTATTGTCCACATCCCCATCCACAGCACGGCCCTTGTCTCCTTGTCTATCCACGGCTAAATGTACAGGACGGGGAAGTTTACATGAACTTGGGCTTCCTCCTTAAGATCAAGAGGCATGAGGCCAGCAAATGGGGTCTGGTGCAAGGAAAGGATGCATCAAAGTTGCAACACAGCAAAGAGCATCCCTCCAAGCAAGAGAGGGGTCAAAGCAGGAGCCGGAGCAGGAGCAGGAGCAGAAATGCCCATGAAACAGCACCTCCATCATGGGCCCCAGAAAGGCCAAGTCCCCAAGCCAGGCAGCTATCGACAGAGGCAATTGACTTGAGAGCCAGACGACGTAGGGCTGGTTCCAGGCCGTCCAGAGCAACAACACCTCCATCATGGGCCCCAGAAAGGCCAAGTCCCCAAGCCAGGCAGCGATCGACAGAGGCAATTGACTTGAGAGCCAGACGGCGCAGGGCTGGTTCCAGGCCGTCCAGAGCAACAACACCTAGATCCTCTCCACATTCACCTAAAATGGAATCCCAGCCACGAATTCAAAAGCCAGCCCCAGAAGCAATCCAACCTAAGCCTCCACAGAAGCCTCCCAACATCCTGAAAAGGCTCTTGTTATGCATCAGGAAAGTTTGGGCGAAGGTGCGGAGGAGCAAAGAACCCCCTTCCACAAAGCAGAGCTCTAGGGCATCCCTCCAGAAAGCAGCATCTTCTCAAACTTTGGTGGATCCTTCAGCTACTTCTGGTTTTCAAGCCAAAGGCATTTTGCACCATAAGCAAGACTCTCTTCCTAAAGATGCAGTGACTTCTACACACTCGAAACAAGGACACTCCCATCGTCCTAGAAAAGTATCTATGAAAGCCTCAGAACATGAAACATCTCACCCTCACAAGAAGGTTGATAGCTACCATGCAAAATCAGCTTTTTCTGGGGCACTACAAAAACATTCCAGACATTCTCCCCCAATGCAATTACAAAGGAGCGCCCGCAGAGATAACATGTATTGAGGTCTCAATAAAAATGTGGCTTGCTGCCAGTCTCTGGAGTCCCTCTCCAGCAAAGATCTTCTTGTCACTCATCTCAATACTTAAATGCTTAACACAGCAGGTCTGTGTTGTTGTTTTTCCAGGCTGCAAATAAACTGGCTGAGCTTTTATATATTTCTCCTGTTTTGAAATACCACCTTTGCTCAGTTCATGTGGGTTTCTCTGAGAAATTGCAGGGAAACATAAAAATGCATCTAGCTAATTGTCCATCACCACAGATAACACTATTCCAGAAAAAAAAAAATCTGTTAGATTTATGGATTGTAATTGTTGGTTTGGGAATCATATGAGTTTACCACAGCCAGGCAGAGAGGAAATTGGGGTCTAGGGCTGTGGTCACCAACCAGTAGTCCATGAGAAAATTTCGATGGTCCACAGAGAAATGCCACCCCCAAAGCAATTAATCCAGGCTGCACGGGAACACAAGGCTGTGCCGCCCACATGGCCTGCGTAACACAAGGCTTTGCATTGTGAACAACACGAGGTAGTGAGGGGAGAGGGGGAAGGGTGGAGGGGGAGAACTTGCCCCACTCATCTGGCCTGGCCACCACACTGCTTCTTTCCACTTATTTCTTCTTCTGCTTTTGGCTGCATGAAAGGAAAACAGCAGAAGTCTTTCTTTCTCTCACCCAAACTCTGCCAGAAATGAGGCTTTGGGACCCTTCAAGAGGCTGCGCTGGCATGACAAGTCTCACAAAGACTCATTTCTGGTGGAGTTTGGGGAAGAGAAAGAAAGACTTCTGCTGCTTTCCTTGCATGAAGCCAAAAGTCCCCCCACCCGCAAGAACCAAGCTGGAGACGGTATTCTGCAATCCCAAATAAAGAATGATCGATCGGTAGGAAAATGGTGGGGAATTTTCCTGCGGATTTTTGGGGGGATTTTCCCAAGGTCTCTGCTGCTTCTGCTTTTTCTGCAGAGAAAGGGAAGCAGCAGAAGTCTTTCTTTCTCTCCCCAAAACTGCGCCAGAAATGAGTCTTTGTTTGTGAGACTTGTTGCACCGGCACAGCCTCTTGGAGCTGGATGCCTTGCAGGATCCCAAAGACTTATTTCTGGCAGAGATTGGAGAGAGAGAGAAAGACTTGCTGCTTTCCTTGCATGCAGCCAAAAGCAGAAGCAGCAAAGACCCTGGGAAAATTCCCCCCAAAGTGCAGGAAAATCCCCCACCCTGTTTTCCTACCAACTCCCACAGTTCCTCCTCTAGTCATGTTAGCTCAGAAATTCTGGGAGTTGAAGTCCACAAGTCTTAAACTTGCCAAGTTTGAAGACCCCTAGCCTATAGACAACTGATTTCGGAATTACTTATGCAACTGAATTTGAAGACCGAAAGATAACATCCAAAATACACTTTACTGTTCTTACTGCTGTAACTACAATATACGGCTCCGTTCACCGTTGATAGGCTGGCGAAGAGCACGGGAAAGCTGAGCTGCTTCCCTCGCCTCTTGCATAGGCATTGGCTAGCAATTTAAACCAATTATCGTTAAGGAACGGAGGAACCGACCAATAGGAAATAGAAGGCTCTAAGGCGCGCGCGGGAGCAAATTCGAACGGCGTCAGTCAGTGTCTGAGGTCGATCGGAGTCGTTTCACGGTGGGATTTTTTTTCTTTCCTCCCGGCTTTTTCCTGACTGAGGTAATGTACGGAGGGATGATCAAGTGATCGGGGGAAGAGAGACGGGGATTGAAACGGGCAGGGAAGATAAATTCTGAGAATGATTTCAGAGCATGTACTGCCTTGTGTTTCTATGAGGCGATCGGGGGCTGCAAAAAATCCGGATGATCGCTGGGTGGGAACAAAGAACCGCTCTGCCGTTTCGTGGCTCTGTAATGGCCGTCCGGATTTTTGCAGCCCTGAAAAATCTCCTTGGAAAAAGTGAGAAGAGATCTCAGGAGTTCTGAACCCGGATCAGGAACCCTGGATTAGATCGCGGCTTTCCTAAAAGTATCTTTACGTTCCTTGCTTTTTCCTCGTCGGTTTGATTTTGCTTCCTAGAAAAGGCCAGGAAAGGAAATTTCAAGTTACTCAGTAAGCCAACCTCCCTGTCTAAAAAAACCTGAGGCTTTGGGGTGGTGGTGGGGAATGTAGGCAAGACAGAGGCTTAGGCAGGGTGGTTAATATCTTTTGACATCCTAAATTAGGCATATCTCACCTATTTTCTATTATTAATTCTGCAGCATGAATGGACATATATTCCACTGTGATTTTGTTTAATATATAAGTAGTGGGTGAGAGGATAATAGCCTGGGGAAAAAATAGGACTTTCCAGGGGTTTTCATAAGAATTGTGATATCTTGGTCCTTCTCACCAGCAATGCCTTTAGATGTTTTCAATTCCTGCTGCCCTCAGCACAGGTATGACAGCTGGGAAATGTGTTGTTGTCCAAGGTTCAAGAGACTCACAGAATAGTGCCTTCTTACTGGTCCTCAAAACTTAGACATGTCATATTCAGACCAATCATGAATGTTTAAAGACAGTGCTCTGCCAAAAACCTACAGTTCAACATATATTGAATGGAAGAATGTCTACAATGTGAAGTTTTTTCTTTGGAGTCAGATTATTGGTTTATTTATACTGGCTTCTCCCTCACAACTGTAGCAATGCCAGAGATTAAAGCTAAAACCTTATTCTTGCAGAGCAGGTGCTTTACCATCAAAATTTGTTTTGGCATGCTTATATTTAACCAAGTATGATGAAACTGCTATTAGAAGTGATAAATACATCAAATTAACTGCTACTCTGTAGGTGAAGGCAGTATAAATTGGCATAAGAAAAAGGCAAGCAAGGACAAGTGAGAGATTCAGACTCTTGTGCAAACTTTCTTAATTTTTAATCTAATGAAAAACTTCACTTTCTAAGGCATATATTTACAGGCTCTTTGCTCAGATTATGGCAGCTGTTACTCCAAGAAAAAGAAAACGCTGTTATAATAGGTGAGTTTTAAAAGTCAGTTATAAGGATATTCTGTATTTTTGTTTATTTTATTTATATCTCACTATAATCAATTCTCATCAATTAACAAAGTACAATTGAAAATAATTTAAAATATCCACAATAGGCATAAAAACTAAAGAATAATAAAACAACAACTCAAAGATAAAACAATTCAAAAATAGAAGCAGAGATGACTGAATCTGCCTTCTGGAACAGTCCCGTTTTTCATCTTCCTGAATGTCCAAGTGAATAAGAGACTATTCCAGAGAAACTCTTGAACTACTTATTATTACTAGAAGTATTTTAAAATAAACTTGAAATATCTCAATTTACTTTGGAAAGCTACAAATCAGAATTGTAGTATATGAAGTCATATGCTGTTAAGCAGAGAAAGAACATTAAACTGATAGATTCTTCCTCATAGTTAATACTTTATTGTCCAAATTAAGGCAAAAATTGAGCTAAATTTACATTTCCCCTGTTTAGACTGGAACAATGTTAAGATGCCTCAGACCCAGTGATGATTTTAATTCATATTTAGTTAAAAAAGAGTACATTCAATAGAAGTTTTTTTTTAATGTCATAGATTGAAAACCCTTTAAGTAATAAATATTATTTTAAAGCTATAATACAGTAAGGTTGCTGAATTAGTTCTGAGATAGGTAAATGTGTACTTTTTATAGTTTGCAGCTAGTAAATGAGACTCCAGTGAAAAGGCTGAGGATGGAATTCACAGAAGAAGCATCTTCAACAAAAAAACTTTCTCACTTCCAAGATAAAGAAAACCAGAACTTGCTTGAAAGGTCAACCAGCTTGGAGAAACTTAATACTTCACCATCGCAGACAGCAGATGCACCAAAAGTAAAATCAAATGCATTCCTACAGAAAACATCTCCAGTATCTGGCACTACATATAATTCCTCTGTGCCAATCAATTCCTTTTACAGTAAAGTAAATGCATTTCAAAGTATACTAGAAAGAAAACAAGCAAAGGACTGTCATATAAATTCCAGAAATGATTGTGCAAACTTACCTATTGCTAACAAGACAGAAGTGTTACAGGCCAAGATTCAACATCTTCAAACTTCCAAACGCACAGCTGTTTCCAAGCAGGCCAAGACCTTATCAAGAAATACCAAAAAAGCTAAAATAGAAATGGCTGTACCTAAGCCTAAGGGGAAGGAGAATAAAATGTATGCTGTAGAAAAGAAAATAGAAGGTCCTTCTAGAGTTCTAACCATGAAGTTCAAACCTATGTTAAAACTCCAGACAGGGGCAGCATTTTTTGCCACTGGAAAGAGAGGGAACTGTGAGTCTAAGAAGATGTGTTCACCACCAAGATATCTCCAATTTATTAAAAATACCACAAAAAGCAAGAAGCAGGACAATCTTCTCACAAATACTAAAATGCACTCATCTTCTGAAAGCAAAGCAGCTAAAATTGGCAGGGAAGAAAACCAAGAAGATGTATCCCCAAAAGAAAATATTGATATCAAGGATAAGAAGACACTGACATGTAATAAAAATCATATTAAGGACCCTTTGGGTGAAGTGAAATCATTACCAAATTCTAGGCTTCTTCAAATTCCTCACTCTGGTTCTTTGGAGTCCCCAGCTCAGAAAGAAACTGATGCTCGGAAAGAGGTATGTATAATTTATTAGTAATTTGTCTGGTAAGTTTGATCGAAAAGAGATTAGATTCCTTAATTCAGTGACTTTGATTTATAGTCCTGCATGTTCTTTCAAATTAGCATAAAGATAGGGGTTGTCTCTTGCAGACCCTTGAGGGTTTAATGTAGATAAACAGACTGATTTATTTGGAAAGGTCATCTGATTTGTAGTTTAACAAATATCTCGGGTTGTTAAGAATTTCAGAGTGTTTTGAAAGACCCCATAGTCCTGCTTAATTTCAGCCCTATCTTTATGCTACTTTAACAGAAGCACTACAAATCAAACTATTTCATATATTTATTTTTAACACTGCTTTTAGTTTAAGATGCAACTATTAACAACTCGATTAACAAAATCAGGAATAAAATACAACGCAAATAAAACAATTAACAAAAACTATGTTAAAACTGACTGAAAAACATTCATTTACCTTACCATATGTAAGGTGATGCCAGGTTTAACCTAACTGATATCTATCCAGCTTTGATAATCTGTTTAATTTTCTATAGCTCTGATAAATGAATGTTTTTCAGTCAGTTTTAACATAGTTTTTGTTAATTGTTTTATTTGCGTTGTATTTTATCCTGTTCTCCATGTACAGAATCTATTTGAGGACATATGAAATATTTCTAAGAGCCTTTAAACTGATGATTCACCCTAAAGACATTTTCAAAAGTAATTATCTCACTAATATAGCAACTTGAGTTATTGTTAACAGGCTGTTATGGATTAAAATACAATTCTTCCTCTGGTTTCTGGTAACTTTTTTAAAAAAAGGCTTGACCTAGACTTGAGCAATATCTAAAATGGGTCTTCAAACTTGACAGCTTTAAGACTTGTGGACTTCAACTTCCAGAATTTCTCTTCCAGTCATGTTACCTCAGGAATTTTGGGAGTTGAAGTCCACAAGTTTTAACTGGCCAAATTTGAAGAGCCTTGATCTAAAACAATGGTTTCATTCATGTTCCTTTGAGCTCTTACATATTGCATCCATCACTATTAAGAATATTTGAACTTACCCTCTTGTTAAATGAGTTAATTATTAGTTTTTATTACTAAACAATATTAGCTGGCTTCTCAAAGAAGCTGGAATAAACAGGACTGTAGTCTGTAAAATTAGCAGACAGAGAATTTAATTCAGCAATGACCCATTCATGATCAAGCCATGAATTCTTTTCTATTGGAAGCCATGAATACAATTTAAAAAGATGAACTTTTCAAATATACATGACTTTGCTTCCTTTCAGCCACCCAATTTTCATGGTTGATTGTTAGATTTTATCAGGTTAATAGGAGATTGGGAAAATACTACTTGCCTTAGGTAGGTTTGGTAAATCCTTTTAAAAATTAAGTAAGCAAAGAAATAATATACTTTCTCTGGTAACATTCTTTGTTCTCCCTCAGGAAAAGCCATTTATCAAACCAGCCACTTTAATCTATTAACTGTAGTCATAAACTTGAATCTCTGTAACAATAATATGAATGTACTTCATGTTTTTCTTTATTCACAATGGTTTTTCAGTATTAGGATATATATATATATTTGCCCCTTCACACATGTTGAATGAAAGCAGCTTGAACTTGAAAGGAGATGCTGCTTTCTAGTTGTGAAAAAAAATGCAAGAGAAGTCTTTATATTATTAAAACTCAAGCTAAGTACTACCAAGGTCCATATCTGAACATATGCAAATATTTCCCCAGCTCTTTGCACTCTCTGATCACCATTTATAAAAAATACATCACTTTCAAGAAAGAAATAAGCAGGATTAGATCCCCCTGTTCTCACAACATACATAGGTACAGTATACTTTTGTGATGTGAAAGAACTAATAGACTAAATCCTGAGACAATGGGAATATATTATTTGAGTACTTATCCCATTGTTGAATCCATATCAGTGATTACCAATTAGGTACTCTTCTCTTTCTTTTCTCCACCCAAGAAAGATCAACACAAAATATTTTATTTTCCTGATACTTTATTCCTGAAGTGATCATTTGGTTTTGAGTTATTTTAATTTGCTAAATTCCCCAAGAAGCATATAAAAATGGCCATTAATTATTCAGCAAAGGAGACAGAACAATAGAAATTTCAATTCAGTTGGGCAATTTTCTCTCTCCCATTTATTGCAAAAGTTGTAAGATATTTTCCATAATTCCAAGCAGCAAAAGCTGCCCAGCTCTGTCCCACAAGGTACTGTTTCTCTTCGTCAACCAGAAATCCTTTACCATATTCCAAAATTAAACTGTAAGTTTTATTTGTTTTATTGTATACTGCTCAAAGTCCCTCTTTGCAGGAAATGGGCAGTTCAAAAATATGATAAGTAAGTTGATAAGTAGATAAATAAATAAAAATAAGTTCAAATGCTCATCCTGTTACACTTACACAGATGTGTAAAGGGTATATTTTTAGCCATAATCCTCTTTTCCTTTGTTGTGGCAAAACACTGTATTGTTACATCTGTATTATTTTTCTGATTTCCTTGCCAAATCCTATCCATGCTTCATTAATGAATCACTTGATTTTCCCACTATTCTTTAAATCTACTTTTTGTGTTTCTCCCATTGAACTGAATGTGTTATATGTCCAGTAGATTCATTCTTTAAAATTCTGTGTAGTTTATAATTATTGAATAACATATTTGTGTTGACATTTGCCTCAATAATTTCATACATTGTACTGACTATTTATTAATTATAGTTTAATTTTCCACTTCCAGAACATATATTTTCATAACTTGTAGGGCTCAAGATCCCAATAGAATTGGTGCCGAGGAACACTTCAGTTTGTATGAAAAACTTTTTTTTTACAGGTTTTGGAGGAAAACTCAAAGAAACCATCTGACAGTACAAACAAACATATTATCTCTTCCTGTAAGTTATTTATAAGTGATCCTATAAACAACGATTATGAATATTTAAGGAACCAGGAATGGGGCAGGGCAACATTCCTGGTCCTCATTGAACTCTTAGCATCCATTGATGATCATGTTCTTCTGGACCACAGATTTAGAATAGAAAGCATCATGTTGTAGTGGTTCCTTCCTTCCCACTGGGGGCTACTTCCAGCTGGAGACTGAAAGAATAGATCTGCCCTGTTATCTCTCTTGTGGAGTATCCCAGCCTCTCATTTTCTCCACTGTTTCCTAACTTCTACATGAAACTACTACTGGTCATCAATTGGCATAGGATTCACTATCAAGATGTTTTATGCTTCACAGCTATATGTCTCAGGCCAAAGCCAGGCAAATTATGTCGCAAGAATCCTAAATCAGTTCCAAGTGATTGTGGAACTATTATTATTCCAAGACAATAGATTTGGATTTTTAGGCCAGATGATTCTAGGGAAATACCACCTTTAATTCTGAACTAAATTATAATCTCCCATTGTTTACTGGTTGGCCTCCAGGTGCATTTCATGGTGCCAATTGCCACCTTTAAGGTTTGACATATATCTGGTTATATGAGAGATCATTTTATCTGAATCTGATCAGATGGAACAGGATCAGCTCTTTCCAAGTCTTGTATATTATCTGGTGTGACCTTGGGAATGGATATTTTTAGCCATTGCCTTCTGACCTTGATATTCCTTTGGCATGAAAACCTGGTTTCTTTCACTCTTAAATTTCAGGACGGGAGCTGATATCTATGTGCTCCATCTACTGCAGGAGAAGAGCTTATTATAAGTGACAGTTGAAATCTAGCAGGTTTATGACTTTTGGTGGTCAAGCTATATTGATCCTTAAAAATAGCTTAAGTTCTTCCTTCTGAGATCTGAAGCACAGTGTTATGAATAATGGAAATGGGTGGATATAAATTTCATTTTATAATAAAATAAATTATTTTTCTTCCAATATCATTTTTGGCAGACAATGTCCATTCTTTGTTCAGAACATTTTCCAGCAACAAAAAAAGGTATGTCCATTCTGTAATATTCTCAGTAATTATATAATGCAGATGAAGAATTTCCTATGGAGGTAAGTCCTTGGCTTATGGCAATTGGGACTGGAATTTTCATCTCTGAGATGTGGTCATAAAGCGTAATCACACTACTTAGCAACAGCAATCACTGCAAGCTGCAATTACCATTGTTAACCAAATCCTACAGTCATTGGGCAAGGCAACTTCCATCTTCACACATACAAATCTGTAGGGAAGACAACAAGAAGTAAGTCCTAGGCTAGCAGGCAGGTAAGCATCTGAGGCTGGGTGGGGGAGGGAGGCAGTGCAAGGGAGGTTTGGGGAAGGTAGAAAGGGGTGCACAAGAAGTGCAGGTTGGGAGGATATAAAGAAGGCACAGTGAGGATTGTGCAGATTGCACAGGTGCATGAATGGTCAGTGCAGTGCCAGCACAAGGAGTAGGTGAAACTGACCGCAGTGACTTGCAACCTTCCCTGCCAGCCTCTCAATTGACTTTCTGGGGAAGCAAGCAAGGGAGGTTGCAAATGCTGATGGTGTGATTGCAAGGTGCTGCAGCTGGTTGCAAACGTGAACCAGTTACCAAGCATCCAGATCACTATTGTGATCTCAGGGGTAGCTGGAACTCCCATGAATTTAGCATTCAGTGAACAGTCACTGAACAAATGGTTGTAAGTCGAGGATTACTTATAGTCCTTTTATAAGCCAGAGAATTGGAGTTTTCCCATACTCTCTGGCCTCACACACACATACACACACACACTTCAGAGCTAACCAGCAGCTGTTATTGAGGTAACAACTTCTAAATTCCTTCTCCAAGATTATTTCAATGGCCCCTTACAATATTACAGAAAATTTCTGCTATCATAAATTATACTGAACTTGAAATAATAAGTAATGACATTTTGCTACCTAATTAGCTGTTAATGGCATCACAATTCAGGTTGCCAAAGGATAAAGATTCTTTATTGAATATTATTGTCCTTGAGTAATCTCAATAAGCAATTTGCTATATCTGAGGAACCGTGCTTATGAACCAGGCTATGCTTCCATACTGAAGTTTAAGCTCATAGGACCAGCAAAGCTTGCTTATTAGAGGCAAAACAAACAAGATTGCATTACATCATTTGGTTTTGTTAATCACTCAAAGTAGAGAGAGCAGTATTGTCATTATTATATAGACACAGCACATCTGGCTTGTACAATTATGGACAAGTATCGGTTAGTTGTAAATAATTTCTGCTTAAAAAGAATACAAATATTTCAAACTGATCAATAAAATATTGATACTCATCAAACTAAAATGATACTTTGCCCATATATTAACTATACTACAACTAATCAAAACATGCTAAAAAAAATAAGATTGTAGGGCAGTTAAGAGTTCTCTTCCTGCATTCTTATATGCCATTATATTAAAGTGTTAAACTAAAATTGAGGTGCCTTTTGGAATTCCAATCAACTTGGTGCCTTGGCCATTGTGCATATCAACCTAGGCTGCCTCACTGGAAGCGTACAAATAAAATAGAAGAAATAGCTACAGGAATATTGTGTAGGAAGTCCTCTTTTAACAACAACTCAGTCAACAAATGTTTAAAGTTATGACAGTGCTAAACAAGTGATACCTATGAACAATTTTTGAAATTTTGACTGTTGCAGGATCCCCACAATCACATGATTGGCCCACACATACAATGGTTGCAATGTCTTGCAGTAATATGATTGCCATTTGTGAGCTTCCTTGCTGTAAGCAAAATCAATGGGAAAGCTGGCAGGGAAGGTTCCAAGTTGTTAGCAGTCTTGCTGTTTTGTTTTCTTTTCTCCTGAGGATCCATTTATGGAATACAAGATCCCACCTGCAATATGCTGCCCTCCTGCACTCTATAGCAAACACCTGCGTGGTCATGATTATACCACACTACAGTACCTTCCCACACTGTGTAGCAACTCCCCGCCCTTTGCAGCCTTGCTTGTGCTACATACAGCAGCAGCCACTTGCCTACCACCAGCATGTTTGCAAGTCACCCGGGACATGCAGCTTCCTGCTGGTTTCCCCATTGACTTTGCTTGTGGGAAGCCAACAGGAAATGATCCTTGTTAAATGACCCATGATATTCACTTAACAATGGCAATGGGGACTGGCAGGGATTGCCATCACCAAGTGATGCAATCATGTGACATGGCACTTATGAACACATTAACAATGAAAATTACCTTAAGAAATGGGCATCTGTATTTGAACTGAAGATATAGAAGGGTACCCTAGAATTATTGTTCACAGTCATTGAAGCAAGTAAGCAATCTGTTATTTCCCTGTTATATTTTGGATATTGATTCTTATTACCCTAATCAGCATTAGCCAATATCAAGAGATGAGAGTTGTAGTCTAAAAGAGTGCAAGGTCTAGTGGGACTGATTTCTTTTTTTTTTTAAACAAATTTTATTAATTTTACAGAAAACACAATACACAAACATACAAAACACAAAACAAACAAAACTAAAAGATCTTTTCTGAAGGTTGTCTGATCCCGGGTTGAAACTCTTCACACAGACACAAATTCAAACATCATATTCACTTTATATATCCTTCCATATCTTATTATCATTTTCTTTTTTATATATATATAAACCATTTTTATCAATTTTATAAAAACAATGCACAAAGAATCAAGGCATAACAGCTTATAAATTCTTTTCTAAGAAAAAATAATAAAAGAAGAAAACCAATAGAACATAACAATTCCAAATTATAATATCAATACTTTCTCTATTTAACTTCATATCTTATTCCAGCTTCTCCTTTTCATCCAAATTATTTCTTGTTAATTAAAATTTTATTGCCTTTTATCAATATACAAAATCCAAAAAAAAACATAACAAAACCTTTATATATCCTTTCATAACTTATAACTATTTTCAATAACATTCTTTGTCTGTTCTATTTCCAACTATCCATTCATCTTTTTTCTTTTACTATTCTCCTATACACCAATTGGAGTAACGTCTACAACTCATTACCCTAACTTAAAAGTACTTCATATAACAATTTTTCTTGGGATTCTGTTTAATAGAGTCTAAAATTACACAATAAATTTTATACTCTAAATACACATATAAAAAACACAATCTTATGTACCCTCCAGAATCCCTCTTTTATCCTAAATTAAATTCACCCATTGTCTCTGAATAAACTTTTTTTCTTTAGATCTTGCTTCCCCCCATTGAGGCTTTCCCTCCCCCCCTTTCTCTCTTGCTTATTCTTCTCCTTGCCCTTTTTACCCCTTTGTCTTTCCTCCTCCCTTTTCTTATTCCCTTTCCTTTGCTTTCTAACCTTGCCTCCACCTTTCCGCTCATTTTTCTCTTTTTTGGTTGTTTTTATAATTCTTAAAATCCCCTTTTTCTTATCCTTTTTCTCCTCCCCGGAAAGAACCCATTATTCATCAAAGATGGCTTCTTCTTCCTCTTCTTCTTTGTCCCAATCCTTCTGCTGCGTAGTCAACTTTTCATAAGTACATAACGTCATTTCTAAAAATTGAAACAAAGTGCCCAAAGTATCTTTTTATATTTTTGATATTCAGTCTTTAGTTCATCCACAAGCGATGCCATCATGAAAAGAGAAACTTTTCCCAAAACAACCACAAATATTTTTAATCAAAAAAAATTCCAAAAATTAATACTTTTCTTCCTTCTTCTCTTTCTCTTTCTGGGGTTAATGTTTAATCAAAGAGGTCCAGTTACCATATACCTTTCTTTGGGATTCTAGGCAATCTCCTCCTTTTTCAGCTTCTGCTCCAATTTTTTTTTCCTCTCCCTTCCCACTTGCAACATCAATTTTAAATAATCAGAAATCCATACCTCTAATAAGGTTTTCCAATTTCTTAAGTTTTTCAATGTCCAGGAACCCTTTTGTCCCTTAGCTTCAACTTTCAGAATAATTCACCTTCAATATCCAATATGTCCAAACATATCTGCTGTTTCCATGGGGTGGGAGAGTGAAGAAAAAAAAGTTCCCTTTAACAGCTTCTCCGCCGCTTTCGATCTTCTTAGGGATACAATGTATCCTCCAGCAATTCAAACAGCTCAGTTCCAACAAATTTGAAAGATGTTACTTGACCCGGCTCAGACAGCACTTTCACTCTTCTTGCTTCCTCCAGCGCAATCTTACCTGGTTGCTGGCTTCTTCATGGCAGCCATTGCTGACTGCCGCTCCACCACCTTGGGAAAAAGGGGTTTTCCAGGATGAGGAGGGGGTCTGCGACACCCCCAACCCCCTGTCCGGCTCCCCTCTCTCTTTGGCTGTCCCTACAGGGCAGCCATATCCCCCTGACCCATCTGGACCGGGGGTACCTCGGCGGCTAGCACAGCAGGAATCACGAGCAGTCGCGAATTCCTGCTGCCCCGAAGCCACGCGAAACCGGAAACCTAGTGGGACTGATTTCTTAAATGTAAAAGTCCATGTTGCAACATTCAAAATTAACATGGCTTCTGCTGGGAGAAAATTTGTTGATTTCTTGGCCTTATAGCCCTAACGTTAGTCTTAAGAAATGAAATGTCTATATATTTATGAATCTTTATTGGTAAGATGAAAATACTGTATCTTTGTTTCAGCTTACAGACTCTTCCAGATGAACAACCATCATCCCATGTTGAGTTGAATCCAGTAAGGCAGAAGTCTCCCTCCAAACTAAAAATCAACAAAAAAACAAAAGTACTGGCCAAAGGTTTAAAGGATCAAATGATTATTGTGAGTATGCTTCTTTAAGCCATCATTTACAAAGCTGACAGACATGCCACATTTTGTTTTTGAATGTGCATATTAAAGTGCTAAATGGTCTCTCCTAATGTCCTAGACTGGACAATATGATATGTTAATACACTTCATGCATTTATAGGACGCTGGACAAAAACATATCGGTGTCACCATCTGCAAATCATGTGGCATGGTTTATTCAGTTGCCAACCCAGAGGATGAAGCACATCATGTCCAGTATCATCAAAGATTTATTGAGGGAATAAAATATACAGTAAGACAGAAGTTAGATATACCATAGAGTCTGGTGTTTTTTTTATTCATAGCTAAATGTATTAATCTAAATCTGTTTTCCATATTCCTTTTGCCCTTTTTTGGTAGAGCTGGAAGAATGAACATGTAGTTGCAGAATTCTGGGATGGAAAAATTATCTTGATTCTACAGAATGATCCAAAATACATCATCAAAAAGGTGTTGCACTTGAGTTTTTCTAACCTTATACCTATTTTTTTGTGTCAAAGTTACTGATCAGTTTCAGGATTGTTCCCTAATTCTCACATTTTAAGGGGCAAATGTATCCATACAGCACTTCCAAATGTTAAATAACTTTCAGTCCAAGTTAAATCTTGTAATTTAAGAAATTACAAAAGGAAATATTCTGAATTTTCTAATAATTTCTAGAATTATCTTTTATTACTAAATATATTGCATGGTATGAATTTTAAAAAATGTTATGAACAAAATAGCTTGTGTTCAGTTTTTAGAAGTAACTTTACAGCCACCTATTTTTGATGTTAACAAAATATCCAATGCTTACTGCTTTCCAAAAATCTTGGTGGCCAAATAGAATTCCAGCAAAAAATGCACTTTTTATAATTTTATAACTAATTGTTGCCTGTTGACACCAAACTGATTATGTAACTAAATTACTATGTGTTTCTTTTTTTATGTAGGGTGATGATATATGCAAACTTGTAGATAATGAACTTGGTTTTAAACATGTGGTACAAACTGACCCATCACAGACTAAAACATACTTGTTTGTATCCAATGAAAAAAAGATAGTTGGCTGCTTAATTGCTGAGCCAGTCAGGCAGGTAAGCAATTTGTACTGTTAAATGAAAAATCTACGGTTGAAAAACATACCTTTGTTCTGAAATGAGTGGGCAAGTCCATAATTGTTCATATAGTGATAACCAAGTTCAGTGGTTTGAATCCGGTCCTTTTAAATTGTTTTTTACTTAAAACATAACTTAAACCTTCTTTAAAATAGAATCTTATAACACACATGAAATAACAATAACATATTAATTATTTCAAACAAACAGTATACCTTGAATATTTAAGCTTGATTTGTAAAGTATGTTTATATCGTACAATACACACATACACACACACACACACACACAAACAATGGAAAATGAAGGTGATGTATCTACAGAAGCTTTTATGAGCTTTTGAAAGTAATGATACTTTAAAACATTTGATACCGTTTTCAAGAAATTGATCTACCTAACATCTGGTAGAGGATGTCTTATTGGACAAAGGTTGACCGCTTTTAATTTTCGCAATCTTAACAGTCCAGGAAGAAATAAAAGAACAACAGAATAATAGTTAGAAGGGACCTTAGTGGTCTTTTTGTCCAACCCCCTACTCAAGCATGAAGTCTATCTACTGATTTACTCTGTTGAGGTTAGTAAGAAAGGGTCTCCATGTTTTTGCAAAACTACAAAAAGAAGAGCTCTTATTTTGGATCTTTGCATTACCCTGTTCCTTAAGCAATAGGAAGAGAAAAGTGGTTGCTTAGTATCAAATCCACACCTTGGATTGAGATTTCGAGGTAGCTTATGCTGGGGTGAGCTGCTGCCTCGTTGGCAAACACTTCAACTTCTATGCAATTTCTGAAACCAGTTTCCCTCTCCCTTCTTTCAAGAAGCATGAAAATCCTAATCCAGATAGCCAGTTTTCAGTGGATGACCTGTCATTCCTTAAAAACGAGGTCTCAACTCGCATCATGTTGCATATTGTGACGTTTTCCCCCTTTGCTAAAAGAGGGGTGGGCATGGCCAGTGCACGATGCATCCAGGCCATAAGTTTGACACCCCTGCTTTAAAAAGTCTGCAAGGCACTGGGGCATCTCCAGTCCTAGCAAAATCCTCCATCCTCATGAGCTTCCTTCTCAAGAGTCTCACAAAATAATAGAACGATTGTGGACTCATCTACAAGCAGAGTATTGGACACTGATTGAAACAATCGAGCAGGGAATTCTCAAGAGTTCATGAGTCACTCAACATGGATAACTTTTCGTCTTTACCTAAAGTTGTGACATTCAGCACTGTGTGAAGATGTTATAATTTTTTTGAAAGATGTGCGTACTTGGTCAATTTGTAAAGAGGACGCTTTGATAGATGCAGCCCAACATGTGCCATATCAAATTTGGGAGGCAAATATATATTTTTAAAGCCCAAACAACCATCCTTTAAAATCAATTAGGTACTATTAAAAGTGGCCCTTCTTTTGTGCAGGCTTTCCGCGTGCTTTCAGAGCCTCTAACAGTGGAGTCCCCTACTAAAAGCAACCCAGAGCATCAGCGTGCTTGGTGTTGCTCAACAAAGCCAGAAAAGGTCTACTGTGGAATTAGCCGAATCTGGGTGTTCAGTCTGATGCGGAGGAAGCACATTGCCAGCCGTTTGGTGGATGTGATGAGGTAAGGAAGTAGTGCTGGGTCTGGTCTGAAGATTTTGTAACACCACAAATATGACACAACAGTCTTGTTTTCAGATACAGGTAGTCCTCGATTTACGACTAGAATTGAGCCCCAAATACCTGTTAAGTGAGACATTTGTTAAGTGAATTTTGCCCCATTTTATGACTTTTCTTGCCTCAGTTAAGCGAATCACTGCTGTTAAGCTAGTGAGAAGTTGTTAGGTGAATCTGGCTTCCCCATTGATTTTGCTTGTCAGAAGGCGACTATGTGACCCCAGGGCACTACAACCGTCATAAATATGAACCCGTTGCCAAGCACCCAAAACACTCATAAAGTGTGAAAAACAGCCATAAATCACTTTTTTTTAATGCCATTGTAACTTTGAATAGTCAATAAATGTTTTAAGTCGGGAGCTATTTGTATTTTTTTTGTGAATGTTGTAATAGTCGATTTAAACTTTTATTAAGTAAATATAGTAAAGATAGATAACGACATACAAAAGGACAATTATATTCTTATTCTGCTTTGATACTTTTAATTTTTCTTCCAGGCAAACTTTTTTATTTGGCTGTTACTTAAGCATCAATGAAATCGCCTTTTCAGATCCAACACCAGATGGAAAGCTATTTGCAGCAAAATATTGCAAAATACCCAACTTCCTTGTTTATAATTTCATTAGCTAAGACTAGATTTGTACAAGTGCAATGAAGAGTTAATGAGCCCATCTCTTTCAGCAAGGGCTATTTTATAAAATGTAGTCAGTGCTGTTACGGCATTGTTTTATGTGTTAATGTAAATTTGAGTTAGTAGCATACCAGGTTATTTGGAATGTAAATTGTTTTTAAAAAGTTAAATTCTGAAATTGATTGTAAAATTTTACAAAGAACTATGACTTTTAATTGCTCTAGGGTCTTTATTGGTACTACCTTCAGTATATTTTAGAAAATACTCATTTCTTGGAGACTGATGATAGATTTACTAAAAGAAACTCAGTGCTGAGACTAAATAAGCAGGGGTGGAAACTGTGTTAAGCTACATGATGTTCCTGAGCTAATTTCCAGCACTTTTTATCAATAATTATATTGACTGGCTGTTCAGCAACATCTGGAAGGCTGCAATTGTTTTAGAGGAAATAAAGAGTAGGAGGTAATGTAATGCTGCTGTGAACTAATATTTTAAAATTGTTTTTGCACCTGTTCATGGAAGCATAGTGCTGAAACTATCTTTGAAAATACTGGAGGCGACTGCAGGTTGGGTAGGCTATGTCTACAACAACTGCAATTCTTGCACTAAACATTGTTGAACCAAGTCTGTTCAAATAAATATTTTTCTCTATTAAACATTCTTTGGTGTATATATCTGCAATAATGAATGTCTGTTTACAAAATTTACATATTGTCCCAATCAATCATCTCTGGTTAAGCATAAAGTGGTTCTTCATACACATTTGATCATAAAATAACCTGTCTGCTAGCATAAAGAAAAGAAATGTGAATTGTGGAATCTATACATCCACATCTTAACAAATAGCCTCTTACTTGTAAAATCCTTCCATAAGTGGCTGTCCCTTAGTTTATGGCATAATTTAACATTTGATTGATCCACATAGCCAGCCTGGTTCTATGAGTACCCATAATAACACTAAATGAGAAACACCTCAAACCATCATTTCAAATAATTACACATACACTGTGCTTAATTACACATCAAAGCACTGCACTAATTAAGTTTTTGATCTGACATCATTACAATTCTTTATTATGCCCTTTTTCTACAAACATTTTATTAACTGATGCTGTCAGTATAGACAATGCAAATCCCATTAAACCAAGGAAATGAGTTCCTATATTTAGCAACTGTTCTTGTAAAGTTACATTTCAAACTATATATTACAATATCATGCATTTTGCACATGACCAAAAATGTGTATTTTGAGTGCTTTGGTTCATATATAGGACAAAATGAAGCAGTTTTGTCCTGGATACAGGACAGGGCATTGGTGACAGCTAAGAAAAGTCAAGAGAAAGGGGATGAAAAGCACCAGGAATATATAGTTAGGAGCAGGACACCAGCACTATCTTACTTGCCCTGTGAAACCACTCGTGATTCTTCTGAATTTTGTTTGAGACCTAGATTAACCAAAGCATTCCAAGTTTTGTTCTGCTGTGTCAGTGAACCTGAAATGCAATTCAAATAATTGTTGGATTGTAGCCCCTGAAATGCCATGAAAATAACCCTAAGCGGATTTCCAGTTGATATCACAACAGGACCAGAAGCAGAGAATAGAGTTCTCGCTCTCTACGCTGGCTTCTCTGTTGTGGGCTCCAGAGGGAGGGGCAGTGAAGCCAAGGAGGGGTGCTCAGTGAGGTCCCGGGAGAGAATGCAACTCTCCTGTGGAAGAGCTTTTTCCCTCTACTCCATGACGAAGAGAAAAGGCTAGTCAAAATGGCACAAAATTGGGACAGCCATAACCATCTAAGTGCTATGCAGGAGGGGAGATAGTGAACAGTATCTGGAACAGAGTGAGAAGAATCTTTTCGAACTAAATTCAGCCCCAAAAGACCATCTAAATGGGAACTCACAGTTATTGAAGCGGCGTTACAAGCATTTGGAGAAAAAAACTTTTAAGATGGGGGGGAGAGGAAAAGGCAAATATTTGGAAATATGAAAAACTAAAACTTTAAAATGAACAGATACTAAATTGGAAAGGCATTTTAAAATGCTGGAACTAGATATTTAAAAAATATTTTACTATTTTGGTCTGCTATTAAAATTGGAGAAAATTGGTTAAAAACAATGGATGCCACCAACTGACAGAAGAAAGGCAAAACTTACTCAAGGTTTCAATACAAGATTAGAAGTGAATTTGATTTGGATTCGAGGAAATTATATTATGAAACTGGTGGAGAAATTTATGAACATATTACCCTCAGACTATTTAAAAGAAATAATCTGATTAACTTTGGGATTCAAAGATCCCTGGACGTTGGTATAAATAAGAATAAAGATGAGTGAAATATGTAGAGAAATTGTGTCAGAATTACAAGATATAAAAGATACTATAAATAGAGGAATTGTGGACATTTTGAATAAAATACAGGGTGGAAGAAAAGCTGGAAATGGAGATACAGACAGAAGTGACACAAACAACAGAAAGAAAAGAAATTCAGGAAGAGGAGGAACCAGCTGGAAGCACAATTAAAGAACCAGAATGGAAGACACAACAAATAAAAATAAAAGGCAACAAGGAAATAGAATTTAATATAATGATTGAGGCAATAAAGGGGAATTTTTAAGAGGAAAACATGCTAAGAGGATGGGGGTAGAACTCGATACTTGGGAAAAGAAAATAGAATCTAATAGAGAGGTATGAGTAAGTGGAAAGGAGAAAAAAATAATAGAAAATAGGAGACGCTAGAAAGCAACAAATTAATTCTTTAATGGAAACGAGATGATGGATGAAAATGAAAAGGGATTCCACATGAATGCATATATTAATATTAAAGAAGTATAATTGTTAATACTAACAAACATGAAATTAATATATCAGGATTTGCATTAAAGATATACTGTATATTTGAATTGTAATAAACAAGAAAAATATTGTGGGGTAGGAAAAGATGTGGAATCTTAGATTAGAAATAAGGTAGTGAAATATACTGATAGAAGGGGAGTATAGTAATACTAGAATGGTATATATTAAATGTTAAGAATATATATATTGTCTGTTTTATAATAATTGGGAGTAGGAAATCTTGTTTTAGGTGTAATGGTGACACAACTAAGAATTAAAAAGGGGATAAATAAATAGAAAATATAAATTAACATGAATTTATGAATGGCTAGTTGAAATATAAAATTAAATATTGCAAATATGACTATTAATATAGAATTTATAACAAATGTTAAGAATGTAGAGATTGATATAAAATAGCACATGAGAATATTGAATAATTCAAGATTAATATGCATTAACATCAAATGAAGTAAGAACGTTAATATTAATGTGAAATTATTGTCGTGTTTATTGGAAAATGTAAAACACCCTGGAACCACACTGTTCACACAATGATGTGTTTATAGAAATAAAAAATGTAAAAAAAAATAACCCTAAACATATTCCTCATTATGCACTCAACAGATTGAAACTGCTGCAAATGCTTGCAATCACTTAACATTTTCAGTAATCTTGGCCAATAGGTAACATCCCTCAAAAGCAGTTATTTATTGCTGAAAATTGAAAAAAAAAAAAGACCTTTACAACGTGTAATTCATTTTCTGAATGAATTGCAAATTCTCATGTTATGATGAAGATCACATTCAGAGTCAAGTTCAGTTGAAGTAACGTGCCTGGAATACAAGGGAAGTTGGAGGACTTGGTCACTTCCAACCAAACCATTTATGTTAATACCGAATTAGTCATCCTCATCTACATGTTCTCACATCAGCTTATCAATAAGAAAACAAAAGGTACTGTTTCAAATCATTTACCTGACCTAAAAAAAATGTGGCCATTTTAAATAGTTTAAAATGGCCACTTAATCTTAAATACATTTGAACTAGAAACTAAGTATTGAATATTTTCAGGTAATATAACTATGTTAGCACCTAGAAACATTTCTAGAAGAGAACAGAGAAGCTGCCATATGATGCAGGAGTCAATTTGGGTTGGCTATTGTATGAAGTCTTGTGACTCCAAAACATCCAAAATTTGTGCTGCTGCAGGACGGTTTCTTGGATCTTCCATAGTACACAAGGAGAAAAGCTCAACAGCTCTTTGATATGAAGGGCCCAGCTCTTCCATATTGAGTGGTGGCCGAGTTCCAAGCACTGCATAATAGGCATCATCATCAAAGTCAGCTTCATCAAAAAGAGCATCTAGAATTACATAAAAAATGGGTCAAAAACCATTTTCAAGAAACCATCACAAATTGCTAAGAGAAAATACAGTAATTATATTCAACATTCAAACAAGCCCACAACAATAGTGATTGCCAATTTCCTGGTGACCAGGGTTCGAGTCTCCTTGATCAGAGAGCTCTCCTAAATTAAAAGTATATAGTTACCCATTTCATTAAAGGCAACTCTGAGTGGTGCACAATAGATAAAAATAAAAAAACAGTGAATACAAATATATGAAAATGCAGTAGTATTCTAATGATCCCAAATTCAGTTGAAGTGGAGGGAAAATTTAAAAATGGCCCCCTCAACAATGGAGCCATCTGGCCAAGTTTGCAGTTCTATGGAAGCCCCACACCTAGTCACATAATCAATCTTGAGGGCCTTACAGAATTTCAAAAGGGATGCAGCCAATCAAATTTCAGAGGGAAGGATGTTCCATAAGGTGGGCATCACGGCAGAGAAGACACATCTGGGACCCACCAAATGTGGATCCCTGGTTGATGGTATCTACGGCATGCCTTTGCAAAATCTGATGGGGAAAGCTGATGTAAGTGGGGAAAGGCAGTCCCTCAGATAACCTGGCCTTATAAGAGATTCACATTTTAAAATTAGCACCATGAATAAGACCTGGAAGCAAACTGACAACCAGTGTGGTTTAGAGAGCAGAGGTGAAACATACAATGTTCTATGAGCATATATAACTGTCTGTCAATGCATTGTCTGAAGCTTCTGGATGCTCTTCAAGAACAGCCCCATGCAGAGCACATTGTACTAGTCCGATCTGGATGTAATGGGCATAAGTGATTGTAAGCACATCCTGCTGATCCAGGAATGAGTACAAGTTGGCACAAAGACAAAACTATGCAAAGGCCCTCCTAGTTACGATAGTCTGCTCTCATTAATCTTACAGGATTATTGTGCAAATAAAATGAAATTCAGACGGATAATCTTGAGTTTTTGTCAAAAAAGGCAATAAATGTCAAAATGCTTACTTTAACAGGAATCTTTCTGGACATTAAGAACAAGGTCCTCTTAAAGATGGTTTCATTTACTAAAGTAGTTGTCATGGATACAACCAGATATTTTCTCATGTTCCTTCCAATTACATTCAATTTCTAAGAGAACTTTCCTTTTTAGTCAAGTTCCCAAGATGCTTTTCAAACTGCAACTGGACTTTAAGTTTTTTTCCTTAAAAATTTCTCATCCAAGAAACTTCTTGGGTGCTAACTGAATGGTGGGGAGTAAAAGAATTTATATTCTTTTCAGTCATCTGGTCATTATCCCTCTGAAGATGGCCGTTAGCTGGGATTAATTGAGGCCACTTGAGGATTTATCTGTACCCTCAGGGTCACCTGAATTAGAGTGCAAATGGATGTGGAATCTTCTTGGGATTGCTAAAAGGACTATTGTGGTAGAGGAGATAGGTGATGTCATATTCCTCCCCCTCTGTTGAGAAGACTGTTCAATTTTAACATACCTTAAATGGCCTGTTTGACCTCTTTCAAGCCAGTGGTCTTCTCTGCCCAGAATGTATACTTTGTGCATTCAAATGCAGATGGAGTGTTGAATCTTGTTTCAATGGGACAAGCAGTTCATCTGCATTTGAAGAGTGATAACCTGATTGCAAAGAATATAAATCCTACTACTTCCCACCATCCAGTCAGAGCTGAAGAAGCTTCCTAGATTAAATAAAAACAAGAAAGCCCAGTTACCTCTTGGAAAAGCACCTTTGGGACAACCATGACCTGGATGACAGAATCTCCATAGACATTTACATTATTATTATTTTGCTATTATTCTTGATTGCCATGTTAACAGAAAGACAGACCACAAATTGTAGTAAATGAAACTTAAAATATTTTGGAAGACTAGTTATCATTCTACATTTCCTTATTTTTTTAAAAAAAATCCATGCTGGATTACACTTCTAACATATTTGGCCTAAGTCCACTGCCTGAAATCACCCCAAGATCATATAAGATTTGGTTCAGCAGCTAACTTCATCAGTAAATCTACTGACTGAGCAATTTGTAAGATGCAGGTAGCTCTGTTGTTCCATTTCTTTTGTCCCGGAAGGTCAAATTGGTCATTTTTGTATGGATGTAAAAAGAACATTCTGCATCTCCTATCTTATTTTAGCCCATCTATTCCAGTGAAGTCATCATTTTGCTAATGCAGGCCTGAGACTAAAATAAAAAATAACATTAAGTTATCCCACCATCCCATCTGCCAAATCAAGAAGAATATTTAGACGCACCATCATCCTCTCCAAGCAGATTAACGTGAGGTATGGAAAGTGTCATCATCTCCCACAAAGTCAGCCCAAATGAAAAGATGTCAGCTTTATCAGTGATAATGCCATCTTTTTCTAGAGCTTCTTTGGGTTTCCAGGGCTCAGTGCCAATATACTCAGCTTCTGGATCACTCACTGAACAAAAGCAAATTATGGTTACAAACTAAAAGTCAACTTTATGGTTTAGTGAAATTCTCTCAGGAAGCAAAGATAAAGGGGGAAAACGAAGGGAAAGAAAGGCAAGAGCAGTTAGTGTCATAGTAATCATTATGAAAAGGATCCAAATCATTTCATTTCTAAAATTCCTTAAAGGCAAGCAACTAGGGCTGCTTGGTAAAATCTTGATAGCCACAACTGTGATGAGCAAGAGTTCTAATTTATTTATCTAATTAATGTATAAAGCCATTGCACAAGCGATTGGAGGAAATTCTGTGGCATATACAACTCTAAACCCAGTACTGTATAGTTTTCTCAGATCCATCCAAAATACTTCCAAATGAATCTTGTATAGCCACATTGCATTCCTTTTCTACATGGTAAGTAAATTAGAACACTAGAATGAGAATTTATCTTCCTGCTCCCTGTAAAGGTCTATATGCCCCAGCAGTTGGAAGCAGTCAAGAACAGAGAGGGGATTTTTGGCACTGGGAACCAAGAGAAATATTACAATCCCAGTTCCTCAATTTACATAGAATATTTATCTTACATGCCTTTCCTGATAGAACTGCATTGAGTCTATTTTTCGCTCTTCTAGTTTAAGAAGTTGAGAAACCTTAGAGAATCAATATTCAAAAATATTTCTGTATTTCACACATAAATAAGCAGCTCTAGTTTATTTCCAAATGAGGGTGGCCAAATTGTTTATTGTCCATTGTAAAATAGATCACAAAAGCAGCTGACTCTAACAGCAGAATTCCTTTAAGGATTCAGCAGTGTGGCAGGAAAGTTGAATGATGACCACCACTGCAAATTTCCCAATATAGTATACAGTACACAGAAATAAGAACTGAAGCTGATTTTCAGTGAAAGAAAATAAAGGAACATTAAATATTCAACTTACCCATCATATTTTCATCTAGAGGCAAGGACACACCCACATCACAAATCTTTATTGATTCAAAGTCACCTTTAATGACAACATTAGAAGATTTTATGTCACCATGAAGCAATTTCTTGTCATTGTGAAGATACTGAAAATCAAAAGAGAAGGATTTTATTTACAAAGGGTATTGTAAGCTTTACCATTTTTGTTTTGATCAGCCCTTGAAGGTTCACATTGAAGTGTCATATTCAATTTATTCAGCCTACCTTCAAGCCTCTTGCCATGTGCAGTGCAACTTTGAGAATGGTGGCAGCTGGAAAAGGTTTCTTGTGTTTTTCATTTCTTTCTTCAATCAAGTCATTCAGGGACTTCTCTCCACCATACTCCATAGCAAGACACATACTTCCATCCTTGGCTTCAGCAAATGCACGAAACCCTTCAAAACACATACTTAGCATTTGTCAGTGTCCCCAGGGGCAACCTTCCATCTATTTTATTATTCCCAGGGTAATTCAAACTTTATTTGGGCCAGAGTACTTTTTATAATTCTCCAAATATTTTTCAGTCGAGTATTTATTCTTAAATAGTGCTGAAAAAACTTCAAGAAAACTCCCATGGTACCTAAGAAAGATTAATAGAACAGTAGGGCTTGTTGCATAATCTAATATATATTGGCCACCAGGACCAGAGGTTTAATCTTCCAAGTTTTGGGATCTGTGTTGAAACCCATCCTCATGGAACTTCTCTCTACTGGAATGTGTGTTTTGGGCTATCTATTAGTATTTATGTGGTGCTTGTTGGTTGTGGCTTCCAAAGTCTGAAAGCTTGGAAGACTAAACCCCTAATCCTGGTGACTGGCCCACATTGATCCTGCACCATTATCCAGGGACATGTATATTTGCCTTCATTCGTACTAAGTCTTGTCATTTACATCAGTACAGTTTGCTTATGTCTACTTGAGGACATTTCTCTATATTTAGCCAGACAGAGCAATGGAAATGTCAACTAAAAAGTCTCACAAATATAAGTATCTTCCACTTTTCCCACTTAATCTTACCCACAATGTTTGGGTGCTGAAGGTTTTGTAGAATATTAGCTTCTTCGTTCAGTCTCTTTTGATAAATACTTTGCTGGCTAGAATTACATTTGGTATTTATTTTTTTCACAGCCCAGGGAGAGCAAGAGATCCCTCTGGGAGACCTAGAAAAAAAAAAAACTTTAGTTAAAAATGTGAGTCTAGGTAAACTAAGTTGCTAAAACTACTGTATATGAAATACTATTTCCATTATTTTAGCATAGACAGAAATATAACCATTGCTGAGAATTAGCTCTCAGTCCCTATGGGAAGTAGTTTGGGCATTTTTTTACCTGCCAAATGATTTGAACAAATAAATCAGACATTTTAAAATAACTTTCCTTCGATAGTTCAACTTTCAAAAAGCAAATCATTTTTCTGAGCCTCCAGTACTATTATGAAATTTAAAAATTAAAAAAAGGCACCCATCACTACCAAAGCCAATTCTATTATATGGTTCAACAACAATCAATAATTAATTTATATTTCTGTCTCATAATATCTAAATCCTCTTCGTGAGCTATCCCAGCATAACAGTTTGTAACAAACAACAAGCAGAAAGCAGGAATAACTCATATTATCAAATCAGAGTTGTAGAGCAGACATAAGACAATGTGACACTTCAGATAAATGCAGATTTACTGTGCTTGTAACAATCAATTAGTAGGTTCAAAATTAAATCACTCATTTTTCCCAACTTTGCAAAGTGACCTATGAGGTGATGTTTTAGAAATCTAAATATGCTGGAATATATTAAGTTAACATACCGTTTCATTAGATAAACATTGACACCGGTTCCATATCCCAGTTTTTTCATGAAGGGAGAAGCTGGAATAGATAGCGTAGATGGAGAAGTACTTTGTCCTATATTGTAAAAAAGAAAACATGCTGCTTATGGTATAGGACATACATTTTTGTTACAATTGCAAGCATGGATTGTCTAATTCAGTAACCAAGATCAGACTTTATCAAATAATTTCTTGCACAAACTGATGAAAATTCTTTGAAGTTTTTGATATGTTGAGATGTCATAGTGCTTTTCTCTCTCTCTTTAGGGATGTACTGAATGATCTGTCCTATAACTTTGTTTTTTTAAAATAAACCTATTTCAATTTCAACCATATATTAGGCCATTTGGAGTCAGCATTATCTCTTCACTTTCACTATCATGGAAGCAGAGTGATTCATAAAATTATGGCCATGGAAACATGGTCATATACATAAAAAGTTATCCTCTCCCAATATATAACATTTATATATTTTTAAATATAAATTATACTAAAATCTTTTCTTTGCTACATTTGAATAAGAAGCATTTAAGAGCACTTAAAGAAAGTTTACAAATGTATTCCATCACTCTCATCCTTTAGAATAAACATTCATTGCATCCTCCTCTGCCAACAGCAATGTGTATTTCTGGTAGGAACTGAGTTACCACTTTCTTGCATTTTCTGTCAGAGATTTCTCTCCCCCACCCCCACTACAAATCAATTTGAGCACTTCACTTATGCAAAGGGGAATATTGTGTGCCAAGAGCTACATTCACCTTTAAGTCATGGACTGCCATATTTTTCCACCACAAAAGCCTTGCCCTGAATCTAAAAGATTTTTTCTAATTTTTCCAATAGGTTTGATCACTCATAACTATAAATTGATCAATTTATAAAGTTAAATTAACCAATGACTCTCAAGCTTCCCCCATATCTTCACTAAGGGCAGCCTCACCTGATTTCCTTCTTGTTCCTTCTAGTTTACTAGGAGTCTTGAAAGAAGCTTCCGCAGCCATAGCTATAGATGTTTCTGCAGGAAAAAAATTGGGAAGAATTTTCAAATGCACGAATGCAGATGAAAGCAGGGGTCACTTTCTAGCTGAAGTTCGCTCAGGGAACCCAGAAGTAAAATTAGTTTTATATTGGTAATAAGAAACAGTATAAAATACATTCAATAACTTAATAACAAAGAGCTTGCAAACTGGGGAAAGCAGCGGTTAGGCGAGATGCTCCCCCTCCTTAGACCGTTAAGCTCCTCCCAAGAGAGGGAGCATCCAATTCAGCGCGTACAAAAGCACAAGCTTTCATGACAGACGCAGCAGGGTAAGAGATAGGATTTTTAAAAAAAAATCTCACGGGAGAAGACGCGCCGCCGTTAACTAGACGCTCACCGAAACAAGACAGTCTCAACCACTCCAGCAATTTCCGCCACCGTTTGAATCTCTGCTGGCGCTTGCATAAACAGAACGTTAAGCGGGGGCGGGGCAAAGCGGAACGGACCAATTGGAAGTTCGGGACACGCAGCGGACGAATTCGAGGAGTGGCTAATGCTAGATGCTCTGTCTGGTGGGCAGGCGGCGTGTTGTGGGAAAAGGGGAATTTGCAGCTTGAACGAGAAGCAGGATTTCAGCAGCAGATGGAGTGGGCTGATGGACCAGATTACTGTCCCAGATTTTCTATTATCCGGTAATAGTTAAGGCAGAGGCCCCCAAACTTGGCAATTTTCTAAATTTATTTATTTATTCATAAATCTATTTTCTAAAGTGCCTGTAGGCCAGACAAGGAATAATGGATGGAAACTGAACAAGGAGAGATTCAACCTGGAAATAAGGAGAAACTTTCTGACAGTGAGAACAATCAACCCATGGAACAGCTTGTCCTTGGAAGTTGTGGGAGTGCCATCCCTTGAGACTTTCAGGAAGAGAGTGGACTGCCATTTGTCAGAAATGATGTAGGGTCTCCCGCTTGGGTGAGGGGTTGGACGAGATGACCTACAAGGTCCCTTCCAACTCTGATTATCTCTTATCTGTTATGCAACTTTAAGACTTGTGGACTTCAATTTCCAGAAAGCTGGCTGGAGAATTGTGGGAATTGAAATCCACATGTCTTAAAGTTGCCAAGTTTGGGGACCCCTGAGTTAAGGGGTTGCTAACGGAGATAGATCAAGAAAGCCCCAGGAATAGAAAAAAACATGATTTCGGGCTGGTTTACTCACTACAACTGAGCTAAATAGAGTTGTTTTATCAATGAGATGGGCAGCATATAAAATAATAAATGCCAGTACCAATTCGAAAAGACTAAGGGAAGAAAGACTGGGGTTAGTATTTGCATGAGAGCCCCCCCAGGAATGCCAAGGTTATTGGCTGGAATGGGAAGAAGGGGGCATCAAACACTTCACTATGTCAAACCATATGGATTCATCCATGAAATCCTCAGGGGTGACGGAAAGGCGATGTCATACATAGCTGTATTGTATGTGTACTGTAATAAATGATTTATATTCTTAGTGTGTAATTTGAATTAGCAAATCATTCACTAGATCAACTTAAAGCTGGCAATCAAAATATTTGAAAGCATACTGTCCACTGGTGGGATTCAAATTTTTCTACTACCAGTTTTGTAGGCATTGCTTGGTGGTTATGTAATTTTTTAAGAGAACAGGATTGGGATCCAACAAAATGGGAACAAACAAAAAGGATATAATACAAAATCATCTAAGAAGTTAGATCAAGAAGAATGAATTTCAGAGGTACATTCACAGAGCAATACTGAATTTTTTCTGAAATTTATTCCTCAACTAAAAAAACAGGAATATATGAATTAGGTTCAGTATTGGGCTCAGCTTGCACTCAAGTCAAGTACCTATTCAAGAGTAAGTGGTGTCATGGTTAGAAACAATTGTAAAGCAATATATAGATTTAAAACCAGAAATATTTTGTTGGGTATTTTAAAGGGAATACATATTTAATTTTACACATGTTAATAGCTGCTAGAATTGTGTTTGCACAACAGTGAAAAAACAAAAAGATCTCTATAGATGAAAATGTAATAAAAATATTAGAATGTGCAGAAATGAATAGATTAACACTTAAAGTTAAGGAGAAGGCTTCGAATACTTTTTAACGTGGGGTTTGTTTTATCAATGGCTATCTAACAAACAGAAGTTAGAAATCTAAAAGTATAAAATTAATGTGCCAGGATATATTTTGCTCCAATGCAGTTACTTGTACCAGGATTATCAAATAAAGTTTTAAAAATAGTGACCAGATTTGGGCTGCAGTTTAAGAAAGGACTTCACTTATATTTTTTTCTCTCTCTCAACACAACAAATGAAAGGAAATGTAAGCTTCATCTTTGTTCTCTTTGTGTACAATTAGGGCTCCAGGTTTGGTTTGCAAAAATCTGGATGGGATGGCAAAATAATGCAGAAATATATGGCTCTTTCTTACCACACCTATATAGGAAGTTAGCACCTACCCCCACCTACAATACCCTAAGAAATATTTTAAAGGGCAGAATATTTTCCCTAAAAGGGAAGTAGAAACCCAGAGAGGCAGAAGCTAACCACCCACTTTTGTTAATAGGCGGGCCATTAAGGCCTGGGCCAGAGTATTCTGCACAACAAAGCCCTCTACCCATCTCACCACCTGCCCTGGGAAGATTGTATCAGCCAGCACTCAGGTGAAGCCATGTGGTCCAGACAAAGTCTACAAAGTTAGCTAAGACTCCCGCCCCTGGGAGTCTGACAGCCAATGGGATACATTTCTTGCACAAGAACAGGAAACAGTAAGGTGGGGCCCAACAGAAGATATATAACTAAGTGTCTCTCAGCATCTTGCCCCTTCTTTTCCTTTACCCTTTAAGCATGTGATTGTCCTTTTCACTTTGGAGCTCCAAGCCATGTGGTCCTGTTCACCATTAAACCATCTTTCCAAACAGCCTCCATGTTTCCAGTGTCTTTTTCACCATTTAGAACTGAACCCAGAAGGTTATTTCTGCCAGCTTGGTATTGTCTGCAAATTTGATAAGTTCTTCTTCTATCCTCCCCCCTTTCCCAAATCATTTGGGGACATGTCAGAAGAGTACTGGATCAGTAGAAGCAGCAGAATTAGATTGTCAGACATTTTCTCTACAATGCAGATGTTCATTTTCCACCCCCAATATTTAGCCTCACCATCTATCTATGCAATGTTGGACTCAGGTCACAGGATATACCCTGAGTTACAGGTCAACTGATGCAATAGTGCATTTTATGAAGCCAACTTTATGAAGCAGTTAATAGTTCATTATAAAATTGCCTTTTCAGTAAAAGAAAAACAGTTAACTTGTAGTGTACCATTTCCAATGTTCAGCCAGCCTCCTATCAGAATCACACACACACAAACTCCCACGAACCATGCAGATACTATAACTTTAATTGTAGGAAATGAAGGATTCCCGTAAAAAGAAACTGAAGTGGCTTGTATTATTATACTGTAGAGCAAAATCCAAAAATTGGGTCTCATGCTTTTATTAGCCTATCAACAAATCCACGTACAGCAGGGTGGATCAATTAGATATTCTAGATCTAGACAACAGGTGGGAAAGACTGAGACTATCAGGAACTGAACGAGGAAACGGAGGAGGGGTAGAAAAAGAGCCAGGCTCAGGAATGTATTCAGTTGCAAATGAATTCGAGGAATAAAGGCAACACCTTGAAGGTGCCTTCCAAATGTATTATTCTATGTCCGCCCAATAAAGGCAACACCTTGAAGGTGTCTTCCAAATGTATTATTCTATGTCCGCCCAATAAATACAATTTTAAAATCCCAGCGGTACACTTGAAAGCAAGCTGCCTTTCAAAAAGAAGCGCAAAGGGCTGGAAGGGGAAATGACCCCTGCCTGAAATAGGTAGCGCCACCACCAAACCCCAACTCCTGGACTTCATGTAAGATGGCGACGCGCCAAAGGGGGAGTAGTTATTCGGTGACATCACGGATGGGCTGATCTGGAACTGCCGCGCGGGAGGAGGAGCAGCGAAGTACGGAAACCGGCGAGGGGCTGGAGCGGGGTGGGGGAGAGTCCTCCTCTTCCCCTGTTATTCTCGAAGCCGGGCGGGACGAGTGTTCAGTGTGTCTCTATGCAGGCGGCACTCCTGCTCCCTGTGTAGCCTCGCGTGGGAAAGGTAGGCGAGACGGACTGGGCCCCTTTTATGCATAGCGGATCCGTCTGATGTCCCTGCTAACCATGGCCGGTTATGACTACGTGAGCGCCGAACAGCTCGCCGGCTTCGATAAGTACAAGGTGAGACGGTGGGCTTCCTCGGGCTTTGCCGAAGGAGGGAAAGACTGCTGGGGTTGCGGGGAAAGGAGAAGCTCTGAGCTGCTGGAAGGCGACGGGAGGAATCCCTCCAGGGAGACACGCGGTGCTTGAATAGCTCAGCCGCGGCGCAGCAGCTTCTTTTCGTGCGGGAAGCAGCCGTGCTCCGTCTGTACTTCTCTTTCTTCGACTCGCTGCTTGAATTAGCCTACAATGCCCATTGCCGCTAACCCGCTAACCCCTATAAAATGAGCGAGGCTGATGGGGATTGTAGTCCACCTTGCACCAAGGGCCGCTGTTTGGAATAAAGGAGGCCTCTTTCTAGCTGAAAATTTGAGGGTATTATGGCACAAGACAGTATTTGAGGTATCTCCACCAGCCCATCCCCGTGGATCATTTCAGAGCCGTGACTCAGAGTGAATAAAGATGCATCTGTGGCATGCATTTTTAAATTTTTTTATTCTATGATTTGCCCATTGTTATGCTTGCCAAGAAGCTGCTTTTGAGGTTTTAAGCTTGTGAATAATCCTTTTGCACATAGATGTGCTTTCACTATCTGGCTATGTAATATTTTCTCTACTATCTTTTGAAAGCTATAAGAATGGAATATGGGCATGACAAATAATTCTATAATTACGACTCAGTGATATCCCTGAATTATAAACTGAGTCTTCTTCCAAGGATATAGGATAAAAGGGAACTAGGATCCAGTAGCTGCCAAGTAATCTCTGCTTCTTGCAACCTCCCAAGATAAACTATGATAGTGGGAATACTTTAACTCCACTGGTGATTTTGCTGATTGCTTTTTAGCCATGCCATGTAGAGTTCAATCACAAAGCTAAGTCTTTGACTACTGTCACATAGAAACACAGAAAGCAGAAAAAGACAGAGTGATCCATTGAGTTTGTTTTTGGGTTTTTTTAATCTATTCATTTATTTATTTTTAACAGATGATGGATATATATTTATCACGTTTGAGACTTAGTGTTGCCTTGCTCTCACTTCTGCAATTTTTATAACTCCTATAAGGCACAGAAAAGGATATTTATGCATGCATATACTTTATTTATACAAACAAGTCAAGCTGCTTAACAATCAGGCTGTTTCAAGCACTGCCAGTTGCCAATTAAAGTTGGGTATAATGTGTTGAATTAGGAATGGGAACATCCAGGTCCATGCTCAGTCATGGACAGTCATTAAGTGAGTTGGCTGATTGCTTTCTCAGATCAACTATTTCACAGTAGGAAACCAGTTCTCCCTCTCCAAGCTCCTGATGGATGACAAATATAAATTTTATAAATGAAACTGAAGCAAAGAAATTCCCATGGGTGAGTGACCTTTGATTGAATTTGAGTCTGAATTTGAGCAACTCAGAGAATTATAAGAGTAAGAAAATCATCTGAATATTGCTTTTGAAGATACTGTGCAGTTAAATAGTAAAATGAGTAAAAGCCACAAAGTCACAAGAATGCTATTTCATCTACCTGCTGACTCCTTCAGTCTTCCTTAAACATCATAAGGTAATTGATTTCTGCCACTACAACTTAAGCAAGAAAATTATCCCCTTTGTTTCTTTGCAGAGGAGTCTTTTTTCTTTGGTTGTTCATTTCCTTTGTGTGTATGGATGAAGAGTTGTACTTTTTGAGGTTTCCTCAACATATAGAATCCTTTTGTTTCCTTCTCTGTAAAGGAACTTCTGCCTACAAAATTCACAACTCAGCTTAAGTTTTATCGAAGGGAAAGAGTTGGGAAATTGCTGCTTATTTTTTATCATCATTCTGTAACTTGCTGAGTTTTTTACTTGGACAACTAGCTGTTTACAGAATAACAAGAGTTGGAAATAGCCTGTAATGTCATCTAGTCCAACCCCCTGCTCAAGCAGGAGACCCTATACCATTTCTGACATGGCTGTCCATTATTTTCTTAAAAGCTTCTAGTGATAAAACACCCACAATTTCTGAAGGCAAGCTGTCCCACTGGTTGATTGTTCTCATTGTCAAAATTTCTCCTTTTTTCTAGGTTGCATCTCTCTTTAATCAGTTTCCATCCATTGTTCCTTGTCTAGCCTTTGGTTGCTTTGGAAAATAGATGTTTAACAACCATTACGTTTATATCTTTAATAACCATAACTTTAATACTCTTTGAAGTGATGACAGCACCAGAAAAGTTGGTTACCATTTAGCTTCAAAGTTACGATTCCTGCACACAAACATCCTGTGATCATATGATTGCATTTTAGGCACTTGACAGATGGTTTCCATTTATGACTGGTTGCAGCATCCCACAGTCTCATGATCACAATTTGTGACTTTTGCAGGTTTCTGGCAAAAAAGGCCCATTCAGGAAATGGATTTGCTTTACATGTGAGTCACTTAATGAGCACATGATTTGTTTAATGGACATGGTGGCTCATTTTATGACTATCCTAAAAATGGTTGTGAAATCAAGTCAAGTCACCTGGTGATTCATTTAACGATGGCAATGACTTCTGATGGAAATCACAGGCTCAATTGTGATAATTAAATGACTACTTGCAATGTACTGCTCCCTAAAATTCCAGTGGGGTATCAGATCTTTCCATTTTAATTTTGGCCTTAATCCTGAAGGAGTACGCAGAACAACCCTTTTGCATTAGGATTCTTCTCTTTGGACCATCATTACCCTTTTCGTTATTTTGAATCAGGCATCTTGCTGCATGTGAAGTTCAGTTACTTTGTATGTACATTGCATTCAATTTTCATTAGTTTAATCTGGGTTTATTAAATAAGCTTCATTGGCAGGGACAACACAGCATGATCATTATAAACTATACTTTAATGCCAGTGTCTGGGTTCACATAAAACCAGCTAAATGCATGAATTGGCACAATGCATGAATCAAGCCAGTAGCTTACATTTCCTTTCTCTAATAAAAGTTGAAAAGCTAAGACCTGTCTCAGCAGGTGGCAGCATTTTCTGACTACCTGAATTGGGAAGCTAAGTCAGGTTTGATTAGTACTTGTGTGAGAACCTTGTGGAAATATTGGGGGTATAAACTATATTGAACAATTTTAGGAATATCCTAAGAGATTGATTATGTACCATCTAGTCAGTGTCTACACTCAGCTATCACATATATATTTTTCCATTACAATTTTAGAAGAAGTCATAGCAATCCCATCTCTAAACAACTTGAAAAAAAATATGGGTGCGCTCTTGAAATCACCAATACTTGACTTGGAGAAGATATTAATTCTTACTCTGCTGAATCTTCTTTGCTGGAATTGCCAAAAGATAGTTGTGTTCCAACATGATTGCATATGTTGCACAATTATCATTTTGCGGAAAACTGTAGATTTGTGAATCAATTTCGTAGCTTAATGGGGAATCTGAATTACTTGAGTTTATTCATGAGCATGAGAGAATAAAACTCAGAAATCATGTGAGAAAATTCTCTTTGCCTAATAGATGGAGCTATATTTGCAAATATGGTGCAACTGATTTATTCAGAATCAGATTCAAAATTCCCTCTTAGCTCTGGGAATGCAGAGGCGGCAAATCAGTTAAAGCTCCCCTTTTCTCCAGAGCAAAGATTGAGCTTTTAGTTCCGATTTTCAGGAAGGTAGTCCTGACAATTCTCCTGAGAGCCGGTCGGATCATCCAGAGAGTGGGAGGTGCTTCAGTCTGTGTCGTTGAAGGCTGAGCTTAATTACTGAGGAATGCTCCGCCCTCCATCATGTGGCTCCTTGCATTCCCCAGTTTATGCTCAGCCTTCGTGAGAGTAGGCTGTGTATTTCCACTCCTTGGCCGATTCAAGCTAATTGCTGCAAAGTCCTTTACTTTTTCAGGTTTGCCTTTTATTCTTGGCTCTTCCTTAGCCTCTGCGCACTTCAGGTAGCTGTAGCAGGGGAGCGTGTTTTTCGCCCCCAGGGGGGATAACGAGCGGGCGGCTTTCGTGCTCCGGCGCCAATCCTCCCCCCCCCCCAATTCAGCTCCTTTCCCTGCCGCTTCTCCGTGCCGCAATCGCAGCATTCGATTGCGCTGATAAGCGCAGCTGGTGTTCCCCACCACCACGAACGCCGATCACCCCAGGAAAAGGCAAATAGTTTACCTGGCTGCCTTTCGGCCTCTAGACATGCCAGAGAGGCTTTCTAATTGCTCTAAGCGGCCCGTGGATAAGAGATCGTGGCTGGCCGCCATTTTGGGTGCCGCCACGTGTCGAGCACTATATTTAAAGGCCTCATTGGGCTGCAAAGGGACTAGCTCTAGTCATAGGCCTTCCAGCCTGTGAGAGCTACTAGATTTTTCATCACAATTGGCATACACTAGTTGGCTTCCACAGCACGCTCAGGGCAGAAGCTTGCAGCCTATCACTCCCGGTTGTTGCCTGGGAGCTCCAGCTGCCAGAGGCCTCATTCCAGCCTCAGGTGTTCATTTGGCAGATTGGTGATAACTAACAGCAACCTCTGGGGCCACTCCTTCCAAGGAGCATCGAGCCAGACCCCGAATTGAATATTATGAAATAAAAATAATAATAATAATATTAAGAAATATTATACACACACACACACACACACACACACACACATATATAGGCATATATAGATATATAAACTTTCTCGCTAAAGGATTATTACACAGTTTCAATACTAATTGTTTTATATATATTAATAATTATAACAATATTAATTTTATAGGTTGTATATGTCTAAATTCCAAAAGGGGGTGCGGGCCAGCTGAAAGGACACCCAGCCTTTGTTGTAGGTCGAACCCTTGGCGAGCCAACCACCTTAAATTGGTATTTCAGTCCTTTCTTCTATAATGGCAGATGACATTTCCACAAAAGGCCCTTCTTTGAAGGCCAGATCTAAATCCTACCACCTGCGCAAACAGGCTAAGGAAGCCTCTAAGGATACTTCCAAGGCTTCTCAGAGAGATGCCCTAAGATGTCATAGGGCACTGGAGAAAGAATTTGACAGGCGATCTAGAGAGGCAAAACCCATGCTTCCAGCCCTACCATCCTCTGTTCCTTCTAACTCCAGACACCCCCCCCCTCCAGATTGCTCTTCCCTCTCCAGGCACAGCTCATCCCAGGGACACCAGGTCCCCGGACCAGCCACCAGATGGCCGCCCAAAGCTACATTCACGCCCACAGCCGCTGGTCTGCGCCAGGAGGAGGCCGCCACAGTTGAGATCCCTGCGTACATGCAGGCATGGATGGAATGGGCTATCGCCAGGGGATAGCAGACGGCCTTCAACAGATGTCCAGACTTGCCATCAGCCAGGTCCTCGTCCAGATTGGACCCTACTCATGGTCAGGTATCTTTGCAGGGGGCCAGTCCTCTCCCAGAAGGGGAACTGGAGGGAGGCCATAGAGGACCTGGATCGGTTCAGGGAGGAGGAGGAATTTGAATGGGGTTCTACACACCAAGGGGAAGCCCTATCGGAGATAGACCCAACGGAAGGAGACATGTCCAAGGACAAGGGTCTCACTCCCGATCAACCCACCGTTGTAAGTCTGTTCAAGCCACACATGTTTAAATCGCTCGGATTTTAGGCCAAGAGCATTTCTGGCCTGTCTGTTCAGTCCTCCTCGGTTCTCCTCTCCCTGGCAGAGGGACAAGAGGACGCCATTTTCAGGCAGCCCATGGTGGAGGCAAAGGTTATTCCAGCCCCACCCATATTTCACGAATTAGTTTCAAACCATTTGGACTCTACAAGGGCCCCTCCGGTCCCATCCAACCAGGACAAGAGGTTCTTTAACCTCGAGTCGAGCTTCTGCAACCTGCTTAACACTCCCGAGGCAGATGAGCCCATATTGGGCTTAGCGCCCTCGTCCTCTCCCAGTGATCCCCTGGAGGCTCTGAAACCCGAGGACAAGAGTCCGAACTGGCCTTACGTAGGGCCCATCAAGCGGACACCTGGGCCATTAGATCGGCCACGGCCGCTTCATTCTTCACCAGGTCTTTAATTTGGTGGCTCCGCCAACTGAAACAACATGTTCCCCCCTCTAACGCAAGGGCACATCAGGACATCGCAAAATTGATGGCCGCAGCAGAATTCTCGGCCGACGCCACCTACCACGCGGTTAATTTCTCCGCCCATGCAATAACCTCTCACGTTACAGCTCGCTGCCTGCTCTGGCTCAAACACTGGCAGGCGGACATGAAAAACAAGGTTAAGTTGGCCACCGCCCCCATTAAGGGGGACAAACCATTTGGCACCGCCCTGGAGCCATTGCTATCCGAAACCCGAAGGAAGAAAAAATTCCTTCCTCTCCTCTTTCGGAGGTCAGAGTCAAGAGCACCTCAGCCTTTCGGAGAGGTTCCCCCGTCCTTTCTACCAGTATCCTTTCCCGCCCAGGTGTCCGAGACCCCCCTCCTACCGGCCATTCCAGCCCCAGGATCGAGCCGATCAGGCGACAGGAACAGGAGGGGCGGCAGCTACAGGCACCCCTTCAGGGGTTCAGGAGGGAAGCCTTTCCGACGCAGCCCTTTGGCAGGTGGCCTGGAGGTGGAGCACTTGCCTCACAGTCAGGAGGTTGTGAGTTTGATCCAAGACAAAGGCAAATATTTGGAATAAATTCTCCTTCTCAAGCAGGGGGTCATACTTAGATGACCCAGATAGATCCCATCCCTCCCTCCCCATCAGTGGATGCCTCAAGCATTTCGACAACCGATGGGATTCCTCTACCTCCAATGCCTGGGTCTGAGACACCATCAGACTGGGCCTCGTGCTTGAATTCCAGCGCGCGCCCCCTGCCTTTTTTATGGCATCCCCCCCTCCAAGGATCCCAATGGATTCAGCTCTCCACCATCTCCTCACCATACAGGCCATACAACCTGTACCACCATCCCAGGGGAGGCAGGGGTTTTACTCCCACCTCTTCGTGGTCCCCAAATCCTCAGGGGGATGGAGGGCTATTCTAGACCTGAAACGCCTTAACTGTTACCTGACCTATCACAGGTTTACGATGCACACCCTACAATCCATTCTACTGGGCATCAGGCAGGGAGACTGGCTATCCTCTATAGACCTTTCAGAGGTGTATCTTCACATCCCAATCCGGCCCTCTTATTCCAAATTCCTCAGGTTCTGCTACAACCATCGCCATTTCCAATATGTGGCCCTTCCCTTTGGATTGGCCTCTGCCCCGAGAACCTTCACTAAGGTCCTTGCGACCCTAGCGGCCCACCTCAGGGACCTCCCGGTTCGTCTCCACTGTTACCTGGATGACATCCTCATCCTGTCTCACTCCAGAACCCAAGCAGAAAGGGATATCAGAGCTACTCTCTCTGCCCTCCAAGACCATGGGTTCCTAGTAAACTGGCAGTAGAGCCATCTGTTACCATCGACACGGATCACCCACTTGGGGTCCGTCATTGACTCGGTTCAGGGAAAGGTTTTCCTTTCCTCCGAGAGATTCCATAGCATCCAGGAAACTGTCAAACATATCAGACGATCAAGGAAGGTAACACCTTTAGAATCGTCTAAATTACTCGGTAAAATGGTCTCATGTATCTCCATTGTTCCCTGGGCCTGTTTACACACTATATCCTTATAGTGGTTCCTGATCCCGTTCCAAAGGACCGGCAGAAGCAATTCAAAGGCCACGGTCAAGGTGCCTTCAAGGGTCCTAATGTCTCTCCTTTGGTGGACCAGTCCTGCCATCAACAAGGGACACTGCTTCAAGGAACCCCAACGCCTCACCCTCACCACAGACGCCAGCCTGTCCGGATGGGGCGCTCACATCCACTCGCTCTCGACACAGGGCAAATGGTCACAGGTAGAACGGACACGCAGTATAAACTGGTTGGAACTTCACGCCATCCACCTGGCCCTGCGCAACTTCCTCCCCCACGTACGCGGGTGGCATGTCCTGAAACTCTCGGACAACGTCACTGCCAAGGCTCACGTCAACCGACAAGGGGGCACCCAGTCCATAAGTTTGATGAGAGAGGCCGAGCGCCTCTGCTGTTGGGCAGAGCGCAATCTCCTCTCCCTCAAAGCCGAGCACATCTCAGAGGTCTCAAACACCCAAGCAGATTGGCTGAGTAGGACCATGGTGGACCAGTCCAAGTGGCGCATCCACCCGTCGCTGTTCAGGGAAGCGACCATGATGTTCGGCCTCCCGTCAGTAGACCTCTTTGCATCACCACTCAACACCCAATTCCCCAGGTTTTTCTCGAGGTACCCCTCCCATGGGGCCGAGAATCACAACGCCCTTCATTGCCCCTGGCCCACAGGGCTTCTATATGCATTCCCTCCGTTGGACCTGGTCCCCAGAGTCATCCAGAAGCTCATCTCCAAGAAAGCAGAGCTGATTCTAGTGGAACCCTACTGGCCCAGGCGCCCATGGTTTGCAGACCTCCGCAACCTATCGGTGCCCCCCCCTTGGAATATTTCCCCGCACAGGATATCCCTTTCCCAGGGGCCCCTCCAACACCCGGATCCTCAGTGGCTCCAGTTAGCCGTTTGGAGGTTGAGCGGGAACGTCTGAGGAAGGAGCAATTCTCTGACCAGGTTATTGATACCATTTTAGCCGCCAGGCGGCCCTCAACAACCAGAATATACAATATCACTTGGCAGGGGTTCTGCAAGTGGTGCCATAGTCTCCAAGTCAACCCGCTCTCACCTTCCATCCCTCAAGTTTTGGAACTTCTCCAAGAGGATCTGAGGAAAGGTCTTTCCCCGAGGCGTCAGGTCGCAGCCCTCTCAACTGTCATTGTTTGTGACAACCTGGGTTCCCTTTCCCTCCACCCTTGCATTAGGGCATTTCTCAGAGGAGACTCTAACTTGTGTCCCCCAACTGTACATAGATACCCTACCTGGGACCTCAATAAGATCCTGGTGTCCCTTACTAAACAACCCTTCGAGCCTCTAAGGGAATCCTCACTCTAGTTCCTAACATTCAAAGTCGTGTTCCTGATGGCCATTACTTAGGCTTGCCGAATATCAGAGATAGCAGCCTTGTCGGTGAGGAAGGACCTTTGCATCTTCCATACCGATCGGGTGGTTCTCCGACCGGATCCTACTTCTTGCCAAGGTCAAATCAGCCTTCAATAGGGCACAGGAACTTATACTTCCGAAGCTCTACCCCAATCCCTCACGGGAAAGGGAGAAGCTTTGGCATACCCTGGATGTAAGACGGGCCCTCCGCATTTACATTAAGTGTACCCAGCCCTTCAGGAGGCCCAAATCCCTATTTCTTTCCATTCAGCCCAAATCATTAGGCCATAAGGTGTCCCAGTCAACCATTGGCTGCTGGATTAGAGCTACTATTTCCAAAGCGTACTTGTCCCAGGCTCTGCCAGTTCCCAGCGGAATAACAGCACACTCCACCAGAAGGGCAGCCACCTTGGCAGCTTGGGCCACCCAGGCTCCAATTGCGGATATTTGTCGGGCAGCCACCTGGGCATCCCCATCTCCCTTCATCAGGCACGATAAGATTGACATATTTGCCTCGGTGGAGACTTCGTTTGGTAGACGAGTTCTCCAGTGAGTCCTCAAAGAACCGCAGGGACTACAGAACCAGACGGAGTCCCTCCCGTAGGACAGCCAAGCTTTGGTATGTCCCACTCTCTGGATGATCCAACCGGCTCTCAGGAGAATGGGCGTTGGTCCTTACCTGACACGCCATTTCTCTGGAGCCGGGAGGATCATCCAGCCCCACCCTTTTAGTTCACCGTCTGGTGGGGTCTTGTTTCGGCCAATGAACCTTTTAGCATAGTAAGATGAGAGCACGATCTTCTCTTCACTCTCGACTTCGCATAAACTGGGGAATGCAAGGAGCCACGTGATGGAGGGCGGAGCATTCCTCAGTAATTAAGCTCAGCCTTCAACGACGCAGACTGAAGCACCTCCCACTCTCTGGATGATCCTCCTGGCTCCAGAGAAATGGCGTGTCAGGTAAGGACCAATGCCCAATTCAATTTCATAATGCTGTTATGTAAAAAATGTTATGCTTCCTTGGAGCCTCTTGTTGGGGTACAACACTTGCTTTAGACATGTAGTACTGTTGTCTGAGAGAAGCTTGTTGCAATAGTTATTATAACTGCTACATCATTTTGAAGTTTTAAAATCATTTTGTTTTGTTTTTCTGTGCTTGCTTGCTTTCCATCTGTTTTTCAGGATTGTTGCGTATACTATTATTACCTTTTTCCCCGTTGGACCTTTTTCAAACATACAACATTTGGCAAATCCTTTTTCCACGTGTAATTAAATACACAGAAGCATTATAAGAGAATGTCTTTGTATTCTATTAGTTTATAAAATATAATAATTGATTATTCAAAAGAGTAGAGCTGTGTGTAAGATTTCAAAAAAAAAAAAACTCCCCTAAAGATTTAATAACATGGTTCCTCGAAAATACAACCTCCCCCCAAAATAAGACTTAGCCTGATTTTCACACTTGCACCTTATACAAGCCCTACCTAAAAATAAGGCCTAGTTAAGTCCCACCCCCCATCTGGTTCTACGAGGTGAGGCACAGGTGTAAAAATCTAGGGTGAGGAGTTTGGAGGTGCCCCATGCACCCTATACCCACTTACCTTAGGATTGCCACAGCCAGGCCTCCCACTTCTGTAGCTGCTTGTGATACTGCGAGGCACAATGCACCGGTGCAGCCACTCATGCATACATTGAGGCAACACTATGCAGCATCGGGCTGCAAGAGCATGCACCTGCTAGACGAGCTTCATGGCATTCTGCCACAAGCAGCTCCACTGGAGTGACAAGACCCAGCTCCAGTGTCCCAGCAGCAGCAGGCAGGGAGGGCAGAGTCTGGGGCACACCGAGAACTTGGCCTGTTGCAGCCGCAGGAACACGAGCTCGGGTCTTGTCACACAGGTGAGACAGAGGGCAGGGTAAGCGGTAGCATCACTCCCATTCCCATTGGCCCCCATGCTCGCCACCTCCTGCACATAAAAAAGATAAGACCTCCCCCAAAATAAGCCCAAGTGCTTATTTCAGGGTCCAGAAGAACATTAGACTGGGTCTTATTTTTGGGAAAACACGGTATTTCAAGGAGAAATTCAAACGTTTACCCCAAATTTTTAGGGCAGGGGTTCCCAACTAGTGAGCCATGAGCTGTTTGCAACCAGGCTGTGGAAATGGCTTCTCCCTGCTCATTGTTCCCATGGTAGAGTTGAAGGAACTTAAAACAACTTAGAGATGCCTAGACCACTATTGGCAAAAGATAAGGAACAAAGACTATTGAACACAAGCTAGAGACACTATTGGAATCTATGCCAGTAAGAGCAACGAAGCATAACTATTTCTACACCCATATTGCATCTGTGGGTCTGTGGACAATCACCAAGTATTTCAGATGACCTGGTCCCTCCTCAGAGTGCTGCACACCTAGCAGACAATCCAGTCCAGCAGGTTGGGCATGCTGCAGGGTCTGTCAACCAAGGAATGTCAGCGGACAGGGACCAGACCATTTCCTTTCTCTCCTGCTCTTTTGAACATCCTTCCTTTAGAGATTAGAATAGCCCTTTTAAAAACTTTCAGCTGGTGTGTGTGTATGTGTGTATGGTACCATTTTAATTGCTTTTAGATAAAACACAAGCACCTCTTCATTCACAGTTTACCAAGTTGTGTGATTCTAGTGGAACAAGTGGAGGAAAGGCTTGCTTCTGCTTTCTTTCATTGAATAAGCCAGAGGGCTTGATTTGCTGAATAAACATTGAACAATGTGCTTAGCTATGAATAAGCATTATTGTAATCTTCCATACAACTATAGTATGGCTTACCATGAAGCATACTTACAGTTGAAAAGCCTTCTGAAATATGTTTGAAACATCTTTAATTTTAAATGTTCAATCTAAAGAATTTAATAATACCAATTTAAATTTATTTTGGATTTTTTTCCTTATTTTTATGTTTTGTGAAATTGCCAAAGAAACAAAAGTATATGAGTTATGTGTTACAATAAATAGAAATAAGAAGACCTAAAACTTGAATAAATACGTTGTCAACAAAAGAGGCATTCCTTTCCACTTTTACTGAATTTGGAAGGAAGCCTTCTAATAATTTAACGATGCCTATTTTATAATCTTGGATCTCAGTAAAAATGTTATATTTTTGTTGTAATCATAGAAATCGTAATATGCTTAGATGTACTAATGTACTTTATGGGGCAAAACTTTGATCTACATGATAAAACTGAATAAATGATTGAGTAAATTGTGAAATTGCTAATATATCCAGTGATTCTGAAAAGGGTACCTCGCAAGTCAAATGTTAAAAAAATCTATGGTCATTTTTTTGAATTGTCTACAATTTGTCATAAAACACACATACTGTATACCCTATTCTCAAGAACCAGCAAGAAGTGCTTTATCTAAATCAGGGGTGTCAAACTCAAGGCCTATGGCCTGGATCTGGCCCATGGGGTATTAGATCTGGCCTGCGGGGCTGCCTTGGAAATAGTGAAGGACCAGCCTCTGCCAGCAAAAACGGGGCTCCCTTTTGTTTTCACTGGCAGAGGGCTGCAGGAGGATCCCCCCAGCCCCATCTGGGCCATCACAGGTGCCCCCTGACACGAATGGTGTCAAGCTGGCCACAGCCACCCTGGGCATGTCCACCTGCCCCTCACCCCAAGGTCAAACACAACCCTGATGCGGCCCTCAATGAAATTGAATTTGACACCCCTAATTTAAATCATTCTCTAGGTGTATGTTTCCAGGAGTGGCAATAACACTGCTTTGCAGCATCTCTTACCACATTTTAAAAACCACAAAACACTCACAACAATTTGTCTCTAAAAATTCCTGTTTTTCCCCACCCAGGATTAATCAGTCCATGATTTATGTGTTTATTAAAGTAGATTCTTCAAATCAGCCACAGCTTTGAAAATCTTTGAATGATTTACGCCTGGAAAGATTGCATGAGTTCATTCAGGACAAAAAGCAGGATAAGCCAAACTTTTGGTATACAAAACCTGCATACTTGTACCTCCCAACAACTTTCTTAGTTCGCTGTATCTTCCTTACTCTGCATAATTCTTTGTCTGTATACTCACATATAATCACATTTTAAGTTATGATTTTATAATTGACTGAATGAACATTAGTCAAGAAAAGATATATTATCAACAAATGGTTGTAAGTTGAGAACTACCTATAAAGGAAACTGCTTTGAAGTAACTCAATACGTCTTTCTTGGGATATAGAGCCCAATATTCTTGAGTTTTCTTGCAACAACCTCTTAAGTCAGACTATTAGGGCTACTCCTTCTGTGCCAGCAATGGTGGAATTCAAACAGGAGTCTTTTGTAGCCGTATAATGCTAAGGAATGAAGTTGAGCCCTTTCCTTAAGCTGATTTTCTTTACAGCCTGAAACAGGCAAATAAGTAAAATCCGCTTTGGAGTTATTTTTTTGAAAAATATGTGAAGTTTAAAAATAAATACTATAAAAATTAATGTGCAGAATCAAAGCAGTTGAAAAAACAAAGTCAATCATCCAACCAAACATACAACAGTCAGCTCTGTATCTTTGGCCTCGGAAGTTGGAATTTACCACGCATATTTCAGTTAGATAAAGTTATAGGTAAGTTCTTCCCTTGCCAACTATTGTCCTGAAGCAATATACCAGGGGTGTTTTACACCCCTTTTTTAAAAGGACCCTGTTAGACTCAAGAGAAGTTCCATCTATTCTAGCATTTGTACATAGATAGTCCTTGACTTACAGTCATTTGTTTTGTTACAATGGCATCAAAAATCGTTATGACCATTTAACAATTATTTAAGCTGTTTAAGCACTGAACAACCATGGTAAGAAAGGTCATAAAATGGGACAAAACTCACTTAACAACTGTCTCGCTTAGCAATCAAAATTTGGGGTTCAAATGTGGTCATAAGTTGAGCACTACCTGTATACATAATACATTTTGGGAATACGTAATTGAGAACATTTAATCCTCGAATCATAGTTTTAAAAGACAGGTTTATTTTTATACTAGTTCTCAGATGATGAATTTATAACATACAGTTTATGTATATTCTATGAAAAATGGAATGTAAATCAATTCAGTAGTAAATCAGAATGTTCCAAACAGGATAAATTCTCAATATGGTTTCAATACAGTCAGTCACAGTTTCAAATCTCTGGTTTTGGATTTGCAAAAAATTAAAACGTTTTTGATAAGGAGCTACTGCTAGGATCTGCATTGATCCTTTTCTTATAGGAAATCTATATCTCACTGAATTAGATTGTTAGCTGGTCTGCAAATAATTCCTCTGTAATGATTGCACTTATTCAGTGCATAGCTGGCTCTTTGCAGAGTGCAGACAAGTGCAGAGCTGTGAATGGCAGTTTCTGGATTTTGCCATTTGGCAGCAAGCTTTTTTTTTCTTTTCTTGCTGACATGTTAGTAGGTAAAATACTGCAGATTAAAGAAAAATTCAGGACTTTGCTCAGCCTGTTCTATTTGCATGCGCTGGCTCCTCCTCATTGTTTTCCCTTTGGAAAGAAATCATCAAATCTGTGGTGGGAGGATCTCTACATTTCTGAGTGTTGCTCTCATAGCTTTTAATCCTAGCTTCAAACCATATTATTCCTTCCGGAATTTATGAATGAAATCATATTTGGGGACTAGGAGCTAAATCGAATGAAATTAACCAGATAAAGGAAACATGTTGCTATGCTGTTTCATGCCATTCAGAGTTCCTTCTAATGTTACAAGTCTGATGTGAAAACACTTTTCTCAGTGATGGTCATAGTTCTTACTTCTGTAATTTTAGTAAGCTTGCTCAGAATTATATAATACACACAACACATATGTATTGGCAAAAAATCTGATCTGAGAGTTTTAGTTCAGATAAACATGAAAAAAGAATAGGAACTTAAGCTTAAGGAATGAATCAATGTATCTCCTGCAAATAGGCAGAATTATTGGTTATAGAGTTTATTTTTTTGCTTTCATTTTCTGATTAATTAAAATATCTATTAATGGTTTCTTTTATTGTTGCTTCAAGAATAGATCATTGATCAAGGTGACATATATGCTATTGTTTGGAGTGACAGTTGAATACAAAAGCAGATTTTTATTTTTCTAACATTTTAAGAGTATTAGGTTTTAGATTTTCTATGTGTCTACATGATTGGTCAAACAAATTAGTATTGCTTGCAGTAAATTCATTTATTGTTCATAAGAATATGGTTACCCCCATTCCAGTAAAAATTCTGAGTCGGATTGATTAGTATTTGTGTGTGTGTGTGTGTGTGTGTGTGTGTGTGTGTGTGTGTGTGTGTATAAATATAGAGAGAGGTGGGGGCTTGTAAGTTTGTTGTAGTAGGTAAGACATGAAGCTAGAAATGGGGAGACCATGAATTTTAGTCATGCATTAAGTACAAAGCTAGCTGTGTGACTGTCAGGATTCCGGTAGTTACCCCAATTAAATCATGAGTCTCGAGCCAAACTCCCAAAACTTCAAAAGGATTTATTGGGAGTTAACATGTCTGGCACTGCCTGGGTGTAGCCAACTCTGAGACACATAATTCATTGTTACTCTTGACCCTGGTTTTCACCCACCCACCCCCCAGGTATATCATAATTCATATTCTCCAATGGGACACATCCATAGCCAAGACTCATCAATCATGTTCTCCAATTAGAATTTTGCATGGCAGAAACTTCAGTCACCTAGTTACTATGTTTGAAAACTATTTATGGAATGCCGCACTACTCCCTCCTCTCTTTCTGTTGGCAACCCTAAAAAGACCATAGAAATATTTTATGAGTTGACAGTGACTTTGGGCCAGTCACTTCCTCTCGGCCCTAGGAAAGAGTCAATGACAAGCCACTTCTAAAAAACCCTTGCTTAGAAAACCGCAGAGACTTCCAAGCAATTGACAGGAGTCAAACTGCACAGGATATTGGAAAATGCCTATAATCTCCATGGAAAATTAAGCTATATAGTTATTAAAATGAACAAATAAATATATATTATGCATAATAAATGTTGATTATTGGGGAAATAACGTTGGTTTTGATTGATCATATCTTGACTTGTCATACCTATATCGCAGGGGTCTCCAACCTTGGCCCCTGGAAGCCTGGTGGACTTCAACTCCCAGAATTCCACAGCTGGCTGTGGAACTCTGAGAGTTGAAGTCCGCCAGGCTTCCAGGAGCCAAGGTTGGAGACCCCTGCTATATCGAGATAATTTGTTCCCTATTAAAAAAGATGACACTGCATTTCAAAGAAGTAGGTTTTTGTATTGTTTCTCTCTGGACTGGAATTGCAAATGTTGCTGTAGAGATTTAAAAACAGCCAGCATTTTGAAATAGGGCAGACACTATTGAAAGCATGTATTATAGATTACACTAGTAATTTTGTTATAAATTACTTCCTGCTAAGTGAATCTTGAACTGTGTCAGCTGACTGTCTTCTCCCTTTTCCTTGTTGGAACAGGACTTCGGGATCATTATTCCCTAGTCTGAATGGACAAGCAGTGTTTGATCAATTTGCCTTGATACGTCTTTTGCAAATATATTTTCTGTGCAATTAATGTGTCTGCCTTAATGCCCAAGATATATACTCCCAAGATAGATTCATTATGATTGCATTCCCATTTATAATATTTGCATTGGTGTGATGTAAACCACTGCCCATGTTACAGATGAAAGATGTTGAATTGCCCAAGGGAATTTTGGAAGAGGCAAGTTTGAGTCTGGGGTTTTCTTTAGCATTAGCTAAAGTGCTTAGTAAACTATTTTTATTTCTGTTGTTGTTACATTATTAATTCTACAAAGATAAAGCAACCTGTTAAACAGGAATCTGTAAAGCAAAAAACTGTCAACATATATTATCAAAGAAATATTTCAACTAATTTTCAAAATGACTTCACAAATCAAAACAGTGCTACTTTTAAAATTTTGGGGAAAAAAACCCAACTGGTTTGTATCTGCTTGCTACTTTAAAGGAAAATCACTAGGGAATCCTAAAATTTAAGTTAGACTATGCAGTCAAAAAAGCATCCTTGTCCAAAGTAGATCAAGGACTACCTGTATTCCATATACATATACATTCAATATATATAATATACAATTATCTTGAAAAAAATCATGCTATTATTAGGTATGATCGAAAGAGGTTTTTTATTATTGGAGTCATCCAAAATACATTTATATGAAGATAACTTATTATGATTTTTTTGGGTTCAGTGACCTTTGAGATCACTTTAATAATGATGTCAAATTACCAGGATTTTATGGTCATTTAATTATATTTGTGTTCTGAAAATTTGAAAGGATCATATAAAAAGCTCATGATCTAAAGATATTGCTGTATAAATCTATGCAATATTTTTTGTACAATAGTTCCACGGTGTTTGTAATTTGCATTCAGATAACCTGAGCCTTCCAGTGCTGCAAAACTGGAATATTGTTCAATAAGCAGGATGAACATAAGCCCCATCCTCTGCTGTCAGCCTTACCAGATAGACCACACAGAAATAAGGTCAGATAAGTTACTTTAGTGTAAAATTATAATCGTAACACATTGGGACTCTGAAAGTAGATTCTCCTGCCCTCTCCTTTGCAGCCTAAGAAGCTAGGGAGGGTCCCTTCTGAGCCTCTTGTTCAGAGGTGGTATGCAGCAGGTTCTGACCAGTTCTGGAGAATTGATAGCAGAAATTTTGAGTAGTTCGGAGAACCCACAAATACCACCTCTGACTGGCCCTGCCCCATCTATTCTCTGCCTCCTGAGTCCCAGCTGATTGGCTGGATCTTCTTTTGTTTCCCTGCACAGGAAAAAGGAGCTGGAAAGCAGGCTAGTGGATTAGGGAGGGAATGGGGATTTTGCAGTAACCTTCTGCCAGGAGTGTGGAGGGAATGGGGGTTTTGCAGTATCTTTCCCCTGCCACGCCCACCAAGCCAAGCCACAACCACTGAACTGGTAGTAAAAAAAATTTGAATCCCACCACTGCTCTTGTTCCACCCTCTGTCCAGCTGTAGTTGATAATACGCTGTTTCTTATATGACCGTTCCCTAGATAGCATTGATTCACCAACTCCCAAAGGTTTTCCTCACATACCATTATATTTACTATATATTTGGGGAAGGGGGAGAGTTATTACACAAGACTATTATTCAAGTATTCCTACAATGGGATTAAATTAGTAGTATTTAATCTTCTTTACTTTATGGTGTAAAGATTATAGTCCACTGTGAATAGTCTTGAATATCTACATTAATCTAGGTTCAGTTGGCTTTTCTTCCTCTCTTTTTGCAGTAGAATTTCCTTGAGTAATTTGATTCCTCCTTGTGGTTTAGAACTAAACAATTGACAAAGACAACAGTGCAGCTTGAATTGGGGCTGCCAGGATACTTCAGGAAAGGAACCCTTTACTTATTTATTTGAATGGGTAACTTTTCATTTAAGTAGCCTTTACTGGGAGCTGTACAGGTTTTAAGGTGAACCAGAATATTTGCAGTTGTACATTTTTTAGACATCAAATCTTTTGTGCTATCTTGCTTTTTTTCAAAACCAACAGTTTTGTGAGCCATGTACATTTGAAATCAGAACCTTTTAGTTAATATTGAATGGTGCTGATCACTGAATACAGGAAGAATCCCTTCTGTCTGGTTGGATTGCTAATTTTATTTTCCAGAGCAGATTGCAGTAGTAGTCTTGGTTACATACTTCTTTATCCAGCTTGAATATCTGAATGTGATTACTTTTACAGGATTTGGTCCAATGGTCACGATGATATATTCAGCATGACAAAATTCTTTCTGCGTAGCCCAAACAATTAGGCTGTGCTCTCTTGCATCTAAAGGGAGGAATAATGAGATTTAAACAAACTGTTAAATATTCCACACCATTAATATCATGCCTGAATGTCTTCAGTGTTCTGCTTTGAAAGTAATGTGAATCTGCAATTGAATAGGCCAAGTGAATGAAATGGCAATAAGTCTCAAACGTTTCTGGAGATGATGCTAATGGCATAGCAAAAAAATATCCATTCAAAAGATGTTATTTTTAGGTGGCCAAAATTACTTTCTGTCTATGTATATCTGGCTATATCTTTTGATGGCATATAATCAATCCATCAAGAGAACATAAGCAACAATTTGCTGTGCTTTATTTGTTACCAGCCTTTTCTTAGATTGCAGGGGCCCAAGGATTCCTTTAATACCTTTTAATGTGAAGAAATCAATCAACAAAGCACTGGCATTCCCTTGTCATTAACTCCTATGTAGCAAGGGAAGTGAACAGGTAGTTCTTGACTTAGTTCTCGATTTACGACCAGTTGAGCCCAACATTTCTATTAAGTGAGATGTCTAGGGAGATTCTCGGTCATCCAGGTCATGGCTGTCTCAAAGGTGCTTTTTTTCAAGAGACAGCTGGATTTTCTGGTTTTTGTATGAAGACATTTCACTTCTCATCCAAGAAGCTTCTTCAGCTCTTCAGGCAATAATGAGATTTTGTTTACCTTTGATGGATTAGGACTTTTTTTCTTTTCCAACTTGGACCAATCTGTCTTGAGGTTAATTTTTTGCAAATATTTCATGAAAACATTTTATATAGTCATAGGCTCCAAAGTCTGTAAATTTATGTTCTCTCTGATGTATATCAAGTTTACAAATAAGGATTCAAACATCTGTGGAACTTTATTATTTTTTAAAATAATTATACTTCTGATACCTCATTCTGCTTGATATCTGTTTTGATATTAAAGACCTGAAGCTCAGTTTAGGGATTAAAGACAGTTCTATTTCAGAAAGCCTGGGTATTTGTAGGATGGCATATCCTGAAGTTCACCCATCTTTTTTACAGAAATGATGTATACACATGATGCATCTAACAATTTAAATATTTTAGCATTGTAATCAGATATCTGTGGGAGTCTTGCTGCTCTCTTGGTTATCTGTTTGGAAATATTTCATTACCAAGTTTGATAACATCATCAAATTGCCTAGTTGGATAGTGAAACATTTGCAAGCAAACAGCCAGACTCAGGGAGCACACACACACACACACACACACACATACCAGTTCAATTCTTAGCTACAAATACTTTTTTTGGCATTAGGTATCCAACATCAGTAACATTCTGTACTCAGACTGCAAGTTGTATTGAGATGCAGGTTAAATTCTTTAGGTCCTATCATGTCAGTATGGTAAAATAGCATGTTCCCATTTTTGTCTCATTTGCTAGGGAACAACAGTCCATTTTTCTTCAAAAAGGAGCAGCATATTTTGCCAAGCAATAATTAAATATAATTTTATTATGCAGCTGACTTTTCAGAGAAAGTTATGGAGCATTCCATCATCTTAGCTCTCTCTCCCTGTGCCTCTATGCCAGTTTGCAAGTGTGTCTTTATTGTTGTCTCTATTCTGATCATGTGCCATCAGCATCTTCTTATACACATGCCTTTTGTGGGTACCCACTTGCTTAGTTGGGTAACACCAGGAGGAGTATACAGTCTTGCCACAAACTGCCAGATTGCTTCATTCATCCCTTCCAGAAACATACCACCACCCACTATCACTCTGAAATAACATAATAAAATATATATGTATGCATATGTGTATTAAGCTCCATAATCTACTGTCCAGAAAGTGCTTTATGCAAACTCACAACCCAAATGTATTGAACTCATAGTTAGTCCCTCAAACATAGGCCTCCTTATTTGTCTGGAAGCAATCCTTATTCATCAGAGAGAAAGGCAAATCAAACAATGGTAATTTGGAAGTTTGATTGACAATTTGGAGTGCTTTTAATGTGAGTTAATTATATGGTGCTTAGCCAGATTTTAAATTTTGCTGTAGGTCAAGCAGTTACATGAACATTAGCCGTTGGTCCCATCTGTTCCATTGAGTTGTGAATAATAAGGTATTCAATACTGAGAAAGACCAACCTAATTATGATCTATAACATGGCCTTTCTCACTATTAATCAATCAGAATAGATTATTCCCGTACTCTTATCTTCCCTATCATTGATCTTGTGGAATTAACACAGCCATCATATTACAAGAGGTGTTCTTTTATCCCTCACCCTGAGGTTGTGAAATTACAAGGTATTTATAAACAGTTGTGATCTGACCTGTACAAAGCCACCTTCAAGTTTTATGACACCTGGCCCGGAGGTGTAGTTGTCAGGTGCAAAGACCATTAATAAATGCCTCTCCAGAACTTCCGGTTTGCGTGGCTTCGGAGCAGCAGGAATTCGCGACAGCTCGCGATTCCTGCTGGCTAGCTGCCGAGGTACCCCCGATCCAGATGGGTCAGGGGGTTATGGCTGCCCTGTAGGGACAGCTGAAGATAGAGGGGAGCCGGTTAGGGAGGTGGGGGCATCGCAGACCCCCCCCCTTCTCCGGGAAAACCCCTTTTTCCCAAGGCGGTGGAGCGGCGGTCAGCAATGGCCGCCACGAAGAAGCCAGCAACCGGGTAAGAACTGTGCTGGAGGAAGTGTGAAAAGTGAAAGTTCTGTCTGAGCCGGGTCAAGTAACAACTTTTAAATTGCCTGGAATTGAGCTGCTTGTTGCTGGAGGATACATTGTATCCCTAAGAAGATCGAAAGCGGCGGAGAAGCTGTTAAAGGGAACTTTTTTTTTATTTTTTTTTTACTCTCTCATCCCACGGAAAAAGCAGAAATATTTGGATGTATTAGACACTGAAAGTGGATTGCTTTGAAAGCTAAGCTAAGAGACAAAGGGATTTTTGGACATTGAAAAATTTAAGAAATTGGAAAATCTCTGCTGGAGGTATGGATTTTTGATTATTTAAAATTGTTATTGCAAGTGGGAAGGGAGAAAGAAAAATTGGAGCAGAAACTGAAAAAGGAGGAGACTGTCTAGAACGTCTTGGTGGATCCCAAAAGAAGATATATGGTAATTGGACCTCTTTGATCAAAAATTAATTTGGAAAGAGAAAGAGAAGAAGGAAGAAAAGTATTAACTTTTGGAACTTTTTTCTTTTTTTCCTTTTTTTAATTGCTTTTGATTGTCTTGGATTAAAAATACTTGTGGTTGTTTTGGAAAAAGTTTCCCTTTTCATAATGGCATTCTCTGTGGATGAACTAGAGATTGAATATCAAAAATATAAAAAAGAAGATACTTTGGGCGCTTTGTTCCAATTCTTAGAAATGGCGTTATGTTCCTTAGAAAAGTTGACGCAGCAGAAGGACTGGGACAAGGAAGAAGAGGAAAAAGAAGCCATCTTTGATGAACAATGGGTTCCTTCCGGAGAGGAGGAGAAAAAGGATAAGAAAAAGGGGTTTTTAAGAATTATAAAAACAACCAAAAGAGAGAAAAATGAGCGAAGAGATGGAGGCAAGGTTAGAAAACAAAAGAAAAGGAGCAAGAAAAGCGAAGGGAAAAAGCAAAGGGGTAGAAAGGGCAAGGAGAAGAATAAGCAAGAGAGAAAAGGGGGGAGGAGAAGCCTTAATGGGGGGAAGCAAGATTTAAAGAAAAAAAGTTTATTTAGAGACAATGGGTGAATTTAATTTAGACTAAAAGAGGGATTCTGGAGGGTATTTAAGAGTGTGTTTTTATATGTATGTATATTTAGAATAAAAAATTTATTATGTAATTTTAAGAATTTTTTAAACAGAATCCCAAGAAAGATTTATATGTAGTATTTTTAAGTTAGGTAATGTGTTATAGATGCAACTCCAATAGGTTTACAGGAGAAGTATAGTAAAAGAAAAAAGATGAATGGATGTTTGGAAATAGAACAGACAAAGAATGTTGTTGAAAATGGTAATAATGGAAGAATATATATGCTTTTTTTTTTTTTTGATTTTGTATATTGATAAAAGGCAATAAAATTTTAATTGATAAATAATTTGGATGGAAAAGAGAAGTAGGGATAAGATATGAAGTTAATATTATATGAAATATTGATATTATAATCTGGAAATGTTATGTTTTATTGGTCTATCATTATTATTTTTTTTTAGAAAAGAATTTATAAGCTGGTATGCCTTGATTTTGTGTGTATTGATTTTAGAAAACTGATAAAAATGGTTTTTATATATATATATAAAAAAGAAAATGATAATAAGATATAGAAGGAGACTTAGGTTGAATATGATGTTTGAATTTGTGTCTGTGTAAAGAGTTTTTAACCCGGGAACAGACAACCTTCAGAAAAGATCTTGTAGTTTTGTCTATGTTTTGTGTTTGTATGTTTGTGTATTATGCTTATGATAAAACTAACAAAATTTGTTTTTTATTAAAAAAAAAGGAAAAAAGAATCAATAAAACCTTGGAGGAATGTTAGATGAGAATAATTTAAACAAGTCAGAAAGAAAAGAATATGATGATTATAAAATGGATAAATATGGAAGAGAAATGAAATTGAATTGGAGTAAAGAGAAATAATGAGAAACTTGATGAAAGATATTTGTGTGTCCATATGGGGATGGGATAAATTGGAATTATGTTGTATAAAAATATTGTTTTGTTTGACTTGTAAGGATTTACAATATTAAGAGGTTTTATGTGTTTATGTATTTAATGGTTAATGATGTGTTGTTTTATCTTTAAAATTAATAAAAATTTGTTTCAAAAAAAAAAAATAAATGCCTCTCCAGAAATGATTGTCAGAATATGTAGAGCAGGACTTGTGAAACTCCTGGCCTGCGGGCCAGATGCATCATGCACTGGCCACGCCGGGTTTAGCAAAGAGGAAAAAAGTTCTGATACGTCACATGATGCCGCCATGATGGCATGAGTTTGACACCCCTGATGTAGAGGCTTCCCACTTCCATGGAACAACATGTTGCTTGATTCTGGGGAAATGTAAGGTGATATGAATGCAGATGTCCTACTTGTAAGCTTCCTGGAAGAACTTCCTAAGACTTTCAGCTGATCGTCTTTATTCTCTTGGCTTCTTTTATAGTACAGTGCTGTGGACAACAACCCTCTTTCCCTGTATGTCATGCATCCATTTTGGAACACTGTAGTTAAGGTGAGTAAAACTCTTATCCACCCTGTTTGAGTGTGCTTTCTGTGCTACATTTGGGCTACGTTTAACTCTCTGCAAATAAAAAAAATTATGACCCATTTGACATTGATATGACCCCCTCCTTTTCTCTGTGACTAACCCAGGACTAACCCTTCTTCAGAAAATGGGCGTTGGTTCTTACCTGATACGCCTCTTCTCGTGGAACTGCGTAGAGCATCCAGAGAGTGGGAGGTGCTTCAGTCTTCACTTCTCACAGGCTGAGCTGAAATTGAGGAACACCCTCCTCCTCCATGTGACTCCTCCATGCGTTCCCCCCAGTTTTATCAAAGACGACAGGACAAAACCAACCCTCTACTCTTAAGTATTAAACAACATGAACTACAACATTAGAAATCATTGGCCAAAACAGGTTTTCCCCCTTTACAGACGGACCAACAGGGTGGGGCTGGATGCTCTACGCAGTTCCAAGAGAAGAGGCGTATCAGGTAAGAACCAACGCCCATTCTCCGTAGAACTGCTGCGAGCATCCAGAGAGTGGGACATACCAAAGCAAGTGTGTCCTACGGGTGAGAGTCCGTCTGGATTGGAACTTCCCCAGGATCTCTCACCACTTGCTGCAAAACTCGCCTGCAAAAAGATGCTTCAGCTGGGCATAAACATCAATCTTATAATGTCTTATAAAGAGAGATGGGGAAGTCCAGGTGGCTGCCCGGCAAATATCAAGAATAGACGCCTGAGTAGCCCAGGCTGCCGAGGTAGCTGCACTTCTAGTGGAGTGAGCGGTAACCCCACTGGGAACTGGAATAGCTTGAATTAAATAGGCCTTGGATATGTTAGCCCTAATCCACCTGCCTACCGTGGACGGAGAAACCTTACAGCCTAGTGTCTTTGGCTGAAATGACAAAAATAGAGACTCTGCCTTCCTGATGGACTGCGTACGAGAAATGTAAATACGCAAAACCCTTCGAACATCAAGGGTGTGCCACTGCCTCTCTTGCTCGCGCAGAGGCTTCGGACAAAAATTAGGCAGGACCAACTCCTGCGCCCTGTGGAACGGTGAATTGATCTTTGGCATAAATGCTGGGTCTGGTCTCAGAACCACCCGATCTGAATGAAAGATGCACAGATCTTTTCTCACGGATAGAGCTGCAATTTCAGATATCCCTCTAGCCGAAGTAATAGCCACCAGAAAAACTGTCTTAAATGTAAGAAATTGAAGTGACGCCTCTCTGAAAGGCTCAAAAGGAGATCTAGTCAAGGCCAGAAGAACTTTATTAAGGTCCCATGTCGGGTACCTGTGCACTACTGACGGGCGCAAATTAGAAGCCCCTTTAAGAAAAGCCTTGATTCGAGGATGGTGGGAAAGGGGACCGAAAGGACCGCTAGCAACCACCGTTGAGAGCGCCGCTACCTGCCTCCTTAAGGTGTTAGGTGATAAACCTCCATCTAGGCCATCTTGTAAAAAGGCCAGGATCTGTGCAACTGAAGGAGAACGTGGGTCGATGAATGATTTGTGGCACCAGTTACAGAAACTTTTCCAGGTTGCATCATAAATGCGAGTGGTAGAAGGTCTTCTAGCCGCCAAAATGGTGTTAATGACCTGTGCTGATAAGCCTTCCTCAATCATCCTTTCCCGCTCAACCTCCAAACGGCCAACTGTAGCCACTGTGGCTCTGGATGGAGCAGTGGGCCTTGCGACAGCGAAATCTGATCCAACGGAATCCTCCATGGCGGAGATACTGACAGATTGTGGAGGTCCACAAACCACGGCCTCCTGGGCCAATAAGGTGCCACCATGAGGATCTCTGCTTTCTCGGCTATCAATTTTCGAATCACCCTGGGGATTAATGGAAGCGGAGGGAAGGCGTACAGTAGCCCGGGAGGCCACGGGCAACGCAAGGCATCATGATTCTCTGCTCCGCTGGAGGGATAACGGGAGAAGAACCTCGGTGTTTGCGCGTTGAGTGGAGATGCAAAAAGGTCTACTAGGGGCTGACTGAACCTGGCTGCTGCTTCTCTGAACAGATGTGGGTGCAGGCGCCACTCTGCTTGATCCAGTGTTGCCCTGCTGAGCCAGTCCGCTTGGACGTTGGAGGCCCCGGAGATGTGCTCCGCTCTGATGGATAAAAGGTGCGCTTCTGCCCATCGACACAGTCGCTCGGCCTATCTCATGAGAAGGATGGAATGGGTGCCCCCTTGCCGATTGATGTGGGCCTTGGTTGTAGTATTGTCCGTTAGGACCAGGACATGGCACCCCCTTACCCGATGAAGGAATGCTCGCAGAGCCAGGTATGCTGCACGAAGCTCCAACCAGTTGATGCTCCGACTTTGCTCCGCATGAGTCCAAACTCCCTGTGCTGAGAGAGATTGTAGGTGGGCTCCCCATCCGGAAAGACTTGCATCTGTCGTGAGAACAACTCTTTTGAGGTTCCTGGAATAACTGACCTCTGTTGACAGATGGTCGCGTCCACCACAGGAGGGAGGCGAGAACTTTCGGCGGGACCTTCACGATAAACCTTGACGTGCTCCTTCCTGAACGCTGATACGGCAGGAGGAACCATTGCAAAGATCTGGAATGCAAGCGAGCCCATGGAATAATGGAAATACAGGAAACTAGCTTCCCTAGCAGTTTGGATAAATTGAGCAACGATGCTTTCCCGGTCCGCCGGATATCCCTGATAGTGGTGCGGATACTAATAAGTCTCTCCTGAGAGAGAAAGACCCTTCCTTCAACAGAGTCAATCACAGCCCCTAGATGGGATATACTAGTGGAGGGGGTAAGCTGACTCTTCTCCCAGTTCACTAAGAACCCGTGGGACTGAAGTACCAAGAGGGTAGCGCTAGTATCGCTCTCGGCTTGATGTCGGGAAGGGGATACAACCAGGATATCATCAAGGTAACAGTGGATCCGGATGGGAATTTGTCTAAGGTGAGCTGCAATAGCCGCCAACACCTTAGTGAAAGATCTCGGAGCTGAGGCTAGACCAAAGAGGAGGGCTACATACTGGAAATGCTGATTATTATAACAAAATCTGAGATATTTAGAATACGAGGAATGAATGGGAATATGGAGCTAAGCCTCGGAAAGGTCAATTGACGTAAGCCAGTCCCCTTCTCTGATGCCCTGTAAAATCGACTGCAGAGTCTGCATTTTGAATTTATGGCGTACAATAAAACGATTTAACCTCTTAAGATCTAAAATGGATCTCCATCCCCCGGAATGTTTAGGCACCAAGAATAAAAGTGAATAGAAATCCCGTCCCTGTTGGGATGGGGGTACAGGTTGAATAGCCCTAATATCAGAGAGATGTTTGATGGCAGAAGTCATAAGAGCCCGTTTAGTAGGATTCCTAGAAATGGGTGAAACCCTGAAATGTTCGGGGGGAGGAGTGAGAAACTGCAGGGTCAAGCCAAAGCGCACTGAATTTGTAACCCAAATATAAGAGTGGATTCCTCCCACTTGTCGGCAAAATGCCTGAGGCGGCCGCCTATGATAAGAAAAACTGCAACGCTACCTGGGCTGACGGGCCGCTCTACTCCCGGAACCCCTGAAGGGCCTTCTGTAGCTGCCCCCTCTCTTGCTTCTGTCTCCCGAGTCGCCCCGGTCCTGGTAGGACGGCCGGAATGAGGGGGAGCCCTGAAATCTAGGAGAGAATGATGACTGGAAGGAGGGACGAAAGGACTGGGAACTCTTGGCTTCCTGCCTACGAAAAAGTGAAGGAAGAAACTTTTTCTTATTTCGGGTTTCCAGGAGCAATGGCTCCAGAGCGGGCCCGAATAATTTCCCTTTTACTATGGGGGCTGAAGCCAACTTAGACTTATTTTTAATATCAGCCTGCCAGTGACGAAGCCAAAGCAATCTGGCAGAAACATGGGAAGAAATAGCTCGGGATGAGAACTTAACCGAATGAAAGGTAGCGTCGGCTGCAAATTCCGCCGCTGCCGTGATCTTTGCAATATCTTGATGGGCTCTGGTATCAGCTGGGGAAATGTGTTGCTTCAGCTGTCTGAGCCACCTGATGGAGGATCGGGTGAAAAAGGAAGCAGCCGTGGCCGAACGGATAGCCCAGGCATCAGCGGTGTGAGCCCGCCGGAGCGCCATCTCCGCTTGCTTATCCTCCGGCTTCAGTGCCTCCAGTGCATCGGTAGGATTGGAAGAGGAAGCAAGTCTTACAATCGGATCATCTACTTCCGGGGTGTCTAACATAGCTGAGAAATCCGGTTCCAGGGTAAACAACCTCTTGTCCTGACTAGAAGGGGCCGGAGAAGGACCCACCGAGGCCAACTGCTTTGCCACCAGATCTGAGAAGATTGGGGGGGCCGGAATAATGTCTGCTGCCACTGTCGGCTGTCTGAACATAAGGTCATCAGGACCTTCTGGACTCGATGGAGGGGGTTCAGAAGGAGGCTGAGAGGTCAGACCTGAAATGTTCTTTGCCTTAAATAGCAAGGACTTAAATAAATGGGGTTTAAAAAGACCCACAACAGCAGGTTGTTCAGGAGAAAGACCCTCATCTTCCGACATTTCTCCCTCCATTAGATCCCCCTCCAGAAAGGGTTCCGAATACTGTAAGGAACCTCTATCAGAACCTTCGTACTCTCCGAACGGTTCAAGGCCCACTCCCTCTTCTTCTTGGGTATCCTCCCCCTCTGGGAATGGAACATCCATGCGAGGAAGTACCTTACCATGCTGTGACGCTGGTGCAGAAGGAGATCTCCTGGATAAAGACTCAGCCTCGGGAGTCCTCCCTCGGGAATCCGGTCTAGTGAGCTGCTGCATTCCTTCAGCTATACCTTGACGGATGGCAGACTGCATCCATTCCCTGATGTTCTCAGGTACAATGATTGGAGCAGGATCCTCAGAGCGTAGGCCTGCAGTGGTCGGCGTAAATGTCACCTCTGGTACACAGGAGGGCTGGCGGCCTCGGGTGGAAGTACCGCCCCTAGAGGAAGAGGGTTGGCTCGGCGGGGGGGGGGAATAGAAGGAAAGGCAGGTGTTATAGAGTGAGACTCTTTAGCCCGCTTGCTAAATTCCCTTTCTAGGGCCTTATGACGTCGTAAGGCATCTCTTTGAGAAGCACTGGAAGAATCCTTGTCCCTTCTGCGAAGGTAGTGCGTCTTAGACTTGGCCTTCAGAAAAGAGCCAGTAGGATTAGCCTCTGCCATGGTATTGAAAGAAAATGGCGGTTTGCACACCTAGGAGTTCGGCCTACAAACGTAAACCGGTTTTCCTAAAATTGGGTCACATCCCCCTTTTTGAAAGAAATTTTATTCTAGAACTAGCTATTATCTATTCAAAAAAATCTCCTTTCTCTTTTTTTTTTTGAACTTTATGCAATAAAAAAACAGAAAAAATTCTAGCAGCTAAATTAAAAACCTGAATATATACACTGGCAATTAAATACAAAAAAAGGGGTCAGGTTCAAGTAAGGAAAACCAAATAGACCCAAAAAGGTACAGCAAAAAAAATAAATAACTTAATTCCAAATAGACCAAATGAACGCTGAGGCCAAGCAATTGTAAAAGGCAAGACAAGAAAAAAGGGGCCTCTATAGGCAGCCCCCCAACAACATGGAGAGTACGTGCCTGCGCTTCTGAACTAGCTGCGGGCCAAGGAAGAAAGCCAACAATATTAACTCTAAGAGAGACAACAGGGCATGGGGCCACAGTGCTCTCTCAGTAAAAACAAAGGCTCCACATGGCCTGACGGTCCCGCTAAAGGGCCTACAAAAAACCTTGCAGCTCACTCTCAATCCAAAAAGAAGAAGGCCTTACTTGTTCAGAAAACAAAATGGTGCCGGCCACGAGGCACGCCCAAAATGGCCGCCCGACTCAGCGCACAGCTCAGAAGTGCACCAGCCCACCGCAACTTCAAACGAGCGAAGGAAAGAGCTGGGAGAGGAAGCGCTGCCTCCTCTGAGGCGTTCTAGGGGGGAAGACGCAATTGCGCTTTTAAAAATACAGTGCAGGGCCAAGCGGCTGAGCCCAGCACGCTTGGAATGGCAGAGGATAGATTAGAAGTTGGGGGGGGGGGAAAGGCTCCAAACCCCTTACTTCCCTCCTGGGAGCGAAATCGCTCCACCAACTAAATTTGGGATCACACTAGCCTTGCAGGGAGAGGAAAAAATGAAATCAAACCTGATCCAACCTCAACGATCCAACCTCAACAATCACCTGAAACGGCCAAGGAACTAGAAAAAGCTGCCTGCTTCTTGAAGGCTGAGCTAAAACTGGGGGGAACGCATGGAGGAGTCACGTGGAGGAGGAGGGCGTTCCTCAATTTCAGCTCAGCCTGTGAGAAGTGAAGACTGAAGCATCTCCCACTCTCTGGATGCTCGCAGCAGTTCTGCATCCATTTTGGAACACTGTAGTTAAGGTGAGTAAAACTCTTATCCACCCTGTTTGAGTGTGCTTTCTGTGCTACATTTGGGCTACGTTTAACTCTCTGCAAGTAAAAAAAAATTATGACCCATTTGACATTGATATGATCCCCTCCTTTTCTCTGTGACTAACCCAGGACTAACCCTTCTTCAGAAAACTTGATCATTTGTACATGCACATCACCTTGTGGACTGGGTTTTATTTTCTGCTGCTATAGAACAATAAGGAAAAAAGGCTTATGTCAAATGAATATTTTCTTCTTGATGAAAATTACTGTGTCCATTAATATGAACTTTTTGTATATGTTTTTACTTGCTTTCTCCTAGATTTTTCCTAAGTGGCTGGCCCCAAATTTGATAACGTTTTGTGGTTTCTTGCTACTTGTCTTCAACTTCTTTCTCATGGCATACTTTGACCCTGATTTTTATGCTTCTGGTAAGACTTTGATGTTTCATTCAATTTTTAAATTGTGTGTGCCTTTATAATCACAAGAATGATGAAAAATATATTCTGATACTGATATCTGTTTTGATTTTGGCCTTGCTTAATATGCAGACTCACTCAGTAATACTTAGCTATGGCCAGGCCACACAGATTTACTCAACAAACCATAGGTAAAATAATCTGGTTTAATTTTATGTATGAACTGAGCCCTTGTGTTGCTAGAAAATTGCCCATTTAGTCTTCCTATGGTGCTTTTAGGCTTTCCAATGTCTTGATTTATTTTTTACAGACTTTTAAAAATATATATACTGTCCTTCAAAACAAGTATATATCTAGCTGCTTGCAAAACACAAAAATCACAATAGTGTGTAGAAATTTTAAATGAAAACTAAAATATGATAAGTCACAATTAAAATCCATCATAAATATAAAACAGTAAGAGCAAGATCACATGATTGCACTTTGGGCATTTGGCAGTTGGGCTCCATATTCAGCCATTTGCATTATCCTGCAGATGATATTTTACCAAATTCCAGGATATTGCCAGTTTTTGGCAAAACTGCACTCACTGCATATCATTGGTTCACTTAACAACCGTGGATGGTCACTAACCATTATTGCCCTGGAAGAATATCCTTTTCGAAAAGGGTAACAGATAACAGATAATCAGAGTTGAAAGGGACCTTTTGGGTCATCTAGTCCAACCCCCTGCCCAAGTGGGAGACCCTAACCATTTCTGACAAATGGCAGTCCAATCTCTTCTTAAAAGCCTCAACTGATAGCGCTCCCACAACTTCTGAGGGTAAGGTGTTCCATTGGTTGATTGTTCTCACTGTCAGAAAGTTTCTCCTTATTTCCAGGTTGAATCTCTCCTTCTTCAGTTTCCATCCATTATTCCTTGTCTGGCATACAGGCGCTTTAGAAAATAGTTTGACCCCTTCCTCTCTGTGGCAGCCCCTCAAATATTGGAAGATTGCTCTTATGTCTCCCCTGGTCCTTCTCTTTACTAGACTAGCCAAGCCCAGTTCCTGTAACTGTTCTTCATAGGTTTTAGTTTCCAGTCCCCTAATCATCCTGGTTACTCTTCTCTGTACTTTTTCTAGAGTCTCGAACATCTTTTTTATAATGTGGTGACCAAAACTGATGCAGTACTCTAAGTGTGGTCTTACTAAGGCTTTGTAGAGTGGTATTAGTACCTCTCTTGATTGTATCCCTCTGTTAATACAATTTAGGGTTGCATTAGCTTTTTTTATCTTAAACTATGATTGAAAATTACAGGAAGAAATATTCCTTCACATATTATGATCCCAAACCATGAAGGACTTTACAGGTAGTCCTTGGTCCTCACTTAATGACTACAATTGGGATTGGTTGTTGAACGAAGCAGTTGTTAAACAAGATGTCATGTCACTGCCCTAAGACTGCTTTGCTCAGTAATCACAATCCTGGCCCTCCTAGTTGTGATTGTTAAGTGGACAGAGTCCCAAGTAAAGAATGCAGGGTGCCTGTTTAGGAACCTGGGAGCCTCCATTCAGAAGCTGAAAATCCTCCCTGCCAAAATTCAAGCAGGATTTACAACCCCTGAATGAGGAGGCACTTGTATGCTGCTGCACGGGCCTGCCAGGACCTTCCCACCCACCTAAGGCATCCAACACTCCTTATCTTCTCTATCTGTCTGCTCAAGAACTGAAAATCCTGCTTGCATTTTGGCACCTTCTCATCTCTAGGAACTGGCTGAGAGGACTGCTTGCCAAAGGATGTCAGCTCTCTTCCATTCACAGAAGGGAACTCTTTCCCCAGGGTGAGGAAGCAGAGCTTAAATCATCAGGATATGAGTTTCATTTCTCTACGCTGCTGAAGGATTTAAGCTCCCCTCCACATGGGAAAGGGAACGCTTTTGACAGGATGCAGGAACAGCTCAGATCTTCAGAATCTGAGCTCCATTGCTTTACTCCACTAAAGGAGTTCAGCTCCCCTTGGCAGGCAGCTCTTTCAGTCAGCCTCCAGAGATTAGAGGGAGATCCAGCAGAGAAGGTTGCAAATGGTAATCACAGGGTGCTTGGTAACCAGTTGTATGTGCAGACCGGTTGCCAGTCTCCCAGATTGCAATCACATAACTGCAGGGGATAGCACAGTGTTTTATGACAGCTGGAAGTCCAAGACCATCATAACAGTAAATAGTTGTTAAACAGTTGATTGGTAAGCCACCTACCCGTTTAGTACCTGATAATGCAGGTGCTTTAACCTGGGTCCACAAATTAATGTATTTATATACCGTGCTGCTCACTGTTTGGGGCAACTCTGGGCAGCTAGGAATTGGTCAGGTTGCATAAATCTGGATAGCAACATCCATTTATTTATTGAATCTGGAGGCTAATAACAGTTATTATTATACAAAAACAAATTTACAGTACATTGAAACAGTTCAGTACATTAAAATAAAAAAGAGAAAATACATGGAGCACAATTTACTCATGGCTTGTCCATAAATCCCCCAAACTCCTTTGGAAGAAGTCTATTGTAACAACCTTCCAAAATATGAGGTTAATCTAATCTCATGGGAAGGCTGTTCCAAAATTTGGAGCTGTATGTAAGAGCTAGTTTTTCCTGCATTTGACCTCCATCATCTCACCAAAATGAGGGACTACCACAGCTTCTCTTGAGAGGAATGATTTGAACAGATTGAATCTGATTGGAGAAGGCAATTATGGCTGAGGATAGACTTGAATTTGGGTTTCCCTCATTCTAGATCAACCTTAACACTCTCTTTCATAACAACTTAAACTATATTAAAGAAATCTAAGTTTTTGTTTCATCAATCCACAGGCTTAGGGCAACTTACAATAGAACAACAATAAGAGAAGAATGTATTAAGAAGCAACAGTTGAAACCATATTAAGAAAACACCCTTTGTGATGCATGCCATAAAAACCAATAAACCCAAATTGAGATCCCAGTAGTGTTTTAATTTAATTATGGCAATAGACAGAACTCTTGACAGCAGAATTGTTTTACAGAACACTGGATTGCACGAGATTGTACCAATGTACTCTTCTCTCCCTCCTTTTTTTCTTTTGCTGACAATGATGTTAGAAATAATTTCAAATGTTGCACTGAATCAAAAGTCATAAGTGTGCTGGAAATAATCTATAATGAAAAATGGAAAGAGGAAGGAAATAATGAGAGGCAGAAAATTATGTTTGTTGTTGCAAAAGTGCACAAGTCTAATTTTCCTCCATTATCCTAGGAGGGAGTACAGCCAGGTTGGGTGTGACCAGCTCGATGTCACTCGTGTTGAGAACACCTGTGGTGGCCTAAGCGCTCTGCCAGTGAAAGCGGAACTTGGGAGGATTGCGTGCAGTTCTCCCAAGCTCCGTTTTCTCTGGCAGAGAGTTGCAGGAGGCCATCGCAGCCAAAAACGGAGCTTGGGCAGCTGCACACAGCTCTCCCGAGCACCATTTTCACTGGCAGAGGTGCCGCAGGCCGGTCCTTCAGTGTTTCCAGGTCTAAGCACCCCACATCCAGATGCAGTCCGTGGGCCTTGAGTTTGACAGTTCACAAAATACTCCTTTATATCAAATGTGGGATTCTTCATCACCAGCTATAGGGAAAAGAGCTGCCAATTAGAAATTTCCAAAGCAGTTTAGGGAAATTGAATGAAGTTCTAATTAGCTATCAGATAGGATACAGTAGCTGTCTTTTGCCTCTAGCAAGCTCTTAAATACCAGTTTCTAATTACCGTATTTTTTGGACTATAAGATGCACCTGACTACAAGACCTCAGCTAGGTTTAGAGGAAGAAAACAAGAAAAAAATATTCTGAACCAAATGGTGTAGTAATATATTTAATAAATTATAGCAGAATAATATTTCAGCCATGTAAAGTCAACAGTGGTATTATTTAATAAATTAATAAATTATAGCAGAATAATATTTCAACCATGTAAAATCAACAGTGGTATTAAGAACCATCATCACTGTAATTAACAAATGAGGAGAGACTTTTAAGAGTTCAAGCCAACTTCTAATTTTCTGGAAAGCCCAAGAACTCCTCATCGGTAGTGTCAGAATTTATGATGCTCATTTCCTCATAATCACTAGTATCACTTTCTTCACTGTCTTCATTTATGATACTATCTTCAGTTTCATCTGAGGCATTGCTAATGCCACACTTTTTGAATGACCATGCAACGATTTCGTCCTTCACTGAGTGCCATAATGTTTTAACCCATTCACAACCTTGAGTGATATGGGGGTCTTCATTCATCCAGTAGGTGTCAGATCATGATTACCAGCAGCCATCCAATTGTTCCACTCTTCTCGCATATAGACTTTAAATGGTTTGTTGATGGAAACGTAAAGAGGTTGCAACTGGATGGTAAGACAAACCCCCCCCCCCAGGAATTACAGCTAGCTGAGTCTTTAAATCTCTTTTTTGTAGTTTTGCTAATATGTGCTCTAAACCGGTTGAGCACCAATAAAGCAGTTTTTTTCAGAAGCTCTCCAGGATGTTTGGACCACACTTTTTCAACCTATACCCTCATTCCATTTCCGTCCGTCTATCCTTTCTCATGAACACACACAACAATTCCTCTTGGAATCACTTCTTTTGGAAAGGTTTTCCTTTTGAAAATTGACATCGGTGGCAATTTGGTACCATCTGCAGAGCAGGACAACACAATCATGTAACGTGTTTTCTCGTGTCCTGAGGTTTTCATGGCTATGCTTTTGGCACCTTTCAAATCAACAGTCTTATTAGATGGCACATCAAATATTAGTGGGACTTGTTAAGCCTGGGTTCCCCAACCAGGGTTAAGGAGACAAGCTAAACAGAATGTGCAGCGTTAGTCAGATAGGCATACAGATAAATGAGTGAGATAAGTTTGTATGTTTATTAACATACAGTAAAAATAACAGATACGCTTGTGCTATCAAAAATATAGTTTATTCCATTTAGAGTTTATAGCATAGTCAAAATAACAGTCCATTAGTCATGTATCATTTAGTCAGTCCATTCAAGGATATTCAGTTAGCAAAGTCCATGTAGAATATCCTATGTCAGTTCACTTACAAATCAGTCCTTTCTCTCTCCCGTTCGAGTAAGGAAAAACGCAGTCTTGAATCCATCCAGTAATTAGGGATCATCAAAGCCAGAGAGAGCAAGCTGCCATTGTCTTGCTTCTTTTATGGTGCTATTACAACCACTCCCTTAATTACATTCCTACAGTTAAAGTTTATTTAACTGTGCATTTATGCACCAGGCTTCCCCGCTGCACCCTTCTAATCGATCCTGGACACTGCGCTGCAATGGAGAGGCCGACACAGTTTGCAGTCCAAGCATCAGGCGGGAAGAATACATTTTCTCAAAGTTTGATTTGGCAGTGGCAGGGGACATAATTCATTAAGAGGCACAGCTAATCCCACTATTGAAGTATTTAATTTTCCAATTCAGTCTGTGCTTTGGAGCCTTACCCAGCAGGAAATTTGTATGTCCCATTCTAATACTAATAACTTTCTTTCAGATTAACTGATTTTGCTGCTATTGTCTTACCTGCATACTATTTTAACTTGTAATTGTAGTTTAAATTTCTTGTAAGCTGCCCAGAGTCACAAGTAGTGGGCAGTGTAGAAATGTGCTGAATGAATAAATAAATTACTATTTTACACTATAATTAGGGCAATAAGAGTGGCATTTTGCAATTGGGTGGTAGCTGCTGTGAATTCAATGGTAACTAAAGGTTTGCTGATACAAGCAGATAACTCTGTTAGAATAGATTTTCTGCATCATACTGTCTCTTTGCCATTGCTGCCATCTGGGATTTTTTTAAACTTCTCATTCTCATTTACAGCCCTAGTATTTCTTAGTAGTTTCTCACCCAAGTTCTTTTGAGGTCAGGCAAGATCAATCAGCTGTTAACCAGTTGCTGTGACTTATTACTGTCCCGAAACATTAGAAGAGTTCCAGGTTGGGTAAGCCTGCAATAGGATGATCCTGATCTTAATGGCTAAAATGTACTCTTGTTTGAAAACATTTTCCTAGAGAAAATAATGACTCAAAATTACTGTCTTTCCTGCAGCACCAGACCAAAAGCACGTTCCAAACAAAGTATGGATCCTAGTGGGTCTCCTCAACTTTGCGGCTTATACTCTAGGTAAGATCTATTAATTTCCTGCACCCTGTATTTATACAATCAGCAACATATGAATGAACATTAATATTATTGAGGCCAAATTCCTGAACAAAACCGCTGCCTCTTATTTCACAACTCTAGTGCAAAATACATATACAAGCAGGTTGTACCTTATGCCTCTTAGCACCAATGCTTGTGCCTGAAATAGGAGAGGATGTTTTTCCCACAGAGAGGAAGGACAGAGAAGCCGTTTGCTCTCTGTTGCACATTCATATTTCTGAAATAGATGTTGCTTCTCCATTTCAGTTTTATCAGGGGCAAGCAAATAAGTACTGGAAGATGCAAGCGCAAAGCCATAAGCAATTTGTTCTAAATTAATTTGTTTTTTTTTCTGAAAGCAACATATTCTGATCAGCTTTTACAAAGGGAAATAAGAGTATCCACTAGTAGTAAAATAAAGTGTCAGTAGTATGTGCATAAGGAAAAAAAATGTAGCAAGAATACTTAAAAATGAATGCAGTGATACAAGGGCTTAAGAGTCCTTCAAAACAGCAGTTATGGATCTGTAGCAATTTTAGGAAAATAGTAGGATTTACAGCAGAGAAGGGGGAGTGTTTTAGGGATTCAATTAACCACAATCTGAAACCAAATCTTTTTTTCCTGCCTCATAAAACCTCCTGACTTTCAGCTGTTTTTAACAACAATGGCCCCAATAAATGGGCCTTGGTTTATGAATGATCGGAACCTCATCAAACTTAGTTCTTAAATGTTTTTGCTTTGATATCTTTCCTTCATGTATTTTTCTTCTAATTTTAATCCCGGTCACTCAATAGAATTGAAAGCAATCCATTAACTTTCTCCTTCTGTGACGTCTCTCTCTTCAGATGGTGTGGATGGAAAACAAGCACGTCGCACCCAATCCAGCTCCCCACTTGGGGAACTCTTTGACCATGGCCTGGACAGCTGGGCTTGCATGTTCTTTGTGGTGACCGTGTACTCTACATTTGGCCGAGGATCCAATGGTGTCAGCGTTTTTGTCCTCTACCTGCTTCTCTGGGTGGTTTTGTTCTCATTCATCCTTTCCCATTGGGAGAAGTACAATACAGGGATTCTCTTCTTGCCTTGGGGCTACGATATCAGCCAGGTGGTAAGTCAACCAGCCTTTTGCCACACTCATTTCCAAAGGTTGCCTAAACAAAGGGCAGAGATCTGGGTTATTTTGATTCTCTGGGGTTTAGGTTTGTTTCCCTGATGTATTATTACCACTTTCATGTTAAAGCCCCATTTATTTTATGTGAGATTTCTGTAGAAGGCTTGAAATAAAGATGTACACATGGTATAACCCTGGGTATTTTCAAACCTTATAGTGCCCTGAGCCTCTGAAATGATGTATGAAATTATGTGACACCACAATCCCACCTCCCATCTAATGATTTCACTCAGATTAAAGTTGGGTGAGAAATAAATACACCACTATGTGCGTGATGAAAATTAATTAATTAATTAAATGTTGTTTGTGTGTGCACAGAATCAACAATAGAGCCCTACTGCTTTATAAAATAAAATTATATGGGAAAGAATCATAGTTAAACATTAGTTTAAATAGAAAGTAGAAGCTTGTCCAGTTTTACATAATTTCTGAAATATGGATTTTTATTTTTGAGACAGCCATTCTAACTTTTTGTTGTACATATATTTTGGAATGGTATTTTTTCTCCGAGAGGGCTATAGTTTAAGAACCCCAATTTAACCTGAAAGCAATGGAGAGCTTCAGATGTTCTTGTGTGTAATTTACTCAGTTCAGGGACGTACTAATGCAGTCAGATTTCCCGGTGACAGATTAGTATAGGTTATACCCCAAATCCCCTCTAAAAGATTAAGAAAAATTGAATCAAAAAATTTGTCTGAGCCACCATTCTTACGGTTTGCAAACAAAACTAACTGGTGGTTTCCACAAGTGGCAAAGTCTAAAGGAAAAATATCTTTTTGCCCAGAGTCTTTAATCAGTTGCCATTCATTGCAAAGATGTATAATGGCCATGGTATTTATACGCAGAGGCATTGCAATGACTTATCAGCCTTGTAGGATTTTATTCGTATCTAAAGAGTTTGAGGAACTATGGTTATGAAAGTGAGGCATAGGATATGGTACAACTACTATTTAGAGATGAAATTTGGCACCGTTGTCCTGATCTCTGTTTACTACTGCAGTCAGTAATCAGTTGGCCTTTGAGAATCTCACGTGAACTCAGTTGAATGTCAGTTCAAACATTCTATCCAAACACTGAGAAATGACACAAACAACAATTAAAGCAATTCTATTTGAGCACAATGAAATTGGTCTGTACAAGAAATCTCTGCATTAATTCATTTGGGCTACAAAGGCATGAACTGCACCCCCACCCCCCAAAAAAGCACTCCCAGATACTTTAAAAAAGAATGAAGAAAATAACACTTTTGACTAGTTTCTAAATTGGGTCCTTAATAAAACAAGAAGCAGATGCATTTTTAAAGTACTTTGAAAAATTCTAAAGGATAGACGTTTTGGATAAGGCCTTGTACACAGGAGGAAGTGAGTAGAGAGTATGCCTTCTATAAAGTGATGCCTCTTGTGACATATAATTCTATAAATCAAAATGTGTTTCTCTTCACCTGCTTGTTCCATAGACTAACACAGTAACAGTGGATGAAATCAAGTGCATTCATTGGCAGGCGTGAATATCATAGGCCAGAAGTCTCCAAACTTGGCAACTTTAAGACTTGTGGACTTCAACTCCCAGAATTCATAGCTGGCTGGAGAATTCTGGGAGTTGAAGTCCACAAGTCTTAAAAATTGCCCAAGTTTGGGGAGCCCTGTCATAGACATTGGCAAAAGTAGTTTTGTTTGAGAAACAGCGGCCAACTACATATAGTTGTTTTGCTTGGTGCGAGTTGTCCACTCCTCCCCGCATGCTGGTAGGCAGGCACTTTCCTTCCGCTCTTCTGGGATGCCCCACTGAACACTTTCTGAACTTACCACGTTGGAATCTTAAAAGAGCCCTTTGCCCTCTTATGTTTGCTACCTGCAGGTTTTATTGACTTGGACTTAAATACTTACAGGGTTGAGCAGAGGGGACTTTGATTTTTTTTTTCCACACTAAAGTCTGATTCCTTATCCCTCATATATAATCTCACTCATAAATTTAGGAAGAAAAATTACATCTGAAACCCATTAACAAAAATCCAAAATAACTGGAAATGGAGAACATGGGATTAAATGCTTCTGCCTGTCTTCCTTTCTGTGTGTGATTTCAGGATTCAGCCATATTGGTCTTTGTGTATATGTCTTTCAGGATATTAAACTTTATACACTCATGCTGTTAGCCTATAGAATTTGTTCCCATATTTATTTATTTTTTAAAAGTATATTGGGGCAGTCCATCTCCCCTAAAATTTAGACATAAAATTTACTGGTCTCTGGATATCCACAGCACACCATCCTCCTGTAAAATGCAAATGATGAGAAAGAACTACAAGGATCATCTGGTCCAACTCTCTCTCTGCAGTCTACAGCAAAACCATCCTTGACAGATGGCTCTCCTGAGTCTACTTTAAAACCCATAGCCTTTATAGCAGGGGTCTCCAACCTTGGCTCCTGGAAGCCTGGCGGACTTCAACTCCCAGAATTCCACAGCCAGCTTTGCTGGCTGTGGAACTCTGGGAGTTGAAGTCCGCCAGGCTTCCAGGAGCCAAGGTTGGAGACCCCTGCTTTATAGGCAGACTACTGCCTTATAGAAATCTTACTGTCGAGACAATTTTCTCCTATTCAAATGAAGTCTAGGTAGCTATAATTTAAACTTCTGCTTTAAATTTCTACGGGAAAGGAATACAAACCCGAACACTGATACTATGTTGGGGGCAGCCTTGTCTTTTCTCCAGATTGAGTACCCCAAGTTCCTTCAGCATGTCCTCAAAGCTTTCTGATATATTGATGCTCTCTGGTTGTTCATATCCCCCATGCAAAAAGCAATAGCACTTATATATCACTTCACAGTGCTTTACAACCCTATTTAAGCAGTTTACAGAGTCAGCGTATTGCCCCCCAACAATCTGGGTCCTCATTTTACAGACCTCAGAAGGATGAAAAGCTGAGTCAACCTTGAGCCGGTGAGACTCGAATTGCCAAACTGCAGGCAGCCGGCAGGCAGCAGAAGTAGCCTGCAGTACTGCAGGACTGTTTCATAGGAGTGCCTTGATCCTACCCTCGAAATATAATTTGCATACAGCAGCTTAAAAACGTTGGGGTATTTTCTGGGCCAGCTTCCCATTTTGGAGACCTTCCAAATGTCAGCTTCCTGCATTCTCAGTAAAATAGGCAAAATACTTGTAGGATACTTAGTTTGGGAGAGGCTGCCTTGGTTTATAGCTCCTTCCCTTTTAGCAATGGTAAGAAAAGTTAGCTCTCCGCTAATTATTAACACTTGGACATGCAGTTGCAGCAGGCACAGGGTAAGAAGAAAAAACTTGGGATATTTCCACCAACAACATGATTTTTTTTTGTCTCTAGACAATTTTGTCAATTGGAAATGCTGGATAGATGATTATTACAAAGATCTGTAATTCTGTTTTCTTTTCCAGACCATTTCAGTAGTATACATCGTGACATCCATCATAGGAGTGGAGGCCTGGTACAACCCTTTCCTGTTTCATTTTTTATATAAAGACCTATTCGTTACAATGATTATTGGTAAGAAGGTGCTTGTAGAAATCTGTATCTTTTGAGCTGCTTTGTACCAAAACCTAGCATGTCGATCAAGAAAATGTTTGTTGTTTATGCTGAATTTTCTTACGGGATGGGGATGGGAAGAGGTCACACTAAAAAGTTGTTTGTTCCAGAATATTTCATACCTGGCACTTCTGTTGTATATAACAAGATAATTAAGTGCGTGTAAAAGTAAAGCATTAGAATTGACCGTGAAATATCAAAGTGGAAGATAGTTTCTGACTTTTAGGATCAACCATCAAAAGTGAAGAAATGAGCATTTAAGAAATGTGCTGCAGACTAGCACTTGATAGAGCAGCCATGAAGGCCTTGCAAAAGATACACCTACAGAAGTTAAGGATTTTGGAAACAATGGTATTTCTTATGACACTCCATGAAAATGAAAGTTGGACTCTGAAAAATAGGATAAGAAGGTATTGAGACTTTTGAACTTAGTGTTGGAGAAGGCTCCTGAGAATGTTTTGAGAAAATAAACCAGTGAATCATTAAACAAATTAACTCAGAGTTCTCACTCAGGGCACCAATGACCAGGTTTAAATTATCTAGTTTCAAACACATAAATGCAGAGACCCAAGTTCTCTGGAGAAGGTCCTAAAGCTAGGAAGGGTGAAAGGAAAGAGAAGTCAGATAACATCATTGTAGTCAGATATATGTGTCTGTATGGTTTTATTTCTTTTATTGTTGTAAGCTGCCCAAAATTGCCTTAGTGAAATAGCAAATAAAATAAATAAATAAGAGGATGATCAGCAATAGGGTGAATATATTCAGTCACAGAGGCTATGAATGCACTTTTGGACGATTAAATTAGAAACAGATTATCATGGAGAAAACCTACCCATATTGGTCACTAGGAATCAACACTGAACAAAAAAAGTTGTCTAAACACTGACAGGGCGACGTATTTGGAGAATGAATGTGGATAAATTGGAATAAGTATGGCATATTCACCACATTCTTAAGAATATATTCTCTGAACCAACATACATCTAAACCAAGGAATTTCCTATTGACAACTCAATAATTCAGGAAATTCTGAGGCAAGAGAGGAATACAGTTTTTCTTTCAAGTTTGGGTCTCCACTATTTTTTTTTCCATTTTCTTCTGGGCACCAGAAAACATACATTAAAGCTTGCCACAAATCTGTAACCTAATCCAGCATATTCCTAGTATAACCTTGGAGCCCTCTTCTGGCAGATGTAGCCAAATCGCATCATATATTATAGAGCACAAAGTACACAGAACTTTAGTTAATTACTTTCTATCTAGGGGCTACTTGGTAATTCACCTTTATCTCAAAGGTAGTTGTGCTTTTCTAAAAACTTTCACAATTGCCCCTGCCTTGGATTTCAAGTTACAGAATTGCAGTTTAAATTTTGCCCCACACTTCCATCACAATCTCCCTAACTCCATCATGGTAGATTACCATGTTACCTTTAAGGTGCTTTAATTCCTTTAACATCAGCAAAAATATAGATCTGTTTCCATATATTTCACATACATCAAAACAATGTGATCTACATGTCTATGCAGATACGTGACATGTCAACGTGGTCTACATGCCTTTTGGAAAAATATCTTTGGGACAATAATCTGCATTAACCAGGAATCTAGTTTAATTCTAAAGTAAATGAATAAATATCAGAACTATAGAGATTAATTTTCTTGGCAACAATGCAGAAGTGGTTTCTACTTCCTTGTTCTAGAATCCAGATCTATAGCTTGATATCATGGTTGTGGCCCATTTTAAGTAGTAACCATGCATAACATTGGGTTAGCTTCTTAAGGCGAGTCAAATAGCCCCAGATACTGCTGCCTCTAAAGATATGAAAATAGATAAAAGCATAGTAAAAATAGTAAAAATATTAAGCTAAGTGGATGAAAATCATTTTCTCAGCAATTTACAATCAGATACAGATTTCTCCTTGTGTATTATAAAGATAATCCTAATAGCTACTCCTTCTTGCATCGAGTATTTATAATTCTTTGCTACATTACATTATTTAATATAAACCAAATATAAGGGTGAACAGACACATGCATTATTTATTAATCAGACATCCTTTTAAAAATATTATAGCCATGTGGGGGCCACTGGATGGAGTTTTGTTGTGATGTCTCCATGGTGGGGGCAGGTTTGGCCTTTCCCCTTTTTGAGATTGTGGGAGGTAAGCATTAAAAACTATTGGATGTTTATTACATCTATTTTATTGCTGTTCCCATTCAAAATCTAAAAATTAGATATTGTGGATCAGTATGAATTGAATATCTTTAATGCAGTTTTGGAGCTATTGGGGGAGGGGATGGAATGACTTACAGGCTCCAATTTGTGCTAATTCCTCTCCTGGAATGATAGCTGCTCTTGAAAACTAGCAAATAATCATCTTAATGAGTTTATAAATATTAGGCCTGAGTATATTAATTGTTGATGCAAATGTAAATTATGACTCAATGTTCCATTTTTTAAATTTTCTCAATTAGCAGGGAGCATATAAAATTATTTGTGAAATCTGTTTTTTTTTTTTTTTTTGCCCAGTTCAAACATTTCATGGGGTATAAGATTTTCTTGATTATGATTTAACAGTGTAAATAAATGCTGCTTTGATGTATAACAGTATGCATGGCTCCCAAAACAGAAAATAATCAGGATAGATTTGGTTGGGACTCCTGCTTTTATCTGAAGGAAAAAGACAGGTTTGTTGGAAAAGTAAATTGGTTCTTTCTTTTCCTTTTTAGGTTGTGCGTTTACTGTGACCATTCCCATGAGTTTGAACAATTACTACAAGTAAGTGTTTTGCATTGTCAAGGGTAGCGTCTGCACATTGCAGAGGTAGAGTTGAAAAAGCAAAGTGTATCGGGCAAACATCCGCTCTCCCTTTGCTTTTCAAGTTCAGATGGGGGCATGGAGATAACCAGCCACTCCATTTCTGGCTGCAGTGCCAGGCTCCCAAATTCCATTGAAATGTTGATTCTCCCCTCTGCCAAATGACCTTGCTTTGGCCCATTCACTCACCAAGCCCTTGCTTGCTACCTTCTGTCCTTCAGAGCCTATGCCAAAGGCACCCTCAAGCACCACTCCTTCTATGAAGCCATGCTGCCTTTCCTCTCGCCAGTCCTCCTTTTCATTTTGTGCACGATTTGGATCTTCCAGTCACCAACAGATATCCTGGAGACCCATCCACGCATCTTCTATTTCATGGTTGGGACAGCCTTCGCAAATATCTCTGTAAGTTTCATCCTTTCTGCTTCAAAGTCAGGCTTCCAAAGGCTCAAGAGGTCAGGAAGAAGAAAATTGCTTTGATTGTTAGTCCATTTGTCTGAGCCAAACCAGGAATCCTTTTAGTCTCAGTCTTCTTCCTCCTCTCATGCACAAACACACACACACACACCTCCCACAATTTCTACAGTAGCTGACATGACTGCCTGCACTACTGGTGGTTACAGTACAATACCACTTAACAAGAAAAAACTAAAGAGGAAGCAGGGGACTGAACAAGCAATAGCAATAAGAGTTATATACCACTTCATAATGCTTTACAGCCCTCTCTAAGCAGTTTACAGAGTCAGCATATTGCCTCCAACAGTTTGGGTTCTCATTTTACCCACCTCGGAAGGATGGAAGGATGAATCAACCTGATGAGATTTAAAATGCCAAATTTCAGTCAGCCAGCAGTCAGCAGAAGTAGCCCGCAGTTCTACATTCTAACCACTGCGCCACCACAGCTCTAGGTAGAAATAACCATAATGGGTGGGCAGTTTCCATTTATCTGAGAGACATATGTTGTTTACTAAAAGACATTTGAGGTTGTTCTGTAGAATTAGGCAGAGCCAAGACCAGGTTTTTGGATAGGGATTGAATTGGTGCCTTAAAAATTAAAAAATATCTAAATATTTGCTGCCTCCCAGTCTGGAGGCTTCTAAAGGAATGCTAAGAGGCCATATGTAAGCCTTGAAATGTACTTCTTGCAGATTGATCTAACAGGATAATGCCCAGAAGACCTCAGCAGGTTCTGTATTTTATCAGGGTAGGGATTATAAAGATTAATGGATTTACAATGCAGGAAAGCAGATTCTGGTCAAATACTATTAAAAACTGCTTTTAACAGTTAACTACTCTTATCAGCAAGAGTGATGGAATCCATTATTTAGAAAGACAGTGGAAAATGTTGAAGCACAGTCTAGCTCAGAATTTTTCAAACCAGGCAACTTTTAAGATATGTGGCCTTCAACTCCCCAATTTCCTCTTAGATAGCCATCAGTGGAGGCAGGGCATCAGTAGAGGAAGAGGCAGGAGTTTGTATCTGAGAGTCTAAAAATGGCCTGTTCCAGATGCCTGATTCTCTTATGTTCCAGATCAGTGTTTCTCAACCTTAGCAACTTTAAGATATGTGGACTTCAACTCCTAGAATTCCTCCAGCCAGCATGCTGGGGAAGATAAAGGGCATGTAAGGAAGCCAGAACCAAACAATATAAAACCCAGGGTAATTGGAAGTCTCTTTAGCAAGTTAGATATATTGTTGTGTGCAAAGAGAGCTCATTTCATGTTAGAAGGAATCAGGATATTTGCAACTCCCTATATTTAGATAGTCATCAAAATGGTGGACAACGCTAAATGGAATTAGGCAAAGTCTTCAATCAAGACTGTGTAAATATTCTCAACATCCTTTACATTCACCGAATGATTTACTACTGGAGCAATTGATTACTCTTAAGAGGAACACAGCTGTTGGGTCAACTGAAATAGCCAGCCCTGTTTCCTGCCCTCCAAGGGCTTTCAGACTGTAATTCTCAGAATCCTCAACTAGCCAAGATTGGAAGAAAACCAAACTCAGATTTCCTTCTCCCCCTAACTTCCTTCTGATATTTTGCCCTTTCTTCCAGTGTCAATTGATCGTCAGTCAGATGAGCAGCACTCGATGTCAGCCGTTGAACTGGCTGCTTCTTCCACTTGCGCTTGTTATCCTTATAGTGATGTCAAACATGCTGCCAGAACAGGAAACGAATCTCCTCTATTTAATCACCATTTTCATCACGTTGGCACACATTCATTATGGAGTCAATGTGGTAAGCCATTCCGCAGGGTTTGGGACTCCCTGCATTGTCCATTTCAGCATTGCTCTACTTTCCATGCATGGCAACAGGTGATAGGGATAACTTTGGAAAACCTACCAATTGTTGACTTATCTTTCCCACTGGGGTCCCTTCAGTTGTCTTCTTGGTTGATCTGTAGGCAATCCTGTACAGGTAGTCCTCAACTTATGACAACAGTTGAACCCAAAGTTTCTATTGCTAATCAAGACAGTTAAGTGCATTATGACCTCTCTTTATTGCCATAGTTGTTAAGTGAATCACTGCAGTTGTTAAGTTAGTAACACAGTTGTTAAATGAATCTGACTTCCCAATGGACTTTGCTTGTCAGAAGGTCACTGAAGGTGTGGTCATGAACACATGACCTTGGGGACACTACAACTGTCATAAATACATGGCTGGTTGCCAAGCATCCAAATTTTGACTGTTTGACGAAGGGGATGTCGTAAACAGTCACTAAACAAATAGTTGTAAGTCGAGAACTACCTGTACTTTTCACAACCTTGAAATGTTGTGTGTCCACCACTTGGTCTGTTTTTTGCTATAGAGAATGGGGTTGGTGTAAGCCAATATTGGTAACTGACTAAATATATTAAAAGTTTCCTAAAAGGTAAGAGCAAAATCTATTTTTCAAGTAACAGATTTGTGACCAGAGCTTGAATAGGAGTTCCCATTGAGCAACACAAATTGAATGAAGACAAGATTTTCATTCATTCTTGAAAAGAAAAGCCAGCCTTTCCAGTATTTTATATGTAATAATGCTGAACTTCCAGGCTAATAGGCTACAGTTTAACTGATTGGCCAGAAGTTCATTACCATTGGACTGATGCTGGCTGTGAAAATCTGCATGGATATATTTTCTGTATTGTATCTCTTGTAATATAATAGTTGAACCAAAGCAATCTCAAACTGTTGGGTGATTCTGAGGGTTTTGAATTTGTACTGAGAGACTTGGTTAGGAAACTAACCATGTGGGTCCACATGCTAAGGTTTGGGCCCTTTCTTATACACCAAAGGGGATGAAAGATGTGATGCTTCAGGGATTGGTAGGGAATCCAAAACTTTCAATTAGTAGTTAAAAACAAGAACAATAGGAGCTTGATATGTTGTCCTTGCTTAAAGATCAAAGCTCTAGCCACGTTGAACATCCCACTGCAACACATCCTTCAGACCTGTTAATGGAGGATCCCCTGTTTACTTAGAATATCCTTCCCAGTTCTAGTTTGCCTTGAAATAATGCCAGTAGAAAATGGATTACCTGGAGGATTGCTAGACTGACATAAAGCCATGTACATATGCATACATCCGAACTAGACTATGTTTTTTCCATTATTACCTTTATTGTCAAAGTACAACATGTGTACAATGAGATTGACTGCTAATTCTCTGCGTCATATAATATATGTAGGTGTATGCATACTTTTTATTTATTTTTATGTATTTATTTAGTTATGTTTATGTAGTATATATTGGAGGGGGTGACTCTTTGAGAGCTGTATGCAGCAAAATTTTATTATAATATATGCAGATTACTGTACATTCAAAGTGCCCATAAAGTTATTCTCAGTTATGCTCCAGACAAAGCACGTGAATGCAGGGAGGGGGGGGGGGGGTTGCATTCCCAGCCTTGTTTTCAGGTTTATCTTCATTTGCTCTCTTCTCTTTCCATTTAGGTGAGGCAGCTTAGTAAACACTTCAACATCCAAACCTTTTCTTTACAAAAGCCCAGCTCTGATTGACTAGGCATGGAAAAGGTATCATCAGAGGAAAACGTCAGCCTGCGGTCTTCAGAGGCACTGTAAATTTGGTAGCCTGTGTAAATATACTTCAACCATCACCATGGAACTAGATTTAACCTGCTTTGGATGGTTTGGGGGCAAAGAACATATAGGACCCAGAAACCAGAGAGGGCTGTTGTTCATGTCTCCTCCCTTGCTGCTTCATGCCACCTTCCAGAAACATGCAGACAGTAAAGCTACATGATCAGGAGAGGACCTCATGGAATCTTCAGAGAAAGATCATCAGGCACAAAGGCATGGGTGGTGGCTGTAGAACTGTAAGATTGCCACAGAACTGTCTTCATGGCTATGCTGACTGAGAACGAGGGGCCCAGAAAACTATCCTTGGGAACTGAAGTACATTATTACAAACTGTTCCACATCCTAAAATCAGAGATCCAGTTATACAAGAGGGGCTTTTTTAATAAAGAAAGAAAGAAAGAAAAGAAACAATTGATTTCTTCAAAAGAACTTGGAGGTCACAACTTCATTAAGCCATGACAAGTCAGTTATGTTTTCCCAAATGCCCTTTTTTTAATCTTCTCCCTCCAAATTGTGGCTCATGCCTTGCAAAGAGAGAGTTGGGGCCACAGCAAATGCTGTAATTTCAAGCATTGGGGAGGACTGAGTAACAGACATTCTTTTCTTCATGTTTATCATAGGATTAAGTTGAGATTGTGATAAACAACATTACCATCTAGGCTTGCATTAGAATAGTTCATTAGATGTGGTGCATACTCTTTCCATGTGACACTGCTTTTCTTGGGTACAATTAATTGAAAACAAGAAATGCAAGTGATCTGAACCCCACGTTCGGTTTTAGAAATGGTTCGTTTCTGTTTGGGAATCTGTTGAACAATTGAGTGATGGTGAAGACCCAGCACTGATTTTTCTCTTCTGTTTGTACTTTATTTGAGGAAGATATTTTTGTTTTGTTTGTTTGTGTATGTGTGCTTAAATGAAGAGTGCTGCCTAAACCCATTTTTTTTAGAAAGGTTGTACCCGGAAAAAAGTGAGCACATAATTTTTTTTTTCATATGTAATTAATTAATGGCAGAGGCAACTTTATGAATGGTTTGAAAAGAAGGTCTACTTGTTTCATTTTATTTTTGTGGATGACACATTCCATTCTGTAGAAAACATTGAGTTGTGAAATTATTATTTATCTTTAACTTTGTAAACACAAAGCATTATGTCGAAAAACAAAATGTATGCAGTGTAAAAATCCTAGAATTAATTCTTGCCTTCATTCCTACCCCTTCTTTTCTGTAAATAGTTTTATTTTTCTGATTCTCAAGTCTTACCCCAAATGCTATGCCTGGTACGGCGTTGAACGAGGAAAGCCCCTACTCTCATTATTAGCAGGAAAAAGAAATGGATGGCAAACAATTCTGATTTTTGTTTTGTTTACTTAATATTCCATTGCTGTGAAGCAAAACTTGAAATGGGGGTAGGGAGACTTTATTTGTATCAAAGCACTGCACATGGAGTAAAATTTGGGTGTGAAGAAGAATTTAGCTTTCTTGAATATTTGATGTTGCAATAGTTAGAATAAAATAAATCAGTTGTCAATCATAAGTGACAGTAAGAAACAGGACATGTAGTTATAGTCTCTTGGAACCATTTTCTATTTTTAAGAAGGTGGTCAGTTCAGAGAAGGGATCTGCCTTTACAGTTAAGTAATGAATCATTGTAGGAACATTTGGTCTTCGGTCTCTTTCTTTGGGATAATAGTGTTTGTCTTGGAAACAAAGAGTTGTCAGATCAATGGTATAGTTTTGCACAGGCTACTGTGGCATAAGAATCCTTTAGACAGAAGGTAATGGTTATCCACAGAAGCCAATATTCTTGGGAAGCAGGGTTCTTTATATATATGCAGGCTTAATGTAAGCTAGTAAATGATCCCATTAGATTCTGCCTAGAAGCATGCATATTATATGGGAACATCTACACTTGTGATGATCAAGAATGGTGCCACTGCAGCTTCCGGCTAACATTTGCTTTTGCATGAGCTTGCTGGCATGTTATGGTATATGAGGCAGATTTGCATTGCCTGTCTGTCTTTACTGGAAAAAATGTGATTCTTCTTTCCTACCTATCAGGGCTTCTCAATAAGGAATTTGGTGCCTTAAATGACTCTCCTCAAGTTGAGGAAAAAGTCAGCTGTCTTAAAAAAAGCATTCTTTAAGTGTTGTCCAAGTTAAAGGAGTAGCACCTTTAAACAGGAAAACAGGTTTGTAGATTTTTCTTTATTATTGATTTAAAACTGAATTCAAGTTTGGTGAGAGTCAAATGCACCATTGATGGGGTTAAAACACTGTTTGGGTTCATCTCTAAAAATAAAGATACTGAGTATTGAAGTGGTGGACATTTTGTCACTTCAAGAGGTGGGTGTAACCACTGGCTTCAGGCTCTCCTTGAACCTAACCTTGTCTTGCTTCCTAGATTACCTCAGTGAATGGAAGATGGCATAGAATGTGATGGGGGCAGTTGTAACCAGTACTTCAGTAACATGCCATTTCCCTTGTATCCTTTTTTGCCCTTTCAAATAACGATTCCATTTTATGTTCTGAAAACAGATGATTGTTCTGCCTTGATTGACTGTTGTCTAGGTATCTGTGCTTTGGCCCTTGAAGCAAACCTCAGAGATAATTCCTGGCCAAAGGATGATTCCTGGCCAAAGCAACTCTATTGCTCTTTTTCATTGCTCTTTTTCAGTCCCTCCACAGTCCAGCAAGATTCAGCTTCTGTTAGCAAAGCTTAATCCAAAGTGGATTGTATAGAGAAGCAGATATTGTAAGACAACACTGGGCTGGGCCCAGAAAACATTTGTATAGCCCTTATATATTAGAATACAGCAGTTCAGAACTAGGTATGAACAGCAAAAAAACCTGTGGAATCTAACTAGCTAGAACCCTGATGAACTGTGGTTGGTGTAAGTCCAATAAAAATTATGCATTGGGGCTATGTTCATTTTGACTTACAGTAGTAAATCATTCAAGGGTTTAAATCTTACATAGATTGTTGACTGTTTTCTTCTGTGATTTCAGGAAAGAGTATTTTGGCTAAAAATATTTCATGAAGTCTGGCATCTACCCACAGATTCAATGAAGAATTGAGGCCAGAGTGTTCCCATCTCACCCCTCCCAGTGCCATTTTTGTTTGAAATGTAATCCTAAAATATAAAGCTTAATAGTAATGGTATTCCAGATCTCCCCAATCAATATCCATTGAATTTGTTTCTCAGTTTAAAAGAGAAAGAGAGAATAGGTAGGAATCCATTCTCCATATTTGAGTTGACTCTGGAATACAAGCAAGATAAGTGCCCTTTTCAGAGTAGGTTCTGTCTGGAAGCAAGAATAAACAAATATTGGACCAATTAATTTTCCTTGCTTTTTGATTTGACCTTGTATGAACTCATTAATTATTTGTAACGTACCATACATGGGGAGAGGGGCAGAACTTGGAAGAGATAGCTTTACTTTCTCCTTTTTTCTCCAGAAGGGGAAAATAATAACTGGGTCTCTTGGGAAGAGGGTGTGTGCCTTGGTTTTCATAGGTGCTGACTGCCAGGAACCGTTTCTTACCCTTCTTGGGCAAGGGTATTCTTTGACTTGTATTCTTTGAAGCAGATTCTGGACAGCACAAGCTGGGTCAAAGCAAAACTGACTGTACAGATTACTATTGTTGTTAGTGGAAAAAATACTTTCAATAAGAAACTATATAATGTCATTGTGGGTTGTCCCACAGTCTGTCACCCTTCATCGAGATTCATGTCTGTTTAAATGTATTGTGGGAGGATGACAGTGTGGCAATGGATTTGAATTCTGATCCATTAAATGCTATTATTACTGATAAATATTTATTGTATTTAAAAACTTCCAAAACCTATTATGACATAAAACTTCAATAAATTTTTTCCAAGCTTTTTAATATCTCATCTCTTGGGTGCTTGTTTCATTCCAGAAATGAAAGCAGTGGAGGGCTGTCATTTATCAAATCCTGAGTTGCGTCTGTTAAAAACAAATGCTAGGCACAAGATGGTCATAGCAAAAGTCTTTCTGGGCCAGGACGGATGTAACTTACAGATCTAAGAAGTACAATTCTCAATGCTGTCTCTTGTGTTGACATTAAATGGGCATGATTTTATTTACAAAACGTTGGCCTTGAAACAAAAATCTTATCTGCCAATCAATATTTGTTCTTGGAATATTCTAGAAATAAAATAACACATATCAAGACTTCTGGTTGCTCTTCCGATGTGGTCAGAGAGGACTCCATGATTGTGCGCGGTTTTGCTCCGAGCTCATTTGTTGGAGGGTCCCAGTTGCGACCAGAATCACCCTGGAGGGGTGGTGAAGAAAGGGAGAATCGCTTGGAGGTTCCCTGACAAGATAAACTCCCTCCGAAGACAAGTTGCAGCGGTGGTCAAAATGGCCACCATAAAGACGGGAAGCAGTCCGGGAAATTAAGACTGTGCTGGAGAGGTGAAGTTGCGAACAGAGAAATACCAGGCAAAATACATGGGTATTAAGGTACTCCAGAATTAAGAAACAGATATCAATATAACAAATAGCAAAAGTATTAAAATGTGTGGAAGTTCAGAAAATGCTGATACAATACTTTTTCTCCTAATTGGGAAGCTACAGGTTCTTTCCAAAGGTTGCCTGGAAGAGGTGGAAGAGAGGGGTTTGGCTTTCAGGAGGCAAGGAACAGAAAGGAATTTCCCGGCATCATAGACTCATGTGACTGAAAAGACCTTGGAGGTCTTTTAGTCCAACCCTCTATTCAAGGAAGGAATCCTTATACCATCCCAAACATGGTATTTGGAGCAGAGGAATTGAACTTGGAGCAGGGAAAAACAATGCCTAACCCTGGCAATGATATAAATATTTGTCTGAAAAGAGACAAGGGTTAAATATGACACAAGTACAAATGCTGTGGTTGCTGACTCTAGAGCATTACTGTGGTTTAATAAATAGGAAGCCTGTCTCTCTGCAGATGTTTTGGAGTTCCAGTTCCCATCAGGCCTAGACATGGAACAATCTCAGGGCATTGGGGTGTTGCCCAAAATATCTAGCAGGCACCAGGTTGTCTGTCTCTGATATTAGATGATGTGAATAGGTTTGTTCTTAAGGTGACCAGAAACTTTGAATACTCTCCGAAGAATTTGATTCTGTAGTTCATTGCTGCAGAATAGCCCAGTGTGGAAATTTCATTTTCAACAGCTCTCAACGGGTCTTTCCATTTGGGGTAATAATAACAGAAAGGCCTCCTTTTCCATGTCCATACTTTCCTGCAAAAGAACTTGCACTGGACATGAAGAATGGAGTCCCAGTCTCAAACGGCTGAATTTTCGTTCTCCGATTCATGAACCCACAATCAACTGGAGGCTCAGCTGACACCAATAACCAATTTTAGAGGATGCTTCAAGATGGCTGCTTTCCATACAGTTGTGATTTTAACCTGCTGGATTTCTTGGGTTATTCTGTGTGAAAGAAGAAGAATGGCTGAAATGATCAGTTACGGACACCAATGACAGACAGTGGCAACAACTACAAACAATATCATAACCGTATATCTGAACACATGCTGTTGCATATGTTGATGTAATAAAGCAGACGATGCTGAAATGGGAATCGGGTTATCCTTGGTTTGACTCTTAACATAGACTCATGCAATGCAATTAAAATTTTAATTAACAAAACGTCTCTGTTGCCTCCAAATAAATCATGTGATGGCCTGGTCATACAACATATTAAGACAATAGAGCATTTGTGAAGTAGTTGAATTAAGTAGTACAAGGTTTGCTTTGTCAGCTGATGAAAAGGTTGCTGATAAACAGCATGAAAAAAATGAGTTCTTGACTATATGGGCCTCATCCTCACTGCAAAACACATTTCACATTTCCAATTCCATTGCTATTCTTGGTAGATTATTTAGTGCAGGGGTCCCCAAACTTGGCAACTTTAAGACTTGTGGACTTCAACTCCCAGAATTCTCCAGCCAGCTGGCTGAAGAATTCTGGGAGGTGAAGTCCACAAGTCTTAAAGTTGCCAAGTTTGGAGACCTGATTTAGTGTTTTCAAGATGAAGATAAAGATTTAATTCAGTTGAATTCTGTTTTGCGTGAAGGAAGTCCCCGGTTGTATCGTTAATCTTTCCAAGTAGAGCAGGGAAAGACTTCAGTTGGGAACGTGCTGCCAGTTAATATATAGAGAATGTAGGTAGTCCTTGGCTTATGACCACAATTGAGCCCAATATTTCTGGTGTTAGGTGAGAATTTATTGAGTTTTGCCCCATTTTATGACATTCCTTACTATCGTTAAGTGAACCACTGTAATCAATAAGTTAGCAATCTGGTTGTTAAGTGAATCTGGCTTCCCCACTGACTTTGCTTGTCAGAAGGTTGCAAAAGTTGATCACATGACCCAAGGACGCTGCAACGGTCATAAGTATGAACCAGTTGCTAAGCATCTGAATTTTGATCAAATGATCATGGGAATGCTGCAAAGTTTGTAACTAAAAAAACAGTCATGTCACTTTTTTCAGTGTGATTGTAACTTTGAATGGTCATTAAATGAACTGTGGCAAACAAAGGACTATCTGTATGCTGCTAGGTGGTCAGATTAGCAACTTCACAGAACAGTTGAGACCGCCAAAGGTGTTCATGTATTCTTGGGGCTGTTGATTGTGATCCTGACACAGACATTTAAAAATGAAGCACCCATGCAAGAAGAATGGGCAGGTGTGCATGCTCTATAGAGAGAAGTACCCATGCAAGAAGAATGGGCAGGTGTGCATGCTCTGTAGAGAGAAGCACCCATGCAAGAAGAATGGGCAGGTGTGCATGCTCTGTAGAGAGATTACAATCCATCCCCTTTTCTCCTCAAATTCTGATTCCACCCAATGCCAGTACAGCAGACTCCTCTTGTGAAGATAGTATTAAGCAGATGCCATCACTCACCATCTGAAATGTCCAGCAAATCTTCCATTTCTTGCTGAATGCGCAGGAGGAGAATCTCTTGCAATAACTCCTCCCGCAGGCTCTTTGGTGCTATGCCCATGCGCTCCAGGGTTTCCTCGGAGAGGCGCAAGAGAGCCTTGCCAGAGATGGCATGGCTATTGGCTGCCTCCAGCAGTGGGCTGCATGGAGTTCCCAAGGTTTTTCCTCTGAGCCAGGCACACACTTCGGCTGCTGTCCACTGTGCCACTGGCCGCCTTGCTTCCTCTTCCTTTGAACCCTGTAAGGAGCCAAGCTCATCTTTTAATTGATTTCTTGTACTTTTTGTGCACCACATCAACTCTCAACAGTATACACTAAGTGCTCGACTTACAACCAAAGTTACAACAGCACTGAAAATAGTGACTTACAACTGGTCCTTGCTCTTAAAACCTTTGCAGCATCCTCACAGTCATGCAATCAAAAGCCAGACACTAGGCAAGCAGCATTTATTAATGGCAGTTGCAGTCCTGGGGTCCTTTGATGGCCATTTGCAACCACAGCTGTCTTCTGACAAGCAAAATCAGCAGTTTGATATGACCATGTGTTCCTCTTAACAACAGCAATGATCCATTTAGCAGCCAAGGCAAAAAAGTTCATAAAATTGAGAATGATTCACTTAACACCTGATTTGCTCAGCAACAGAAATTCTGGCTCCAATTGTCCTAAGCTGAGGACTGTTTGTAATGAAATGAAGTTTTGCCTTTTGAATCTCCCTCATTCCTTTTATTAATTCTGTGCCAATAACAGGAGTACATGAATAAAGCTAGACTGGTTAAACAAACAGGATATTTTTTTCTATTTATTCAGTACATTTGCAAACTGGACTTCAGTGGAAGGTTCTCAGGGCAATATATGCTTAAGGACAAAAACAAATAACAGAAAAAGCATCCCATTCTCCCACACAATAAACAGGCAATATTCTGCACTGGAACCACAATGTTCTTCCAAAGAAGGAGCTTACTGTACATCCTAATGTCAAGTTATATAGACCACCAGAAGACAGGTATAACATGATTCCTGGAATATTAAGTAGCAAGATGGCACAGGTGTCAAACTTTCATGGCACAGGTGTCAAACTTGCAGCGTCACCTTGCTGTCACGTGAGTTATCACGATGTTTTCCCCCTTCACGGAGATGGGGTGGGTGTAGCCTGTGCGTGACACATCTGCCCATGGACCACCAGTTTGACACCCCTGTTCTGTGGAATACCCTTTTAGAATCCTCTATTCTAAATGGTTAAGGGAAGATGCAGGTATCTTCAACTGAGGACCATTCATTTAATGTTCAAAGTTTAGAAAAAAGTGATTTGACCTGTCCTAAGTTTAGCTAATTTGATTAAGTATGTTGAAGGAACACAGGGTAAGAGTTAAATTAATCCTATAAAATGAGAGATTAGGCAAATAAATGTTGTGACTTGGCACTAGTTATATAGAGATATTTTAAACTGAAGTATCATCAACTAAGAACCCCAGGAATGTTTTTTTCTGCCAAATTCTATACAAATGGAAACTTCCATATCGTTCTGAAGAATGATATCAATAATCCCTCCTGGAAATTACAAGAATATAGTAACTGTGATTAGGTTGCTTCTGCCCCCAAACCTCTGGCTAATGCCACTCAGAATCAATTTTTGTAAGATGGGCAGCCTTAAAATATGAGAAATAAATACATAAATAATTGACAGATGTCATTAAGATGTCTGAAAATGTTGGTTCAGCAAACATTCTCAAACTGAATACTCTCCTTTGGGGAGAATAGCAATCCAGAATTGGTTGAACGATCATATCTTGATCCAAGTAATTACCTACTTATTGGAGCACTCAACCACTTAGAAGTAATAGGGAGTGGGGGAGCAGGGAGAAGATGGCACTCCAAATTCAGTTTTCCCATCCCTACTGCTACTTTCTAAAATGAATTCTTCGGATTAAGAGAGGAAAACTTTATTGCTCTAGACTCCAATCTCCTAAACTAGTTTGGCTAGTTACCAAGGTTGATAGTATCAAAGCTGTTACCAGGAGATCAAAGGAATTTCTTGCTATCTTTAAACCAAAATCCTCTATCAGGTTGATCAAGGTTGTTCTCATGCCATAACCCGTTACAAAACAAAGCTTGCAATCAATCTAAACTTATTTAATACTGCCTAGTCTTCAACCATTATTGCCTTCCATCAGTTTTGCTAAAAAAATGACAAATTTGTGACCAAGCCATTGTTAAGAAATCTACAGGAGATTCAGCAGATTTCACAGTAGTGTATAATCAATCAAAACCTGGACAATAAAGAATACAATCAATATAATGTAAAGGCTAAACGAACAAAAGTGTCAAGCCTGAAATTGATATAAGTGTAGCCATTTTAGTTAGTATTAGTATATATTCTTTTTCTTGCTTTCTCTGTGGCAATCATGGGGGGAAGGGTTTCAGGCTTGCCACATTCCTAAGGTGGGAGGAGTGGAGATAAGAGAGTTGTTTTGGCTAGGTGATCTTTCTTCCCGTGGGAAACGAGCTGACCATGCTTGCGCCCCTTGAGGTGGAGATTTATGACATCAAGCAACATTGAATTATTTCTGCTGGAGAATGTGACTTTTGGGGGTTGTTTCTAACTTGTAATATTGTGGGGTAATTCTGGATTGTGTCAGATCTGGAATTACCATGGACTTTGCCAATTTCATGCTTTTCTAAATAAAAGAAATCTTTTTTTAAGATGGACTTTGTTCTTTTCTTTTTAAATGGATTTCATCACTTGGAAACCTGACAAAAAGTCTCTGGCCAACACCAGCATATGTCATTCAGTTGTAATATTTCCACAGGTTTTCTTTCTGCCCCTTGAGGGAGAATGGAGTTACAAAAAATATTATTTATCATTAACTACTAGAAATTACTGAACAGCTTAGAAGGAATCCATGGTTTAATAACACAGCCTCTGTTCTGTGCATAGAGTGGACCAGATTCAATAAGTGTCATTTTCAGTCAGAGATATTCAGTTGAGAAAGAGGATGGAGAGGATCCTCTTCCAAGAGGCCCTGCAATACAGTGCCAGATGGTTTAGTTTTGCCTGACATGAAGCGGCCTCTTTTCTATTATTGATCTGAGGGCACTTCCATTAGGGGGCTTATTCTGATTAAGAACTTCTGCAGTGCTTTGGATTCATTCTCCAAATGGTGCCTCAGAACATCCAGGTTTGTTGCAAGACTTGCTATGTTCACACTCCTGCAGGCTTAGAAACATTTTTGGGAAACTGACTGCAAAGCACTGTACAGCACTGTACTATACGCAATTTAAGACGGTCTTAGAACTGGGTTAATGGATAAGCGCATTTTGGCAAGAATAAATCTAATGTAAATGGTTTGCCATTGCTTTGCTCTAGAACAGGGGTGTCAAACTCAATTTCATTGAGGGCCGCATCCGGGTTGTGTTTGACCTCGGGGGCAGGAGGTAGAGCCAGGGGGCGAGGCCAGCTTGATGTCACTCATGTCAAGGAACACCTGTGATGGTCTGAGCGCTCTGCTAGTGAAAACGGGCTCTGTTTTTGGCCACAACGGCCTCCTGCAGCCCTCTGCCAGTGAAAATGGAGGAGTCTGGGAGGGATGTGCATGGCCCTCCCAAGCTCCATTTTCACTGACAGAGGCACCATCCAGGCAGTCCCATGGGCCAGATCTAAGCACCCTGTGAGCCTTGAGTTTGACACCCCTGCTCTAGAACATAAAAATTACAGAATCTGCATAAGGATGAAACATTTATTGCAGATTGCTGGAGCCAGAGGAAGGAAAGGAAGCAGAGTCCAAAGTGCTTAGTTACTCTTCAGGAAGGAGATGGCTCACCTTCTCTAAGCCTGCAGACTGTGCCTGTGATTTCTCCATGCCGTTAAAGTCTCCCAATCCCTTCTTAGCATTGGTCTCCATCGGGATCATGAGTTGGAGCAGGCAAGCACAAAAGGCTGTGAAGCAGCTGAACAATATACTGTTGACAAAGCAGAAAAATCATTTTAAGGAAAGGATCCTGGAATCCTCTTGTTATGAACTAATAAAACACTTAAATAAAGTTTATCAAAAGTGTTTAGTCTGGAGCATGGGTGCGAAAGATGGAGACGAGCCAGTAGAAACAGTGAACTTCAAACTCTTTATTTACATGATGTGTCAGCTCAGCTCAAAGGCTGCTCAAGCCTTACTTATATAGACAACTCATGAACTACTTAACCAATAGCAAACCTGGAGTGCTAGCTCCGTTTAACCAATAGGAATGGTCTGTTAGTGGCCAATCGGATGCTTCCAAACGGGCCAATCCGATCGGGCCATCAACAGCCAATCAGAAGTGCAGGGCCAGAACCCTGCACTAGACTTCAAGCTCAATGATAACTTTATTGGTATTATGCATTCACAACACCCCTTTCCCCCGGCTTCTGCCCACGGGGCACGGTTACATAGTCCTTAAGGTAGGACGGTTGTTTAATTAGTCTTTTCAATTTTCGCAAGGTGCCAGTCGGTTGGCTGCACTCTTGCTGAGGTAGATCGTTGTTCTCGTTATCATCAATATCACTGGCCATTTCCTGAGGTGCATTCACTCCGGTCCCAGGTTCCTGTTCCTGCGTTTCCGTTCCAATATCAGTCTCTTTGAAGGGGTTTCCTTCGAATAATAATTCGCTTTCCTCTGTATCCCCCCCCCCTCAGTTTGATCAAAAGGGAGTTTGGAATTGCGAGGTGGTAGCCGCGATCGTAGCTGCTCTATATGGCGCTTCCAAAGTCTATCGTCAGGGCACTGAACGAGGTATGATCTAGGGCCGGTTACGCGGATTACGGTCGCTTCCACCCACAGTGGATCGCCTGAAAAGTTTTTAGTGAATACGAGATCGCCTATCTGGAAGGTACGGCATCGGCTGCTGGATCCGAGTGGCTTTTCGGGTTCGTAGGCTGGGTGTAAACGGTCGAGGTGGGAGCGGAGCTTCCGTCCCATTAGCAGTTCGGTGGGAGTTTTGTTAGTGATGCTGTGAGCTGTAATGTGCTGCAGGAAAAGTATCCGATTGATTTTTTCATCGATGTTATCATAATCGATCTTTTGCAGAGTCTTTTTGACGAATTGAACCATGCGCTCAGCCCTACCGTTTGCAGCAGGGTGTGCAGGCGAAGTGAGCGCATGTTGAATGCTCCGGTCGGCCAAGTACTGCTCAAAAGGTAGCGCGGTAAATTTGGGCCCGTTGTCGGATACCAGGACGTCTGGTAATCCGTGGGTTGCAAAAAGTCTTTCTAGTCTTTTGATGACTGCGTCAGTGGTTGTGCTGCTCATTCAGTGAATCTCGAGCCAGTTCGAGTAGGTGTCGATGGTTAGCAGGAATGTGTGGCCTTTGGTCGGCCCAGCAAAATCCAGATGGATGCGGGACCAGGGTCCCCGCGGCATCTTCCATTCGGTTGGGGTTGCCTTTGGTGGAGCGTTGCTTACTTCTTGGCATCTCTTGCAAGTTTTAACCCATGATTCGATTTGTCTATCAATGCCTGGCCACCACGCGTAGCTTCGTGCGAGGCCCTTCATGCGCATGATGCCAGGGTGGTCATCGTGCAAGGTTCTTAGCAGCGTTTGTTGGAGTCGTTCTGGGATAACGACTCTATCACCCCAGATGACACAGCCCTTCTGCGAGAACAACTCTGTTTGATGACTTTTGAATGGTGCAAAGTCGTCTGATACTTGGTCCAATGGCCATTCGCGTTCCACCCATGTGAGAACTCGCACCAAGATGGGGTCGCATTTTGTTTCTCTCGCGATGTCACGGGCAGTTAATGGCGGCGTGTGGAGTGTCTCAATCTGCAACGCTATCATTGTTGGTGCAGGATCATTGATAGTTTCAGGGAGTGGTGTATGGCTTAGCGCATCAGCGTGGGGAATAGCTTTCCCCGGACGATATTGTAGCCGATAATTGTAGGCAGCCAAGAATTCTGACCAGCGGGTCATTCGGGGAGATAGTATGTAGGGAGTTGGTTTATCCCCAGCAATGATCCCCAGCAATGGTTTGTGGTCAGTTACAATGGTGAAATTCCGGCCGTACACGTACTCATGAAACCTCTTAACTGCTGACACAATTGCCAAGGCTTCCTTATCAATTTGGCTGTAATTTTGCTCAATTTTCGAAAGCGTCTTTGAAAAGTAAGCAACAGGGGCTTCGTTACCGTTAGGTAACACATGACTCAAAATGGCGCCCACTCCAAAAGGCGATGCATCACAGGTTATGTTTATTGGCAAAGTCTCATTGTACTGCATAAGCACAGCGTCCGAAGTCAGTAGTTTTTTTACATTACGGAACGCCTGCTCTTCTTTGTGACCACATACCCAGTTTGCTTTTTTGTCTAAAAGACGATGTAGCGGTTCAGCAACAGTCGCTTTGTGCAGCAAGAAAACATTATAGAAGTTGATGAGGCCTAGAAACGCTTGGAGGTCAGTCTTGTTCTGGGGTCTGGGAGCGTTCTTTATTGCTCTTAATTTACTATCAGTAGGGTGAATACCCTGACTGTCAATTAGGTACCCTAAAAATTCAACACGATCGGTACACATTTTGCATTTATTTTTTTTAACTTTCAGGCCTGCTTCCTGAAATTTTTGTAATACTAATCTTAAATGCTCCCGCAAAATTTTTTGAGTGGGGGCAGCAATAAGCACATCGCCGAAATAGGGGACAACACCCTTGATCTCCTGCAATAGTCTCTCCATTAGGCTCTGAAAGATCTCTGGGGCTACACTGACTCCGAATTGAAGCCTTGTACACTTAAATGTGCCACGGTGTGTTATGATAGTCTGTGCCTGTGCCGTTGTTTCGTCAACCGGCAATTGCTGGTAAGCCTGAGCTAAGTCTAATTTAGCGAAGACTTTTCCGCCCCCCAGGGAATGGAGGAGGTGCTGTACTACCGGCACTGGATATGGGTTCTGTTGCAGGGCGTGGTTCAGGGTGGCTCAGTAGTCCCCACAAATTCTAATGGAGCCGTCCGGCTTAATGGGTGTCACAATCGGCGTTTCCCAAGGGGAATGATCCGTTGGCTTTAAAACTCCCTGGGCAATCAACTTATCTAGCTGCTCGTCGATTTTCAGTTTTAGAGCGAATGGAACTCAACGAGGCTTAAGGCAGATGGGCGCTATCTTTGGATTAAGACTAAAGGATATCGGGTCCCCTTGTACTCGCCTAACTTTTCCTCGAAGACGTCCCTGAATTCGCAGGCGAGTTCTTCCTCCCAGTCACGGCCGCCGATTCGATTAATGCCTGCCACTTCGATGCCGAGTGGTGCGAACCACTGTAGGCCCAACAGGCTAGGCTGGTCCTTATCGATCACCGTCAGGGGTAAGTACGCCGTGCAGTTCTTGAATGTAACTCGGACTCGGCTGGATCCCGCAACTGGAATTTGGTTCCCCTGGTAGTCCTTTAGGATGAGCCGTTGAAATTGAAGGTCTTGGCGCCGGATTGTGGGGATGAGTTGCTTGAGGGTCTTCCATGAGACCATCGAGAGGAATGATCCCGAGTCTACTTCCATTGGGCAGGGCCCATTTTCAATGTTCATGTAGACCCGAATTTTCTGAGCGTCTAGTGAAGAGGCATGGCCAATAGTGAGTGTTTGGTGCGCCTCTTCTTGTCTCGCTGGACGATTCACGGGTCGGTTTCCGTAGGAGTGGTTTACTGGTTCTCGCCTTACAGGGTGATTCCCTGTCGATTGGCGGAGATTGGTTCCTTTCGAGGTTGGGCTGGGTCCAAGGAGGCTTCTGTAGACTCGCCCGATGTGGCCTCGTTTCCCGCACTCATGGCAGAGTGCGTTGCAGAATTTGCAGTCAGCGCGAAAGTGGTTGGCCCCACAACCAGCGCAGGGTTGTTGTTGGGACCTTGGGTGTCGTTCCTGGTCGGTCCGTAGGTGGTGGACCTCTTCTTTGTCGCTGTCTGACGACAAAGAGAGGTCCTCATGATGGGCTGTAGAACGTCGCTGTTCTACATTGGGTGAAATTTTGCCGTCCAGTTGGTGGTTTGGAGTGCGAATTCGGCGCAGTTGAGCAGCTGACTTCTTGGTTGCCTCAGCTGCTGTAGCTTTAGCTGTGGCTTCTTTAAGGGTGATGTCGCCCTTTGCCATTATTTTGCTCTGCACGTTTAGAGCGTCTAGTCCAAGGACTACTCTGTCTCTCAAAGCCTCTTCCAGCTTGGCAAAATCGCAAAGGCCTCCCAAGTTCCGGAAGTCTGCAACGAAATCGGCGACGCTTTCTCCTTTCCGCTGGTTCCATTGGTAGAACTCGTGTCGTCTTACGAGTGTTGGAACGGTTGGTGCATAGTGGGACCTTAGCAGCGGTTCGAGGACATCCCAGTCCATGGCCTTCACCTCAGCTGGTTTTGCTAATGCCTTAGCCATCTTAAAAACCGTTGGGCCGCAGTGCGTCAGGAATACTGCCCGCTTCTTTCCGGCCATTGCATCCTTCAGATTATTTGTTTCTAAAAACATCTGGAAATGATCCATGTAAGACTCCCAGTCCTCTTGAGCTGGATCGAATGGAGCGGGTGGTATTGCGCCGCTGGACATGGTTCCGCCATTGTGCGCTTCCGTCAAGTGCTTAGTTGGCTCTGATGTCATCCAATCCCACCTTCGTCGCCAGTGTTAAGTCTGGAGCATGGCTGCGAAAGATGGAGACGAGCCAGTAGAAACAGTGAACTTCAAACTCTTTATTTACATATTGTGACAGCTCAGCTCAAAGGCTGCTCAAGCCTTACTTATATAAGCAACTCATTAACTACTTAACCAATAGCGAACCTGGAGTGCTAGCTCCATTTAACCAATAGGAATGGTCTGTTAGTGGCCAATCGGATGCTTCCAAACGGGCCAATCCAATCGGGCCATCAACAGCCAATCAGAAGTGCAGGGCCAGAACCCTGCACTAGACTTCAAGCTCAATGATAACTTTATTGGTATTATGCATTCACAACAAAAAGCTTTAGAAAATAGCAGGGTTCTAACCCTGCACTTCTGATTGGCCGATAATAGCGATATTGGATTGGTCCATTCAGGAGGATCTGATTGGCTGTTAACGAGCCACTCTAATTGGTTAAGGGAGTTAACACTCCATGTTTCTTATTGATTATTAGAGCAGCAGCTTGCCTATAAAAGGGATGCTGTTGCCCTAGGATTTTGCTCTGTTCAGAATGTTTAATAAAGAGTTTGAAGTTCACTTTTCACCGTCTCGTCTCCGTTCCTTGCGCCCATTCGTAGAACTTAACACCTCTGATATATATTACAAGTAGTTTTGGGTTTGACTCATTGTGTGAAAGGCTGCCAGTTGATGATAAGGGCTTGTCATCAGCAGAGCTCAAAAGTCACTCTTCTTTCCAAAAACCGGAATCTCGTAACCAACCCCCACCTTCTGTAAAGCAAGAGCAACTATCCAACATAACATTAACATTAAAATGGGAGAGGTTTAGGGTCAGGTTCTGTACGGTTAAAACCTTATCCTGTTTTACTTCTTGTTCAGCAAGGGCTACGTTTCTCCCTGCCCTTTTGCATGTTTTACCTCATGTCATGTAAGGTAACATAAGGCCCTGGAGGGCCTTGGCACAGGTCCATTCTGTGCACTAGTTGCACCCTTTCTTCAATAAGGAGACCCTTCAGAACAATCACTCATGCTCTCGTCACCTCATAAATGGATTGTTGCAATGTGTTATACATGAAGCTGTCCTTGAAGACTATACAGAAACTCGAAATGCAACGGGAACAGGCAGTAACAGGCACCTCTCGGTGTGCGCATATGTTATCACTTACTTACTACTAAGTAAGCTGCATTGGCTGTCAGTCAGCATCTGAGAGGCAGTTAAGGTGCTGATTATTATCTATAAAGCTTGGTATGGCATAGGGCATGGATATCTGGGAGGCTGCTTATTTCCAATAGCTTCTGCTCACCCAGTATCTTCCAATAAAGTGGAAGTTTCCCTCTATTAAACAGCATCTTCTCGTGGGACCAAGGAAGCACACCTTCTCTGTTGTGGCCCCCAATCTCTGGGACAGCATCCCCTCCAGAGATGAAAATAGCAGCCTTGCTCCTAGACTTCTGGAAAGTTTTGAAAACCCGGTTTTTGATCTCAGGCCTACGATTGATGTTTACAATTTGTTTAAGATGCCAATTTTTGTTTGTCTTTATACTGTTCATTAGATCATTTTAGTTTGGGCTGTCTCTGAAATTCAACATTTTTAATTGTTTTTATGTTTTTCCTCGTTTTATACACTGCCAGAGTACATGGGAATTGGGCAGACAATAAATTGAAATAAAAAATAAATAACATAATTCACACTTGATTTCTGTCTGGTATTTAGAGAAATCTTAGCCATTTTGAAAAACATACATTTCGGATATTATTATTTTTTTATGAGGAAGACATTGCGTAGCTTAGTGGAAAAGGCTACCCAATGAAAAATATGTCCACTGGGCTCAAATGAAACCGAATCCTCACCACCTAAAAGGAACCTTTTTATATAACATTCACCTTTCTTCAATATCTTGCCTCATTGCTTTGGCAACATCTTGCAAAAGCTTACCTAAGAAACTCTTTCAGCCAGACTACCTTATAAGAAATGTGCACTGAAGGCATAGTAACAGATATAATTATGAGAATCTGTGGCTACTTGCTTGCACACAGCCTGGGCTGACTGGCTGCTAAATTGCATTCAAAGTGTGAGATTTAGAGAGATGGAAGCAAAATGACACAACAGAAAACTTTAGGTATCTCACCATCTGTCAGACGTTCTGTACAAAGTCCTCCTCCCTCATACACACATACACACAAATGAAAGAAAAGATGGGGTGGCCATGATATCGAACCTATTCCCCCAATCTAGTCCTTCCTGATAAACAGGCCACAAGGGCCAACATTCCCCAGCCAGCCCAGTGATAACATAGACTCTATATTATTCTGGGAGTTGAGATCCATAAATTTAAAGTGGCCAAGTTTGAAAAACATTGCTCTAGAGCAATGTTTTTCAAACTTGGCCACTTTAAGACGTATGGATTTCAACTCCCAGAATTATTCTGCCTCCTTTGAAGTCCAATTTGTATATTTGTAACAAACACAATAAAGCACTGCAAGACTTTGATGATCTTCTTCCAAAGGAAATAACAAAGTGAAAGCCAGAGAAAGAAGTAAGCCCTGGCTAAATATTGCACTTCTGAAATGTCACTGCTTGTTTTGTTTTAGTTTTGTTCTCTTTTATTTTGATAGCCAGCCATGCTTATTTACCCTTTAGCAATTAATATATTGCATTGTGATATCGTCCACTGCTAAAACATCCCACTTAGAGAACGTCAATCCTCATGAATTGAAACAACCATGGCCAAAGTTATTGTGGAGGATTTGGGATAAATATTTATGAGAATCAGTCTGTACCAGAAGTACCTGCCACTCCAGGTTGATGCCTGAATCCCTTCAAGGCCCTCCATGCATCAATATCCCCAAATTGCACTGCTGACCCTATTTCCAAAATTCAGTTTTGCGGCAGAAAGCAAACACCTTAAAACATGACAGTTACAAATTCACTTCCAGACTGTGGACAAACGGTGAGAACACAATTTCAAGCCCTCCCTCTGTAGTTCAGAGTTGATAAGGAGCATAAGCACATGCATATTCAAGGAGAGATATGCGCTTACCAATGCTGTAGAAGTGGAATTAAATATTCCTAGGATTACCGATGTCGTGGACCCATGCCAGGTATTGAATCTTGTCCACTGGGAAGATCTAGAATGGCCTTTAAGATACTCACAGTCTTTGTCCCTCAGTTTCAGCCTGGCTCAGTGGTGGAGTTGTTCCTCGCCTTTGTGCTAATCTTCAAACATACCTCGAGATTTTGTCAGCTCCTTCCCCTCCCCTTCCCCAGTCTCCTCCTTTTCTGATTTCAAATCCAGGCAGAAGAGTCCTTGTCTTTCCTGACTTGCAGCCACACAACTAAACAGGCACATTCCTGTTCAGGTGTGTGTAGGAGCCATCTGGAAAAAAATCCCTCCTCTTTGCCTTACGAATCTAATCTGAAGCACCCTCTTTTCACTCATGCGCAATCTGGCATGCATACACCCATCCGTGTTTGCTTTAACTTAAAGGCAATTTATGACTTGACTGATCCTGCTTCCTGTTTCACGCCAAGCGTGGTTCATATCTATGTGGATCTTATTTGCAAAGCACACTACTAATCCATACGTACTTATGCCTTGGAGATACCCAAACTCAGACCGTAGATTAAGTTTCTCTATATAGGTATATATATCTCCAAACCATAATGCTGTGTGATGTCTCGACTTGCCCTGGGGTGAATCAATGGTTCACGTTCTGCTTTGGGATTGGTATATCCGTGTCATTATGAAACAAGATCTGAAGGGAGAGAATGAATCTCAATCTTCTTCCCTCCCCACTCCATCCCCTGAGGGGAATAAGGAAGGAGGTGCAGCTGAACCTCTTGTACGCAACCCAAGCATATTAACACCATCTGTCAGCAGATTTGCAGGGAAAGAAAGAGAATAGACAAACCTCATTAAGCCTTATTTTATCCCCTTCTGCTGAAGTAGCTTTTCAGATTTACTCCCATGATTGAGCTTTTTAGGTTGCTTGGTACAAAACCAGTCAATTCCATCGGCGCAAGCATTCTAGAGCAGGGGTGTCAAACTCAATTTCATTGAGGGGTTATGTTTGATCTTGGGGGGACGGGTTGGGCATGGCTGGGGTGAGCTTGACATCACTATTGTCAGGGGTGCCTCTGGTGGCCCAAGTGCTCTTCCAGCGAAAATGGGTCCCGAGCTCATTTTTGGCTGCAATGGCCTCCTGCAACCCTCTGTCAGCAAAAACTGAGCTTGGGAGTTCCACCTGCAGCCCTTGCAAGCTCTGTTCTCAGCTGCAACGGCCTCCTGTAACCTTCTGCCAGTGAAAATGGAGTTTGGGAGGGCACACGGCCATCCTGAGCTTCATTTTCTATGGCAGAGGCACTGCAGGCCAGTCCTTCACTGTTTCCAGGGTGGCCCCATGAACCACATCTAAGCATCCTGTGGGCCGGATCCAACCCGCGTGTGCTGTCCAGACAGTTTATAGTTAATGGGAAGTGGGATAGTTAGTTAGGAATTGGGAACTGTCCCCTTAAAGGCAAATGTAGTTAAGGTATCCTGGGAAATGTAGTCCATGTCATGTGGCCATATCTGTAATCCTGATTGGTCACTGAATTGACCCTTGGTGGGTTGGGGGAGGTTTCTTCACTCTTGCTTGAACCCAAGCAGCATGCTGGTGCTTCACCCTTTGCTCTATCATCGCGATGAGAAATTACCATCTTTTTACTATTCTGCTTCTTAATATAAGGCAGACAGAGTAACTCCACAAAGCATCCACACAAAGTCTTTTTATTGGTTCATCAGGCATCCTCAAATAGCTCACAGTTATGACAAGATTCTTCTCAATGTCCAATTCTCTGTATAGCTGCATTTCATGGTGTAAAAGGATGGTAATCTTTATCCCTTTCATCCCATATTGTAGGAGCAGGGGTAGAGCACGAGGCTGGATTCAGGCAAGAGTGAAGAAACCTCCCCCAACCCACCAAGGGTCAATTCAGTGACCAATCAGGATTACAGATGTGGCCACATGATATAGACTACATTTCCCAGGATACCTAAACTACATTTACCATGTACCCTTAAGGGGACAGCTCCCAATTCCTAACTAACTATCCCATTTCCCATTAACTATAAACTGTCTGGACAGCACACCGAAGGCCTTGAGTTTGACACCCCTACTCTAGAAGGAATCAAATTTGGCTGAACAGCAGTTTACAAGTGGTCCGATTTGTTTAGTTACTGTTCAAAGTTACAATGGCAATGGAAAAAAAAGGGATGTTGTGACATTTGCACTGTTCCAGGATCATGTGTCCACCATCTGTAACCTTTCCAACCAGCTTCTGACAAGCAAAGTCAATGGGGGAAGCCAGATTTGCTGAATGAACAAAAATTCACTTAACAACTGCAGCAAGAAAGGTCATAAAATAGGCTGAAACTTATTTAACAACTGTCTTGCTTAGCAACAAAAATTTTGGCCTCAATTGTGATCATAAGTCTGGGACTACCTTTATTTAATAGTGGAACAATTTATTTTGAGGGAGGTGGGCTTTCATTCCCTAGAAGTATTCACCATATTTCCTCACCAGTGATTTATATTGTTTTATACTAAATGAATAGAGTAGAGTAAAATAGGAATAGGAACAGGAATAGAATTCTTTATTGGCCAAGTGTGGTTGGACATACAAGGAATTTGTCTTGGTGAAAATACTCTCAGTATACATAAAAGAAAACATACATTCATCAAGAGTCAAGAATCATAATGTACAACACTTAATGATAGTCATAGGATATACAATAAGCAATCAAATCATGCTAGGAAACAGTCAATATAGATCGTAAGGATACAAGCAACAAAGTTAGTCATACAGTCACAAATGGGAGGGGATGGGCGATAAGGAGTAATGAGAAGATTAATAGTACTAGTGATGCAGATTTTGTAAATAGTTGGACAGTGTTGAGGAAACCATTTGTTTAGCAGAGTGATGGCATTCAGTAGTGGTGGGATGCAAATTTTTTTACTACCAGTTCTGTGGGTGTGGCTTGGTGGGTGTGGCAGGGGAAGGATACTGTAAAATCTCCAGTCAGAGGTGTTATTTGCCGGTTCTCCAAACTACTCAAAATTTCCACTACCGGTTCTCCAGAACTGGTCAGAACTTGCTGAATACCACCTCTGGCATTCAGAAAAAACTGTTCTTGTGTCTAGTTGTTCTGGTATTCAGTGCTCTATAGCATCATTGTGAGGGAAGGCGTTGAAACAGTTTATGTCCCGGATGTGAGGGATCTGTAAATATTTTCACAGCCCTCTTTTTGCCTCGTGCAGTATACAGATCCTCAATGGAAAGCAGGTTGGTAGTAATTGTTTTTTCTGCAGTCCTAATTATCCGCTGAAGTCTGTGTCTGTCCTGTTGGGTTGCAGAACCAGGAATAGGAATAGGAATAGAATAAACAAGGTTGGACTGGACCTAGGAGTTCTTCTGGTCCAATCCTCTGCTTAGGCAGGAAATAGGAATTTCAGGTTCCTTTCTCACCCTTACATTTTGCAATTATTTGATAAGAGCCAGGCACCCATCCTTTGGTAAAGGATATAAAATAAATAGGGTCAAATAAATAGAGCTTTTTATGCTTTTCTCAGGGAAGATACAGAAGTCTTGCTGCCATGCCAGATTGCCTACTGCCTAAAAAAAAAAAACTTTTTTATGTTAATCCCTGGATATTTTAATTAATCCTATTGAGCAGATGCGCTTATGCAATGGGTGTGGCTGAGTGGGCCACAAAAGTGGAGTTTAGAAATATGTTATAAAGTAATAAAGGCAGGATAAAAATCTAATGAATAAAAATAAATAAATTTGCTGGCTGGGAAGTATCAAATGCAAATACTTCTATACTATGGACACCAGGAGTCGCTGCAGATGCCTTTTAGGTGAGGGAACCCTACAGAAACATTTATATAGTTTATATCTGGAAGGGTACATGTCAGGCAATTAAAAGCCTCTTTGTATCACCTTGTTAAAAAAACTCTAGAGGTCCTAGGCCATCTATCCAAAGTTAGCTTGGTTGAATCCTCCACTTGGAAGATACCTCAGTGCTGTTGTTCTTCAAAATTCCATTTTCCATCCCATGTAATCAGCATCTATTGCTCCATAGTTTGAATCTCCTAAGCCAGTGTTCCCAACCTTAGCAACTTTAAGATACGTGGACTTCAACTCCCAGAATTCCCCAGTCAGCCATGCTGGGAGATGAAGTCCACGTATCTTAAAGTTGCTAAGGTTGGGAAACCCCTTGTTTTCTTTGCCATTTCAGCAATGGTGGGATTCAAATTATTTTATTACTGGTTCTATGAGCAAGGCTTGGTGGGCATGGCGTGGCTTGGTGGGCGTGGCTTGGTGGGTATGGCAGGGGAAGGATACTGTAAATTCTCCGTTCCCTCCCAACTCCTGGGGGAAGGTTATTGCATAAAACCCATTCCCTCCCCACCCCACTAACCTGCTTTCCAGCTCCATTCTCCTGTGCAGGGCAACCAAAGAAGACCCAGCCAATCAGCTGGGACTCGGGAAGCAGAGAATAGATGGGGGCGGGGCCAGCCAGAGGTGGTATTTGCCGATTCTCCGAACTACTCAAAATTTCCGCCACTGGTTCTCCAGAACTGGTCAGAACCTGCTGAATACCACCTCTGCATTTCAGGGAAGGCTATATGCTTCTTTTTCTCATAATGGCTGGTGCAGAATGAAATGAAAATTCTGATGTTCACTGAGTCCCACATAGAGAGCAAACTTTGGAACTTAGTAGGGAATTTCCTTTCCATTTCTTGTTCCTGATTCTATGGGACCCTGAACAAGTGATACACCAGTACATCCTCTTCTTGTTATCCTTACATCTCAGGTTTTTGTTCACAGAGCAAGCATAATACTTTGGATTTGGGGCACAGCAATTGAGATTTGCACTCTGCACAGATGAGCAAGGCCCAATACTAGTATGGGCACGTCTAGTTTGGTTAGCTGTGATTCCAAATAATCACAGGCAAAAGCATTAGGAAAGCCAGTTGACAATTGATATGCCACTACTCTCATTCAGGCAAATGCAGGCTGGTCTGATGAGTGTATTATTTCAATTAAACACCCATCCAAGTGCCCCCACGAAGAGAGAGGCATCTGTTCTTGACAAACCCTGCATAGATTTGTAATATTCATTTCCAGATTTTTTTTGTATCCCTTATGATCACCTCTATAGCCACTGAACATGAAACCAGGTTGTTATCACAGAACAGAAGTAATTTATCTGGTTTTGGGGTTTTTTGGCTAGCTGTGTACTGAAATATCTTCCAATGTGCTTAATCCAAACAATACAATCTGTCCATCTACAATTCAGTATTGTCAGCTTAAATAGGTTGTATCTCCAGTATTTCTAAGCAATCTTGGACCAGAATTTGAGTTAGCTTTGCTGTTCCAATTTGGCACTGGTTTCTAAGAGATCCATACATCTGGGCCCTTCTATTCAGAAGTCCCTACAATATATGAAAGACTTAGAACCTCTTTCATCAATAGATATAGATTTAGAAATACTGTAGATAATACCATTCTAGCATTCTATCCGGATTTTGTTGTCTAAAAGGCAACTGCAAATCAATGTTGTGGTTCACCGGCAGCCGGTGCAGATGACAGAGGTATCGGACAGTGAGGACAAAAGGGAACCAGTCAGGGAGTCTGGAGAGGACTTGGATAAGGATCCTGTGTCCGATGCAGAGATGGAGCCAGGACCATCTGGGAGTGGGCTGCTGCCTTTGGAGCTTTCAGAGTCTGGCAGCAGCGAAGCAGAGGACGCTGGGGAGCCTGTTCCCAGTGCGTGTATGCGCAGAGCTGCTGGAAGGCGAGAGCAGCTGAAGCAGAAGGGGTGATTCGGGAGTAAGGCTGGGAGGTGATTGCCCCTCCCATAAGGGATAAAAGCAGGGTTAGGATTCTACCAGTTCTTAGAACCAGTAGCTCTGAAGAGCAGCAGACATAGAACCCGTTCTATGTCCGCTGCTGTTTTGGCCCACCCGCCCGCCTGGGCTCTTACCTGACCTTGATTTTCTGGTTTTTCACTCACAGCTGCTTTGCGTGGCACAGCTGTGGTTGAAAAAAGCAGGAAAAAAGTGTCCAGGCTGCAAGCTGACAATATTTCACACCCATGCACAGTGCTCATCAGATGTGCACATGCGCGCACAAAACATAAATCACTGAACCGGTAGTTACGCTGGTTGGATCCCATCCCTGGATAAAAATCAGACCTCAATGATGAAAATTTTGCAAGAAGCAAAGCAATTCAATATATTCAGAGTCCTTCTTGAAGCTCTGCGTATTCTGGTCATTTTTTTCTAGTAGTTATAATTACTTTGGAGACTTCTATTTTTGGCAGCATTCCACAGCACTGACAGGCCTGTTGCTTATCTTGGAGAACTGTTTAAGTTAGTTTTGGCTGTGAATGAAAATAATTCCCAGCGTTGCATTAAAATAGGTTTTGCTTTTAAAACAAGTTTGTGTTTCATTACATTTGACGAAGCCTGGGTCAGAACAATCAACCAATGGTAGTTCAACCAGTGCTAGGTCTTTCATGCCAATTTAACTAGATACTAAAATAGGACAATTGCTACTGTGATGATATTTGGATTTGTATGCATGCAGTAATGGGCTCTGTGTGCCTGTGTTCTCCATAACAGAATAAAATGTAGGCAGTCTCTAGTGAAGAATATTCTTCAACAAGATATTTTTCTTGTTCCTCGAAAAGGACCTGAAGAGGAAAAACAGTAAGGAAAAGAAATGACTCTGCATAAAGCCTTTTCTGTCATGATTGTATTCCCAACCATCGGGAAGAGCCATAGAAAATAGAATGAATCTATAGCGTGCAGATCAAGCAAAAGGAGTATATGTGAGTAAACCTAGGACCACCACTGTTCTCCCCGCTGCATTCTGAATCAATTCTAACTGCTGAGTAGTCTTCAAAGGCAGCCACATGTAGATCGCATTGTAATAATCTCAAATGGGAACTGATGAAGGCTTGAGAGACCATGAGCAAGACTTCCTGGTCCAGGAAGGGGCACATAGATGGCACATAAGTCAAATCGTTACAAAGGCTCCCCTGGTCATGGCCGCCACCTGCTCCTCAAGCAGGAAATGTGAGTCTAGGAGAATCCCCAAATTGCACACCAGCTCAGTCCTAGGGAGTGCCACCCCATCCAGAGTCAGAGGTTAAATATCACCTAAGCCTAGAGCAGAGGTCCCCAAACTTGGCCACTTTAAGACTTGTGGACTTCAACTCCCAGAATTCTCCAGCCAGTGTTGAAGTCCCAAGCTTGGGGACCCCTGGTCTAGAGGGTCAAAATCGCAGAGCCACTTTGCCTTGCCATGGTTGAACCAAAGCCACTGTCTCCCCATCCAGACCCTTACAATATCCGGGCTCAGGGCCTACACTGCAACAGCATCCTTTGCCTAGTTAGGGGTGGAGAGGTATAAGCACACCTCACATAACCTCCCCTAGAAGTTTTGTGTATGTTAAATAGGAAGGTGAAAGACTGGAGCCCCAGGACAGCTCACATTCGAGGGCCTAAGATTTGACCTCTCCTCCCCCAACCCAAATTGGAACATGGAGGAAGGAGGAGGAAGAAGAACCACTGAAGTGCAGTGCCTCCCACCTTGAACCCCTAAAGCTGGACCAGAAGGATACAACGGTCAATAATATTGAGTTGCTGAGATGTCCAGAAGGGCCAGAATGATTTCACCACAAGTGTAACCAATGCCTTTTCAGTGTTGTGCCCCAGCCTGAACAGATCGGTAACTGCTTCAACCAGGGTCCTTTGTAACTGCGTGACAAACTCTCTCATAACCTTCCCTAAAAAGAGAAGTTGGACTGTTCTGTCTAGTTGAAGTCTGGACCAAAAGCACTGTTGGGCCCAAGGATGGCCTCTTGAGAAGGGGGCTCACCAATGTTTCCTTCTCAAGAAGCAAGTGGCATGAACCACCACTTGGACCCAACCTGTAATGGAATGGAGGGCTGGCACAACCATGTAGCACTTCCTGGGTGGCCTTGATCATGCAGGAATGAGACTAAGTGGCCAAGCTGACAGTCACAAGGGTCCTGTCCACTTCCTCAAGAATTTTTCTGCTGTGTCTTTTATATCAGGAAGAGCTTTTCTTTATGCTAGCTGAATGTTGAAAGTCACTGTTGATTCATATTAGTTTGGGAAGCAGACATTTTCAGAACTGACAAAAGGGCTGCACATTGACAATGGAGAAATCATTGCCAAGGCATTTTGGAGTTCAAGATGATTTTTCAATACCTGGAATGTACAACTCCTTGGGAGCTGAAACTAATCTTAACCTTTGTGGAGTACCTCAGATACACCCTCCACACACAAACACTCCAAAGAATAAACGATCTTAAGATGAAATCTGAATTCATGTTAATGTAATAAACATTATATTGGTATACATGTACTTAATAATTGCCAAGTGCTGGGGAAATAAGGAGATTCAGGCAGTTAAAATGTGTAAAGATTTATTGCAAGCTTAAACTCTCTACAAGAATCTGACCTACTAACGGTCAAGGGAAATGAGCAGAAATTAAGAGGCATTCAAGGTGGGCTGGACTTAGATTTCTTGCAGGCGTGCAGGGACTTATGACTTATTACATGTTGGGCCCTTCCCTCGGGCTCAGCTTGGTTATCTCCAACAATAATTTCTTTTTAGGACTATTGGAAAAAGACATTCAAGACAGGGTGGGATGTGTATATGTGAAGGGAACATTTAATCCTTCCTAAATCTGTGTAACACAGCTTTAATCCAGACATTCTGACATGCACCAGTACTTTCATACATCATGCTAAGCCACTGACCTGATTTTCATCCAGCATGATGTAATTCCATCTAATACTTAACTCTGGATATTGGGCTGAAGGCTGACCACAATACTGGTTTTACAGGAATGGGTTACATATATGATAAAATCCAGGTCAGTTTTATTTTCCAGCACCAGAGTTTTCTGCTGGGGAGGACAGTTCTGTAAGTGTGATAGTGGCTCATCAGCTACTACCGTAATATTTTCCACCACCACTCCAATTCTTTCCTGAATGAAGTCTAACAGCTTTTGAAATCGGGAGTGGGGCCTGGATAGGAAGAATCGGTATTGAAATGAAACCTCTTCACACATTTGAGTTGAACAAGATGGCTAAGCAGGCTTGAGCTGCCATTAAAGCAGCAGAAGGAAAAAGCACCAGAAAGCAAATAGCTGAGAAAGTCCCGCTTTTCTATATCTTAAAACTGGGACATTTTGATAAACAAAAAAAGTGACACATGTTGTTCCAGTCTTCTCTTTTATTAAGGCTGATGTCAGACAAATACTGTATAGAACATTTAGATTATTTTCTCTTAAGAAGAGGTTTTCCTTTTAAAGAAAACTTCAAAGTCATGTTATTTACTTGAAATCTGTTAAGAACTATTCTCTTTGCATAGCAAATTTTGCTTTATCGCTCATTATCAGACAACTTTGCAGAATGCAGCATGCCAACTTACAATATTATTCTCATGGAGGGAAAAAGTAGTTGGGTATTGTTAAGTGGCAGGAAACGTATATTAAATATTAAGATGAAATATATGTGGCTTTCTCCATTTACTGTGAAACAAGTTTTTGAAGGCACTAGAAAATATTAACAAAAGCCACTGAGAGTCCTTTGTAGGAAAGTCCAGAGATATATTTTGGAGCATTATTACTACATTCGCTGTCTTGAAGGTAACAGGCAAATCCCCTTGTGCCAATTTTCACCTCCTTACTGCGGATAATTCTCAACTATCATTGCATGGCCCTGCAGCAAGAGAAGAAGTGAAATTACTCAACAAGAGAGAAACAAGATTCCCATCCCAAGAGAGAAGAAAGAAAAATGAACATTGGGAAAGTAGGGTTACAAAAGGAAACCTTGCCAAGCACAAGGGCGACTATGGCCTTGCTACATTGAGTCTAGAACCAATTTTGTTCAGCTGATTAAAGCACTGGGTTAGAAACCAGGAGACAGTCTTGCCTTAGGCATAAAACCTCGCCGGGTGACTCTCTCTCAGCCCAATACACAGAGTTATTATTGTGGGCAAAATAGGAGAAAGGAGTATAGGTAGTCCCCGACTTACAATTATTCATTTAGTGGTCCTTCAACACTGACAAAGAGTGACTTATGACCAGTTTTCATACTTATGACTGTTGTAGCATCCCCATGATCATGTGATCAAAATTTGGACATTTGGCAACTGACATTACTTCATGACAGTTGCATTGTTCCAGGGCCATATGATCACCATTTGTAACTTTTCCAACTGGCCTCTGACAAGCAAAGTCAATGGGAGGAAGGCAGATTTGTTTCACAACCACACGTTTCACTTAACAATCGCAGTAATTCGTTTAACAATTGATTAAAAAAGGTTGTAAAATGGAGCAAAACTCATGTAACCATTGCCTTGCTCAGCAACAGAAATTTTGGGCTCAATCATGATTGTAAGTTGAGGACTACCTGTATTAGGTATATTTGCCACCTTGAGTTATTTATAAAAATAATAAAGGTGGAATATAAATAAATAAACAAATATATAAATAAACAAATATATAAACAAATGAATATAGATTGCTCATCGTAGGATTCTTACCTGTCCTCCAGCAGCACATGCTGCCACTAAGGCATATTGTCCCCCTTCCTTCTTCAACCTGTGGGCAGCTGTGATTACTAAACGGCAGCCAGTAGCACCAAAAGGATGCCCTAAGGACAGGGATCCACCCCAGTTATTAAATTTTTCCAGAGAAGGAGCTCCAACCTATAAATAGGAGAACAGTAAATGAGACTTAGGCTCTGAAATAAATTATCTAATTTCACCTATGAAAGGAAGAAAGTTACAAAACATAAGCTTGAAAAACAATCAGAGTAGGTTATATATCAACTCCGCTGATGTTTGCCAGGTGACTGCTTCAGCCACTGGAGAAGGAGTAAGTCTGCTCACATGTGGCAAACACTGGACCTCAGAAAGGAGTAAAAGACAACTATAAACAGGACGCCTCTAACTTCCACCATGCCTTCTATGAAGTTTCTGGGAAAGGTTAACAGGGAAAATAAGATAAGCTGCATGGAAACCTGAGAACAGGAAGGACAAAATACAGAAGGATCATGGATATACAAATTCACAGTAACCTTAACCTTACCTTTGACTTTCTCCCCATGTAGTTCTGGGCAAACCAATCTGAATCCATGGCTTTGAGATTTGCTAAAATTTGTCCCTATAATGGAAAAGAAGGGAAAGGAAAGATTCCATTACAGCATTAATATAGTCAAAATACATGCAATCTCTACAATAGAAAATCTATATTGTAACTCCAAAAGATTTAACACAAGCCAACTAGCTGATAAGGCACTTGAGGTTTTACACATTTCCAAATTATTACTGCCAAACTTTAATTACAATTGCTGTTTAAAGTGTTATGCTACTTTACTGGTTTTGTTCTCATGACCATTAACATGTCGGATACCACAATGCAAAAGCAAGCAGTCTCATGACTCATAAGACATTTCCGAAATAGGTGACAATGCACTATGGGGCAAACCAGCTGAAATAAGCAAAATCACCTACCAAAGTTGTAATAAATGATAAATGTGCCAATTTCCAGAGAGAGTGGATTCTGTCAGCAAGGCTATTCAACGGATTTGTAGTGTAGCAGTTTGAATCCAACAGGGAATGCTATAAGCCCTAATCACTAAATGGAGCCTTGTTGTCACAGCTATCCAAATAATTGGACCACAACACTATGAATTTACGGGCTTGGCCTGGCCTGCCTGTGTGTAAATATCAGTGTGTGACCTTGCCCCAAATTTATTTTTAAAAAGTAGACAGAGAAGTACAGGATTCGAGACAAACTTGATGCAATGAATATGCATATAAGGACTGGGGCTTCTATATATAACATTGTTTCTTGATTACTGGAATTAGCCTCACTTACTTCTTTTATTTTATTGCTCTATCAATCAATTTTGTTTCTTTTTTGTTCGCATTGTATTTTAGAGACTTCATTTTGTACTTCATTCTGAATGGTCAAGCGAAAGGAAAGAGTCTGTTTACATCATGGCCATCCCGTCTGGCAAAATCTCTTAATGACCTCACACAAATGGTGCTGAAAGCTCCAAAGCATGAGGATTGGTGGTGAGGGTGGGGATATTTAATGTTATGCATTGTTTTAACATTGTTTAAAACAATGTTATGCATTGTTTTAACAGGGTTGGTTCAAAACTTCATGACCTATATAGCCTTTTGATACATAAGATTCTTTCAAAATCTAAACATTCAGATCATACAATCTGGCTTTCATTTTGGAGGACAGTGGTCCCTGCATGAAGATCTCGAAAGCGATGCCCCTAACCATAAACGGGCCATTGTCTGGTGAAGTCTGAACTGATGAAACATATTCCATTTTACAGAGCAGGGGGTGACAGCCGGGGGTGAGCAGCAAGAGGTAGTCTGGTTGCCTCTCATGCCTTCATTATATTAATGCCATAAATTTTACATGGATTAGGGCTGAATAACCATCTGCCCTGTTGCTAACTTTTATAGGACAGACTTTTCTGAGGATGCTTCCATTCACAGAACTTTGTAAGTTAGATAAAAAGGACTCATTTCCTGTGTTATGGAATAGTCTTCCATAATATCAGATCCTACTCTTACAACATTTTTAAAAGTTGGAAAGATATTTCTTTTAATTCAGTCTTTTTAGCTGTTTGTGGTAGTGTATTATGCATTTAAAGTGACTTTTTAAAACTATTTTTACTTAAGTTGTTGAATAGCTAAAATTGTAGAAAGAGAGTATTTCAGTTCCCTCTATAATAACTAATCAACCCAAGATTGAAAACTACAATTACTGAGTGAAATAAAAAATATAATGAAATATTTGAACAAAACTATCTGTTTTGCACGTGACCTTAGCAATACTTACTGCAAACGCTTCATGAAATTCAAACGCATCAATGTCTGCCATTGTTAGGCCAGCTTTTTCCAAAACTTTGGGAGTAGCATATGTTGGCCTAAGAGAAAAAGAAGCCAAGAGCTGCATTCAGGTCCTTCTGGACAGGGAAACCTACTGGCTGAGAAAGGCTGCAGCTATTCAGAAGAACCTGCCTGTATCATCACTATAAAAGGGCACCTTCTTTTTATTTGGCAGAAAAAAACAAAAATACTCTCTTCCAAGCAGCTTGAAGAATTGTTATCCTACCCATCCCTGATCTAAAAACTGAATAGAGAATACAATACCTCTATAGTAACTAAGTTTTATCTCTTGCTGGTGATATAAGAAGCTGTGCAACCAAAGAAATGGAAACAGAATGTTTGCTGCGAATTAGATATGCTAAAGGGATGAATGAAAAGAAAAAGAAACTATATAAACAAAGCAACTTCAGAATTCAGGAGGATTTTACACCATTTCTTGCAAGCTGTGGAGACTTGCATTTATGACTCAGCCAATGTTTCTTCAAGTATCAGTTGCAAAATGCAAGAATCCAAACTGAGTATGGGTATGTCTGACCATTAGTCAGCAGTTCAGTAATTTGTTTACTCCAGGACAGTCAACTCTTCTGAATGATTTTCAGAGGGGGCTGATGGCAATACAGTCCTATGCCAAGAGTTAGGGAAGAATGTGTGGGAGAAGGTAGGGGAGGATTGAGTTCCTGAATCCTAGAGAATCTTAGCTGAATGGAACTGATCACAGAAATAGGCTGCTACAACTGTCAAAAGTCAAGTCTTCCACAGTAGATACGTTGTGGAAAAAGTGGCAATCCACCCCATGAAATATTATTGTAGTTGCCAGTCCTGCCAAGAAAAAGCTGCCAGTAAATTTTATGTGACAAAAAGGGGGAAATAATTATATTCAAAGGGAATAATCATACTGTTACATAATTAGTTGGGAATTAGGAGTCATATACATATTAGTGGTAAAGGTTTTCCTTGTATACTCGTGTTCAACTCTAGGGGCCAGTGCTCATCTGTTTCCTATCTGAGGGAACAAGCATTGTCCAAAAATACTTCTGTGGTCATGTGGCCAATATCACTATACACCGAGGCACATAAATGCTGTTTTCTTCCCATCGGTGGGATATTTATTTACTTGTATATGCATGCTTTCAAACTGCTAGGTGGGCAGGAACTGGGGCAAGTAATGGGAGCATGTCACTCAGATCTCAAACCCGGGCTGTCAAATTACTGGCTGAAAGCCCAGCGCCTTAAAAACTGGGCCACCATGCGCCCCCCACCCCACTTTTTAGTAGTAAAATCACTCATATTTTCACTCAATTTCAGCTCTATGTATTTTTTAAGAATGTGATGCCTAACACACTGCTTAAGGACCAAATGTGAGCCTCCATCTGAAAAATGTTGCACCTCCCTGCAGCAACTGGGACGGTTGCCTAGGACTAAGAAAGAGGGAATAAGGTTTCTACAAATAAAATGATTTGGAAAAAGGACACATTTCTATTTTCATGGTAAAAAGGATTCTAAATTTACAACTTACCCAAGCAGAAGCTGATCTTTTGGGTCTTGGGATACATATACGAAATCTCTGAATTGTATTTAAAAAAAAAGAGAGAGAGAGAGAGGAGAGATTGATTTCATGGTTACATAGATGAGAAAATGGCCCTGGTTTTATGACAGATGGTGAGAGAAGGGAGGGGAGAGCTTCCATTCACCTGAGGTAGGCCTTTGGTTTGTATCCCATTGCCAAAGCTTTTTCTTCAGTCATTAAGAGTATCGCTGAAGCTCCATCAGTCTGTGGAGACAATATAAAAATGCCATCAGAATCTGAAAGAAGAGTAAAGCTCAACCCCTCTGTCTCTTAATTCAGTTTGCATATTACTGTTGTTGTTTTTTAAATCAAAACTGAGCCTAATGCAAAATGAATGATTTTGCATCCCCCCCAAAAGGTAACCCTGAATTTTAAACTTGGTAGCCAGGAAGAAGTCTGGAACTAAGATGATTGAAAGGAAAAGAACCAGTTGGGCCAAGTAAAGAGTGAAAAGAAAAGATAATGGTAAGGGAAGCGAGAGAGGCAGGGAGGGGAAACATAAACAATGGGTAACATGGAAAAAGACAAAAGAAGCAGGAAAGCCAGACACTTGGTGGAGGAGTTTTGGGCCACAAAATGTAAAGACCCAAGTAATTTGAAAGGTATGATGACTGTGTGACAACTGTGGAGTCCTTGATTAGGTCAACCAAGTAATGAAACACCTGCAAATAACCAAGATCAGAGAGCACAGTTCAACTGTGAGCTACATATATTCTCTTCTATTGTATAACAATGCTTACACTGATGTAGAAAACGAGCCATTTCACACTTTTTTGAATTTTAAAGAAACAACAGTATTCCTCCCAATGTTACTGCATTACTAGGATGATAAATCACTATCAAACCCTGGATAAGTAACAAGTACTCATATGCAAGTTTTAGAAACAACCATAAACTTTAAAGGAACAGCCAAGGGTCCTTAATGAGCCAGATTGTGGCTTGGTGTTATACTTGAATCAATTTTAATCTATTCTGATTTAAAGCAAATGCCAATCTAAGGTTCCAGCAATTGTGATTATGTTGTATAATGAAGATGCTTCAGAATGTATTTTTCAAAGGCAAATGTACAAGGGTGTTACCAGGAAAGAGGAGTTGGCAGCTGTTACAGTCCCATATGGTTTGATAAAAGCAGCTTTCAGTCGACCCATCTGCTCCAATGAAGATGGCCGGACTCCGTTATCCTTCACTACAGTGTCCTTTCCTGTAAGAGTCAAACATGTGAAGAGGCTTAAGGTTCAAGACATCTGCTATGTTGAAAGTCTACCTGTGAAATTCGACCTTCTTCATTTCTGCAATTCTTGACTGGGACCTCTGCTGTTCATACTCTTAAACACATACAGATTTTTCCCGTATTCCCTTCCAATGGATTCATTCTTTCTCATACTATTTACTTCCATCTTCTGTTCTAACCTTCAAGATGTCCTAAGATCGTTTGTTACTTTGCCTCTCTTTAGTAAACCCTTCCCAACTTGGTACTCTTCACAATTACCATATTTTTCAGACTATAAGACGCACCTTGATTTAGAGGAGGAAAACAAGAAAAAAACGTTTTTTGCTTCTGTGCATGTTTTCAAACCCACCCACCCCCCAGCATCCAGAAACACTCTGCAAGTAAAAAATGGGCCCATTTTTGGCCTCTGTGGATCCTGTTTTTGCTCAACTAAGCATCCAGAAGCACTTTCCAGAGGCTTCCCGGGTCCTGTTTTTATCCTCCCCAGGGAGGCTGAAAATGGGACCCGTGGAGTGCTTCTAGACGCTGGGGAGGGCAAAAAATGGGATGCGTGGAGGCTTTGGGAGGCCAAAAACGGGCCCATGTTGAAATCTAGTACCATAGTTTTTGGACTATAAGACACACTCCCCCCTCCCCCCGCCCAAAATGGGTGGAAATGTCTGTGCATCTTATTGTTCTGACCCACACCTTTTTCTGACAAATCAAACACAATTCACAAAGAACAGAAACTTTGTAATGCTTTTACAAAATAATTAGCTGTGATAAGCACAAGCCTTGCCAAACTGAGTGAGACTTGCCAAAAGATAACAGACAAGAAATAATTTGCAAAATAAGAATCTTCAAATATAAACTCAGGATACTAGAATGTCCATGAAGCTGTAGTTTCAAAACGTCTTTGCCTTCTGCAAAATATGTTCGTTCACAGCTGGCTTTTATCTTCTTGAAGGAGGGGCCATTACCTTGCAGCCTTACTCCCGAGTCGCCCGTGCTGTTGTAACTGTTCTTTCCTCCAAGCAATCCTGCACGCACACGAACTTGGCACAGGCTCCTCGGGAACCTCCTCATCACTGCTGCCAGCCCCCACAATCTCTGAAGGAAGGAGTCCACTTCCTAATGGTCCCTCATCTGAGTCCTCGCTCTCCTCAGCCGTCTGCACCTGCTGCCGGCTAACCACAACACTTATAGAGTGAATATGGTACTAGATTTCAACATCCACAATCCTTTACCAGCACAGCCTCTGACTGGGATTTGTGACAATTCAAGTCTAACACTTTTACAGATAGATTGGGGAAGGCTCCCTTTAGATCACTTGGAAATATCACAGCCAGATGCTCTGAAGAATACAGCAGCTCATCCCATGGTAAGAGTTATGGTGAAAGTCATGCAACTGGCTGAGGACTTTGTGTCAGCCAGACAATTATAGCCGGAGGTGGCATCATTAATATCAATTCCTATAGTATGTTACATTATGGGTATAGTCCATAATCATTTTGTATGATGACAACCTGTCTTGGAAAAATAAATTTGTATTTTTTTAAAAGACAGAAAAAGAAGGCTAGTTGTGCTTGTTACACTATATAACACTAGGAAGGACTTTGACCAAAGTACTCTTGAGAACATTAAAGAGTTCTGCATTTTTGAGGCCCATTTGACTGACTTACTACTAGCATTTTAATAGGAGGCATTCAGTCAACATTTTGACCAGAGATAATGGATACTTTTTATTTTTTAAATTTGTTATTAAATCTGATGAAGCTATTCATATCTTACGAAAATTTGCTATTATCTAAACACAAAATGCAACTTTGCTACTTCTAAATATGTATTTTTAAGGAGAATACTTAAAATTGTCCTAAATAAATTAGGGTATCAGCAAAAGTATTCACTTTCCTTATTTGCTGTATGGATGTGGCTGAACATATGCAGGAATTAGGCACAGGTAAGGCATATGTTTCAATCTTAACTCATCCACTGAAGAAATCTATGAACTAGGAAGAGCAGGAAGGGGAGAAAAAAACTAATTATCGGTAAAAACAAGTTTTGTCTCCTCTCTCTTATCTTTAAGAGCTCTCTTTCTTTATTCAGCATCTAAACTGAATAACAACAACAACCTTTACTGTCATTGTACATGTATACAACGAAATTGATTTTGCTCCTGTAACAAAATTACAATACAACATAAATAATATAGAAAATGGCCCTTATACAAGTAATTAGGGGGAAACCAGTCATATGTTTCCATGTATGCATGGAGTGCTTGTAGTTGTATTTAGGAGTCTGACAGCCCATGGATAAAAGCTGAAAGCCATTCCAAGAGAAAAATATTTCCCTCCAATGGAATGTGGAACCATTGTCACAGATTCCTCTAAACAAACATTTTACCTGGCACTTTGAATGCTACCAGATCTGTGAGAAGGGATTCATCTTGTGCTTTCTTGGCCAGAGTGTGTGAACGGAGAGCATATTCGTCTTGCTCCAAACGTGAGATAGCAAATGCAGCTGCCAGGCGATCTGCTGAATGACCCATGGTCTCGTTGGTGGAAAATTCTGCCACTGCAGGGAGCTAGAATTATTGAGAAAATTGCATGTGAAGATCAGTTCCCCTCAATTCAGTGCAGACAGCTCTATAACTTAATTGCTGAAGGTAAATCCACAAGATTTAGCAATGTAAAATATGTACTATAACACTAGTATGCAGTGGCTCACCTTTTGCCATCTCTTGTTTAATCCACTCTTCCTCCTAAGCTGCTTTACCTAACAAACTCGGTCATGACTCTCCCCTCCCTCAACCTACTTTTTCTTTCAGCAAAGAAATTCCGTACGTCAATCTCAGCCTCATTTTGCTCTATTGTGTAACGAGTTTCTCAAGCCTGGGAAAAAGAATGACAGCTTGCACGTTTTCTTCACCAGGTAGCCAACTCTCCAGGAAGTTAACAGATGTTCAGCAAAAGATCAATAAAGTTAGAAATAAATTAAATGCTAAGCTAAATATATTAAATCCCCAAGTTTTTTGTAACAAACCTCTTTTCCCTTCCAATAAATCTGGTTAAAGAAGCCTATATAAGAATCTTGGGGAAGATTTGTGAACTGCTAAGGGCTTGAACTCTTTACTATATCTTTTATGAATTGCTTTCTAGACCAAAGTTAATGAAAGCTGAAGATGTGGTATCAGAGAACAGTCAGCAACTGTTTTTGGCCACAATGTGTCTCTGGCTGATTATTCTATTTATCCTTGCCCGTTTTCTGAATTTGTTCCTTAGGAAGGCAGTGAAATGAAATCTATTTTCTCCTTTACCTCAGGTGCAAAGTAATCAGGACGGATTTTGGAGATCAGGGATAACTTCTGGCCCAATCCTTTTGCTCTTGAAAATCCAAGCAAAGTCTTCCTCATCTTCCGACTATGTCTGATAGGAACATCAGACATCAATTCAACACCACCAGCAATTACCACATCCATCTGGCCAGATGCAATGAGGCTATATGCTATAAAAATCAGAAGGCACATACATGACAGTTACCATGTTGAAGACTGATCAGTTTCCTGACTGAAAAAATCCCTTCAATTACTTTTTATATGCTATTTCTTTTTTTAAATTGGCTATTTCTCATCCTTGTACTTCATACATATCGTGAAACTTTTCAAGCAGAAGATGAGGGATAATTGATAAAGTCACATTAGAGTAAAGATTCAATTCTTTCCAAAAGTGTTTTTTAAAGTCACTTTATAAATCCAATTGGGTTTCCACTTTATACGATTCTAGGTATACATTTACACTTATAAATCTTGGTTTCTTCAAGTGCTCTGTTTATTTGCATACTATCTTTTGCCTACCTTCCAAATTTAAATATTTATCAAGTTTATAAAGGAGCTTGGTAAAAGCTGTTATACAACCTATTAGAATTAGGCATGTGAAAATTAAAATGCAAATCAAGTTGTAAGAATGAAATTCTCTGAAGCAATTTACATTATTTTATTCTGGACTGTAACGTACGTCACTGTAAATGCTTTCTTAGCATTTTTAAATTAGAAATAGATTTTTATGTCTTTTTTTCTCTCCAAGAGATGGCCTCTGTTAAATAAAACAGATGGCTATCAGTTGCTATATGGCAAATCACTGAGGACATTTCAGGCTTCATAGTTTATTCTTTGTCCTCCTGATAAAATTTGGTGCAAAACTCCAGGAATTTGTAACCATAACTAATATTTATTTCTTACTATAAGACCAAGCAGATCATTGCTAATATACCTTAAAATATCCAAATGTCTTCCAGAGGGCAAATTCTACTTTCCTTTCGTCTCTGAGTTAGAATATTTATTTGTTTTTATCTATTTATTATTAAACTTTGATGCCGCCCATCTTGTTGAGGCAAGTCTGAACAGCTTACAGTCATACAATTAAAATACCGCATACAACATTAAAACAATAAATAAGAACCAAACATTTAAAAATCAGATAAAATTCAATTAATCAAGATGGAAAGGAAAGGAGTTAATTATGCATGGGAGGAGGTGGGGTTTAATACATTAACCACCTCCAAGTTGCCACTCTCCCATTGGGGTCCCAGGCAAGATGGCAGAGCCTGGTTTTTCAGAAGGCCCGATGAATGGGTGCAGGTCTCACTGGGGGGCTAGATTTTCCAGAGGGTGAGTATCATGGCAGAAAAGGCTCTTGTCCTGGATCCCGCCAGCTGAAATTCCTTGACTGATGGGGTCCACATGCCTCTTCTGCTGGCATGGATGGGCAGGCTAATTCTATCAGCATGAGCAGGTTCTTCGGATATTCAGATAATATCCTATGAAATACTTTTGAGGTGATAACCTATACCTTGAATTGGACCCGGAAGCAAATTTGCAACCAGTGCAGCTCGCAGAGCAGTGATGTAATATGGGCTGCCCTAGAGGTCTCAATAACAGCTCATACAACTGGTTCTACACCAGCTGAAACTTCCAGAGACCCTTGAAGGGTGGCCCCATGTAGAGCATGTTGCAACAGTCCAATATTAAAAGGCTAACACTACAGTCTACTGGAGAAATAAATTCTCCTGCATGTTTACAGTCTATTTATATATATATGGACCTTACTTAATCAAGCAAGATAACATACCAGTCGTCATTGCCTGGTTGGAAGATATGCAAGCCATGGTGACAGTGTGAGCAGGAGTTTTGTCAGAGAAGCCAGCTCCCAAAGCAGCCTACACAAAAGTCAGAAAGCAAATCAGAACATTGAGAGATGTCTAATTTCTACAGTTCTCGTGATACATTGCAGTCCACAGTTTTCAGCATAGCAGGTTTTGCAAGACTCTTGCAAGGAAACTCAGGTTGAGAGGTTTTTATCTTACTAGTGTATTCAATGACTGGATAAAGATAGAAGCCTTTTGCTCTTTGAACTTTTAATAGTCAACAATTAGTATAATAAGGTTTATGTTTAACCAATATTAAATAAACAATTTTTGTTTGATCAATATTAAAGAGCATTTTAAAAGAATATAACCAGAGCCTCTGCTTGCCAATTATAATCACTCTTTGTATTGCAATTTTCAGTTTATTGAAAACAGAATGGTTTGTTCAGATCTCATATTAAGTAATAATTTGTAATTTTGGCTAAGCCTATTTGGTAAACCCTGCTAATTTACATCATACCATGATTAAACCAAAAATGGCGTATCAAATGTGTGAATCCAGATCACCAAATCTAACAAACAAGTGCAGACTACAGCAACCACAGGTTAAGAAATTCATTTATTTGCAATAGTCAAATGGTTACTTCTACAAATCAGAGTCAAAAGTTCTTGGCTGTCTGTTTGCCTCTGCTTACAAACATATACATAAAATTGCTTGGGAGGCTCTGGGCTTAACGGCAGAGACACCATATGTAAAAGACCCTTTACACATTTTAACTAGCATGGGAGTAATCCTAAAGTTGCCAGGAAAAGTACTGAAAGCTAGCTTTCCAATGAGATCACTAGGATATGCAAGCAGTGAGTATTTTCCTATTGAGATATTCCTGTCTCAATAATCACCTGAGAAAATGCTGCCCCAGCTCCAGTTACCTAATTGTACATTGGAGCAGAATGCCAAAGTATTTTTTATCTGGAAAATGTAACATAAATCTTATTTTAGCCACCCATGAAATGAAGTTCTCTCAGGAACATTTTACTTATGTTGGGAATTATGAAGAGAGAATGTACCACAAATGCCTCTCTGCTTTCAGTTAAAAGGGGAGGGAGAGGTGCTACTGAATGGAAAATATGGCATGGTACAGCAAAGAAAGATAGCTCGGTCGAGGGAACAAAAGCTTAGTCTCAGGCACGCCTGTTAGGAAGCGGGACTTCAAATAGCCAGAGTCAGAATGAAAAGTTGAAAAACAGGAAATATATTCAGAGGTAGAATATTCTAGCAGGATTAATGCAATGCTCCAATTTAATCAGTCTTGGTTTCTATGATTCAGCAGTAAGACGGCTAAGTAAGGTATCCTTGGTTCCACAATACCACACAACATTGCTCCACTGACACAGCCAACTGGGGTAAAGTTCAGCATGAATGTTAAAATGAAGATACTTGCACAGGTGGAGAATCAGACAAGCAAAAACTGCTGACAGGTGAAGCAGTACAGAGGGGAAATGCAAGCAGTAACCGGTTACTACTATGTCTGACTGCTAAAAATGGCAACTTTGGGGCTTTTAATATGAAAACTTCATTCAGGTGCCTGCTTAGTTTTTGAAAGGCAAACATGAACGCTCTTGCAACTGTCAGAAACGGGAGATGATTTGACATGCTTTATGAGCAGAGCAAATAATAAATATAGGTTTGTCAACAAGTTAAAGGGCAAGTCCATCATTCAAAACAACAAAAATCATTGTCATCAAAAGTAGGTAAAATCAAACTGGAGAAAAAAGGTTGAGATCTGTGACTACATAAGAAATTACTTAATCCTAAAGAATTGGACTTTGTCAGTTTCAGATATCAAGTTAATAATCAACAACTCTTACATTCTTAACGTCATTTGATTAGGGCAGTTTGTTTAGGTTCTCAGTGGTTTTTCCATATAGGAGCTGAGACAAGCAAATGTGCTGAATATGCTTTGAAAACAATATTTTACTTCTGTAAGTTGCTCAGAATTACCATCAGTGAGTTGGGCAGCCATACACATTTTCTTAATAAATATTTAAAAAGTGCTTCAGCCCATTTCTGTTGTTTAAATCGGCCTATCAATTTTCATGCTTCTAAATACCAAAAACAAAGCTATGCCTGCTTTAAGGGTTACATTGACTTTAATAAGTGGATTTCTTACAGGAGCCGTCCCCTTTTTTTAGGTGATTAGGAAGATCAGCAGCAGGAAAGCACTGGAAAAAATAGGATGGGAGCCCTATAGGAAAATGGCAAAGGCGGGAAAGTGATCTGTGATGAGTGGGACAGGAAGATTGGTGGCAGCAGTTAGAAAGTACTATGTATTAGGTTTATAGCACAGAAAGTGACAAAAGGCAGAGGGAGCTCTAGTCTGGGGTAAGTAATGAGGGAAACTGGCAGATAACAGCATCAAGCCTTGGAGAACAGGAAACAGAATCAGACATTCCTTCATGTACATCAAGTCTGCAAAATGACAGGCAGGCTTTTTAATGCATGCACAAAATGTAGAAGTATGTTTTTTTAAAATTTATTTATTTTATTCATTTTGTCAATTGCTTACAAGATAATAGGTATAAGTAAAACCATAGTTATGAATACATGGATACATATAAGAAAAATAAAAAATAAAAGAAAGAATAGGACAGGGACGGTGCGCTTATGCACGCCCCCTACAGACCTCTTAGGAAAGGGGTGAGGTCAATAGTAGACAGTCTAAGGTTAAAGTTTTTTAATTTTTTTAAAAAATTTTTAAATGTTTAGAATGACTGGATATTTAGAAAGTAATTCTGATATAAAATTCAGTTTTATTTGGAAACCATTAAAGGCTACATTTTTAAACATGGAATTGCACCATATCCAAAATTATGGTTTCAGAGGTTATATTCTAACAATATATAATCTCTGTATCGTTTATACTGTCTTGATCGTTTTTTGTCATCTGTAGTTTTTCTATCTCTCCTTTTTAAATGTTTGACAGTGTCAGCCAAAGACTTAAAACCATATCTAATCAAAGATGTTTTGATTAGAAAATGGGTATGAAATGTTTTATTGTATTACAAGCTTTAAATAAGGTATTAGAGCATATTTATGATATATTTTACATTTCACCCAACCTTCTTTTACTGTTTATATGTATTTGTATTATCTATTTTTACAACCTTTTAAACGTGTATTCATGTCTTCTTCTAATTTAACAAACTTTGCAGTTTAACAGATACCCTTCCCTCAAATGGGACTATTAAATAAAAGTGTCAACCAGTTTTATGGCAAGATCCAATCTGGGTCGGTCACTGGGATCAGAGGTTTAGTTTTCCGAGCTTTCTTGGGCTCCAGCATGAGTCTGAAAGCTCAGAAGACTAAGCCTCTGGTCCTGGTGACCAACCCAGTTTGGATCCTGCAACATTATCCTATAACATATATCTCCATTTTTAAGTTCTAGAAGCCAGATTCCACTCAAAATTCGTTCCTTCCTCTCATCTCCATTCATATCCCTCCCCACCTGCCCCCATCCCAAGTGATTCTTCTTTGGTTTAACATACCTCTCTAGCAACATTACTTGTTTTCACTTCTTGGATAACAGTGCCTAACAAAATGTACTCAATAGCTTCCTTAGGCACATCAGTCCGATATAGCAAGCCTCTGAGGGAACAAATCAGAGAAAGAAGGCACTTCAATGTCAAATCAAGAGTGTTTTTAAAAATGACAACAGAAACGATAGAGGGAATTGAGTGCTTTAAGAGGACAGACTGAACTTGATTATTCAGTCTGAAGAAGAGAAGGTTATAGTTTGGCAAGATTCTGTCCATTAGTGTAAGCAGGCATTTTAATCACATCTATCTATAGCATGAGAGTCACTCCGATATTGTGATTAAGGCAGGCTAGAAACCGAGAGACTGAACATGAAACCAGTTGGATGATCTTGGGCCAGTCACTCCCCCTCAGCCCTAGGAAGAAGGCAATGGCAAACCACTTCTGCAAAACTTTATCAAAAAAAAACCCAAAAAACTGCAGGGACTTATCCAGGCAGTCTCTAGGAATCAAACAGCAAATTGGCTCTCCAAACGTTTCCAAAATGCCTGATCCAAATTTTGTTACATGCTAATCTAGGTAATCTGCTGAACCTATATAGTTCTAGATAACAGAAATCTTGACAGGATTTTTGTTGTTGCTTTTTTGTAAGTGATTAAATTGTCTTGTGTACTTTTTAATTCTGGAAATTATCAAAGAACAGGCAGGTTTCAAAATACTTTTTCTCACACTAAATGGTTCCCAGGGCAGGCCAAGAGGCCATCTTGGAAAGAGTTATGCTTTGCTACTACTGCCTGTGCAGTTTTGCTCCCACAGCCCATAGTCCACCTTGCTTCGTAGTTGAGCAAAGTGGCAAATGCAGTCCTTGAATTAAAATAGGATTCTACATGGCATTGCAACTATCTGACTAAATCTTAGATTTTATTACTGGGAAAACAGTCCTTTTCATTCTATAAGCTAAGTCACAAGGTGGTTTCTAGGGCAGTGTTTGGATCTGATGGGGGGGAAATGGTTTAGAATGCAAGAAAAGGTGAATGCAGTAAATTCCTGCAATTCACTGGAGAAGCTACCTCTGTTCTAAGGACTTTATGGCAGTTTTCAGTTCATTCAGCTTTAATGAATCCAGAGAGAAGCTGCATTGCTTCTCTTGGGAAAAGTACTACTTCCAATTGAATCCAAAGTATTGCAAAGCCCTAGAGCTTACAGAGCAAGGCACAACAAAATTCAAGACATTTCTATCTCAAATTCTTTTTTTTAATTCACATGTAAGTGTTTTACTTAAGATAAAGAGAAATTTAAAGAAAAACATAGAAAAGATAGAAGTTATAAGGTAAGAAAACCCCCCAAAATGTTATGTAATACAGTGACCCCGAATTTACCTTTAACAGATAATCACAATCTTATAATCTTCCCTCCCTCTTAGATATCAAACAAATCCCTTTAGCCCATCACTTAGTCCACATTTTTTAAATCCTCAATCCTTAACTCATATGATTTTTTCTTCTTTCAGCAAAAGCTCTATATAAGATAACATTTCACCTGGAGACTCTGAATTCTAGTCCCACCTTAAGCATGAAAGCAGCTGGATAACTTTATACCAGTCACACATACTCAGAACTATTAGAAATGCTGGCTACCTTGCGTTATTTATAAAAAATAATAAAGGTGTGATATAAATAAAGATGAAAGAATTCAAAGTACATTAGGAAGACAACAAGTGAATTATTCCCATCTATATTTATTGGGAGTAAGAATGGCAGTATGAGATGGGTAGTTTGATAAAACAAGAAAGAAGAAAAGGCACTTCAGGCACAAAAAACAAAGCGTAACAACATTCCAAAACAACTCTCTATGAATCAAATCACAACCAAACTGCCCCACTTCTATTTATTTACTACTTACATCAGTGCTGCCCTGGCCAAGTCATGTGGCATTAAATCTGTATACCTGAAGAGAAAGAAAAAAATACTTTCTCATTAACTCCTGAAAAATATACTTAAATTGTTTTTATAAATTTTATAAAGGGAAGATTTAATACTTACGAGGTCCCGGACTGCAAAAATGGAATGCGAACACCATCCACCACTACAATATTCTTCATCCCATTTTTAGCTAGGGTTTTCTTACTTTTGGCCTGAACTGCAGCAATAATAAATTATTACTAGAAAAACTAATAGAGCAAGAATTATCACAAAATCATTGAAAATCAAAGCATTTCTTTATTTGTTGCTACTGTTTAGAAAAGGGACGAATTTTTTTTTACACTAGGATAAGATCAGTAGTGTTTATTTTGAAATTTGTCTAAAAACATCCAAAGCTCACAATTTATTCCTTCTATTTAATAACGTTAAGATAATTGTTTGATTTTTCCTTCTATAGTTTTCAATGAAGCATAAATAAACATCAAAACTAGAATCACAGAACTTCAACACTTTTTAAAAAATATTAGTGCGTGTAATACATACATGCCCATAAGAGTCATATTTCCTATAGATTACAGTACTTTCACAAGTTTTGGATTTAATTTATGTGATCTCAGATCTATTTTATATCCTAATTTATGAGACAGCATAGGAGTGCAAGTACAGTAGAGATGTGCAGTCAGACTATTCATATTTTTTCTGTACCTGTTGCGAATAACTGGGATGAGCAGCTGAAAGATCTCAAAGCTGAAATGTAAGAAAATCAAAATATAAGAACATAGGTAAAACAGACAGTAATGTCATTCAGACTGAAAAACAAAGCAAATTTCTCATAAGTTTCTAACTAATCATGAGCCAAGAGGATCAGAGAGAATGTACTGACATTTAGAACACAAAAGCAAAAAATGAATATTATGATAGGATTATGGTATCTTAATATGATAGTATCTGCATCAGAAAAAGAGCAATGAAATTCAGAAAAAGACAATGAACTATTTTAACTAAAATGAATAAAACTTTTATAACACACCAGCATGTAATTCCAGTAACTGATCATGCATTGAATATTTTTAATAATCTAAAGGAGAACTTACAGAATTTGGCTGCCCGTGGAATAATGGTAGGAAGAATTTTCATGCCACAAGTCAACAAGGATGCCATTTTGAAGCCTGAAACAGGAAAAAAAAATTGCTGTCATTTATCTTAGTTCTTCTTTTTCTTCTTGTGTCGTATCCGTCATCGGACATTGGCGATCATGTTGGCGATCCTAGTTAGCTTATTTAAACAGTAAATATTGTGGGCACAGAGCCCAATTCACAGGTTCATTCAAAGTAGCCTTGCTCATGGTTCCCCATCTGGTTTCCAAAAATCACTGGGAAATTTTCAAGCAGCAAGGCATAAGCAGAAACCATAATTTTATTTTGTTAATAACAGATAATACAGAGTAGATGAAAATACTTATTTTATACTGGAATTTTGTCACCTCTGGTTTACCAAATTTGCAACATGGTAAGTATAATTCTTGCTTTAATGCATCAAGGTTTTGCCCATGCAAATAGACTTTGAAAAGAACATTCATTCAAATGCTTTATACTACCTTATCATCTATCTTTTCTTACATTTCCCAGTTTGTATACATCAGCTCATTTTATTAAATGTTACTGTAAGATTATGGTTTTGGAGATGAGTTCCAAAAAGGAGAATCAACATAGGGTAGCGATTCAGATACTGAACTGGGATAGGAAAGAATCAGGTTTAAATTCACATTTCGTTATTTATGTAATTTCACTGAGTGGGTTTCCACTTACAGATACAAGAACAACTGATTCAACCTGCTTCATGAAATGAAATTGGGAAAAAGTTTTGAAGCACAATGATGTACAAATACTTTGTACCTTGCAGAATACAGGATATATGCAGGATCAATCACATAATGGCAGGATCAATCGCATAATATCAATCACATAATATCACGTCAACAATTGAGTGTCTTTTTCTGCTATGAACTACAGTTATGACAGGGAAAATCAAAACGCTCTATTATATATGGTATTTTAATTATCTTTATTCTTATTGCCATTTAATAATATACAAAACAAAAATACAAAATCAGTATAAAAACGTGTAACAAATGTATAAAACAAGTTATAAGCAAAAGCAAAACAAGAAAGGAAAATGATAAACAATAAGCAAAAAAAGATATATTTGATATATTAAACATTAAACAATATATGAAGATTTCAAATTTAAAAGAGAATAAATCTGTGCTAAAAAATTTTTTTTAGCACATATTCACATATTTTTAGCAATATTCGGCCGGTTTAGAAAAGTGTAAATATCATACCATAACAATGTTTCCTAAGTACAATAGGCAATTTAATTATCAGACACACAAATATTCCATATTGCTATTATGCTTGCACAGTATTGGGACATTTCTTCCTTATGAAACTTCCTATGTACTTTGGGGTTATAGTTAAGCTAGCTTTTGGCTCGTGCCAACTGCCCTTCCTCAACTTGAAACTCTCTCTTACACCTCTCATTTCATTGCATGCAAAAAACGGGATGTGTAATTCAACGCAGCTCTATTAAGAAAAACGAGACAGATCGGCAATTGGGCACATCGATACATCATCCTTAATGTCTCCGTCCACTGCTCCTATCGCGTCACTTCTCTCCACGGAGAACCCACACAGGAAAGCAAATCCTCCCACCACCTAATCCCCCTCATTTGCCCTCCCTCCACCCCGCTTGGGAACTAGAATCGCCCACCTTGGGGGGGGGGGCGAAAACCAAGGCAGATTAGCTCACCGCCGGCAACAGCCTCCACCACAGGCTGCAAACAGTCAGCCCCGCTCCCTTACCCGCCCAAGGGCGCCCAGTACAAAGGAGGCCCTCCCTTGCCGACGTTAACCGGCGTTCGCCGTTGCTACCTAAACCGCCCCCTCCCTTCCCCTCCCCCTGGTTCAACGTTTCTCATTCCACATAACAATTATTGAAAAAGAGCCTTACCAAACAGAAAATGTGTGAGAAATGTGCCCTTCGGGAGAACGGTGGGGGGTATCTGCAAGGAGCGCTGTGATTTGTCAACAGGCGAATCTGGGGACGGCTCACTCTAAGTAAACGAGAGCGACGAAGGAGAAGGGAAAGCCCTCTTCGGCTTTTCCACGCCCTTATCCGTCTTCCTTCGCTTCTTTCAATCTTCGCTAGCTTGACCGACCTCCCTGCTGGGTTAAGATGGCGGCCGCTGTCAGGGCTATCGGGAGCTTGACGCGCTTCACGGCCGCTGCCAAGTATTGCTCGACCCGGAGCAGCCTCTTAGGTGAGAAAGGCTGGAAGGGAGACTTTCAGGCGCTCGGTTAATTGAGAGGGAATAGGAGGAAGGGGGCGTTTCTAGGTTTACTCATGGTCTGAAGCTGGCACCAGATTATACTCTTCCTTTACACTTACTTCTCTCCATTTAATGGGAAGTGGTCAAAGAGATTATTTAGCCTACTTCACTTCAGCGTGCCTTTAATTTCGATCTTCATTCTAGATCAACCATTTGAGCCTGGAGGAATCCTTGAAATATTTTTTCATGCCTCGGGGAACCCCTGCATATTTAGGCTCAAATATAAGCAGAACTTGCAAAATTATTATAGTCATTTTATGCACTTCGTTCTCTAAACCCAGTTTCTCTTTTCTTGCTGCTCCTCCGTTTCCACCTCCTCTCCCAAGGACCCTTTTGCACAACTAGAGGGGGGTTGAGGCTTTGCAACATCAAACACTCCTCCCCTTAATATTTAGACTCCTCGACCTCTCCTGAATTCTTGGTATCTGGTGCCAAATCCTCCAAAATCACCACAACGCCCCCCCTCCATCCTTCCCTGCCCCCGTACCTTTTATGGGTTGCCAGTTAGACAGTTTTCATGCCCATTTGGCCTTGATTTTGGAGATCAGTTGGAGGAAATTTTTGGCATTTGTGAGTTGCATTTTTGAAGCTATTTTGGGCTAGTTTTAAGGTGGTGTACAATTTGGGGGTTATATATTAAGCTGTCACATTTGCAGAATGCAGTTCAGGGACACAGATGACACTGGCTCACTGAGCTGGATCAGTCAGCTTAGTCATCTCCTGCTGCACCAGCAGCCCCACAAATCCAGCTTCTCCTTTATCTAACCCCCTCTTTGCAGCCTCCCCTAAATATTCGGACTCCTCAACCTCCTGAACTTTTGTCACCCTGATGCTAAATTACACCCCCCCCCCCCATACATACACACCATTACCTTTTTCCTACTGCCCTCTTCCCTCCACTTTGTGGGTGTTTTCTTTTACCTCTGCTGTCCAAGCCACTCCAGCCCCAGATCTCCTGCATCCACTCTGAAATGAAGCTTCCTGAGAAGCTTCTGCAAAAAGAGAGGTGTGTTCCAATAAAGAAGTGTTATAGGTGAGGTGTTGCAGGTGGGGAGGGCAGCATCATCTCTTGTCTCTCTCTCCAAATCCCCTGCTTCAGTTCATGATTTGTCTGCCTCCCTTCTGACACGTGTGCATGCAATCCTTGCCCCACCCAGATTTCACATACGCTCTAGTATGGCTAACAATTTAAATGGCAGTTGTTCAGTACAGAACAATGAAAGCTTAAACAATAGAGTAGATAAATTTTCTTCGATAACTGAGGATGAATCTGAATCTAGGTCTCCCTGTTCCAAGTCTAGCATCTTAAGCTCTGTGATAATGGAGAATATACGTAGCTCAGGTTGGGGAAATAAAGACGAATAAAATGGTTAATGCAACACCTATACATTTGGGATTCTTTCTGAAGTGTTATAAACCATGAGTCCCATTGCACAAGTAATCATAGTGTTATGATGGCAGTTGGACCGGAATTTCTGTTAGGAATATAAGTCACCTAACAGGTATTTGGGTTAGAAATATATAAACCAGGATAAATATTTTAGTACTATATCTTTAAGGGAATGCAAGAGCATGCAATTGGGTGTGGTTTCTCAAACACCCATAAGATGGAGCCAGAAACCTGGGTTGTTTAGTCTGAGTCTCAGAAGTGTGAGTGTATCTCTGTTTCCTTCTGTTGGAAAGTATTGCCATTCCTCCATTTCTTCTGATTGACTGATATTACTGGATTTAATGTAAGTCTGTTACTGAACTGTTTTTGACACTGGATTTTGATATTTGGATTATCCCTGGATTGAAAAACTGACTGATTTACCTGTGAATGACTTTGGACTGCCTATTTTGAACTTTGCTTAACGTTTCTGGAAGTAAAAACCTACATTTACTGTACAGTGTAATCTGTGTGCTGTATGTGTATTATTCACACACTACTCTCAAATACGTCTCTCTGTATGCACTCATTCTCCTAACGGGGAATTACCTCAACAATTTCCATCACTAAGCAATGCAGTCATAAATCATAATGTCACATGACTGAATTGTACACCAACAACAATCCTGGTTGTCACTGTAATCTCACTGTAATTTGATTGTTATGGGAAGAGGTGTAAGTCTCAGGCAAGAAACATGGTGAGGGTACCACAGGCAAGCCACTGATTGCCAGATGTCTAAATCATGGTCATGTAACCATGGGGTGATAGCTGGAACATTGAGGATCAATCATAAGTACCACTCATTCAGTGTTATAAGTTGAACAAATGTTTATAATCTGAGAACTACCTGTAATTCAAGCAGATTTTTTATTTAATAATTTGTAATTAATGAAAATTAACTAGAATAAGAAAAGTGCATACATTATTTTATGTTTTCAGTGATTTTAGAAAAGAATTGTCAGGATGAGAATCTGGTTCCCAAATTTCAAAGAACTTAATGGTCATATTTTCTAATTTGTTGCAGCTCTGACTTTGTAATAAAAATCATTTTGGTGAAAAAAATGCAATAGTTAAAACGAAGATGTAAAAAAAAAGGCTCCTATACTGGAATTTTGATTGGATCCTTTAGATAATGGAGAAGAATTGCATCATGATTGACTTTGAAAAATTAGGTTACAAATATAGATTGTACCAGGTACAGTAGGTAATGTTGGTGCTGTTCCATTCCATCTCCATGACCATTGATGAGCTATTTCTAGGTGCTGTTATCCACATTCCGGAATTTGATTTGTTGTTCACACTGCTGTTCTGTTTCAGCAGTAACCAATAGTGGAGCTCACATTTTATTGATCGCGTCTTCACATTTTGTCCTTCATCCCTCTTTTATGCCTGCAACCCATCAACCAAGCTATTTTTGCACATGGGTTTATGTTTTTTTTTTCCAGAGGAGTACTAGATCTGTGTTCACAAATAGCCTTATTGAGAAGTCACAAGCATGCGGTATTTTACTCCTGTGATATATTAGTTGGACAGCTTGATAGATAGTTTAAAAAGCTGCTCCGTGTATCACCTATGCTCACCCAACCCAAGTCCTTTTAGGGAGAACAGTTAATTGTTGATATCAAGCTTGGTGAGGTGGGAAATACAGATGGCGGAACACTTCACATTTCTAAATTATTTTTCATTTTAAAAAGGCAGCAACTATTTGTAGCCTCAGGGCTCAGGAAGCATAGGATAGGGCTGAGCAATTTGAAGCAAATTGTTTTCTGCTACCTTAAAAACTGGTAGGTAAAATTTTAATGCAGCTGTTTGATTATTGCCAGAATATTGTGGCTGCACCAAACTTGTGTGTCCAGTCCTCTCTACATCCATTCAATCTTCTCAGAAAACCATGTGAGGTCTCAAGCAAGCAAAAAGTTTTCCATCCCTCTGCTAATGCAGCACTTTATAATAATATGCCATCGATGACTTTGTTAGTTAAGAATCTGGTAAATAAAACAAATTTTAATATATTGAAGATCTGAAAACAGGTCTAAGGAAATAACTTTTTAGATGTTCCTTTTTTTTTTTCAAGGTACCACATCATAAGAGCATTGAATTATGTTTTTTCAATAAATAGGCAAGATTCTGTTGTTCTGGTGCAGTCAGTTGTACATTCTATTGTATTGTTATTCAGCTTAATTGGTTTTTAATACATAATAAATTTGCCTGATCTCATTTGACTTTAAAATTTGTATTGGATTTATTGTCATTAAAAGTTGTTTATATTTATTCTCTTTGATTGTGGTTGAAATGTGATGGCACATTACAAGTTATTGTTGTCAATAGGTAAATTCTTATAATTAAACAATCCTGTACATTTTGTCACTCCAGAGTATGCAATTCAAAATAATTACTCTACTGAATATCTTTTAAATAGCCATGGAAGAAACATGTGGTTGAATAATTAGAATATATTTTTTAATCTCAAGATTCTATTCTAAATAAAGAAAGGTTATGGTCCGCGCGAAGTTCAGAGCGAGCAAGAGAGGGAGACTGTGATGCCTCCATCCGAGATGGCAACCTCACTAGTGGATCACAACGTGGCTGGAAGCCCGAATCGGCGGGAAACGATGGCGATCTTTTTGGAGCGAGAGGAAAGGGAGAGAAGAGTTGCAAGGCGTAATTTGCAGGAGGAAGCGGGTGTACCCCATGGCAGGGAGCCCAAGGAAGAAGGGCCGGTAGGCAACGGAGAGCGTCCCGTTGCTCCAGAAGCAGCCTAGAGATGCACCCGGGAAGAGGTGCAGATGCTGCCTTGTAGTTCCCAAACCAACTGCGTATGCCGCCTTTAGTTATGTGCGCTCTGCGCTTTGGGCATCTCCGTGTGATCGCGACCCTGTCCTTTCCACCTGGTGCCCTTGCTGCTTTCTGGCTCTTTAGCAGCCGGCTTCGTGTTTGGAGCACTGCCGCTGTTTGGCGCTCCAAATGGCGGCAGCAGCTCCAAATGCGGAAGTGGCAGCTCCAAACATGACGGCGAGCAATCTTTTTATTTTGGTCAGCGCGAAGTTCAGAGCGAGCAAGAGAGGGAGACTGCAATGCCTCCATCTGAGATGGCAACCTCACTAGTGGATCACAATGTGGCTGGTTGTCAATATCTACAAGGAATTATCTTCTGGCAGAAACACGAAGCCGGTTGCTAAAGAGCCAGAAAGCATCAAGGGCACTCCAAACACGGAAGCGGAAGCTCCAAACGTGGCGGCGGAATGGGCAGAAGGGAAAGCAACAGCGGCGGGTGCCAAAGGTCTTGGGTCTGTAGCAAAGGTGTTTGGTGGGAGTAGGGAGCTTTCCGCGCTTCGCCATGATCGCCCGTTAGGAGCGGCTGGTGGCGAGGAATTGCTGCCCGCAAGGCGCTCCTAACGGCAAGTCCCCCTGCCCTCCCCCCTTATTTTGCATGTTTTAAAATAGGCCTAAATTTGGGGGGAGGGGCTTAATTTGATTTTATGCCCAAAAAACATGCTGGGCCTTCCTATTGGTGGAGGGCGTATTGTTGAAGAAACACAGTAAAGTAGCAAACAGACTTAATTTTGTGAAATCATCTCAAATGATGATTTTGGGTAGGAGAGTGACAAACCTTTATGCCTAAGAATTGTGGACAAAAACCAATTCCAACTTTACAACATGAGTATATTTAAGTTGTTGTATACCAAGGATTTCCTCCTAAATAATATTTTGTAAATTGGGGAAATTGTTGAAAACAAAGGAATTGGAAGCACGGTTTTTGGTAAATGTATTATTTAACCATGTTCTGTCTACCACAATAAAAAATGACTCAACTACTTAAAAGGAAAAAATATAGATTAAAATATATGTGGTAAAAAGTAAAGACTGACAATAGGGGAAATTTTGTATGTATATGTGTGTATATATAAACACAAATATACATACACTCATGCAAGTGTGTCAAATTCAAGTATTTATATGTGGTGGGGACGAGTTTACCCAGATTGGTTTCAGTGGGACCTGGCAACGCTAAGTGGACAATGTAAGCATTGTGTTGATTTTTAATTTGTGTTCACAGTTCATTTTCTACCTGTTCTATTTTGGAGGGAGCAGTTCTCTTTAAGAACATCTTCCTTTGGGGTAAATATTGTATGCTTATCTTGCTGAACAGACTGTGATAAAGAAGATAAATGCAGAGAGACTTGTGGGGATAAACATGTGACCCCATTGCCTGCATTTCTGGACAAGATGGAATGTAGGTGAAAGGTCCTTTCCTTTCTGTTTGCCTCTATTGAAAAGTAAACAGGAAGGCAGGGCACTCTTCCAGCTTTTGAGCTGAGATTATGTGATTGACTTACAAAGCATAGCATGTTTCAGTAGGGACATGTAGGTTTTTTAAATTAATCATTGTGTTTTTGTTTAGGACAACCCATGGAACTGGGAGAGCTAGATTGTGGCATGTGCCATCTTGGTGAGATCTTCAATCAGTGAAATTTCTGTCCCGATTGTGGTCAGAAGTCAAGGACTATCTATGTGTGTCTAGTTTGCAGGAGGCACTCAATGATTTTTTTTAAAAAATGCAATGTTTCTTTGGAATGCCCAGATGTTTAAATGTTTGCTCATGAGGATTTAAAATAATTTTGTTGGCCCTGTGTAACTCCTGAAATCTCTTCCAGATTATGCTTGCCGAAACCTCAGCACGTCCCCTGCTGTTAAATGTAAGGGTAAATATTTTCTTGGTGGGGATTGATGGGTGGTAAGCTGGAATTTTGACTGATGAAATGAAGTTACATAGAGGTGACTCTTGGTCAATTTTTTGCACATTATTCTAATCTGTTCAGAAGTTTTTAGTACATGTAACAATTAAAAAATAATGAGAAGGAAACTATAGAGCAACATGTGGGATTAATAAAGATGTAGACAACAGTAGCCTAGTGGGAGAGGCGGGGGTGTGGGAACTTTCATTTCACATTAGAAAGAATTTGTTTTCTAGCTAACATGTTTCTTTTTGCCTTATAAATGCTGGAGGCCAAAGATTGGGTTCTTTTATAAGGATATGTGCATAGGAAGCACTTGCAAAAACAATGAAACTTAGAATAGAAGCAGTAATTAAGACAGATATAGGCTAATCACTTAGCTCTGCTTCCCAGGTGTGTTGGGTGAAAACAATTGAAAAGGATGGGAATTGTAGCTACACATCTGGAATGGAAGTAGACTGAGGAATATTGCCTCACCATATGGAAAAGTGAAAATTATGAGAATGATTAATATAGGCCCAAAGGATTTGAAATATCTTCATAGGGAATCTCAGTAAGATATTTCGTTCATCTCATTATGTTGAACAACTGCCCTTCTGTCAATGAGAGTTGATATCTTTGTTTTCCACAAGATCTGAAATATTTACTTATTTTTGCTAAATATTAATGGCGTTATATAATTTTGAACTTGTTTTTTCCTCCTCTGTTGAGGGTGTAGGGTGCAGAATAATACGTACATTTCTTGCCTCTTTTCTATCTTAGCTAGAACCCATGTTAATTATGACATCAAAGAAGATGTTGCTGTTGTTCGTTTTAACTCCCCTAATTCCAAGGTAAGTTTTTCCAATTGCTTTTTACTTGGTGAAAGTCATCTAGGCTTGGCAAAAATACAGATATCTAGCATACAATGATGAAAGGATGATGAAGGAAGGTTTTGTACAGAAAATTTGAAAGTGGAGGTTGGGGTCTTGGAGAGCTAAACAAGGGGTTGAAACTTTCCAGAAATGGAAAAAGAGGTTGGCAGGATCTCTAATATAATAATGTCCCTACTGACAACAAGAATAGTTATAAAATAAAGATTAGTTGTAAGGCCTGGATGTGGGTTTCAACCCAGGTCTGTACTGTATAGACTCTATTTTCAGTATCAGTTATTGGCCTCCATGGCAGAACTACATTTTTGTGGGTGCCACAGTGAACTCAGTATATCTGATCTAAGTGATCTTTTTGTAATCCGTTCATTCAGAAGCTACAACTGGTTCAGCTCCAGTGGCACAAGCAATAAATAGGCACTTTTTGTTAATCCCAAGTATCATCGGTGCTGCCTGAGCTGCATTGCATTTTGACTGGCTTCTGAGTGTAGTTCAACACACTGGTTATCTATCAACCTCAATATGACACAAGTCCTGGTTACTGGAGGGATCATCTATCTCCATTTGTTTCTGCCCATCTAGTGCAGAGTGGATGCACTCAAGTAATAACATATTAACAAAGTTGGAAGGGACCTTGGAGTCCAACCCCTTGCTCAAGCAGGAGACCCTATATACTATTTCAGAGAAATGGCTGTCCAATTTCTTCTTAAAAACTTCTAGTGATGCAGCACCCATAACCTCTGGGGGCAAGATGGTTCCACTGATTAACTGTTCTCAACTGACAGAAAATTTCTCTTTAGTTCTAGGTTGGTTCTCTCATTGATATGTTTCCACCTATTACTTCTTATAACTGATGAAAAATTATGAAATTGGTCTTAATAAATTAGAAGACTATCACAGAATGATCATCTAGCATCATTCACAAAGTTTCAGTGGCAGCAGCATTTCATAAAAACAGATAACAGATAACAGATAATCAGAGTTGGAAGGGACCTTGTACGTCATCTAGTCCAACCCCCCACCCAAGCAGGAGACCCTACACCATTTCTGACAGATGGCAGTCCAATCTTTTCTTGAAGGTCTCAACTGATGGTGCTCCCACAACTTCTTACAGCAAAGTGTTCCATTGGTTGATTGTTCTCACTGTCAGAAAGTTTCTGCTTATTTCCAGGTTAAATCTCTCCTTCTTCAGTTTCCATCCATTATTCCTTGTCTGGCCTACAGGCGCTTTAGAAAATAGCTTGACACTCAAGATAAGTTGGGGAAGAGAATATATAACTTCTGATTTATGACAAGAACACGAACCGACATTGTATTCTTCCCAGAAGATGCTGCCAGGCATTTTGTACTTTTCAAAGCAGAAAACTCCTCCATCCAAAATTGACCAACTTACTAAAGTCTCATCAATTTACCTTATAGGATTGAGAAAAAAGTGTCTTCTTTTTTACTGCTTCTGTCCTATGAGCTTAATTTTTGGCTGCTTTTCTTATTGCAGTCAAACATATTGCTAACATCCCATGACTCAATCATACCATAACAAAATCATATAATAAATAATGGAATTCAATTCTTCAAGATTTTGTCCCTGCGTTTTAAATGTATGCTAATCATTTCTGTTTAAAAGTACTTTGAAAAACACAGAACATTTGTATTTGATTAATTGTGCTTTATTCATAAATATAGTCTCTGTGTGCACTGAGTCTTTTGAGAGATTGCCAGTTTCATGGGGGAAAAAAGGCAAAGGAAATCTCCATCTAATAATGATTTTTCTGCCTTGGTTTTAACTTACCTATTTCTATGTTATAGGTAAACACATTGTCCAGGGAAATGCAAACTGAGTTCGTAGATATAATGCAAGAAATATGGAGAAATGATGCTGTCAAAAGTGCGGTCCTTATCTCAGGAAAGCCTGGTTGTTTTATTGCAGGGGCAGACATCAAGTAAGTTCTATGGAGGGGAATCCCTGCTAGATAAACTGGAGATATTATTCTTTTGTTTTAAAGAACTGATGAGTAAATGGTCACCCCTATTGGCCTCTTACTCTTTTTATGTTATTTTAACATTCTTAATATACGTACTTTTTCATATTTTGCATGAGAGATTATACCAAAAAGATTTACTGTCTTAACATGGATTAAAGAATGGGCCAATCTGAGAAATAAAAGAATCTTAACTCTAGAAGGGCACGACCTAGAGGCTGGGTGGCATGCCTTCATGTGGAACCCTGGAAATAAGAGATACACACACTTTAATAGGCATGTAATTCGAAGCTCATTATTGAAAGTGTGGAAAGAGATTAAACACAAACATTATATGAAGATTCCAGGGTGGGTATCCATCATGGAGGCATTGATCCACCCCAATGCCTTAGAAACTGGAAGAAAGATTAGATATTATGATGTCCTAAATTCCCAAGGAGGATTAAAGACAAACCAAGAACTTAAAAGAACAAGGGATGAAAATAGAGTGGTGGCCGTATTTACAGCTTAAGACGAGATATAAAAAAGATTTGGAATTGAGGTAAAACTGAACCAATTAGATAAAATATTAGAGGGAACGGATGAAAAAAAAAATCCAAAATGTACAATTATCTGTTAGAATTTGAAATGGCAGAAGAAATAGTTAAAGGCCCAATGATTGCATGGGCAAGGAATGTAGGGCACAACATTAATCTGGAAGATTGGGAAAAAATCTGGAAACAAAATTATAAAATAACAAAATTGGTTGTATATAAAGAAAACCAATACAAAATGTGTTACCAGTGGTATCTGGAACCTTCAAGGTTAAGGAATATGTACCCAAATTTAAATCCAATTTGTTGGAAATGTAAGCAAATGAGGGGTATCTTCTTTCATGCTTGGTGGCTTTGCCCAAAAAGTAAAAAGTACTGGAAAAAAATTAGAATTTGGATAAAAGAAATTACAAATATACCATTAGAATTTAAGGCCGAAACATTTTTGTTGGGAATGTTAAAAGGGGACTATGCAAAAGAAACAAAATACTTAAGTCTCCATATAATCACAGCAACAAGAATTGCGTTGGCACAATGCTGGAAGGGTGACCAAATGCCAACAAATAATTTGATAATTCAGAAAGTTCTTGACTATGCTGAAATGGAGCTACTTACACAAAAACTTAGGGATAAGGTAGACTCAAAATATAGTACAGCTTGGGGAAAATGGTATAATTGGATTAAGGAGACAAACCAGAAAATTAAAAGATAAGGATTTGAAAAACGAAGTGGTTAGATTAAGAGCATATACCAAAAATAGAAAATGAATATTAGTAAAATTGTTTTCAATAAATGATCACACCGTCTTAGCTGATTAGGAATATGTATGTTTTAGGTTTATATTTCTATTTGTATCTTGGTTTCGTTTGCAATGAAATGTATCTTATACATTGTATATATTTTTCTTTTTAATCTTTAATAAAGTTTATTTTATAATTTAAAAAAAAAAGATTCACTGCTTCTTCCCTGAGCATGCTGTACAGCAAAATAGAAATCAGTTTGCTTTGCAATTTACAAATATCAGGATAACAAAAGAGGTAGTGTGCTTAAAATCCTCTTCCCCCTGCTGGAAAAAGATTGGAATAAGACAGGTAGCGGATCATTAGGATGACTGCTTCCCAGTTGTAGATGGTTGGTGACTTCTGCATTCAGTGAAAGAAAGTAAAGGCATTAACGTGTTTTATTGTAGAACAAAATTCCTGTCCTTTTGTAAAAGTGTATAAAACTCAGAAATTCAGAGGTATATTTTTCTGGAGAAAGACTCTCCCCCCACCACACACACAAATGTACCAGTCCAGCCACTTGGGAGATTGAGAAGTAAAGTTTCCAATATAAAAAATGTGAAATTACCAAATCAGTAATTTGATAGTAGCCAAATTGACACTTTTCAGAAGAAAATCAAGGTAGTAGGCAACTGTTTTCTTGCTTACTAGAGAAACATTTTCTTTTCCAAAGTAAGTACTAGCACCCAGCAAGAATGAAATGAAGCTCATTCGAGTATTAAATGAAATTGAGAAAGATTTTAACTCACATTAACTTAAAGCGGTATTCACAAAGAAAACATAACGCAACTTTGGGTCACTTGAGAAAAAAAGCCTTCAAATGGCTTTTTCGTAGATATGAAGTAAATATCTTCACCAGATAGCCACCATTCATCTGGCTTTCTCCACTGCTTCTTTGGTTTCACATTGTAGCATGATTGAGAGTTGTGGATCCAGCCAAGAAATAGCAGAACTATCTCAGGAAGGACAGAAGATGCTGCACAACCTTGAAAAGTCACCCAAACCCATTGTTGCTGCAATCAGTGGTTCCTGCCTTGGCGGAGGGCTAGAGGTATGAAGAAAGGCTTCTGTAAGAGAAGTCAAAAAGGACCTAAATACAATAAAAACAGATTAATAAAAAAATCCAGCTAGCTAATTCTGCCAAGCATTTGACTAGAAAAATCTATGGAACAGCCTCAAGAAGAGTTATTAATGTAGAATTGTTTCAAGAAAATGGGGATTCCAGCATAAAGAGAAGTAGGTTGGTCTGGTGGTTAAGGCATCAAGCTAGAAACCAGGTAACTGAATTCTACTCCTACCTTAGACAAAAAAATTCTGGGTGATTTTGGGCCAATCATTCTCTCTCAGCCCAATCCACCTCACAGAGTTGTTATTGTGAGGAAAATGAAGAACAGAGAATAACGTTCATATATAACAATTGCTGGACCCTGGAATGTGTTTGGGGGAAAATGAGTTGTAATTGCACTTTCTGACTCTTCAGGTTGCCATTGCTTGCCAATATAGAATAGCCACTAAGGATAAAAAGACAGTCCTGGGGGCTCCTGAGATGTTGCTAGGATTGCTTCCAGGGGCAGGAGGCACACAAAGATTACCAAAAATGGTGAGTATCTCTTTGGAAAAAGACCTGGTTTTCTTTCCTGTGCCCCCTTTTGGATATGTGAAATCCCTATTCCTGTATTTCAGGTAGGAATTCCTGCCGCCTTTGACATGATGTTGACTGGAAGAAATATTCGTGCTGACAGAGCAAAAAAAATGGGACTAGTAGACCAGCTGGTTGACCCACTAGGTTAGATTGTGCTCTTTCCACCCATACTTTTTGCCTCAAATTCACCTTGCAGAAGAGAATATTATGAGAAGAGAATATTATTGAAATGGAGGGAGGGAATACAATTCTGGGACTGGGATTTAAAGAATGGAGGCAAGTTATAAATTTATAGGGTGTTCTCCAATGTGAGAACAAGGAAGCCCATTGAGCCAAGGGGAAAATGAAGGAAGAGTGGGCCAATTGAACTCTTTGCTTGAAGTAATTATTTTGTTTATTTAAAACATTTATATAGATTCCCATCTTCTAACCAATTCTGAGCAGCTCCCAATCAAAAGCCAATTCATCTCTGCCTATGGGCTTATAATATAACAGAAATTAATGGTGCAGCATATAGATTTTGGAGGAGGGATAACTTCAACAGTTGTGAATACTCCAACACTGGAAGTTTTTAAGAAGAGATTGGACAATCATTTGTCTAAAGTGCTATAGGGTTTCCTGGCTGAGCAGAGGGTTGGAGTAGAGGACCTCCAAGTTCCCTTCCAATTCTATTATTCTGTTAACAAGATTATTGTGATACTGGAAGTTGTCCTTTCTGTTATCCAGATGGGCAGGGTATTAATTTTATTGCGCTTGCAGGTCCAGGTATCAAGAGCCCTGAGGAACGGACCATGGAATATCTGGAAGAGGTGGCCATTACATTTGCCCAAGGACTAGCCAACAAAACAATTACTCGAAAGGTTGACAAAGGGCTGATTCAGAGTGAGTGGGCACAGCACTATCAGCTAAAGTAGTTTTGTTTTGATTCTTGGAAAAGTTGCCCTGGCTTTGTTCTTCTTGAAATCTTGGGGTTCCTTTGGCCCACAGGCCAAATTAGCCCAGAATAGTTTGTCACTGAACTGCTTTGTCTTACAGAAATAACGGATTATGCCTTGACAATTCCCTTTATAAGGCAACAAGTATACAAAACAATAGAAAAAAAAGTACAGAAGCAAACCAAAGGACTTTATCCTGCACCCTTGAGCATCATTGAGGTAATTCAGGTTTCTTCGGTGGATTTTGGGGTTCCACTCAGGCTTGCAAAGTTAGCTAGCACATGTTTATGTACATATGTAGATTCTGTTCCTTTTTTTTTCAGTTGAATGTTATCAAACATTAGAATAAGATTTGTGGCCTGTATGATCTTGTTTTTGGGCTGGCCAGGATAACTTGGAACCCAACTTTGATTCAAGGTAGCTATTTATACACCAGTTACCTGAAAGCCAAACTCTTTGAAGTTTATGTGTCATAGTTCCTCAGTATTTAACAAGCATTCTAAATCACAGTATAAGAGACCTCGACTTGGAGGAGCAAAATATTTTCATTTTAGAAGGATTGGCTAAAAGTTTTTTAGCTTTTGCAGAACATTCATGCTATTTTGGCATCTGTGAGATTATCCCTCATAACTGTCTCACTTATTCCATAAACATTAGTAAATATAAACTGAAAGACCATATTGGCATACTCACTGACTGAATTTGTAAAACTGCTCTTTGATGGAAAGTGATGCTTCAAAGAATGTAGGTTATGTTTCTCTCGGAGTTGGTGGCTCTACAAAAAAAAGAGTCCTTTTAAAGTGGCTTACCTTTACCTATATACCTAGGAATATAGTTTTTGCAAAAAGATAAAGATATTTTTAGTTTAATGGTATTTAAAACATAGTTCTAGACTTTGAATTGTATTTGCTGCTTGCTTTTCTTTGTTTAATAGTTTTCATTTTCTATTCTTCCTAGTTTTACTAGATACTATTTGTTGCTATTTATTATATTTATGCATTTAATTGATCTGAATATATTATTTATTCATTAAATTTCTATGATGCCCATTTTACTTATACAGAGGCTTTAGGTGGCTTACAAATTAATTAAAAATTAAAATGTGCTAAAAAGCAATTAAAATAATTGAATGGAGAAGTTAAAGGTTAAAAACAGAGATGGTGGGCGACTTGAGAAGTGAGCTATGTTCTCTAACCTGCCAGCTACCCACAACGTAGCAGCCCTATTGAGACCCACTCCAAGCAGCAAAGCCACATTTTTGGTTCATCCAGAAGGCCAGAAATCTGAAGACAAACCTCACATCCAAAAGGAGAATATACTAGAATGTGGGCGCTTCTCCAGGATCCCCCTAGCCAAAATTCTTTGGCTAACAGGATCCAAAATAGATTTTTTTTTCCATTGGAACAATTGGTGTATGTTAGTTCCATGCAGTGAGACAGTTCCTCAAATACCCTTTACCCATGCCATAAAGGGCTTCAGAGGTGACAACCATCTCCTTGAATTGGGCCCAAAAGCAACACAGCAGCGAATGCAGCTTGTGCAGCAGTGGTGTCACATTTCATCCGAGGGTCCCCCAGAATTGTGTACATCAGGGCTGTCAAACTTGCAGCCTGTGGGCTGGATGCGTCACGCGCTGGCCACGCCCACTCCTGGTTTAGCAAAGGGGGAAAGAGTCCTGATACATCATTTGACGTTGCCGTGACGCCACAAGTTTGAAACTCCTGGTCTATACCGTCGCACTCTGTACCTGTTTTTAGTTTCCGAATATTCTTCAAGCACGCATTGCAGTAATCCAACCAGGAGATGACCAGGAGTGACCCGCGTGCAGGGCCTCACAATCCAAGAAAGGGCGCACCTGGCTCACAACATGTAATTGTGCAGAAGCTCTCCTAGGCACGACTGTCACCTGCAATACATCCAATCTGGAAGGTTGTTTTCTGTATTTATTGAAGCAATTTGGGGGCAAAGTATAGGGAGGAATATAGGAGGTAGTCTTTGGAGTATTCTGGTCAAACGGAATGCTGTTGGATGGACTGCAATGTTGGAAAGTCTATTTATGTAGTGGAAACTTTATTCACCTTTGTTTTTCCTGCATGTCTTCAAAATCTGCCCTGGAAAGTTGGGAATTCTCAGGAAAAGATTTTAAGGATGCATGGAGGCTATAAGGGAAAGGAAGAATTGTTCTATCTTGCTCCATAACTGAAAAATTATAGTGGAAACATATGATTGAATCCCTCCCAATTTTTATTTTTTTATTTTAAACTACAGCTAACCACATACGTTATATTACAATCCCCATTATTCCTAATATATAGCACTTTATCTTTGGAGGCACAAAGTTGCAAAAAAGCTAGATTGCAGATTTAGGATCCTCTCAATACTCTTCATAGTATTGCAAAATAAAACCTGGATGCGTTGCTTCACTGAATTGTTACTGGTTTCAGAAATATGAGATTTCGCTGCGTTCTCTAAATACCTTCTGTGGTAGAATCTTTTTTGCTAGGGTGGTAAAAAAACTCAACTCATTTGCAAGATCTGGGGGGAGCCAAGAGGGTAGGCAACACATCCTCCAACACTTAAAAAGTGAAATGGCTTTTGTTGTATTATTTTTCTCGTAACTGTTTTTAGTAATGTGTTTAATGTTTTAGCTGTTTTTGTCAACAATAAGGGCTAAGCGTAGTTTGAATTTTTTTTCTTGGTTTAGGTAGTGAAGACTGGCCTAGAACAAGGCAATGAAGCTGGCTACCTTCTGGAATCCCAGGTAAAGAATCTTTGATCCACTTTTTAAAAGTTTTCACGTGATTCTTAAAAGATGATTAGCTTAAATAGGTGACAGACTAGTAGTGATTTTTGCCTTGATACTGTTTCATGTCTTAGTACTACTAGATGAGCAATTGGTACATCTTTCTACTCAGTCAAGGCATCTCAAAAGCCCTTTCCACCCCATCAGCATGCTAAGAGAGAAAAGGATACTATCTTATAAAAAAAAATAGCATTGGGGATGTATGAGAATCTTTCTTATTGGAGCAATAGTGTTCTCAATATATTTTTCAAAGGTAACTTGTCAGTAACTCTGCAGCCTTAGCAATATCTTCCTTGAGTTTTCAGTGCAGTTTTGTTGCAGGTTTTCTCCAGCAGTCGGGCATTGAATGATCAGTTTCTCTCAGATTAGCCATAATTTCCAATTTTCCATCTTTATTTTAAAAAAGAAGCTAGTCTTTGGCCCTACAAGCCAGAATGAGATAGAATGTGTGATTTGTACTTATTTTATAAGGAAAATCTGTTTTCAGTAGATCATTGACAAAATCCTAACAATAACATAAACAAGGCCAAGATATGGAAATGCTTAAAAAACCTCTGATGCAAAGTATCTGCTGTCTTATTTAAAAAAACTAAAATTCAGTTTTTTGAGGTGTAATACTGATTGTGTTTCACTTCAGTTGCTTTCAAACCATCATCAGTTATTGTAATGACACAGTTTTTGTAACTATAAGCTATAATCCATAGATAGAAACTTTATTTGTAATATTTCTAATATGATGATTTTTTTAAAAATAGTGACTTTTAAACCTATATAATGGTATAATAGTTCAAACCCTGGATAATAATGGCATTTTCTTCCATGGATTATGAGACAAAGCAAAACAGCACCCAGCAATAAAAATAGGTATATCTGCTCTAATAGTACAGCATATGCAGCAAAATTAAGATCACATCCAGATTTAAGTTTTGGTCTGGAAAGCTTGCTAAAAATGCGTATATTATTGATTAAATATTTATTGCCGCATTATTGCTCTTTACAAGGATTTGACACCAAAGTATTTAAACACTATCATCACCAGTTAGAAACACTGTAATTTCTACGCTAAACCAGATGAAAAATTAGCAAGTTTAGAGAGAAATGCCATGTACATGAATATTACAGCAGTTTTCTTCACCACTGACCCTTTTAAATACATTTTGTGGCCACAGACCATTGCCAAAATCTAATTCAAGATTTAAATCATAACATGTTTTCAAACCTTCGCAGACTCTCTGTGACAACATCATGGCCCCACTGATGTTAATTTGTAGCTGGTCCTCTGGTGTGCTCTTCTAAACTGCTTCTTTACTCTTTGTTGTTACTTTGGGATAGTATTATGATTCTATGGCAGTTCCTCTGAATGTTTCTTTTTCATTTTCTCTCCACTTCTTTCATCCCCACCTCCTGTAGAAATTTGGGGAACTTGGGATGACTCCAGAATGCAAGGCCTTACTGGGGCTCTATCATGGTCAAGTGCAGTGCAAGAAGAACAAATTTGGGGAACCCAAGCAACCAGTCAAGTAAGTTCCAACTATTTGAACAGCCTTCGGGTATGCTGGCTAGAACAATTCTGTTTCTATGTAAAAGATTGGATAGTTTGCATTAATAACATGCATTCGAAGAACAGGAGCGTCAATTCAATCTAGTTTGAAAGGACTGCATTCTAGCTAAGCCAAAATCTCCCATTTTTCCTGCTTGTCCTCATAGGGCAGAAAGTTAAGTCATCCTGCTTTGCTTCAGATTGGGCTTGGCATGCACAGACAAAGTCAGAATCCTGGCAGGACCATGCTCAAAGCTTTCTACACAGCCAGCTTGTCCACTGCAAAGGAGGGAAAATGGAAGTTTATATCCTAACTGCATTGAAAATGTCGGCATTCAGACAACTAATAAAGATCTTAATTTCTGTTGATTCTTTTTTAATGTAACTTGAAATGCATTATTGCAGTTTATAGATAGTTTTCTCCCAGATATTTATATAAATACAGACCTGTTAAATTCAGTGGGATTCTGGGCTCAAAAAATTACATTGACCTAGCTTGAAGCAGAAGCGACCAGTGAGCTAAGAGGGGCATTTAATGCTTTTTAACTAGTAAATTATTCAGAATTGTTTTAATGATTTGTTTACTTTTCCAGCATTATTAAAAAGGAAGAAGTGTAAATGAGAATTATTTATAGTGTAAATTATACTGAATTTGTTATTTCCTGTTAAGCCTGGGTTCCCCAACCAGGGTTAGGGAGACAAGCTAAACAGAATGTGCAGCGTTAGTCAGATAGGCACACAGATAAATGAGTGAGCTAAGCTTGTATGTTTATTAACATACAGTAAAAATAACAGATATGCTTGTGCTATCAAAAATATAGTTTATTCCATTATGAGTTCATAGCATAGTCAAAATAACAGTCCAATAGTCATGTATCATTTAGTCAGTCCATTCAGGGATATTCAGTTAGCAAAGTCCGTGCAGAATATCCTATGTCAGTTCACTTACAAATCAGTCCTTTGTTTCTCTCCCGTTCGAGCAATGCAGTCTTGATTCCAAGCAGTAATCAGGGATCATCAAAGCCAGAGAGAGAGCAAGCTGCAGCCTTGCTTCTTTTAAAGTGCTTTCACAACCACTCCCCTAATTACATTCCCATATTTAAAGCTGCAGACACTTTAACTTATAAACTATGATTACATATTTATTATTTTACCTAAACCAGTTAGGGTAAACAATGTTATCTTTTCTTGTGAACTTCTTTTTCTTGATTCCTTCTTTGTGCAGGAAACTTGCTATTCTGGGAGCAGGTTTGATGGGTGCAGGAATTGCTCAGGTTTCTGTGGAAAAGGGTCTTAAGATCATAATGAAGGACACCACTCTGGAAGGCTTGAGCAAGGGACAGCAGCAGGTCTATAAAGGGTATGTCCACTTAGGATCTAACATCTGCTGTATTTGTAGTCTGGAGAGATTGAAATCCTGCAATAACGTCAGCCCTGAATTGCCAGTATTTGTCATTTTTGAAGCAGTAATATGCAAAATTCTTGTTCAAAAGCTCTTCGTGTCATAAATGTACAGGCTGAAAAAGCTTATCAGAGTACAAAGTGTGACTGCAACAATGTCTTTTCCTTCCAGCATTTCTTATGTTAGAATTCAGTATTTTTGTGTCTAACTCTATTCCAATAATCTTTCTGTAAGTTTTCCAGAGTCACTGTTGACTAATTTGGGCATTCATATAAATTTTCTAAATAATAAATAATAACAATAATAATAATTAATCTTTAGAAGCTGCTGGCATTGCTGAAGAGCTATTATACTTTCTCAATTACTTAGAGAATCATCTCTTTTTCTAGATTTGTTTAGGCTTGGGGAGATCTACTCTGGTAATAAACTATCAGTTGTCAGAAAATTTTGAAAACAATTCTTGTCATACGCTACAGTGGCCACTTGCAAGCTTTAAAAAAAAAAAAAACAGTGTAGTATCTCTCCCAGATTCCATTTTACTAAAGTTTATTTATTTTGACAAGTATCTTATTATTATTACTATTATTATTCCTCTCCCTTTTTGGAGGGTATGCAGGATCAGTATTTGCATTTGGCAAACTGTTTGGAAACAGCACTATTTATAAGTGCACTATTAGCCCTCAAAGTCTGTGTTGTTTAGATTTGCTTTTTTATTTTGTTGTGTGTTGATCAGTATATGTATTTCCAGGTTGACTACCAGAAATGTACAGTAAAGGAATAGATTCCAGAATTAAAACAAAAAAACTAAAGCAATATTTTAGAAGTGCTTAAAAATAACAAAACCTAAAGTTAAAAAGCCATCAACTTCTAAAATAATAGTAGTTTTTACTTAGCATTTGAAAGATCCTTCAAAGATCTTTTAAGTCAGTATATTTCTTTGGTATAAAAAATATTATGAATGTGAACAGCTTCTTCACAATTATATTTTACCCAGCAACTTGTTTTCAATACTTCCCACTATCCCCACCCTAACAATTTTCTTAGCTTGAATGATAAAGTGAAAAAGAAGAATTTGACATCATTTGAGAGGGATACGCTTCTAAGTGGTCTCACAGGACAGCTGGATTATAAGGACTTTAAGAAAGCTGACATGGTCATTGAAGCTGTTTTTGAAGACCTCAACATCAAACACAAAGTGGTGAAGGAGGTGGAAGCAGTAAGTAGGAGTTCAAGGCCAAAAGGCCTGATGGGTCTGTGATATGCATTTGAATATATCTGGAGGCATCTCCACCTTCCTAATTTCCCATATAAAATTTTCTACCTCATTCTTCTGCAAAAGCTGAAGAAATTAGAAGAGCATGTTAAGCTTGGAGCCTGTACCAGGCACGTCTATTTCTGGTCAATAATCTGATCCCATGACTGCCTCTGAAAGTATCTCCATTCAGTCCAGTTTCATCAATCAACATGAGAACTGTAGCAGTCAAAGGAAGGAATGTTACTATAAGGATGTCAATCCTTGTTGCTTGCTTCCTACCAAGTACAACCCAGTCCTGTCAAAGGACCAAGCACATGGCTACATCAGGGCTTTTATGAGATGCTCTATCCCAGATAAGAGTGGGTTTCATTTCTTCTTTATATAAGATTGCTGTAGCCATAACAATGCACTTTCTTTCTCCCACATGTAACATTTGCTTTGTCTTCCCAGCTTATCCCTCCTCATTGTATCTTTGCTAGCAACACGTCTGCGCTTCCCATCAATCAGATAGCTGTAGCCAGCAAAAGGCCAGATAAGGTGAGTTTGATGTGTTTTTGTAGAATATGGCACTTAGCAATAGCACTTAGACTTATATACCATTTCATAGTGCTTTACAGCCCTCTCTAAGCAGTTTTATAGAGTCAGCATATTGCCCCCAACAATCTGGGTCCTCATTTTGGAATAGAATAGAATACTTTGTTGGCCAAGTGTGATTGGACACACAAGGAATTTGTCTTGGTGTAAATACTCTCAGTATACATAAAGAAAAGATACACTAGTTAAGAATCAAGAATCATAACGTACAACGTACAAGTCACAGGGTATAATCAACAATCAAATCATACTAGAAAACAGTCAATATTACCGACCTCAGAAGGATGGAAGGCTGAATAAACCTTGAGCCTGGTGAGATTATTAGTCCTTGGCTTCCATTTGTGAGTAGTGTGTTTCAGAATCACATGAACAGCAGGTTGGAACAGTTTAAAGGAACGAAAACCTTACACACAACATTAGGCTTAGCTTTAATTAGCCTTGGTTATCCCTGTGTAAAGGATTCGACACTTTCCGCTTTGCAGCATATCATGAGCCCACTGTATGTTGAGGGTCTTAATTCTTTTCAATTTTATCTTCTTGCATACTTCAGGTGATTGGGATGCACTACTTCTCTCCTGTTGACAAGATGCAGCTGCTAGAGATCATCACTACTGACAAGACATCCCCGGAAACAGCAGCCTCTGCTGTGGCTGTTGGTCTCAAGCAAGGAAAGGTCATCATTGTGGTTAAGGTGATTGTGATTTATATGAAAAATACAGAAGGCTTCCAGTGGAATTCACGCTTTGAGTCAGAATGGCCAGGATTAAACTTTTTTCCACCCTAAATTGCTTCATGAGTAGGCTGCAACAAGACCAATAAAGTATCAGCCATTTTCTTCAGAGGAAACATACTGCAGATGCACAGAGGGCTTTCACAAGAGCCCCCCTTAAAAGCTAATTTTTCTAGAAATTACAATTACAACAATAAAAAATTGATACAAACTGAAAAAAGGAAAGAAGAATAAGAGCTGCAGAAAAGGAAAAAAATAGAAAAGCAATGAAAAATAATATGATAAAAAAAATAAATATATAAAGAAAGAACTTCCCCTTTCATCAAAACAAGTATGAACAATTATCACTTTCTCTTAAAATACAATTTTTCCCATGCTGTTGTAACCTTGAACGACCACTAACTGAATGGTTGAAAGTCAAGGATTACCTATATGCAAACCAGGTATCTGTCAGGGTTCTGGCAATTTAATTAAATCATGAGCCTCAAGCCAAGACTCAAAAGAATCCAAAAGATTTATTAGGAGCAACATGTGGCATTATCCCAGTTGAAGCCAACTCTGACACATGTGTTTTATGGTCACCTGTGAACCTGTTTCCCCCCTTCCTCCTGGGTTTGTCATCAATAGGATTTTCCAATGAAGCACATTCACAGGCTGGGCATCATCAATCAAATTTTCCAATGAAGGATTTTCACGGGCAGAAGATCCGGTAGCCTAGCTACAATCTTTGTAAGATATGCGTGGAATGTACTTCTGGGTCGTGTCCCCCTCTCTCTACTTATGGCAACTCGAAAAGAGGCATAGGAATGTTTTACGAGTTCACCATATCCTTTTAAAGACACCAACAGTGGTTTGAGCAAGATAGCTATTCCTTTGTTTCCCAGAATTCTGAATTTGCTGTCTTGTGGTCTCTTTGTAAGTAGCAATTATCTGGAGCACTTGTGGGTGATCTTAAGTTTTCTCCTTGTGTGTGGAGGAAGTATTGAGATTGTCTACTTATCAGCTAATCATTCCACTGTGATTGTCAGTTCTGCCTCTCACAGAGCTGTCTTTTGGCCCTGGAGGGCCAAAAAAAGCTCGGATTTGTGCTTTTCTTGGTGGTACAAGATAACATTTTTATACACCAATTATTTGTCTGCTTAACAATTTATGAGCTCTTGAAGAGCTCACAAATGTCAATCTGAAGTCAAAGCTTAACCCTTTTATATTTAGATGTAGAATACAAATTATGTGCATAAAAACAAATTATGTTAATAATTATCAAATCCATATTAGTTGGGATGTCAGCCCATACCACTGAAAAGTTGGCCTGAGCAAGTGTCTTTGCCACATGTATAGCCTTTAAATGAGAAAATACCCCATAGATGAGAAATGCCCTATAGATCAGAAAATCAACATACATTAAAGTGAATTGCTAAGGGAAAACTAATTGGTTTATTTGCTGCATCATCTTCCTTAGCAAACCTATTTCATTTATCTGTTTTCTCTTCCACAGGATGGTCCAGGATTTTATACAACTAGGTGCCTTGCTCCCATGTTGGCTGAAATTGTCCGTATCCTCCAGGTTAGTGTCTGTTGCAAACAGCTGGGGTTCTGATGTGTCTTTTATGGATTTAAATACAGCTCTGAAATGACACCCCATTTCAAGTCCTACTGTCTTTAAATTAACAAATAACATCAAATTTATTTGAATCAGAAATTGAACTTATATCAGCTATCAAATATGTAAATGGTACTTTGGGATTGCTTTGCCTACATTAGAGTGGATGAACAGATTCAGTTTTTTCAAAACAGTCAAGTCATAATTCAAATCTAAATTCTGTAAAGTGGCAGGACTTGAAACAAGTAGTTCATGCTAGAAAAAACTAAATAAAGCTAAAATAGTTCACCATGGAGGAATGGCACAATGTTCCTACACACTAGTATGTAGGACTTATAACCAGTAATAAGTATTTGGTTGCAATTGCTCCAATTTCCAAGAGTACAACCAGTTAGTATAAGAGGTGATTACCTTTTCAGACTAGCAAATCATAAGATGATTGTTTATATATAAATTACACCAACATCATAATTTGGTGTATAGTATTTGTTGATTCAGAGTACCATAGGAAATTGACAAGATTCAGTCGAAAAATGCAATAAAAAAAAAGAACCAAATACTTTTTACACAGAAGTGCATGTAATTAGAAGAGTAAGCTCGGGTCATTGGTTTTACTATTGTGGTTTTTAAATCAGGGGTTGCCAACCTTTTGGACCTCAGGGACCACCAAACTCATAATTTTAGATCCCAGGGACCACTAACTGGTTCTGTGGGTGTGGCCTAATTTGTGGGTGTGTCATGTGACTGGCTGGGCATGGCTTGTATGTAAATATAAATATATAAATATTGAATTTTTTATAAAAAAGAGCAACTTTTACCCAAAATCAGGCAAAGCAGGCAGGCAGATTGAGTTGTTCACAGAATCACAGATTCATTCAGAAATCTATTAGCCATTGGCTAGCTCAGTCTGTCACATAAAATTTAATTGCAAGCAAACTCATAAAATTTGCTGGCAAGCAAACTCACAAAATTAACTCACAACACACCATGTATGTAAATATTGAATTTTTTATTAAAAAAAGAGCAATTTTTACCCAAAATCAGGCAAAGCAGGCAGATTGAGTTGCTCACAGAATCATTCAGTGATCTATCTATCTGCCATCAGCTAGCTCAGTCTCTCAAATTTGCTTGCCATGAGTCTCATACCTTCCTAAGGGAAGTTTGGCTGTACTTAAAAGCAGAGCTAAAGATCTAAAAACTAGCTAGAAAGCAAAAAATCCAACCATTTCCTGCTTTCTAGCTAATCTAAATCTCCCGGCACAACAGAACAGATGATGGTTGGAAAAAGGAAAAATAGAAATTTAGGCAAGTTTACTGGGTAAGGAGTGAGTGGGCAGGGAGCGTTCCTGCGGGCCATGTGGGTGGCGCAGGCACTTGTGTTTCTGCGCAGCCTGGATTAATTGCTTTGGGGGGGGGGTGCTCTGGGGGTGAGATTTCTCTGCAGCCTACCAAAATTTTCTCACGGCCCACCGGTTGGCAACTGCTGTTTTAAATCATAGCATTATCCCCACCAAATGAAACTGGTACAAAATAGGGCAACACTAACCATTTATAGTCTTCTCAAAAATTATACACCTGATTCATCCAGTGACAAATAACATTAAGAGTTATGATGATTAAGGACACTATATTTACTCTCTATAATTTGAAAGGGAGGAGGCAAACAGTCTTGCTAATATGATTAATTAATCAAGTCAGAAATTGCCAACTATTGCAAATTATCGACAATCACCAGAATTTGATCTACCTACACCCTGTTTCTTTCACCCAAAGCATTTTCTTCTTCAATGTGTCTTCTGCAGGAAGGTGTGGATCCTAAGAAAGTGGATTCCCTTTCCACTAGCTTTGGCTTCCCTGTTGGAGCTGCTACTTTGATTGATGAAGTTGGCGTCGATGTTGCCACTCATGTAGCTGAAGATCTTGGCAAAGCTTTTGGTGAACGATTCAAAGGAGGGGATGTGCAGCTAATGAAAGCCATGGTAGACAAGGGCTTTTTAGGTAAGAGTTGCATGCTGGGGAGTTCCCCACAGTTCAATCTTATATATCAGCACCAGTTGTTCTTCATTTGTTCTTTGCTTGGTTTCCAACTACCTCGTGCCAGTGAAGGGCCATATCTGTGGATGGCTGTTCGTAGGATGGCTTGTTCCCTTTAAGCCACTTCTCAAATCCAGCTACCAATCATTCTGCTCCTGTACATTGTATTTTTTCATGGAAAATAATTAAAATCTGCATTGTCAGCCAGTCATACATGGTACAGATAGTCCTCATTTACAATTTGTTTGTTTATTTGAAGTTACAGTGGCACTGAAAAATATGACTTATCACCATTTTTCCCACGACCATTGCTGCAGTCGTCCCCCGTCCCCCCATGGTCATGTGATCAAAATTCAGATGCTTGGTACCTGACACATTTATGATGGTTGCAGTATAATTTATAGTCATGTGATCACTTTTTATGACATTTTAACAAGCAAAATCAATGGGGAAGCCAGATTCACTTAACAACCATGTTACTAACTTAATGAATTGATTTCATTTAACAACTGTGGCAAGAGTGCAAAACGCACTTAGCCATCTCATTTAGCAACAGAGATTTTGGGCTCAATTGTGGTTGTAAGTTGAGGACTATCTGTAAAGAATGATATGACAGGACATTGTCACTTTTCCCCTATTACTTCCATCTGCATGAAGAAATTGCTGGATCTCAGCTTTCTGAAATCAGTTTGAAAACAAAGAGATGAGCCCAGGGGTGGGATGCTACAAGTTCAGTTCTATAGAACCGGTAGCTCTGACAAGCAGCAGACACAGAAGTGGTTTGCTGCTACGACCTTTTGCCCGTCTGTTTGGCCCGCCTGCCTGCCCAGGCTCTTGGCTGTCCTTTATTTTCTGCTTTTTCAACCTCAGCTGCTTTGCACGGCACAGCTGAGGTTGAAAAAGCAGGAAAGAAGAGGATTTTCAAATGCTGCGCAACTGTGCGCAGCGCTTGTCAGCTGTCTTGGCAGCACAACTGATGCCTTTTTTGCAAACGTTGTACGTGTGCAGGCAAAATGCAACTCTCACCGAACCAGTAGTAACACCGGTTGGATCCCACCCCCGTATGAGCCCCTGGAAAAATGGTTTATCTGTTAGATCCAGTCTTTCCCTCATTTTAAGCCCTATTTCCTCAGAGTAACTGAGGAATCTGCTTCATTGGTCTGCATCTCTACAGGGAAACTGGTGATAATGGATGACAAGCATTAGAGCTGGTCCCAATCTCTTCATTTATTTATTCTAAAAGTAATGTTTCTCCACCTTGGCAACTTTAAGATGGGTAGATTTCAACTCCCAGAATTCTCCAACCAGCAAGTCCTTGCTGACTGGAGAAATCTGGGAGTTGAAGTCCATCCATCTTAAAATTGCCAAGATGGAAAAATATTATTCTAAAAGTAATTTGGGATATGGTCAAGTTAAACAAGTTTCCAATAACTTGGTCATGCCATTTATTCTGCTTTTGTTATTGTTAGGGCACTTACAACTATAGAGACCAGTGCATTCAACCTGTCAGAGCTGGGAGTTTTCATGGACTTCAAGTACCATAGACACAATGTGGTAGAATTACTATTGCTGCTACTGTTGGTTACAACAGTTTTTCCTAATTATCGTAAATTTGAACAATTGCTAAACAAGGCAGTCAGTAAGTGATGCCTACTTCTAGATTTTTTTCAGGGGAAAATGGTCACTGCATTTTAGAATAGAAGAATATTTTCCCCATTCCCTACCACATTCTTCTTTCCACAAGGTTAGAGCATCCTTTTGAGCTTTCCTGTATTTATCTTTTCTGGTCAATGTTTGTCATTTTTTATATTAAGCACATCCTCACTTCCTTCTTATCTTTCATTTGACAGGCCGCAAAGCAGGAAAAGGCTTTTATCTTTACAAGCAAGGTGTAAAGAATCGGGATGTCAACAGTGGAATGAATGAAATTCTAGCGAAATTCAAAATAGTTGCCAACCCAGAGGTGTAAGTCGGAAAAGGTTTCCTAAATAGATAGAGCCTTCCAGAATAAGGACTGATCATTGGCTTTATTTATTGCCTGCACGCATGTAAATATGTAACAGCTGCTGTATGGAATCAGAACACTGCCCATTTAGCATAGAAGTGTTAAATTGCATCATCATGTCACATGACTTTATTCCTGATCGCTAAACTGGGTGTGGGCGTGGCCAATGTGCGATACATGCGGCTTGCGGGCCACAGGTTTGACAGCCCTGATTTAGCACAATTTATTTTACTCTGACTGGCAATATTTCAGATAGATGGAGCTTTTCCTAAAATTTGCTGTCAGAAATCTTTACACATTTTGCATGCAGAACATCCCAGAATTGACCTGGGAACATCCGCATGGAAAAGCATTGAAAGCCTAGTTTGTATGGTTCCCAACAGAATAGTACCAGAGGCGGGAGAAGTGGAATTGTCTCTGGTGTCAGTGGACTGAATCAAAAGCAGTAGCATTTGAGCATAAGTCCAAACAAAAAATTACCAGCTCCAAAACTAGATTAATATTCCTTTCATATATAAATTCACGTCTGTGTTGGTTTTTCTCCTAAGTATTGCAACTTTACGTTTTCAATTGGATCCTAGTTTGCTTCCAACCTGCCGCCTTCTGCAAAATATATTTAAAAATAGGTTTTTGCCATCACCTGTTTTCTGAAATCCAGTTAACTGAAGATTGTTGAGAATTGTCAGCCCTGCCACTGGATAATAGTCCCCACCCTTCCCTATCACTGGCATGTGCCTCTCTGTTTCAGCTGCTGTGTTTCTAATCTAGCTGTAATGGTGGCTAATGAATTCCCGCTTCCCTTCCCAGGTCTACAGCAAAAGATATCCAAATGCGTTTGGTAACTAGGTTTGTGAATGAAGCCATTCTGACCTTACAAGAGGGCATCCTCAGCAATCCTGTGGAGGGGGACATTGGAGCTGTATTTGGACTAGGCTTCCCACCGTGCCTGGGAGGTGAGTGTTGTCATTCAGCAAGGAATTAAGGAGTTAATCAACGTCTTTTTTATAGCCAAAGGATTGGAAACAATAATGGGAAAAAATCTTATAAGCACCTTTGGAAGTGATAGTAATTTGGGCTGCATTTTTTTTTTTCAATTGGTAATGTAGAATTGGTAGTAGGATTGCCTCGTTCCACAGTATAACTCTCCTTCCATAAGGAGATAACTTCTTGAGCTCTTGCAAATAGGCATTAAATATTCAAACTATGGAAATCTTTCTTAGCAGCAACAATGCAGTTTTAATAGCCCCACAGTGTTCTACTGTAGGAACTGCCAATAGTTGAACTGTGGTTCCAGTGCTTTCTCTCCAGGGATAAGTACAGGCGTTCTGGTGTCCTCTGAATGCGTTGAACTGCATTTCTACCATTTCATGCCATTCGTGTTGTTGTGTAAACTCTGTGGCTCCAGAGATCCAGTGGAACTCAATTGCTACACTGTTACATAATGAGTGTATCAACTCATTATTCCCCTTCCAAATTATTTTTTATTAGATACCTACAGATACATTAATGCTTGTAACCAAGGTATAATGGCAAGTCGAGGCCAGCATTCTGAAATATTTTGGCATAAAGACCACATTCTTCCTCCCTCACTTCTGTGTATGTTGTGGCAGGACCCTTTCAATATGCAGACTACTTTGGGGCCCAGCAGCTCGTGGACTGCATGAAGAAGTATGAAGATGTCTATGGGAGTCAGTTCACACCGTGCCAGTTGCTGCTTGACCATGCCAAGGACTCCAGCAAGAAATTTCACAAGAGAACTGCCTGAATTGGCATCTGCTAACCAAAAAGAAAAGGGGAGGACCTACAAGACTTCTTCGTATCGGAGGGCTGTGGGTTTTAACTCTTTTAAGTGCCTTAGTTATTTAGGCACTACTACTTCCTGGCCCACCCCTCATCAAGCTGAATGTTGATTTCCCCATTATCACAAGAAAGAATGGGGAGGTTTCTGCTCAAAGTATGGTACTTTTCAGGCCATTGCAAGGAACTACTCATTGGGAAACAGATGTAGCTTGCAGAAAATTCATAAGAATAAATTGTAGTGTAATTATACATAATTTTGTCATTCATTCAGGATTAGAACTGCTATTAAAGTGTCAAGTGGCCAAAACAAGGTTCAGCTGAGGCTGAAACCTCTGAGGGATTCTGTGCTCCAATAGGATTAGTTGATCAAAGATCATTTGAAGATCTCCAGGGAATTCTGGAGAGCCTACCACTGGTGACAAGTCGGTCTCCAATAAATCTGAGAAAGCAGGGATTTTCAGCATGGAGTCAGGATTTTGCTAGTACTAAAGCGCATGAAGTTTTACATACAATTTTTGTGCTATATCCAGGGCAAAACACACATACAAGACTTGCACAAAATATATACATGCATCAAAGCAAAAACATGCTGTGTAAAAATGAGTGAACAAACACAATGTATTCAGTGGGGCATGCATTAGCACACAAAATAATACTTTTCTGTTCATCAAATTCCTCTAGGACTCCCCTTAACAGATTTTCTTTTTCTTGCGCATAAACACAAAGTTTAACATATTATTTTTATTTTTTCAGAAATGTTTTGTAATGTTGAACTATTCTTGACAGTATAGTGTTGGAGGGAGTATAATTAAGGGGAGAGCTTGAGGGTATCAATAGGCAGCTAGAGTATATTGGCAAACCATGTTGAAGACATTTCAGTTAAATGAATGGAAGTTGCCCACGGATCTTACTGAGACTGAAACTTCCTAACTTACGCAAAAACAATTTAGGTTGGAGGTGAGGAAGCATACGATACTGCATTTTTAAAGAAAGTTTCAAAAACATTGGGGGAGAGGTGCTGCTAAGAGCTGCAAAAGTATCCAAATTAGGACAATCGGCATTACAATCCAAAAGTAATTCCATATATGAAAATAAACACTTGTCAAAATATTGTAGTGAATGAAGGCAGATGCTTTAAATAAAACACACCAGCCTTCAAGGGATGGGGATCCAGCAGACTTTGGCTTATTTTGAACGTTGCTGGTGGAGGTGCGGGGGGAGGAGCCTATCCTTTCAGTGCCAGTTGCTGAGGAACATAAGCAGGAGTGCAACTGTGTCTTATTTTACTTGAAAGCTTCCTCATTGCGTGAGGACACTTGAACAAAAGAAGCTGTTAATCTGAGGTAGCATGATTGCTTTGGTTTGTTCTCTTCCCATCCTTGTTGAAACTAGCTGATAATCTAGTTGCTATTCTATAAGGGCTCCCCAACCTCCCCCCTTCTGGGACACAACTCACTACAAGGCCTTGAGCCATTCAGAATCAGGCTGCGGAAATGGCCAAGTGCGTGCACATCCCTAGTTGCACAAATAGCCGAGCACCAGTTGCATGAGTTGGGAGGCGGGTGTAAACGTGTCTGCCACTCACGCAAATTGACCACTGCTTGTGCAGAACCATTTCTCTGCCCCCCCTCCTCCCCTCCCCTGGAGGGGATCAGGCCGCAAAGCCGGAAAGATTGGGGAACTTTGCTATAACAGATATTCAGTTTCTTTCTGAACAACATATTTTAGGCACACATTTTTAAATAAATGTTTGTTTAATTATTGCAGTATTAAAAGTAGAAATGAATACATTGAACTCCTTCAGGCTTAAATCATTTAGCCCCATTTTCAGCTAAAAACAATTGTGAAAGTAAATTGGTGGTAGTCTTAGGAAACAGGCAGTTGCTGCTGAAATGTGGAAATCTCAACAGTAGTAGGCAGGCAATAACAATGAAATTGCCAGGAGGAAGGAGGAAGATTAGTAGTATGCGTAGAGATTTACAGGGTGAGTTTTTTTAAATAAACCACCAACTGCCTGCCTATACATTATACTAAGATGCAGTAAATAACTGCCACACACACATACACACACCAAAAAAGTCACACAGACATCTGGTTAGGTATAATAGGAACAAATTACATGGAACTGTCACTGGGTGCTACAAACTTTCTGCACAGGCAAAACTAGGCTGCCCAAATATTCCACAATTTTAGTGCAGAAACATGAAATTTAAGTAGCATACAGCTGTTACGGTTTTAGCCCTTACAGCAGTGCAAAGGTGCTTAAAAAGTTCAAGTGTTTAGGAAGGTGGGCTTAAGCCGTGTCAGTGTTCTGTGTAAAAATCATTGAGCTTTTACTACCGTGCAGCCTTTTGAATTGCAGGTGGGTGGATACCAGTCAGCATTACACACTGATTTTGCACAATTAGCACTTCTAGATTATTCTAAAACCCTTATTTTAAGACCATTCATTTTCTAAATGCAGGATACTTTCTCCATAGGGCAACATTGACATTAGCCTGCATGTGGAAGTAGGGCTCTAAGCACCGCTGTAAAATATCAATCGACACACTGACATTTTAATCTAGACCCCAGATTAAGGATCAGGGTTTATGAGGCAGAGATTGTGAGGTGAGTTCTATCCAAACCTCTTTCAGCTATAAAGTTGCCTACATTTCATTCCAAAGGTTTAAGTATAAAATCTTGTGAGGCCATTTGGGGGGTGAATGCAGATACACTTGCTCTATTTTTTTAAGTCTATCATAAGTCACTGATGTTACTTTTTTTCTATATCAAGAGTCTCCCTCAAATTGATTGCCCCCAAACAATCATAAGGGCACATATTCATTACCTGTCCCTTACTAAAAGAAAAAACCCTCCAAGCTAAATGTTACAAGAAACAATCAGAAGATGAATAGGAATGTTACCACGAGAAAAGTAGGCAGCTTGGCTCTGGTGATTCTGAGACTTGGCCAGAAAGGGAACATGTAAGCCTCTTCCCACACATTGGCGATGCTGCTTTCCTCCTCTTCCACACTATCGACGCAAGAAATTACGTAAGGCAATAACTCTCCTTGCTAATCTTGGCACAAAGACTATCAATAGGAACCCTTCGTAAAATATCATTCATGTCCAACTGTTGAGGCTTCTATTTTGCTCTGATTTCTACTTTGCCCATTTCCATAAAAGGACATTTGCAACTTCCTGCCAATTCCTTGTGTTGGTTTCTGGTTAAAACTGACATAATCAAAATCCTGCGTTGCTCTTGGGATTCGTGTCCTGCTATCATTTTTGAGATAGCAGTATTTGCTTTGGCCTCTCTCCTAGTTTTATACTTAAGAGGACAGCCTGAATCTAACTCCTGCAATCCACAGAGAAACTTTCCCTCATCAATCTAGATCTTGGGCCTCCAGCCCTTGATGAACTGCATTATTTTTTTGACTTGAAGTTTGGTAAGATGAAAATCCTCAGATAAGATCTCCTCAGTGAGTTGTACAAAGATGCTACCATCGATGCGTTCCCGGGCAAAGAAGCTGACCACATCCTCAGAGAGGCCGATGAAGCGCAAGGATCTAGATACCTCCTCAAGTGACAGCGCTGATAAGTCACCAGGAGGCTGCCAGGGTGAACCATCCCCATTCAGACGGGCAGGAGGTGCCTCAATGACCCCCTGAGCCAGATAAAGGTGGGTGATGCCACCTTCAGAGCCATGAACAATGGTGGATGACAAAGGGGCTACTGACGTCCGAATGACAATATTTTCAGCCGTGTCAAAGGGTTTTGATGAGCGAGGTGGTGGTGCAGGACTACAGTGCCCCTCTGGGGAGGAAGAGCCTTCAAAGAGGTCAAAAGTGTCTATGGAAGAGGCGGTTGTTTTCTGCCAATCAAGAGATTCCAACCAATCTGAGGAGCCAGAGGAAGCTGGGCTGGAAGAATATGCTGGATTGGAAAAGGGGTTAAGAGCACCAAAGGGAGCAAAGCGTTTCTGTGGCGGGGGAGGCTTCAGGCGAGGGCAGCTATGGTAGCTCTTGATGGCGTTGGCATCAGTGCTTCCCAGCAGAGGAGTGGATCTCCCAGTGGCCACACTTGAGCCTGGATCATTATATGGCCAAGGGTCAGACCAGGAAGACATCTGAGCAGGTGGGGGCTGAGATGGCAACTGTGTTTGAGGGCTGCCCAACTGTCGACTAGTGGACTCTCCAACTTTGCAGTCACTCCATGTGCAGGGATAGCAGTACAAGGAGTAGGAGTCCGGAGATGGGGAGCAGCTACCGCTTCGTGGCCTTGAACTGGCAGGCAAAGAAAACAAACAGTATCAGAGCTAGCTCAAGTGAAATGGAATTTGGAGTTCTCTGATCATAAGTCTGGAGCAGATTAGTGTCTTAAAACCATAGTAGACAAATCCAGCAACATCTGAAGTTGTGCACCCCACCTCCAGAGTTTGCCAATGCATTTTTCCAATTTCCTTAATTTGAAAAACCTTATGCTCACTACTCCAAAGACATCCTTGCCTGACAACAAAGAGATGTTTCATGCACACTGAGCATGCAGTTTCCAGAAATAGATTTAAGCACATACAAATCTCTTGAAAATGAAAAATTACCATAATTCATCCAATATTGCTTGTTGTTAAAAAGACATTGCTGTCATTTTCATTCAACCTCCCCAACTTTCTGGTCGAGCTGCGTAGAGCATCCAGAGTGGGAGGTGCTCCAGTCTCTGCTCTTACAGGCTGAGCTATAATTGAGGAACGCTCCTCCTCCTCCTCCATGTGACACCTCTGTAGCGTTCCCCAGTTTTACGAAGACGAGAAGACAATCGACTATCCTCTCCTCTTAACTATGTAGCAACTCACAACTACTGAACTGTATAAATCATTGGCCAAAACAGGACGGACAATTTAGGGTGGGGCTGGATGCTCTACGCAGCTTAACGAGAAAGGGCGTATCAGGTAAACACCAACGCCCATTCTCCATAGAGTTGCTGCGAGTATCCAGAGTGGGATATACCAAAGCATGGCCTGTCCTACAGGAGGGACTCCGTCTGGGTCGGAATATCCTCTGGTTCTCTTGCCACTAGTTGAAGGACTCGCCTACCAAAGGATGCTTCTACTGAAGCGAATACATCGATTTTATAATGCCGGGGTCACAGATTGTGAATCTTTTGAATGTTTGTCAAATTCCTTCTCCAAGGCTTTATGGCGCCTTAAGGCGTCCCTTTGAGAAGCCTTGGATGCCTCCCTGGTCTGTCTGCACATGGTGTGTCTTAGACTTGGCCTTCAAAGAAGGTCCTCTGGGATTGTCCTCTGCCATAATAACAGCAAAAATACAGGCTGATGATATTCAGTGAAGCGGTTGGCTTGCCTAGGAGGTTGACCTACAACAAAAGCCGAATAACCTACAGTTGAACCGCGTGCCCCTTTTGGGAAATTTTTTAAAAAAATTATAATAAAAATATTATTATTATTATTATTATTATTATTATTATTATTATTATTATTATTATTATTATTATTATTAGGGATGAGGCCAATTAAGATCTAGCAGAACTGTAGCCCTGTGGGGCAATGCCAAATGGATACAAAAGAGCAAATCAAAATAACCAATGAGTCCAAATGAACGCTGAGGCCGGAAATTAACAGTAAAGAAACCAGAGAAAAAATTGGGCCTCCTGAGGCAGCCTCCCAATCAAATGGGAGGAACTATTTGTGCCTTACAACTTCGCCTCTGAGCCAGCTGCGGAACTAGCCAACAACACTGACCAAGAAGGCAACAGGGCACTGAGCCACAATACCTTCTGAATAACTAGGCTCTAAGCAGGCCTCCCGGTCCTGCTATGGGCTTCTAATTCAATGCAGCAACAAAAGAGAGATTCAAAATGGCAGCTGGCCACGAGGCGCATCCAAGATGGCTGGGGCTGGCGCGACGCTCAGAAACAGAAAGAAACCCCTCCTATACAGAAAAAAAGGCTGAAAGAAATCAACAAGTAAAACAGTGAAGGGCAGAAGGGAGGCAAGCTCACCTTCTAGATAAGGCGTTCTTGGGGGGAAGGATCAACAAAAGCGCCTCTAATAGCACTGTAAAAAGCTGCTGCCAAAGAGCAGGGACAGCTTAAGACGGCAGCAGGGAGCAGGGGGGGCGTGAAAGGCTTCCAAAAACCCCTGTTTTCACCCCCTGAGGGGCGAAAAAACACTCCTCTGAACCAACAAAGACCAACCAATAGCACAGGGACCAAGGAGAAAGAAAAGAAGGCAAACCTGAATTAATTGAAAAATGTTTTCCTGAATCGGCCAAGGAAGAGCTGCTAACTGCTGCCTGTCTCTTGCGAGGCTGAGCTAGAACTGGGGAACGCTATGGAGGAGTCACGTGGAGGAGGAGGAACATTCCTCAATTATAGCTCAGCCTGTAAGAGCGGAGACTGGAGCACCTCCCACACTGGATGCTCTACGCAGCTCTATGGAGAAAGTTCAAACTGCCACAGCTACAGGAATAAAAGGTCAATGTTTTTACATTTTTGGAGAATCCAAACACATAGTCCAAAACGATGGGGAGGCATAACTCTTTTTATCAAAGCCATGCTTTTCTTCAATGGAAAGATACTTTGTTTTATATGCCTGGTACTGTTATGTATAATTAAACTTTCCATAATATTGTACATTTTAGGACATTTGCTTAGGAAAAAAACTGAACCAGCAAGCAGCCAAACCTGAAGGAAAAGTGTAATTTATACTGTACAATTAGCTCTCGGTATTAAATATTTATTTATTATTTCCCAGTAAATATGGAAATATGTTCTTTCTCTTTTTTTGCATAAAACTTTAATGGGGCTAAATTTTCTAGCATCAAGGTAGGAAGATTCTATGCTTCCTTTCTGTCACCTGAGAGTGCCTTGTTAAAGGTCAACCAACAAGAAAAGTTCTACTCATATGGTATTTATTTCCCGTCTTGCTGTTGTATACACCTGCACATACCCTGAATCTAGCAATAGTAAGTACACAGCTCACTCACTGCAGCCAATGCAGTGATAAGATCATTCAAGGCCTCTGGATACCAGCCCAGACGCCTATACTTTAAGATTTCATTCATAATAATATTGCATCTTACAGTATACAAAGAAAGATGATAAAGCAAATGCTTTTAAGCATATTCAGCACTGTATTCTCCCCATTCTCATTCCCGCACCCCCAAGTTCCTACAAGGAAGGCTATATCTTACAACTCCCTCTACAGAAGCAATCCCAGTTCCATCACTCACATGTCATGAAGTCCAGATGAGTAGTATGAGAGGTTGGCACTGGGTGATACTGCCGCTTGGAGCTTGGGGAAGCGCATGGGCATTGGAGGGCTGGAGGTGGCCGATGTGTGGGCACCACGTGGTGGCACAGGGGGAGCAACAAGGAGACGACATTCCTCTCTCACCTATGAAAAGATTGGGGATAAAATAGTTATTTGCTGGGGTGATGGAACAAATGCAATTCAATATATTTTGTGAAGTAGATTGGTCACACATATCCATACAGATTGAAAAAGGCATTTTCAAAGATTTCAAGCGGAGCTATACAACACTTTAGAAACCAGATGTTTCCAAGCCTGTTTCTTCCAAGATTACTTGAAAAAATAGAGGTGATTCAACTTCCTGCCAATTACCCCTAGTTGTGTTTTTCTCCTAGGATATATTTCTCATCTTAATAAAGTAGAATGGAATGAAAATTACAGGGCATCGTTTAACCAAGGTATATGAAGTTACATACTTAGCTGACCAGAGTTGTTTCATAGTGAGATGGCCAGTATATAAATTTAATAAATAAATAAATAATTTGGGGGGGGGGGCTGAAAAAAATGAGAAAACAGTTTTTGGGAGATGCATTGTGGTCCCATATACTAGGTCAATGTGGAGGATAGCATTACCTGTCAAACTCATGTTTGGACTGGCTTTAAAATCCAATCTGTAAATGCTACCAGATCTATATGTGTGTGTGTGTGTGTGTGTGTGTCCTACAGAGAGCTACCAGTAGAACATTAAAAAAAAAAAAGGCTGTTAATGTAGAAAGTGTCTGTGTAGAAAGCCTGCAAATAGATGCTGGTGGAGAGGGATTGGCCAAGTATAAACACAAGGTAACAATTTCATTAATCCAACATGCAAAATGCTGAGAAGGAACTAGATAAGAAACTATGATGACAATCAATTCCTCAAGTGCCTTTAAAATGGAATAATTGATTACTGAGAGAGATGGCAAGCTCCCTTTCACTGGTTGTGTTGAAGCAGAGGCTATATAGTTGAGGATATTTTAATTTATATATCTCCACTGAGCAAAAGATTGGGTTCAGTGATCTAAATTACTTTTTTGTAAGGCTTTGTACATCCAGGGAATGGTGTGGATATTTCAAATATGGGAAGGGAAATGGAAGAACAAAAGATTCATTAAAAGGGAAATCAGAAATACATTACTGAAATACAGAAATAGGAGGTCAAGTTATAAAACCATATCTCCAATATAAAGTTATGAGATATATAAAGGGCTTTCCGAAATAGTGCACAATTTTACAGAAATATATTACTACTAATTGGCACAAGAAAGTCAAATGGATGCACCTCCCTTATCTCCTTCAAAAATTCTTGGACTAGAAATGCCATACTAACAGTCACAGGACTAAAAAGTGCATCTTCTTCTTATTAAACAACAAGTTTCACATCTACAGGAGTTAAAGAGAAGATTTTTTAGATAAAAATTAACAGAGCTGGAAATCAAGCCTGGCTTCACATCACTGACTTACCAGGAATTATTTTGTTACGGTGAAAGGCATCTTGTGAACAACTTCAACAATCACCATATTCAGCAGTACTGTAGCAGTTTGTCCCAATTGTGAAGAAACAAATCAACCAAAGAAAATAGATAATATCTTACTCTGCAGCAAAAAGTTCGGCTGCTGAAGCAAACAACTCCCAAAATTGCAAGATTTAAAAAAGGATTAGACTCCACCATATTTCTTTACGCAATGGGGTATAGTGATAATGCTAAATGAGATCGGTTCCACAGATAAGCAAAAGCTCTCTGAACCTTGAAAACTGAAAAAAAAACAAAAAAAAAAAAACCCTGACAGTTCATAGAGTAAGATTTCTCAGCTAAAATCCACCAGCTTTGAACAATTTATATCGTGAATCCCATCTTCTTCAGACCATCAATGGTGGAGGTTTTTAAATTAAAGACAAAGGAGAAACAGAGTATTACTTAATATGGGACCTATGGTACAATTGGCTAGACAATAGATGCAAAGGTTAGAAAACGGACGACAAAAGAGGATCAACAAGGTAGAAAGAAATACAGGTATAAAGCTATATAGAAGAATACGTATTGTAAACAATATTGTTACTAGATTGTACATAATTGAAAATCAAAATATATAGAGTGATAAATGTATAGAGAAGTATGTTATAACCATGGATATAATAGATATAAGTATGTTGTATAATTTCAAGTTTAATTTTTAGTTCCAACCAACCAACCAACCAATCAACCAACCAACCAACTTCTCTCTCTCTCTCTCCTTCCCCCCCTCTCTATATAATCTATATGTGTCTGTGTGTGTGCGTGCATGTGCGATAAACATGCATATAAAATAAACGTTACACATTTTATAACTCATTCATCTACATTTATGTATCCAAAATATCACCCTCTGCATACAATAGTAAGATATAGCAGTCCTGGGGAAAACCATAAGAATTAAAGATTTCAAGGAACCAAGGAAAAATAAATTAAAAGCAAAGCAATACTGATGCCTAAGCAGCTTCAGTAGCTATGGAATGCTAATTACTTACTAGAGAAGACGGAGTTGATAAATATGAGGAGTCAATGAAGAGTCCCCAAAAATGCATTGTATATTAGAATATTTTAGAGCAGATCTGATTTGTTATTTCTTTATTACAGAATCATCAACAGTAACCCAAGTGCCTTTCAAAGAAATATGGGCAGCAAAAGTCCCATTGTGCCACTGCCTCTATATAATTCTCCTGAGTAATAACACATGAGCAGCATTTAAAGACTTAGGAAATTCAAATTTCCCAGTAAATAATCAATCTGGTGAGAGACCAGAGAAGAATCAACCAGTGGTCAATCCTATTGGCTTTCCATACCTTTATAGTCCATTTATCCTTTTGAAATCATTACCATTCCAATGGAAAGCCATTATTATATATTGAGCGTTCATCTGATTCATAGGCAATGCCTAATATATTACATGGGTTCATTCCTTAGAAGCTAATTGGACGAACACAATCTCAGGTTATTCCTTCTGCTTTCTAAAAATCTATTGAAAAATAATTACTGTGTTATTATGAAAAAAATCAAAAATGGTCAAAATTTCAATTTCTGTCCCACATTGGATTTCTGCATATTCTTGGGGAATCCTATATATTCTATCCATCTGAAGTCACAGCTGTACTTGCAGAATAGCAATTAGTCTTCAAGATTGGCTGGCAATAATATGCAAAGTGGTTAAGGAGGTGGACTGGGTCCAAGAAAACCCAGGTACAAATCCACCATCAGCCTTGAAAGTTCAATGAATGACTTTGGGACAAGCACTCACTCTCACTTCAGTCTATGTCACAGTTCCTGTAGGAGAAAATAATTAGAAAAGAGAATACAGGTAGTCTTTGACTTACGACCAAAATTTATGTTGCCAAGTGAGAAATTTGTTAAGTGAATTTTGCCCCATTTTATGACTTTCCTTGACACATTTATTAACTAAATCACTATATTGATTAAATTAGTTACACAGTTGCTAAGTGAATCTGGTTTCCCATTGACTTTCCTTTTCAGAAGGTTGCAAAAGGTGATCACATGACACCAGGACACTGCAACCGTCATAAATGTGAGTCAGTTGTCAACCATCCAAATATAAATCACGTGACTGTGGGGATGCTACAATGGTCGTAAGTGTGAAAAATGGTCATAAGTTGCTTTTTTCAGTGCCACTTTAACTTTGAATGGTAAATGAATTTTGTACTAGATATGCCACTGAAGAAAGCCAAGTTTTAGATCTAACAAATAGCTTAGCTAATTTTACAGTTGAACAGAGGTGGTATTCAGCCAGTTCAGACCAGTTCTGGCGTACCAGTAGTGGAAATTTTGAGTAGTTTGGAGAATCAATAAATACCACCTCTGGATGGCCCCGCCTACCCGCCCCTGCCCTTTCCTGTCCTATATTCCTTTGTTTTTTAGCTCAGCCGATTCCCACGGCAAAGAGAATTGCTGCGCCTCAGCTGAGCTAAAAAACAGCTCACCTCAGTAGCACCGGCACAGAGGGCAGTTTTTGAGTACTCCCTCAAAGAACCGCTAGGAAAAAAATTGGAATCCCACCACTGCAGTTAAACTATGCAAGACAGGAAACAGTATAAGAAGTACTGTTCAATCCTGAATTTTCCACAGTTCAGCTGTAGTAAATGACCTCAGCGTTCTAGGTTTATGGCAGAGTGGGAAAACTTTCCCCAGTCTTCCCTTTTCATATCTGTATCCGTGGTGGGATTCAAAAACTTTTACCACAGGTTCGGTGGGTGTGGCTTGGTGGGCACGCTTTGTGCGCAAGCATACATTTTGCGTGCACAGACGCACCAAACACGCACTTTTTGCAGGTGCAGAGGCATTTGCGCAAACGCAGAGCTGTTCCAACTCACCTCCTGCAAGCCTGAACTCTCCTGGTCACTTCAGCAGCTGCTGCACAGCACTCTTTTGTGCAGCGCACTTCAAAAGCAGAAGATAAAAGTGAGTATGGGAGCCCGGGCAGTGGGTGGGCCCAACAGCAGAGTGGCGGAGAGAACGGGTTTGGTCTCTGCTGCTCAGCAGCGCTACCAGCTCGGCAGAACCAGGCCAAACTGGTAGCATACCACCACTGATTTGTATGTACCATTCTCTACTTTAAAATGCACTTATTATCATATGATTTCTTTACAGAGGAAGTGTTCAAACTTTCAAATGTGTGCAATGACAAAACCTATTTAGCAGTATTCCAAATGTGGTTACATTACAGATTTTTAAAAATGATTTATAGTAATGTACTTTAGTTCATTTTCTACTAATCTTCAGGATGGAAGGTTTATCCATCTACATCTCTACATGCAGAATTTATCTGAATAAGCAACCTTTAAGTATGTTTCCCTTCCCTGGATGACAACAGCTTTCTTTCACAGCTAATTCAAGTTGAACAATAAAACACATATTCCTTTTTGAGTGCCTTGCCCTGACTGCAGTTTCTATTTTCCATCAAAATGTCTACTACCTGAATCTCTTACCGCTTCAGATTTGGGTGGGACTGGGGGAGGAGCATCTGCGTTAAGGTCTTCCTGCAACAGGCCTCGATGGCAAGGTGAACCCCCGAAAGAGATAAGATCCCGCTGGCCCTTGCTGACATTATCCAGTCCGGGAACAGTGCTGCTGGATTCAGAATAGTTCTCTGGGTTTTGATTAGTCCACAATTCTTCATATGGGAGCTCTTGAGTCCGGAATGTGGGTTCCACCCAATCAGGTGTCATGTATTCACGCTCAGAATCCAAAGTATCAGAAATAAGGCTAGAGGGCTCTTGGTGAGAGGGGAGAAGCAATGGTTGAGCCCTCCATCCTTGAGACGAGTCCTGGCAACGGCTTTCAGAGGCAGCATACAAGCAAAGTGAGAGGCGCTGAAAGGATTGGGCTAATTCATCACGGCTGTAGCCCTGCAGGCAGAGGCGTACATGGCGGGGGCTGGCACACTCTTCTGAGATGTCTGGCTTGGCCTCCCGCACAGCCTTGGAATATTCATTGGGATCGAAGCATTCCTGGCAGAGGGCAGCAGTTTCTCGTAACAACTTCTCCAGTTGGGGGTCTCTGCCTACACGCAACATCCCCTCCGGCAGCAGAAAACGGGGCATGTCTGTGAGCAAGAGGAAGTGGAAGGGTGCCACCTCGTCCTTGCGGAGAATGCAGCATAACACCACTGTCTTGGAGACGATGCTCACCAACTTGTAACAGTGGCCCTCACGGATGGCATGCAGATCGTAGTGGTTTCGAGGTGGCCGACTGGGCACAATCACATTGACAGGAAGTCGCACCTTCTCGATGATACTGCGAATTGTATGCTCTCCCTCCTGCATTTGCAGCTCCAGGGGTGAGCGAGTGCTGAAGCGCCCTTTGCACTGGAAAGGCAAGCTGAGGCTTTCATTGGTCCGATGATTCATGCAGATCAAGCACGGCATCTTGCCCTTCAACTGTTTGCCGCTGCCACCCCCAGTGTTGCCACCGCCACTGTTACTGCTACCGCCATTCCCACCGCCAGTGCCAGGGACGCCTGCTTTGCCCAACTTCCGCAGTAACGTGTTCAAACGCGACTTTTCTTTCACCGCTTTGGCGCACAGAATCTCTGCCTGGCCCATGAGTGTTAATTCATCTCCTGCGTGCAGTGTGAAATTGTATACTTCGCTATCTTCACTGAACTCGCCTGAAACAACCTGGAAGAAGCCAATTGGTGAGGGGAAAAAAAAGGGGGAGATAAAGAGGCTTAACATGGAGAATTCTGCAACACAGAGGGCAAGGAAAGAGGAGGCTTTGTACCAGTGGTGGGATTCAAAAACTTTTACCACCGGTGTGGTGGGCGTGCTTTGCGTGTGTGCACACACTTTGCCTGCATGCGCACACCAAACATGCACTTTGCATAGGTGCAGAGGCATTTGCGCAGGCGCAGAGGCGTTCCAACTCACCTCCTGCAAGCCTTCACTCTCCCAGTTGCTTCAGCAGCTGCCGTGCAACACTCTTCTTGAAGCGCAAAGCAGCTGCGCTTCAAATTCAGAGGATAAAGGTGAGTCTGGGAGCCCAGGCGGGAAGATGGGCCCAAGAGCAGAGCGGCGGAGAGAACAGATTCGGTCTCTGCTGCTCGTTGCCACTACCGGCTCGGTAGAACCGGGCTGAACCGGTAGCATACCACCACTGCTTTGTACCACAGAAAGAGGGGTTCTGCGATACAAAAGCTACTGCTGTGCTCTGCCATAATATGAGCCATGGAGAAAAAGCTAAAAGGTGGGTTTTTGTGATTGTGCATGCTGTATATGGAAGAAAGAAGTATAGGTAGTCCTCGACTTACGACCACAATTTTGAGCCCAAAATTTATGTTGCTAAGTGAAACATTTGCTAAGTGAGTTTTGCCCCATTTTACAATGTTCCTTGCCACTGTTGTTAAGTAAATCATTGCAACTGTTATCTTAGTGTCACGGTTGTTAAGTGAATCTGGCTTCCCCAATGATTTTGCTTGTCAGATGGTCGTAAAAGGGAATCACATGACCTTGGGACACTGCAATGGTCATAAATATGGACCAGTTGCCAAGCACCTGCATTTAGATCTTGTGACAATGGGGATGCTGCCACAATCATCAGTGTGAAAAACGGTCATAAGTCACTTTTTCAGTGCTGTTGTAACTTTGAATGGTCACTAAATGAACTGTTGTAAATAGGGGACTACTTGTACCCAGGCCATCATTTGGGGCTGATGGACTCCATTCCACTCAGGGGTTCTTGAATTGTATCCATTTGACCAAAAAGGGAAAACAGAATAGGAACCTCTTTTTGACACAAAAGATTAGAGAAAAGTTTAAGAGATAGACACCTGAACAGCCAACTGAGAGATGCCAAATTGCGTGGGTTTGGGGTGAGAGAAGTCAAATTCCACTAAATTATCTAATTTGGGTTACTTAAAAAGACATTTGTTGGTTTCCACAAAGTAGATAATTGAATTGGCTTTCAGATCAAAGCCTTCACCACTTGAAAAGGAAATACTCCTCTGTTTCCCTGTTTCACAGAGTACAGAAAGTGTTTTTCATTTCATTGGGCAAATGAAGTTCTAGGATATTTCTTTAATAGGTTCAATGCAATGGTCTATATATGGTTTCCCAGAAAAAAATCCCACTCTGTTCAATGGGAATTACCCCTATGTGTGATTAGGATTGTAGAGGAAATGACATTTTTTGAAATGTTCTGCTTTGTGCATACTTACTGAAGTTTCCATCCTTTGCTTTTTCTGAAAACCAAGCCCTGTCTAAACTTAAAATGCATTTGATCCTCCAGTATTAGTTATTATTGTTGTGGTTTTCAGCAAAGTGCATTATATTTTCTTCCCTGAGCGTGATTAGCTTTGTGGTAAGAAAAGTGTTTCTATTTATTTCTAGAGATAATTCACAATCTTATAATTGGAGAGGCAGAGATCCAAATTGAACTAGAAAACCTGAATGAATGAATGAATGCAAGTGCTCTACTGTACTCCTTGATTTTCCAAATCTTCTCTCTACCTCAGGTTTAAAATGAAACTGATAAAACTAGAGAAGACATGTTAATGTTTCTATTCATTCAGAGCAGATCCCTCAATTCATGTTAAAAAGACCATTGTCAAAAATACAAAAGAGCCTATTGGATCAGAATAAAAGAGATACAGCCAGTTCAATAATCCAATCCATCTCTCTCCCAGTGGTTAACCAGTTGTCTTTTTGGAGAAGCCCAAAAGTTAAAGCATCCTTCTGAACTTTGAGACCAATTTACAGTAGAAAGTGAGGCTATATTCTGTTTCAATTCCTTAAATCTCAGCTATCTAATTTCTTACTTTAGCAATGGTTATTGCATTAAAAAATGGATCCTTCAAAAATGTTATGCAGACTATCAGATATGAAATAGTCGATTAAACTGCAAGTCATATTTTGGTTAAGTAGATGTCATCAAATCTGAGCTTGCAAAAATTATTTTAATTTGCTTTGCTATAGCTTCATTAACCAAGCAGAAGAAATGACCCTCAAGAAATCAGATATCAAACCCAAAGACAGAGAGGCTGACCTGAGTGTGAACACATTCCCACCCCATTTCCCATCTATTCTTTAGATCACGGGTCTCCAATCTTGGCAACTTGTAGACTTGTAGACTTCAGCTCCCAGAATTCTTCAGCCAGCTCGCGAGTTGAAGTCTACAAGTCCTAAAGTTGCCGAGGTTGGAGACCCCTGCTTTAGACAACTGACATATGCTAAAGTACAACTGACCTTTACGCTGAAGGTGATGGCCTCCATGACGAACACCCGGTCTGGAAAGATGCTTGCCACCTCCTCCACACTGTTGAAGTACTGCACAGGCTCCCGGACATCCCTGTCCTGATCTAGCAGCTTAAATTTTCCTGCAGGATTAGAACCCCAAACATGCTAGTTTAGTTAGGAGATGGGTTTGTTGAGATTGTTTTTTGTTTTTTCCAGATAGGCAAGCTGAATCAAGAGGCTGGCAGGGAATGAGAAGGGCAGACTCTGAAGAGCTACTGCTATGCCTTCTGGGCATCACCTAACCAATTAATATCTCCAACAGTGGCCAACCAGAAACAGTAGGGAAGCTTTTTTTTTCTCCAACATTTTAATATCAGAGGTATTTTTGTGCTTAATGCAGAGCCTGTTTTAATATATTATGGCTAGCAGTCAATTGGGATATTTGTTCCAATACAGTTCTCTATTTTTCTTTCTTTCTTTTAAACATAAAAGCAGAAGATGAAAAAAAATGTTGGAGTTAGACAGCAAATGAAATATATATATATATATATATAAAATAGCCTTGAATGGCTGGATCAGACAAAGGGCCTATTTAGATAGCATCCTATTTCCAGGCACAGCTAAGCAGAAGCACACAGCTAAGCATCAAAATAATCAATAGATTTCTCCCACATTGCTCTCTGTCAATTAGAATGTAAGAAGCAGAATAATTCTGAACCTAGAATTTGATATAGCCACCATCACAAAGAGTAAATTATTTATTTTTCCTTCAGGAACTTAACCCAATCACCTTTTAGAGCCCTCTTTGTTCCTGGCCACTACTTAGATCCTGTACATTCCATACATTAACAGTACTGGGTAAAAAAAGGGACTTTTCTTCCTTGTCTCAAATCTATATTTCATTATAAATAAGAGAAGATGAGGAAAAAATGTATTAAGGTACTGCACACTTATAATTTTATAAATCTCTAATCATTTCCTCCTCCTCATATTTATGTTTCTCAACCATCATCGTCATCAAAGTCTGTCCAGACACATTCTCCATTGAGAAAAAAAGGCCAATCTGGAGAATATCAAGTACCAATGCATTTCTTCCTTTTCCAAGTCATAGTCTAATCACAACCCAGAATTAGGAATAAAATTTTCCTATTCATAGACCAAAGTGCATTCTTGTGAAAAACGAATACTGGCATCCAGAGTTGTGCCAATGTGAATCCAATGGAATGAAGATACGCGAGCTCTTGCAGCAGCAAGAATCCGGGACTGGATGAAGTACTGGCTTATCTTCAGAACACCAAATATCTGCTGGCTATACACGTAATTCTCTAATAAAGGAAATCTCCTTAGTCTGTTATGCTTTTTGCTGAAGCTCTTGTCCTTTTGTCTGGGTTACCCTCTGAATGTTCATTTTATTACATTGTGTTGCATTCCTATTCTTTCTGAAGGAACTCAGAGCTGCCTGTAACTGCCTTAGTTACCACCTTTCAGCAGCAAGAGATTAAATGCAAATGGTATTGCTCTCTTAATTTCTTCCCCGGGATTCATTTGTCATAGTTCACCCAGCAACTTCTCTATAGCCAGCAAACAAGGAAGCCAAACAGATGGAGACATCAAATTGGAGTAGAAGTGAATGAAAGGAGCCGCTGGTGATGATGATGGGCAGTGAGAAAAGTCAGGGCTCAGGGCTGTCCCCAGCTCAGTTATCAGCTGTGGGCCTCTTTCTTTTCTCCCAAGGAAAAGGCAATAGGGCAACAAGCAATTATGGGCTGTGATGGGGGCATCAATGCACCAGCTGGAAGAGTAACAAAGGCATACAATAGGTAGAAATGAGTATCCATGGCATCTCTGCCTCTTTACACTCTTGCTATCTGGGCTACAGACATAACAGCATAACAATATAAATTTTAATGAAGTTTAAACTGTGTGTGTGTTTTGACTATTATTAGCCCAGAGGGAGATGACTTCTTGATGTCTTTTATCAGAACAAATTGCTATCAAGATAGGAAGTTAGAATATTTTGCCAGAAAATGCGGTGTAGAATTAATGCTGCCAAGTTCTTATTAATAATGGTCCTTTAAAAATACATCACACATACAGATTTCAACCGCAACGTTCTTCTGTATTATTCCAGTTATACAGAAAAAGAAAAAGGAGACACTCATGTTCAGGCCTAGCATTTTAGCTGTTTGAAAGGAAGGATCTGGAAGAGAGAAATCTACTTTATTTATTGAACATGGCTCTTCTGATTTTGGAACTCAGATTGCATGTATTTCAAAATCACAAGCAGTCCAAAGAAGCTCCCTTTTTCAAAATGTCTCCCTCAATGCATAAATAGCAAAAGATGTAGATATAGGTGAAGAAAAATGCCTGAATGGGAATTTTGTGATAATTCTTAATTGAGTTGAGTCTCAAAACTAAATGATGATGAGCAATTTAGCAGTTTATGATGCAGTGAATGGACATGGAAGCATCGCTGTTTTACTAAGCCTAATTGATTATGTAACTCTATGAAATAAGAAGCTAGGAAACAGCTTTCTTATTCAGTCTGGTGCATTTTACTGAAGCCTCAACTTTTTACACACACTGATGGCTGAACCAGCAAGAGTTAAGATTTTCTCAGTTCAGTTCTCATGACTATTATGAGCTTCACTGGTAGCCTGGTGCAATAAGTCCACATACTAGTGGTATCTGCAGAAAATCATAATGATGACAAAATGATGACAAACATCATGACCTCCTCACACAAGTGCCATCATTTTGTACTTTCATCCTAACATTTGATGCCAGTATATAATTTGTACAAGCACATGCCTTTCATAATGTTTCCCCTTTTTTCCCCTGAAGACATCCATGTACGTAAGCTTGTCACCTTGCAATAGTGAGGCAGTACAAAATATATCACATTTGATTATAAGATACAATGATGAAAATAATGTGTGCGAAGTGTTTGAACATTTATAGAAATGCCACAAGTTATCGTCTTTATTGTGTTTCTTTCTGAAAGGCCATAGGCATCACACATTTATTTCACATCACTTGGAATGACAATGTTGTGAATTTATGCTCAGGCCATTGTGTCCAAACTCTTGCTTTTTACAAGAACCTAACCTCTCTGTTTGTCCTCTCTAGATAGTTTGCTCACTATCAAAACACCCTCACTGTTAGGAAATGTTTCCAAATATTCAACCATAATCTGTCAGCCTATAATTTAAATCCATTACTGCCTGTCCCACTTTCTGACATGTTAAACAGATCTTGGCCTTTTTCTGATGGCACTGTTTTCAGACACTCAGGGAACTTAACTCTCTAAGATTAATTCCCATACTTAATCTGAAATATTCCTATCCTTTTCCCTTCATCCCCCAGTTTAAAATCTTTGGTTATCTGGGAATCTCAAATTCACTCATCAGCATATGGTAGATGATTGCAGAGGACATTTTGTCAGTACAATTTAAACATTCTGGCTTCAAACACAATAGAATTGGTTAAATGAGATCAGAATGGTGTTAGATTAGTCTCCAAGGATCCCAATCCAGCCATGAAGCTCATCAGATGACCTTCAGCCATTTATCATGTGCTATCCTAAATTAAGTCACAGGATTGTTGAGCAGATAAAGATAGTGGTAGGAATAATGTTTCCTACTCCTAAATTATCAGGAAAAGAGCACAATTTAAAAATTCAGTTTATAGCACATCCGAAAGCCAATAAATGCTTTCAGAGGTGTTTTGCTATTGCCAAAAGCAGACTCAAGACTCCAGAGTGCTTAATCATACTAACTGAAGCCTTCGTGTGACATTTAAACCCGTTTTGAGCAAAAATAGCTCTGAGATATCCTAATTCATTTCAGTGGAGATGAAATGAGTTGATTTCCCAAGGCAGCCCAAGAAGGTTTAAATATACACACTGTTGCCTAGATACAATACAATCTCTCATATGAAAAGTCTTAGTGGTGTCTTCTTTCTCCTAAATAGCACAGGCTACGTACATCATGTCTCCATCATCATAAGGAATGACATTTTTAAGCAATTCCTGTTCATTTCAACAAGACTTGAATTTCTCAAGTCAGTTGGCAAGCCTGCTCGGTCAGATCTTTCTTATTTTTACCATACTTAATAGCAACCAACAATTCTGACAAGCTAATATTTTCCCTGCATGCAGTTGTCCACTTATCAAAAGCAACGATTTCACAATGGAATGAATGTGCATTTTGCTTTGCTTGCAAGCTGAAACTGGAACCATCTGCTCTGTGTTTTTTTATGAATGGGGCCAACAAAACAGGTTAACACACTTACTCTTCTTTTTCTGTCCCATCTTTCTCTCCAAGGAGCAGCAATTAACTGCTCCTGTCCGCTTGCCTCTCATTATTTATTCATACTTGCACATCATTATCAAAGATGGGAGGCACTTAAGAGTCTCATTAAAGGCCAGAGATGATGTCAGTTCTGTTAATTCATGACTCCAGTCACTCCTTCCTACTTTACCATCTGTTCAGCACCTCCCAGTCTCTCACATGGTGCCAGCAACTCCTTTTCCCCTCTCTGATCTTCTACATTAGGCACCAACCTCCTGCAAACCATGCCCTGTCTTTATTTAGTGTTCCCCTTCACCATATTTTCCAAGCCAGGTCACTGGTACTCTCTTTCCATACCTCTAGAACTCAAGACAAGATGGAGTAAGCATTAGCAAGTCGAGGACCACAGTGCCCAGGAATGTTTGCAACTAAACCTAGAGTACTTGATACTAATAACAAAGTCCAACCACTGGTTAGAGCAGTTGGGAATTGTAATTCAAGATTTGGAGGGCCATAGACTCCTCATATATAGTACAGATTGAGAGTTTGAGCAACTAGACAAGGGGGGGAAAAAACCTGACAAAAATAAGATCATAAATCAAAACTGACAGAAGGCAAACCAGGCCCACTAAAGCCTTTTGGGAACAAGATAGATTTTCCAAACGAAGCTGGGAGAATCCCTTCTCTTTCTGAATAAAAAAGCAAAAAGAGAGACAACAAGATGGATTGGTATATTTTGGATTGGTATATCCACCAGTCTAATGGTGGAAACCTAATATAGATATAGATTTCCAATCCCAATACAATTTTTATAGGAAACCCACAATTAGCATTCACCTATCTACCCACTAAAACAATAGCTTTTGTTGCAGCAAAATTAATAGCTAGGGTTTTTTTTCCCTTTGAATTCATTAATTACAAGCCCTTATTCTTACCAATCTATTTCTTATGAAAAGTCTAGCCTGAGAGATTGATTCTACATAGCTGATCCCTCTCCATTTGCTTTACCAACTGTATTTGTTTCTTTCACTCTCTGATATCAGAAAATTATTTCATCTCCTGAAAGCCTATCAGGAAGTACTGAAAGAAGTAGGCAATGTGGAGTTCACTAAGCCACTCTGCTTCAGCCAATACATCGTGCAGCTCCTTTGCCAGCAATGACTCACGCTGGGTGTAAATTTACCTAAAAGACCTCATCCCAAACACAAACAGAAAAGAAGATCTTGTTATTTTCTTGTAGAAGGAGATCTTATGAATCTATCTATTATCTTTCCCCATTAGAAGGTAAAAAAACACTGAAGTTGTTACTTAGCCAGGTAACCAAATTTTTGCAAGAAAACAGCCAAGTTCAGAGACCACCAAGGATTCCACATATTAAAAACCATAATACTGGGAATGGGAACCTCATGAGATCCTATCTGATGAGACCTCTATATGCAACAAAACTTTTGAGAGGAACTGGGATGTGTAAGAAAAAATAAAAAAGGATCTCTTGGTTTGAACATAACACTCATCATTATAAGCAACTCAGCACAACTAAAAAAGTATTCCAACCTCTTTATACATTTATCAAAATAAGATAATACAGTTTCATCATGCCATTTTGCCTTGGAGGACAAACGATAAACAATCCCTCTAATTTGAAGATAATATAGAACTATTGGATTGTTCAGGAGTGTTTCTGTATTTTTTTTTAACTTTCCTGGCTGACACTTTGCTTACTCAACAGTGCAGGAATTTCTGTTAATCTATAACCTAGGGCTCTATTTCTTTTAGGCCCAGATCCATAAACAGCAGTCCAGATCTTCTCTTATCCATTTTTGCCAACTTCATTTTATAAGTTTCTGAGGCAGGGATCTTTTTCATTTTACAGTTTATCACCCCAGACAATGTGATTGACGCATCAAGGTTTCAGAAGAGGTACATCACTATTGATCAAAAGGAAAGTAAAAAAAAGAAAGAAACTAACCTAAGCAGAGATATTCAAGAAGGTAGGACAGCTATCAGAGTATATTTAGAAAAATCTAACTGTTTGCTGTCTAATCTTCTTCCACTACTTCCCTTCAAATATCTGCTTCACTGAATTCTCACCATTTTGTTACCTGGATATTGGAGGGGGATGTCAATCTTGGGGCCAATGACATAATGTCCTTCCTCCAAGCTGTGGGCTGTCACTGTAGTCCACTGACGACAGGAGTGGATGAGAAGCACATCTTGGTCACTGACCCCCTCTACATACTCCCCTGTGACAGAAATGAGAAGAGGTGTGAGATTGCTATGCATTCACCCAAACTATTTTTTAGATGCTGTGCATTGACCCAGACCCAGAGTTATTGTAATGAGAATAAAGGAACGAAGACTCTAGTCACATTACTTTAATCAGAATTCTGGGAACTGTCCTGGAAGCTGTTGCAAGATGAAAAATGCCATGAAGAGTTCAACTAAAATGAAAGCCGCCCCCACATATTCTCACATTCATGGGGTAAATCCCCAGTTAAGTACCCTTACTTTCCAAAAGTCAGGCACAGAGCCCTTCCGCATAAAAGTCAAATTATAATATGACCTGTAGGCACCTGGCTATTCAAATCAGTCAACTTCTCCATCCTGCCAATATCTGCAAAGCCTTCTCTGAATGATTACTGGCAATGCAGCAATGCAACAGAGAGTTTGAAGAGTCATCATCTGTAAACCCTGAGCAATGCACACACCAATGTTGGCAGGACTTTTTTTTAAAAAAATTTTTTTTTATTAATTTTCTTTTTTTTTTACATCGTAAAACATCATGGTATCAAAAACATTCTTCGCATCTATACAAGATTTTGATTTAAATATCATATTGCATTATATTGCGTTTATCTACTATTAAATAATATCTTTAGCTATAATTACTATTCTTATATCTTTATATAGTTTACAAAATTTTATACTTTTTTAAGGGTTGTTTCAATTAACATTTTTGTCTCACTTCTTGGTTCTGTTTGTTAGCCATTTATACCAATTGTTCCAAATTGTAAAGAATTCAGAGTCGTCTTTTTCTTTCAATTTCATTGTTAGCATATTCATCTCAGCACTTTCTGTTACTTTGTGTATTGTTAGTTCTTCATTAGGGGTATTTGGTGTTTTCAATGTTGGCAGGACTTTTAAGCATACATCAATCTCCCTAACCTGATGTTTTCCAGAAATGTTGGGCCTAATTGGCTGAAAATAAAACACCAAGAACAGGATGCTAGAGAATTGATGCATCAGATTAACATACACATCTCATTAAACATGGCACTCTGTCTCTTGAAATGTCATATCAGGAACTACTCTGGGAATGAGAGAAACTGGAAGACTTTACTAAAGTTCTTCCCTCAGGCCCAGAACACCCCTGAGATGCCAGCTCCTAGAGCGGAGCTCATTCCTCTCCACTTCCCCCAGCCAAATGCAACAGAAGAGCAGGCCCATGCTGCCAAGAGATAGGTTGCCCCAGAAACAGCCCTTTGTGCTCAATGGTGAGAGCTGCAGGCCGAAAGCCCTGCTTGGAACAATCTTTTGTACTGATGCTAAACCTGGGCCTGCAATGGAGAATTCTGTCCTCCCCCCCGCCCCGCAAGCTATTGGGGCCCACATAGCATATGCATTTTAAATCCACAAAATAACCCAAGACAAAATGTATATCCTATACAGCATGTTATATTTAATATCCAAATACACAGGGAAGTTATACAGAAATACATAAGGATAGAATATCATCTTAGCCATGCATGATATATTAAAAATATAAAACAAGACTAAGATAATAAAAAAAACAATAATTTACAATGACCATATATCCTTTATTATAAAAGACAGTCTTTTATTTCAGAAAGCCATCCTTTAGATTTATTTTTTCAAAAACTCACTTTTGTTGTTTATTTTGTATATAAGAGTCAATTTTGTAAATATTTTTTTATTTTGCTCGACTTTTCCTTTATGAAATGAAGTTATAAACAGAAACAAATTTTCCCTATGAATCTTTTAAAGATTTGCCTCTTTTTCACATCTGTCCTTTATTTTTTCCAAGAAAATACGTTCACTGTACTATAAATGCTAAGTAGAAAAGGGCAAATAAGCAATCCAACACAAGCTCCGCCCTTTTTGTTCAAAAGGGGTGGTGCTTTCACAAAATGGTGCTTTTGTTCTTTTGATAATAGGCAGATTCTCTGCATCCTCTCAATCCAATTGGTTTCCATCTCCCTGTGTCTCTTCACTCAACAGCTTGAACTTATGCACTTCTTCAGTTTTGACAGGTTACATAATATTTACCCAAAAAATAAATAAGGCTTGTATCATTAAATGGAGGCATTGAGACGGAACACTGGGAATTCTAATGGAAGAACATCAGATTTACTTGGCATATTATTACTTAGAGAAAATTGGCATAAGATGTTTTACTGTTGGTATGTTACTTCACTCATAACTAAAGTAAATAATTCTCTTTCCTAAAACTGTAAGAAATGCAGTTATAAGATTAGATCCTTTTTTTCATATGTGGTGGCAGTGTTGTAAAGCTCAACAATTCTGAAAAATATTTCATAGTAGAATGGAGCACATTTTGATGGTTGTAATTCCATTGCAACCAAGATCTTCTTAATATTTTTTTCTAAACCATATATCTCTTCAAAATACATTGAACTGTATATATTAATGGCTGCATAAATTATCCTTTTTCCTGAAAAAATACTTTATTCTTCAGACTAACTAAATCATGAGAGGCTGCTAAACATGTCTAAAACAACATTCTATGTATTGAAAAGTAAATTGATGTAGAATTAAATTTTAACTAGAAACCATTATTTCATTGTCTTGCATATGGATTTCCACCACATCAACAATTTGGGTTTTCCTATCTATAGAATTACATTTAAATTTGATCTATAATTTCTACAACTGATTTAATGTACTTGTTATCATTTATTATTTTGTCAGTGAGTTACATTTTTCAGTCAGAGTCTGAAAACTAATATCATTTGCTGCTATGGTCACATAGTAAAATATATTAAGTCAGTTGGGCTATATTCATAAAATATGCTAAGCTTAGTTAGTTTTGGTTTGTTTATGTATGTTTTGGTAGCTTAGTCTAGAGTATGAATCCAGGATATTTAAATAATTCAATGTATTGTGCACAGTTAAAAATGTGTTTATTCAGTAGCCAAATTAAGTGCATTGTACAAACCCAGCAATTTATATCAGGTTAAAGCAAGGTTGCTTGATTTAAAATCAATTTTATAATCAAAGGAAGATCTCTCCAAAATAATTTCCCAAGAATTTGGCCCCATCCTATCAAACTTGTTTTTTTCTTTGGAGGTAAGGCTCATTTCTGATAGGGGTGGCATCTTGGTTATGGCTGATAGGAGAACCACTTTCCTATTTGAGGCTGGGGAAAGGGGTGTGTCCAAATTGCCCTTGTAATGTTATCTTTTATTCAGCAACTTTGAGGGAGATGAGTGGTTCAGAAATGTGAAATATAAATAAGTAAATAAATTATTTGTGTGCCATTCATCTTTTGACTTGTTTATTCACATGGTTGTTCCCTGCCCCCTTCAAAATATCTGGGTCACATCAAAATAAACTATCATCAACAGTAAACAAACTCTCAACATTTTAATATAGTATTCAACATTAAAGTTCAAAATTGAAACAACTTTGCACCACAGATATCTCAAGACCCAAATGTTTAACTGAATCCCCAGTTTTAACTGTTTCACTGAAATAATAAAAGTCTGAGTGCCATCTAGGGGTAGCATATTCCAGAACAGGGTCACCATCGCAAAAGTCTTCTTCCTGGCTTCCATGTCCTTAACATCTTGGACAAGACACCCAAAACATGCCTTCTCACACTGTTCTTATTGTCTGTTTGGAGCAGAGACTGGACTCAAGCATATACAGCTCTGAAGGGCAAAATCAGTACCTAGAATTGTAATCTAGAAGGCACTGGGAGACAACAAGGCACCCACAATTTGGGTATAAAATACTAAAGCAACTTTTACCTATCTAACTTCAAGCTGATGGCTGCATTCCATATCCACTTAAATATCCACATAGTCGTCAAAGGAAGCCCTGAGTAATCCAGTCTTAGGTAATGCCTTCTGGGTTCAGTTCCAAGTGGGGAAGAAAGACACTGGAGACATGGTGACTGCTTGGAAAGATGGTTTAATGGTGGACAGGATCACATGCCTTGGGTGAAGAAAAAAGGAAAAGGGTTGAGATGCTGAGTCCCTTAGTTATATAACTTCTGTTGGGCCCCACCTCAGTGTTTCCTGTTCGTGTGTAAGAAATGTATCCAATTGGCTGTCAGACTCCCAAGGGCGGGGGTCTTAGCTAACTTTGTAGGCTTTGTCTGGACCACATGGCTTCACCTAAGTGCTGGCTGATGCAATCTTCCCAGGCCAGGTGGTGAGATGGGCAGAGGCCTTTATTATGTAGAATACTCTGACTCAGGCCTTAATGGCCCAAACATTAACAAAGGTGGGGGGTGAGCTTCTGAGGTAAATTTCTGCTTCTGCGTTTCTACTCTTTTTAGGGGAAATATTCCATGTTTTTAATATTTCCTAGGATATTTCATTTTTCTAGGAGAGGGATGGATGCTAACTTCCTACAGTAACATGGACACAAGTTAATATCATTCGAAAGAGGCCTACAACTAACTACACCTTATCCTTGAAAGTCAGCCTTAGGTCAGTCACTGTCTCAGCTCAACTCATCTCACAGGGTTGTTGTTGTGTGGAAAATAAGAGAAGATGTGTTGAATATGTTCACAGTTATTTGTAAAAATAATAAAGGTGAGATGCAAGTAAATAAACTAGGACAAGGGTCTTCAAACTTGGCAACTTTAAGGCTTGTGGACTTCAACTCCCAGACTCCAACATGACTGGAAGAGGAATCCTGGGAGTTGAAGTCTACAAGTCTTAAAGCTGTCCAGTTTGAAGACCCCTGAACTAGGAGATCTACTGAAGCTGAGCAAAGGCCACAGGATCAAACCAGCTGATCCAGTAGGAGCTGTGTGTCCAGGAGAACCTGCAAGTCATAGACCTGCTCCATTAGAGGGAGCACAACCTCAAAACATAGACAGTGTAGTGGCCAGGCACAAAGTGGTGGTTTCTGAACTCCATCTATCTGGAACTGAGTTTCAACCTGACTCATCCCAGTCATTTCTCATTCATATCTCTTGCCTGGTCCAAAGCAGAGATATATTCAACTGGGTATCAACAGCATATTCATGATAATTTACCATAAACAGATAAATATTTTCTCTCTGACTTTCATATAGATATTAAACAACTGGAAAGAGTATTTTGTGTCATCTTAAAAATTGAGCACAAACAATAGCATAAATTTCTATTTATAATGCCCTTCTTTATCACACGCACAAAATAATCCCATGTTGCCTATCTAAGCATGTCCCTAATGGAATGCTTTCTCTCCACCTTACCTATCTACACTATACTTCCATCCATTGTTTTCAAATTCTACTGCTCCATCTCCATGCGCTGTATTTCAGTTCCCATAATCTCTAAACAGTAAATACCAAAGTCCTTGTAACAGGGGGCACATACTTTCCTTCTCCTTTTCTTTCTATATCTCACTAAGAAAGTTAAGCAACACTGTAATGCATAGAAAGGGGTCTTTTGTTCTCATTATATAGCTTAATAAGGAAAAAAGTTGAGGGAAAGAGATTTGTGTCTTATTTTTACACATTCTGGTTAACTAATCACATATACCTGCCGATCAAGAACTCTTCATTATACTGGTAAAAAGATTCTGTGTCAGATATTTATTTAGGTTGTTTTTTTTTTTACAGGTGCTTAAGGTGCTTAAAAGGGATTCTGTTCTGCAATCTCCGTCCCTCCTTGGCCTTCTTGGATTCTGGCACCAGTTTCTCCCAACAGATTTATACTAATTCTTTCTTCACATTCAACAAAGCTGGAGCTCAGAGGCAGCAATAGGCGGGTGGGGGAGAGTGGGAGAGAGATGGAATGGAATGACAAAACTCTTAGACAAAAGGCACCTTAGCCAGTCTTTAGATGCAAATCACACAAGGATAGGGCCTGAAAATCTGGCAGCCAGACAAGGGAAGAGAGGCCATTAGACTGAAAGGTTTTCCCTACCAAGCTTGGAGCTAAGCTATTTTACCCCTCCATCCCCAAAATGCACATAAGGAAAAAGATACAAGTACATCATTCTTGAGATTCTAAGTTAACCCCAGAGGAAGCCTTGCAAAACTTTTCCAACCAACAAATTTTATTAAAAGGAATAACCTTTCACAAGCCGCTCCTCACTTCATCAGATTGTATTTATTTATTTGAAAAAAAATTATATAGCTGCCCTCCTCATAATAAACTCTGGGCAAACTCCCAAACAAAAATTACAATAAAACATAAAAACCAAATTAAAAATCTTTAAATTAAATGCACAAAAACAAAAACCTGGTTCCAAACAAAGTTTCTGACATACCAGTCACCTCATCTGATCCCAGCAATTTACTAGGTGGATAGGAAGGTAGAGGTTGCTGATCTTTAAGGGGAAGAGTGTTCCCTAGGCTAAAAGTTGCCACAGAAAACACATTGCAATGTTTAAAGAAAGGGATTAGAAGCATGTCCATACTATCTAATCTGGTAGGACAGGTAAGGAAAGGGGGCCTCTAGGGAAAGGGGACCTCTCAGACAACATGGCCCTATGCCACATAGGGTTTTAAAGGTGGGGACTAGCACCTTGAAATGTACCTTGAAAGAAACTGGAAACCATACAGAGTCAAATATGAAATATAATTTGGATGTAAGGGGCCAAAAGCTCAAAGCCACTCTGTTTTGCATGCAGTTACTTTACTAATGTAGGATTCAAAGGTATTTATGATCTATATAATCAGACCTGTAATAAATCTGTCTTCCCCTCCCTTTCCCACTTGTCATCCCAATATAAATCCAACATCAGTCTAGCCACTCTACACATCTGATGACATTGCATGCATTTTCCTACAAAACGTATGCCTAATAAAATTTATTAAATGGAAAAGGTGATACTAGATTCCTTCTCATATTTTGCCACCATAAACTAGCACCTTTCTTTTCCTACAGTTAAGTATCAAAACAGTACACCAGGAGTAAGAAATCTGGTGTCCTCAAGCTGTTCTGGGATTACATCGCCGAGAATCCTTTGTCATTACTTATGCCAAACTGGGGTTGACGGAAATTGAAGTAAAAACCAGCAAGATAATGTCTGGTGTCCATTAAACATACTATTCCCCAGAGTTGTTTCTCCATCACCTTTGTACATCTAACTTGAAAGAGGCCCATTAAAAAGTTGCTTTGAAGCTAAAATACTCCAGCTCTAGGAGTATTTAGCCATGGCACCTGAAGTTTCACTGCCTGGTGATGAAAAAAAAAAAACACAATTCCAGCACTGAGTATTCTTCTTTCATACATTCTCAATGCATCAGGTCCTTACAGGGAATATGAGGAGCTTCCTTGCTTGTATAAATCTTTGCCTTTAAGCGGTCTACTACAGCATCTCTGAATAACTTTTTCTGTTGGGGCGCTCCAATCACAGAGTTTGCATGTTTTCTTCTGCTTTATCAAACATTTTAAAGTAGAAAAACTATCTCAATGTAGAGAAATCATTTTCCAGCCTTCTTCAAAGGACCTTTTCTGCTGGATTCTTATAAGGTGATTATTTAGATCACTGTCAGGTTTAGCACAATACACCGAATCTGCACACCAAAAAAAACGAACAAGGAAAAACACACAGCCCAACCAAGATCAAAGCTAATCAAGTTCTGCATATTGGTCTTCAGTTGATCTCCTTAATCAGGTTCCATAAATCCCAGGCTATTGGGTTTCATGAAGTAGAGCCAAGCCTGTCGGCAGCTTTCACCTTACACTGCTCACTCATCATAAATGGAAGAGCTTTCCTGGATCAGGCAAAGGGCCCATCTCGTCTAACGTTTGGTGGCCACAGCCGTTAACCTAACGCAATTGGCTGTATTCCCCGAGCGACAGCAGCCAAACCTCCAGGAACAGACCAGCCGGTTTTCCATTTCCTCTTGGTATTTGAAGAAGGGGGGGTGGGGTGGAGTTGCCAACTCAGGGCCGCTTCCTTAGGCTTTTTAGACAACCGAGGAGTTTGAAATGGGGGTAATACAGATAACCGAGTCATGCGGGGAGGCGGCTATTGTATACGTAGCCCTGCCCTCCCCCCCAATCCATTCACAGGAAAAATGGGGGGGGAGGAGCAGGGACGGAAGCAAGCTTCCCTTCTCATTAGTATTCAAAACGCCGTTCAAAGCCAAACTCCCTATTCTTCTCACGCTATACAAAACCCGAAGCCGGGCAGCTTGCCACCCCCTACCCTTCCCTCCCTCCCCGGGGTTCTGCAAAGCAATCCCTCCCCGCAACCGGGGGGAACAAAAGTGGGGCAAAGGAGAGGGCAAATCTCGGGAAAGAGAAATGAACGGAACGGGCACAAAATTGCCGTAAAACCAACCCTCCGATCCTGCGGCGCCTTTTTGCATCTGTACAAGAGATCACCTATGAACCCTACGGGAAGGGAGGGGGGAGACCCGGCCGCTAAAAGAAAAAAAGTCCAGCCACGAGTAAATGAATCGCTCAGTGTTTTCCAGGTACCAGGCTCCCCTGTGCCGCCCCGGCAAAGCAGATCTGCACGCCAAATTGTCCGTGCAAAGCCCGCTTCACCTGTAACAGGAATCCCAGGCAGGAATGCCGGGACTCCCCTTTCGAGAGGGAGGAAACCCGGACCGCGCTCGCAACGCCTAGGACGAGACAGGCGAGGCGGGGATGCTGGGGACGGTTCCTCTGCATCAGCCCCGCCGTCGAAATGCTGTACGCGACAGCAGTACAAGAGCCGTCCATTAATTTCTATGGGGCTCGCGCCGGAGAATCCGCCTTGGGATCGCGCTGCCATCTGGATCAGCTTCACAGGAATAAAGAATCTAACGCACCTCGGCGAAGTTTTTGTTCGGCGTCCCTCCTCCACGCCGCTTTCTCTCAGCCACTTGCTTCCCCGGTTCCCTCCCGGTTTGACCGACAGCACCTCTCACTCTCCTTGCCTTGCTGACAAGACAAATAACCCGGGGAGGCCCGGAAATCTCCCTCCAACCCCCGGCAACAATCCCCAACCGAAAGAAGAAGCCGGGCAGTCCCCTTCGCCCCCGCACCGCACCGCGAGCGAGAGACCCACCCGGGCCGGGGCGCACGAGGGCGGGCAAGCGGCATTTGGCCACGATAAGGTCAAGCGGCAGCGGTGGGCCGGAGCTCCACGCCAGGCGGCCCAGAGCTGCCGCCAATCGCTCCATGCTGGCCGTCCGCCCCGTCGCCACCGCAGGAGCATCGCCCTCCACCTCGTCGCTCGCGCCGTTCAGAAGCAGCCGCAGCCGCAACAAGCGAAGCCCGGGGCGCTGCTCTTCCTCCTCATTTTCCGACGACCGCTGCGACACGCCGGGCAAGAGCAGCGTCGCCCGCCCCGTCCAGCAGTGCCTGCTCTTCCCGGCCGGGCACGGATTCTCGTCCAGCGGGGGACCAGGTGGCGCTCGCTCCGGCGGCTACATACCTCTCTCGGCTTGCCGGCTCGTTCGCTCGGCTGGAGGCCGGCCAGACCCGCCCACTGGAGGGCCCGCCGTGGACGCGCTCGCGCCCCCCTTGCAGGCGCCCCTTGAATGGGTGAAGCGTCCGAGCCTCCGTTCTTTCTCTCCTCGACGTTTCTCTGGTTTCTCCACAACAGCAGCCTCGCTTGTGCCTTGGAGCGGTCGGCTAAAGGCGGAACTCACGAGGGCTCCCAGAGGCAACCCGGCCAGAATAAATCAACCCATCAGCTCCGCAGTGGTTGAGAAGAAGGCTTTCCTAGCGCCAGCAAGTCTCTTAAGGCCGCCTATTTCTGAGTAGGCCTAACTGAATTGTGTGGGGCTAACTGGAGCAGGGTGACTGGGGAATTCTGGGAATTGAAGTCCTCCGAGCTTAAAGTGGCCAACGTTGGAAACCCCTGTCCTGAAGGACTGTACTGGCAGCCATCTGCAAAATGTCCCCTGTGCACACAGGCAGGCTTGGAAGTTGCTCCAAGCCTGTTATTTGCTACCATCTAACATGGATCTGTTTCTGCTTCCAAACATGGTCTGACATTTCCTTTACTCATCACCTTGACTGGAGCCAAGAGAACAGTCAAGTCAACCCATTGACTGTTCCTCTGATTACTAGCTTCTCCAACCTTTTCACACCAGGGAAAATAAAGATGAAAGAAAGGGTGAGAAAAATACAGGTGGACAATAAGGACATCTGGTGACATTCTGCAACCAGGTTCTCCATTTTAACAAACCTTAGGGCAGGACAATTACCTGCAGAACAGCAGGTTGTCCTGCTCAGTCTCTGCCTCACAAGAGTCTGAAGGCCATAGTTTAAAAAAAAAGTCAAGATGATCGCCATTGATTGAAGCCCCATCTATTTTTTTTTTGTAAGGGTTGTACTATTATGGCCAACATCTTCACTTTTTTGACCACACTGTCCAAATAAGCCTACTTGCAGGGGTGGGATTCTACCAGTTCACACCTATTCGCTAGAACAGGTTGTTAACATTATAAGCAGTTCAGAGAACTGGTTGTTAGAAAAAATTACTGGCCTAATCCTATAAGGAAGGCAGGAAGGAAACATTCTGGTGTTGCTTATAGAAACTGCCTCTCCATTAAACCTTGTTACATTCTTGGCAAGACTAGACTTCCTGTCTCTGGACCATCTCTGGAGTTTTTTTTCCCCTCCTTTGCTTGTGTGGAGTGACCATTTAAAGTTACAATGCACTGAAAAAAGTGACATATGACCATTTTTCACACTTATGACTCTTGCAGAATCCCCACAGTCATGAGAGGCCAGGAAAGGAGATGTGTGCCTGGATATGAGTGATATTGAGTTGGCCACACCCAGCCAATAACATGACCACCAACCCACACCCACCCAGTCACATGACCACCAAGCCACGCCTACCAACTAAGCCACACCCACAGAACCGGTTGTTACAAAATTTGAATCTCACCCCTGCCTGCTTGTCTAGTATTTTATAGTATACAAAAACAGTGGGCTGCTAAAACATGGCCTGGGGGAAGATAAAGCCAACATCATGCAGACAGAGAGTCAATATGAGGTAGCCAGCCCAATCTGGTATCTCTAGAAAGGATTAATGATATATGAAGAAGGCTCTGTGATCAAGCAAGGATTTCATAAAAGCAAGCTGAAGATATGTGCTGATGATATTATGTGGGTTTTTTTTTTGTAATAATCAATATTCTTAACCAGAATGTATGGGTATAATGCAACTATTTGCTAAGTAATTGATTCAATTAATTTGAGATTCAATTAAAATGTTCAATATGTTTTCAGTAGGATTAATTCTATGAAGAATGGCATTTTGTGGTGTTTTCAAAAATTGTAAATGCTACAGAATTTGCAATTGAATATTTCTATTCATAGAAAGTTTTAATTACAGAAGCAAATATTTTAAAATACTTATTTCAGAATTGTTTTAAAACAAATTCAAGATTTATATATACATACATATTTATCTAATTTAGAGGCTGCTCAACTCTAAATAACTGTAGATGGCTTGTACTTTAAAAACAACAAAAAATAAAGAAACAGATCATAGAAATCCAGAAGCAAGAAAGACAGAAGCCAATTTTTAAGTCCCCTTCCTAGATCACATTGTTCAATCAAAAGGACACACAAAAAGAACACAGCCACTTTCCTTAAGTTTACCAGGACAAAACAATGCAAGATCCTTCAAACAACCAGGCATTGTGCTATGAAAGGTTTTATAGATGATAAGCAGCACCTCAAATAATATCTGGGTTATAATTTAATCATAAATCGTAAGGATGGAAGGGACCTTAGGTCTTCTAGTCTAACTTCCTAGGGCACGAGCCTGATACTATCCTGGACAAATGGTTGTCCAATATTTTCTTTAAAACTTCTAGTGATGGAGCATCCACATGATGGAGGCAAGCAATCCCATTAATCATTCTCACTGGCAAGACATTCCGCATTTCCAGGTTGGTTCTCCCTCTGATGAGTTTCCACCCATTGCATCTTGTCTTCTCTTCTCATCTTGTCATGTGCCGTCCATCCCATCTTGATGACTTCTTACCCTTCCTACAGGTGCTATGGAGAATAAATCAATAGTCTCTTCCCTTTGACAGCCCTTCAAATATTGGAAGACTGTCTTGTGGAGTACTACTATCGTGAGCATACCATGGTATGCCTATCACTGGTCATATTGCATTGTAGACCAGTTGTAGCTTCAAAGTGATCTTCAAAGATAACCCTGTGTATAGTGCAATGCAATAGTCCAGCCATGTGATTAACTAGGCATAGGTGGCCATCTGAAGTCCCTCTCAATGTAGAAACAGAGACAGCTGGCACTTCAGATGATACTCTGCAAAGGTCCTCTTGACCACTTTGACAATCTTTTCTTTGAGCCAGAACTGTGAGCCCATTGTGCACCAATTGTGAATGGGGATGGGCAACCCCAGGCTAGACTAAAAACAAATGTTTCTCAGAGTCAGTGGGCCCAAATATTCACAGAAATTTGATTTTGTCAAGATTTAATCTGAGCCTGTTCTTCACAGAGCCCCCCAACCTTGACACTGTATCTAAGGATTCAGCTGAATTGTCCACCAGAATGTTCTGGTAAATCAGGAAAAATTCCAAGTCTTCCCCGAAACCTCATAGGGTTCACAAGTCACTTGAGGTCAACCAATCAAATAGGTCTATCTCCCTAAAGGATGGGGTGATATGGAGCAAGTGGAAAGTCAACAGAGAGTGATCTGTCTTCTCTGTGAACCAATTATATTTCAAAGCCAGACCATGTTGCAGCTGTTCTGGGATTAAAAACAGATCCAAAATGTGACTGCTGGTGTGTTGGGTCTTTAATAATTTGGGATAGATCCATGGTTGCCATGCTTAAAGGAATCCCACATCAAATAACTTAGATTTTCATTATCTAAATGGTAAGTTTTTGAAGAAGATGTGAGTTTAATATTCCTAATTCCAACTTCATCATTGTTTACATGTTTTGACATCTACTTTAATGTAACTAATTTCAAAAGCAATTTTCTTATTTGACCTTTTGATATCAGTAGGGAATTTCTATTATCTCCCCGGCATTAATTAGGTGGTTTGGGGCTGGAAGTTTAAATTTTTTCATTTTCATGAAATATTGAGACATTGGACTAAGGTGGAGGGGTTGGGATGGCTCAGCAGTTAGACACTGACCTTGTCAGCTTGAAAAACGACAGCCCAGATTCAAGACCCTGCATGACGGGGTGAGCTCCCATTACTTCCCCACCTCCTGCCCATCTAGCAGTTTCAAATTATGCAAATATGAGTAGAAAAATAGGCACCACTTTGGTGGGAATGTAACTTTCTATATGCCTCATCATGCTGGTCACATAACCACAGAAATGTCTTCAGACAACGCTGACTTCCTCAGCTAAGAAACAGAGATGAAAACAGTTTCCTACAGTAGGAAACAATTGGACAGAAGAAACTTTTACCTAGAATAAGATGAGGTTGACAATTGCAGGATTTTTCTCCAGAATTGTTGGACAATAAGTGATATATTTTAAAAGCTATTAAATCATATTTATTGCAAGAATTTGGACTAATTAAATAGCTGAATAGAAATATATTCAATAAAAGCAGCATTTAACATACAGTTTGAACCTGGCACATTGTTTGAAATTCCTAAATTGTGATTATTGGAAAATATTTTATTCCAAATTTACAGGACTTTTTAGTCATTTTTAGAGAATTATTGTATTAGGTCAGTAAACTACAATTATGGAACAAAGGTTTGGAATGTCCCACTAATCATACTAATTATTGCAGAAAAATAAGGGAAATTATGCTGGGATTCATCCCCATTTCCTAGCTGAAGCATAATTACATTTTATTAACTCATTTTAAGGGACATGACCCTATAATGCCTCTTATCCCCAGCCCATTATGGAACAAACCTATTTATGTAGTTGTGCTGTAAATGGCTTAAAATTCCAGATGACTGTGCATCTGAGGAGCATGGGAAGAAGCTAAAGGAGCAAAGAATCATATTTTATCTGCAGTAATTAGGTGGTTATTTTTCCCCCTTTGGTAGGTGAAGCCAGACGGGAGGAGAAAGGAAGCTAGGAATTGCTCAATCACTGCCCTGAAGCTATCCTGTATCACAACTTCCAAGCACAGCAGCATTGCCTGATCATGCTGCCAAGGTGCAATAAAGCTCAGTTGTGGGGTAGTGCAATTTATTTTGACATACTTTTCTGCTGACTCAAAAACATGATCATGAAAAGCCCTTATCCATACTCTGGGAAAACAGGTACGTGTTCCTCTTTGGAATTAACTTACGCCTCGGTAGATCCAGCAGCTTGACTTATTAATGCAGGGGTCCCCAACCACCGGTCCCCGGACCAGTACCGGTCCGTGGAACAATTTCTACCGGGCCGCCGGTTGCTGGGTGCTGCCATCTTGTTTTGATGAAAAAGTGCTTCCGGTGAGCTTTTCCAGGTAGAAGGTGGCTTTTGGGTGCTGAAAGAATCCTCTCGCCTTAGTTTCATCAAGGGGGGATGGCTTCGAACAAAACTAAGGGGCGAGGATTCTTTCAGCACGCATGGCAAGGTGAGCTGAGCGACCGTCCCGAAGCCATCGCGAAGCCCATCGACACAGGTACAAAGGAGGAGTTGAAGGTGGTGGGGAGAAGTGGGGGACGGCTGGCTGGCCGGTCGCTTGGCTCACCTTGCCATCGTGCTGATGCCGGTACCGGGCTGCGGATGATTTTGTGATGCCGGTACCGGGCCGCAGCACAAAAAAGGTTGGGGGCCACTGTATTAATGCATTTGAGAATCATTGTTATGAAACATTTTATTCTGTACAGTTTGCTTTTTTTTTTTTTAAGAGGGCTTTAACAGTCAACTATTTACACTGAAAAGCCCCCTTAAACGTTGATTGCTCAGGAGAAATAGAAAACTATACTATTCTCTGCAGCACCGTTATCTGGATCCATTTAAAAGACAATGTGATCTTAGAAAAGTAAAATGTCCTTGACATTATCAAAGACATGACGGATGGACAGACAGAAAGGAGGGAGATTGATCCAATCTTCCAGGAATGTGCCTTTGAGAGAAGATCCCCTGATTTCTAAAATACCATTGCAGGATGGAACAAGGACATGACTTCAGGAATCCTCACCAAATTCCCTACAGTAGATCAACTCTGGGTTAACTAAGTAGAGCAAATTCCAAGCCACTGAAGAACCATCTGAGTTCTAAAGTTGCACTGGGTGAATTTCAGTAATCATCTTGTCAACAGCCTTCAGTGACATCTAGTTCTTCTGAAACTGCTGTTTCTTTTGCCAGCTTCTCCTCCCACACTATATTTGATCCCATTTAGTTCTTTTCTGAAGTGTCTTTAATTTCTTTATGCAATTTGTTTCCAACATTCCATTGGAGGCAAAGAGCCCCACAACTAATGGTATAGTACAGCAGCCCCCAACCTTTTGGGGCACCAAGGCTGGTTCCGTGTAGAGGTTTTTCTGTAGACCGGAGGGGGCATAGTTTCATGTGCTGCCTGCATCCCACAGATGGGGCTTCGCTTGTTTGTGCGGCCTGGTTTCTGCACGCCAAGAATTGGTGCCGGTCCATGGATCAGGGGCTGGGGACCTCTGGTGTAGTATATGAACCCCGTATGGTAAGGTTGTAACATGGTTTATAGTGTAGCTTTGTATGTAATCCAGTCTTATAGGATTAAACTAACAATAGTTAAAACAATCTGATACAGTGCAAACTAAAAATTGAATCAGTATTATTTATAAATTAAAACTAGTATCTCCATAAATTTTGCAAGACTGGCAGTTTTGCAGAGCTTTTTACATTCAGTCTCTTTTGGAATGATGATTTTCCAATTAGTGTGTATAAGCAAACTACATTGAATAGTTTGTATGCCAGCTAGCAAATTAAGCAATTGTCTCTGAATTTGGAAGGGTTGTACAATGTCGTTAGAATAAACTGCAATTCTTTGAAATTTATTTAGATTTTTCTAGAATGGAATAAACTGCTAAAAGGGCTTATTTAGTATCTTCTTTTATCTGTAAGAAAATAGGGAATCAAATTACAAAATTCTCATAGCAAATTCAATGGCAAAATTGCTAAATTTCAGTCACACAATTTTAGGTTGATGAAGCAGAAGGGAATCAAAAATAGAATTAATAGTGGTTTGTGGTTTGCTCTACCATGACTCAAAAGGAAATTGTGAATAAGGACACTTGGTATATTACTTTATTGAGGAGAGAGATTTTTTAAAATCTATTTTTATTAAAAAATAGTTTTAATCAGGAGAGTAATATATAACTGCAGAGCACATGGCCTTATGGCTGGATTCAAGCAAAATGGGACTTTTGGTCTCTTCTCAAATGGAAGAACAGCACCCTCTGCTGTTAGTGAATTCTGCTAAGTTTAAGAATATCCCTCAGTAATTCTGTTTGAGGCCAACCTGGTTACTTCCAAGTAAATATACCTGAGAACATGGTGTTACAGAAAACGAACTTGGAGAATGAACTTTCTTTTCACAAAAGGAAAAAATGAGAACAAAAAGAACACCAAGTAGCAGAAGAAAGCTACTGCTCTTCACACAGAAAACCTAAACTGTTGCAATCTTCCAAGTAAATTACTGAGGGAGGTCATGGGAAAAACCAGACTCATTATGTTTCTGCTTGAGAATCCAGAGAGCTGCCACCAATGACTGGGATAGAACTATTTATGAACGGACATTCATAAATATATGTATAATAGATACAAGGCAAGAAAAATGAGTTAAGTTGTAGAATGAAGCAATAGAAATGCAAGTGAAGGTCTGTTCAAAGTCTTGATAGAAGGTTGCTATCCAGTGCTTGCTGGGAGATATTTTTTATCTCTTTTATCATTTAAAAACTATTACTGCTTTGTATGAAGACTATCTCTGTGGAAGTACTAGAAATAGAAAAAAAACTGTGCTTAGAGCCAGGTGTGAAATCTCCAAGCAGATACTACAAGTAAATGTGGTTCAACATATGTTCCCTTAGCTATTGTGTTTTAGAGACCATCTTAACAGAACTTTATTCAGTCTCCAATCTTGTTTTCCCTGTTATCCATAACCCTTGCATCCATTATTATCACCCTTTCCAAGTTTTAGTTAATCCTTTCTCATCTAAGAAGCTATTGCAATATCTTGTTCTTATTACATGCTTAGCAATTGCTGGTATAGCTATCCATCACTCTTTAACACCAGCTGACTGAGCAAATTGAGGGGAATATTGGATTTATCATTGATAAAGTGAAGAAAGATAAGCAGCCTCTTGTCCCACTGCACATAACAGAAAATCAGGAGCAGAACAAACACATTTGTTCCAGTCTTTCCATTTACATTAGAAAATTACCTTAGATGTATATCTAAAAGCTGGGAGGATTATTTAATTCATATTGCTGCCTATTCGCTCATGCTGACTCAAGGCGGCTTATAGAATGTAAAACCATATTTAAAACAAAAACAAAACAGAAAGAATCAAATAAATTAATAAAGTATAATAGAACAAAATCTGGAAAAAAATAAAAAATCACCCACCCTCCCACTCCCCTGCCACGACGACAGCAGATTACATGAGTCATTTGATGGGCTCCAGGCCTGCTAGCAGAACCAGGTCTTCAGTGCCTTCCGGAAGAGTATTAGAGAGGGGGCCATTCTAATCTTTGGGGGAATGATATTCCAGAGAGAGGGAGCCACCAGGGAGAAGGCCCTTCTTCTGGGTCCCACTAGGTGTATCTCCCTCAGGGATGGGACCTGCAGCATTCCCTGCCTCCCTACTCTGATGGCTCGGGTAGATGTGACCAGCAAGAGACGGTCCCTCAGATAATGTGGTCCCAAGCTATGAAAGGCTTTATAAGTGTCAACCAGCACCTTGAATTATACCTGGAAGCAAATTGGCAACCAATGCAGCTTCCATAGGAGAGGTGACACATGCGCACACCGGGAACTGCACAAAACCATGCAGGCCACTGCATTTTGCACAAACTGGAGCTTCCGGATGTTCTTCAAGGGCAGCCCCATGTAGAGCGCATTGCAATAATCAAGATGGGAAGTGACTAGGGCCTGAGTGACTGAGTAGGGACTGTTGGCCCAGGAAAGGGTGCACAAAGGCCCTCCTGGCCACGACTGCCACCTGCTTGAGTTAATTAACTTTCAATTAACCCTCCCAACCAAGTTCCCACAACACAAGAGATCAAATTTAAGACATTTTATTTTAGTTACCAATTGTCCTTAAGATGCTATGTCTTTTCCACATTTACTCTCAAACTCTGGGATAAGCAAATTATTTTCATGCTCTTGTTAAGAAAACTTCATGCATATATTCAGTTAACTATCTCAAGTCAAATGTGACTCAAGGAAGTCTTTCTGACATGACTAAACAAAAGGAGAGCCAGACTTTGTATTTTTAGCAATGAAATTTAGAACAAATCCTTTTCAGAATTGCGTAATAGTTTTTCCCCCTAGTACTTTAGCCCTTCTAGCAAGAAAAAGGCACACCCAGCAATGGTTTTATTTTGCCCACTATTATATAAGTGATGGGATTTAGAAAATAAAAACCAAATCACATTATCAATATGAACAGAAATAGACCAGCTAGAAATATTTCAGTTTATTTAACTTGTTAAGTAGAGTATGATTTTTCATCTAGTAGTACCAGAGAGTGGACTGTTTTGATTAACTACCTGGTGCTTAATGAACACAGCTTTTACAAAGGTTCTTAAAGAGACTCATACAGGAGGGCCAAGCCCAAGGAAGCAAATAAAAAGCACACATTTTAAACAAAGATTATACAAAAAATTATGCACGCTCTATATTCCCTTTTTGATAATGTTAGAAAGTGCAGATCTGAAAAAGGTAACAATTTCTATTTACAACACTAATCAATACATCAATGTGAGGAACAGAACTGCATTGATTTGTTCCCTCAAGTCCCTGGTTTCTGCCTTTAACTTTAACAGCTACTCACCTGGGATTGATTAACAAACAGGACAGGAATCAATTCCCAAGCATAAGGGAAAGGAGACAGGAAATTATGAAACCAGATCACTAGAGTTCCTTTCATTTTATTAAAATGAAAACTTTCATTTTATTAAAATTAGTCAGCCTCATCAGCTGATTTAATTAGTAGAGGAAATTTCTCTAAAAACAAGTGCAAAAAGGCTCAGTCTCAAGCTTGTATCTGAGACTACATGAAGGAGGGGAAGAGGAAGAGGAGTTTGCCAGGAAACCCTTTTACAGACAGGCCAAATGGTGAAAAGAATGACTCAGCAAGGCACCCAAATTCAACATGAGCCTCAAGATACAAGCCCTTGACCCCTGTTCCCAGTATTTTCAAAACTGAACAACACCTCTCTGTTGCTTAAATATAGGTGTCTAAATGACATTTCTAGCAGATCTGGAATGAGAGGCAAATCAGAAAAGCAAGGCCCGTTCCTGTGTGGTCCCTAAAAGCAAAGCACACTAGCTTCCTTAAACAGAAAGTTTAAAGTGGCATTTATGCTTAATATTCTTCAGTATTTGTTGAAAGAAGTTACAATTGCCCAGAGTTGTAAACAAGGGATTTTTTATTGTGAAGAACTTAACACAGAAGGAAAACATTCTAGGGGTGTGATCATTCAAACTTACTTTCCCTCTTTCTCCCCCCCCCACCCACATTTTAAATATTGACTAGGCTACTGAGTCACCTGCCTGGAGCAGCAAAGAAAACCAAATTCTTTATGAATGGCTGTAGATTTGGGAACCACATACACAAAGATTGAAGACAGCCACATCATCCTCCATAGAAAACTAGTGCATGCAATTAACTCTTCCATATCATAAACCCCAACAACTATGCAGGAAGGAAGGGAGAAATAGTAATTGGTCTGACAGCTGCTAGACAAAGGTTAGTAGATACTTCACGTTTTACCTCAGAAAGCTAGATTTGTGATCTGTACTTCGAATTAAATTTGGCAATCATACTGTATTGCCATCTCTTTAACACTTCACGCTATATATATATATATATATATAAAATAAAACCGGCATGCAGGCAAAAAAAGGGGGGGAGGGGGACTGCTAAAGAGAAAAAAAAATGGCAGCAGGAGCTGGTCAGAATTTAAACCAACAGGAAAAGAGACATCAAGCAGGTTGGAATAGCTTGCTCTAACCCCTTTGTCCTCAATCCTCTACATCAATCACAGTAAAGTCACCACAGTAGAATTTGATCTTCTGTCTTGCTTCCACCAGAACAGAAAAAAAAAGTGGGGAGGGGAAGAACTAAAGTTCCTTTCCACATAAGGCACAGGACAAAATAAATCCCATTTACATACTCAAGGCGAATGAGTTTTTTGCTGATGCAAATATGGTGACTTAAGCACGGGGTTCATAATAAAACCCCACTGTTGTACAAAATAAACTGTTAATGCTAGGTTTTATTCTTCTACAGTTTGCAGACTGGAGCTGAAATGGTCGCTCTACATTTTAATGTTAAGACTGGGCTATAATACAACCAGCGTGTGGCACTGAGTTCAGCTGGTACATTAAAAATAACGTCAGACATGATTTTAATACAGTTTGTTTCAATAAAATTATAGTCAGTGAGCTCTCCCTAACAGAAGAACAAAGAAAAAGGTGGAGCCATGTTAAGATGAGGAGAAAAATATTTAAGGTTAAAAATGGGCAAAGTGGTTTATTCCACAGCAAGAAGAGGAGGGGTGATGGGTGGTGCTTGGTGAGAGGAACACATTCAGCAGCACTTGGTCTTCCAGCCTGTCACACCACCTCCACTGCTGATATCTACATTTTCACTGTTGGGCTCTTTTACAGGGGTCTGCAATAAAGAAGCAATATAAGAGTTAAGCCAAATTTCACAATCATAGGAGCCATATTCACTGTTCAGCAAAGCAACGAAGCTGAATCCACCATTAGTGCAGGTTGTCCTCAACTTACAACAGTTCATTTCGTGACCATTCAGACTTACACAATGGCACTGAAAAAAGTGACTTATGACCATTCTTCACAGTTATCACCTTTGAAGCATCCCATGATCAAAATTCAGATGCTTGGCAACTGGTTCATACTTAGGACCATTGCTGTGTCCCAGGGTCATATGATCCTTTTGACAAGCAAAGTCAATGGGGAAGCCAGATTGACTTTAACCGGGCTAAAACTTACCAACTGCAGTGATTCACTTAACAACTGTGGCAAGACAAGTTGTAAAATGGGACAAAACTCATTTAACAAATGTTTCACTTAACAACAGAAGATTTGGGCCCAATTGTGGTCATAAGTCGAGGACTACCTGTAGTAATCAAGCAAAAAAAAATTAACGGAAATTGAAGTTTTTAGGTACATAAAAACCAGACAAAGATAACTTTACTGAAATAATTATTCAGCTACACTCTAATTTTTATGGGACATAGGAAAATGCTATTATTTTGTATCTGTTGTGTATCACCCCAACTCTGAAGTTAATCTATATTGGAGGAATAGTGTCATTACATACACGTAAATAATTTATTTATGTAGATTATACCAGGTTATTTGAGGAACTATCTCTTTGCAATTACATTTTACATATTTCAACAGGGATATGCTATGGGTGCTGTCTACTAAGGAGCTCAACCAGACAGCACAATAATGGTGTCACTTCTGCCTTCTAGAACAGGGGTCTTCAAACTTGACAGCTTTAAGACTTGTGGACTTCAACTCCCAGAATTCCTCCTCCAGTCCTGTTAGCTCAGGAATTCTGGGAGTTGAAGTCCACAAGTCTTAAACTTGCCGAGTTTGAAGACCCTTGCTCTAGAACATTATTAAACCCAGTCCTGTGGTGAGTTAGTCCCATCTCTGCTGGCCTTCTGGAAAACCCTTAAAATTTGATTCTTTCATCAACCTTGGAAGAGCATCCCATGGTGAACCTACAAAGTGTTTGTACAGTCAAATGTACAGTCCTGCAATGTCAGACTTTGTTTTTTAATGTGCACAATGTACATTTGAGTTTTAGTTTTTTGTCATTATGTGTATACTGCAGTGGTGGTATTCTACCGTTTCAGCCTGGTTCTGCCAAGCCGGTAGCGGTGACGAGCAGCGGAGACTGAATCGGTTCTCTCTGCCGCTTTGCTGTTGGGCCCATCTGCCTGCCCAGGCTCCCATACTCACCTTTATCCTGTGAATTTGAAGCGCAGCTGCTTTGCACAGCACAAAAGAGTGCTGCGGGGCAGCTGCTGAATCAAGCAGGAGAGTGCAGGTTTGCAGGAGGTGAGTTAGAATGCCTCTGCGCCTGAGCAATGTGTGTGTTGGGCACGTGCGCAAAGCGGGCCCACCAAGCCACACCCACTGAACCGGTGGTAAAAATATTTGAATCCCACCACTGGTATACTGCCCAAAGTCATCATCCGTGAGATGGGGAATTATATAAATTTGTTAAATAACATAAAATAAATGTTAAACTTTAATATGGTTAACCTTGTATATTATAATCCTGGTGGCTTACAAACAACAACAAAACAAAAAGGATAAAACCAACACAGAAATTCCTGGTGCCCCCTAAAGACAACTTCATATCTAACAGACAACTTTCTCGGGTTCAGCTAACACATTATTCCAAAGCTTTTTATGAAAAACCATGCCTGCACTTTAATAAATAAATGAACATGTACTGTATGTTTTTTTACTCATTTGTTTAATTAGCTTTTCTTTATTTAGTTTTAGGACTTGTGGGGATAATCAGATCATGTTTTAGGTCATATTTATGCAGAAACATTGAGAATTGCGAAGGGTTCACAAACTTTTTCGTAACTTTTTTGGCAAAATTCATAGCCCCAATGACTTGGTCACTCCTTTTAGAGTAATGGGCTCAAACTCTTCCCAGAATGCAGACATGATTTCCCTTGCTCTTCAAGTTTTACCAATGAGATTCTAGTGTGCATGGTAGCTATGGGCAAGAGAGACTGATACTACTATTAAGTCAGGATCTCAAGCCATATTCAGTATTTTAATGTTCCTGCTACCCCATTTAAGGAGAAACTTTCTGACAGTGAGAACAATCAACCAATGGAACAGCTTGCCCTCGGAAGTTGTGGGAGAGCCATCACTTGAGACTTTCAAGAAGAGATTGGACTGCCATTTGTCAGAAATGGTGTAGGGTCTCCTGCTTGGGCAGGGGGTTGGACTAGATGACCTACAAGGTCCCTTCCAACTCTGATTATCTGTTATCTGTTATTTTCTGCTAAAGATTGCAGTTACCTTTCGAAGAATGTCTTCTGCTAACGTGAGGAATGCCTTCTCAATGTTTATATTTGCTTTTGCACTAGTTTCGAAAAACCTAATACCATGCTCCTTTGCAATCTAGGCCAAGAGGAAAAAAAACTGTTAGGCTTGTTACAAATGCTTCTGGAAAATGCTACACATCACCAAGTGTGAATTTGCTCAGACATACTGTCAAAAGCACACTTTAAAAAAAAAAAAAAAAATCCTAATCCAAACACATTAAAAGATGATTTCCAATATTAGCAGAACTTCTGGGTCTGTCCCAAAGCATATGTTACAAAATAACACATTTTAAAAACATTTTAGCAAAACATAATTCGTATATTTACAATTCAAAATGCTAGTTAAATAATAGATTATGTTCTCACAGGAATATAAAGATCTCAGGAATGTTCTCACAGGAATATAAAGATTCTGAGAAAATAGACTTTTACTCAGTCATTTATAAAATTTTATACAGAAGAACACCATATTTCAGAGCTTTAACAATCAAACCAACGTTCCAAATTGGAGGAAACCCTCCAGCAATAAATGCAGATTTCTAGCAACAGGACTGTAAAGTGTTTCATATTGTGACATTTTTTATCGATTAAAAGTTTTAAAATATTCAGACCATTGATTGCTGAAAAATTACAGCAGCTTCTTATAAAGCAAGCAATGCATAAAATGGTAACGTTAACTTTTAAGATAAATACATTACAATTATACCCAGCCCTATCAAAACAAATAATATGATCACATTAATTTAGCAGGATTCAGCCTCACTAAACACACCAATATCTTTTAGACACCAAAAGAATGCTGACCATTGGCCTAAAGGAAACTTTTACATTCCTCTATTATCTGTACTATCAATGCAGAAAATTACTGATGTGGTACTCACCTGTTCACCTTTTGCTTTAGGTACCACTCTTTTGTCATCCATATCACATTTGTTTCCTAAAAGCATTCTCTCCACATCTTCGTTAGCATGCTAGGGTGCAATCAGATAATGATATTTTGTATTTCTGTACAGCATTCTATTAACCAGCCTACGAAATTTAAGCTCAGAGGGCATGAGTGAAATTTACAACCCCTTCCCTTTCATTTTTGGGGCTTGGGTGGTTGTTAATTTAAATAAAATAGGTAATTAAATCTAAAGATAAAAATCAGAAAATAATGGTATTCAATTATAAAGAATATAATAATATACACTAAAGTTATATAGACACTTTGCCAAGATGGATATACTTCAGATTATACTCTTTTTGGGGGACAATTTTACTGTGATCCTGTATGGTCCAAAACACATCTAGAATTGGTGAAATCCATGATATAATAAATTAATATGAACTAGGAAACAGTGTGACTTGGAGATGATTGGATTGGATATTGTATCTTAACTGCATCTGCATCAGGCTAAAAGATGTACTATATTTTGGCTGGATAGTTCACTTAGTTTATTATAAATAAAGTTTATCCTGCCAAAACACAGTTCTAAAAGATAGTCCTATCAGCACCTCCTTAACAGTTACAAGCTATTAATCATGATTACGAAGTCTTAGTCTACAAAATAATTCCCCATTTATCCCACGTTGCTTTGAGATAATAATTGTTCAAGTCTTGGCCATCATTTTTGATTTATGATGCAAAATCTCCGAAAGTCCAACCTGAAAATTTACTAGTATGTAATATGTATGAGAAAAATGTTAGATTATTCACTCCCAAAAGCAAGATTGTCTCAAAGGATACTATTATGCCTAATATCTTTTCAGAACCAAGATTGGCCTATGACAGATTGTAAAAAATTATTTTCTTTACCCTTCCATACCTGATTATGGCAACATCCCCCTTATTCCCATTTCCTCTTGATTTGACTGTTTTAGTATCTTAAAGTTAGTTATCTTGAGAAACAAAATGGCATATAAATGAATTAAGTACCATACATGATATAATTAATTCTTACATATCTAAAGTCTGTAAAAAGCAACAACAAAATAATGCTGACACATTCTGTATAAATACTCAAATTTTAGCCAGATAGCATTTAAATCCTCTGGGATCATGTATAGTGTCAAATTCTTTTCAATTCTTCTGTAATAAGCAGGCATCTATCTAAACACATCAGGACCACATTTCTCCCCCCAAAAAGATGCAAAGTCAAGAATGAAAAGGTATTTAGTTAATCTCTTTGCAAGCACTATTTTTGCACCAACCCCCACTAAACTGCTTACCTCATCTATGTTTCTAAGCCATTTGCTGATGTTTTCAAAGCTTTTGGCATTGGTGATATCATACACTAGCATGATTCCCATGGCACCTCTGTAGTAGGAGGTGGTGATGGTATGGAATCGCTCTTGTCCTGCTGTGTCCCTGTAAAGAAAAGCAATGAAACATTGAAGAATCTAACAAAAAGGGGGGGAAATATTGGTAGGGGAGAAAATGGATAACCAAAATAGATCATTTTCAGTTTTGACACTCTTCTGTAGAAATATCTCATACAACTTATTTATTTATTTATCCAATTTTTATGGCTGCTCATGTAACAACCAACTCTGGTGTGTGTGCGTGTGTGTGTGTGCGTGTGTGAAGAAAGATCGCAAAAAGGGGCAAAACCCACTTAACAATTTTCTTGCTTAGCAATGGAAATTTTGAGCTCAAGTGTGTTGCCTGTACTTTGTACAACTGATGCAGTAACTGCTGCAATAAAATTTTTTCCCACTTACCAAAATATATTCCAATCTCCTAATATAACTTTAAAAAATAGTTTACAACTTGGGAAGATGTTTTATGAGCTATACCTCCTCATAGAAATACAGATTTTTACTAGTCTATTCCTTCATGCAATTTGTGGAGCTTCTTGAATTGTAATCTAGCTTATATGATTTATAAAACTGCAGAATATCCTGGGCTCCTAGGCAGGGGGGACTTAAGAGGCTCAAGTCCTTGAAATTTTAAGATAACCAACAGATTCTTATAATTATGGAATATTGGAATTATATGAATAAAACAACAAAGATAGAAACAAAGGCAAAATAGCAAACAAACACGAGTACATCATGATACCCAGGAGAATAATGATTTTACATTGGTGGTAATTTTATAAACGCAACAGTCTTAAATTGATAGCAATAAGATTGTATAAATGCAAAAACATTATTGCTATTCACTGAAATACAAGGTAGTCTTTCTTGCACTGAAGCGAACTATCTTGAAAACTATCTAGAAAGTTTTTTTACTGTTCCAAGTAATGTTTTCCCTTTTTAAAAAGGAATGAAGTGACAATTAAATTAGCTTACGCTCTCTACCTAGTTTAGATATCACAAATTGTGCTGGCCACTAATTTTAATAAAGGAAAAGCAAGATGATTAATTTACAATCATGAGAATTCCAGAATTATTGGAAGTGTGTCTTCATAACTATTTAAAACTAAATGTCAATGCTCTGTTAACGTTTTGTTCCATATGTCAAATCTGTTTCTCTTATCGGTATTGGCCTGAGGTGAGATGGCCAGCAAAAATAAACAAACAAACAAACAAACAGGCAAGTAAGTACAATTCACTGAAACTGTGCTCTAGAGAACCAATGCAGTACCATGGAAACTTACTCAATTAGTTTGGGCTAGTCTCAGCTCAATCATTTAGATTGCTGTGGGAGGAAAATTATGAAGGAAACTTGGAGGATGAAGTAGATTATAAACTGCTTTAAGCTTCAAGGAGAAAGATGGAATACAGGTTTAACAAAAACTAATCCAAATGCCAGTCCCAATGACTGTTATTAAGCAAGGAACTACCTGTAAATTTAACTAATAGACCTTTATGCAAATAGTGCATATTTTCCTAAAAACAACTTTTGTCAAACATTCCTCCTATCACAAACCTTCTTATTTTGTATCTTAAAAATTTAAAGAGAAATAAAACACAATTAAATTTAAAGAAAAGTAAGATCCTTGAATAAGTAACATCAGTTGGAATAAGTATGTAGTGAGAGGTTTTTCCCCTTTGCACATACGTCTCTAAAGTTAAAGAAAGAGTTCACTCTAAACCAGAGGTGTCAAACTCGCATCATCATGTGACGTATTGGGACTTTTTCCCCCTTCGCTAAACCAGGCAGGGCGGGGCCAGCACCTGACACATCTGGCCCATGGGCCGTGAGCTTGACACCCCTGCTCTAAGCAATTAACCATTGTTTAATGGCTTATCAACTGAATTCATGCAACACTCTAAGCTATTAATTACTAGCATTTACAACTACTACAATGAAAATATGTTCAGCTGATATCAACAAACCACACTATGGTTCATTGTAAGGTATGAACATATTCACCCATTTCTTGGAACTTTCAGAGAGAATGGAGCTTTGCATCCAAAGAGATTCTGAGGTAAGGCCACCCTCAAGACTAAAAGGAGAAATATATTAAATGTGCACTCCGTATCTGCTTTGGTCCTAAAATTGTTGCCTCTAGACAAGATGGGCAGCACACAAATCTAATAAATAAATAAAAATTGATCAGTACTATCCTCCAAAGCCAATTGTAGTTGTTTAAACGCTGAGGAGCTGTACCCTCTCTTAAACCTCCAACATCAACTATGGATTTAATATTGAAGGATTTTACTTTCATTTTTATCTTATAGTAACACATAAGAACAAGACTTAAGAAACACCAGATATACAATTATAGTAATTCCCTTCTACTTAATACTACATTATTTTCAATCTTGAAAGCAAAATGTAGCTATTGTATTCTATGGTGATTTTACAAATTTAGATATTCAAACACAACTTTTCACAATATTCCCCCTACTCGCTTGTCTGTCTGTCTATATTAAATTAAGACAACTTCCATATCATATCCAAGTAACTCCGAGTGGTTTATAGATACAAATAATAAAACCATATAAAAAGCATATAATTAAAATCAGAACAAAGAATAAAATAAGAACAAAGTTCTGGAGGATCAAGTACTGTGTAGGGAGAGATCCTAAACAACATTTTCTGTGTTATTCTTTAAAAAGTATCTTCTCATGAATTATATATAAATTGTTTAATTTACAGGATGAAAATGGATTAATGAAAGTGCAAATATCAGGGTGGGGTATAATGCAACTTGACCCAGGAATGCTCATATGATAATGAAAACTTGGGTATGGAATCTTCGTCACACTTATATCAGCAAAGTGCTAGTTTATTACTTAAATTTGTACCAAAACACCTGTTTGGGACATTTCTGCTTGTGATTCAGAGGGTTTACCATTGTGAACATTTATATTGCATTGACTCACTACTGTATATTAGATTCCTAAAAAATAGAAATATTTGGTTTCAGTCTGATCCATATATGGTAGAATCTCAACCTTCACTTTTTTCAAGGGTCTGAAATAGATTTATCCCAAAGGTCTTCAGCTAATTTAGAACCCTGAGCTAGCACTGACATTACATAAACATTTTTTGTTCCTATTTTGTTTCTCCAAATTTGTTTCTTCCCAAATCAAAAAGGGTCCCCAATATTCTGGAATATGTTTGGATAATAGATAGAATATATAAGGGGCATTATTATTCTCACAGGAGATGTGGACGTGGTCTTTAACAACCACTTGTTCAATAATCATTTGAACTTGTGATGGCATTGAATTAGCAGTTATGACCAGTGTGTGTATTTCGATGTACAATTATAACTTCACTGCCAGCTTCCCACATAGTCAATGGAGAAGCCGCAAGAAATTAGTTGTGATCATGTGAAGTACTTGTTTAAAGACCTGCATGGCTCTTATTTAACAATGCTGATTGAACTGCCATTGTCAAATGGCGCAGTCACAAGGTTTTTCGATTTATGATTGCATCACTTAACAGAATTCTCAGTCACAATTAGTCCCAAAGGTGCTTTTTCAAGAGGCAACTGGACTTTCAGGTTTTTCTTTGAAGGCATTTCACTTCTTATCCAAGAACCTTCTTCAGGTCTCATAGCTGAAGAAGCTTCTTGGATAAGAAGTGAAATGCCTTCAGAGAAAAATCAGAAAGTCCAGTTGCCTCTTGAAAAAGCACATTTCAGACAACCATGACCTGGATGACTGAGAATCTCCATAGACATTCAGTCCTAATTAGTGTTGTTAAACAAAGACTAATTGTAATCCACTGAAAGAATAGCACTTAGAACTATAATGCTATTTGTTATTAAATCTAATTAAATTATAATTAACATTCAATTTGCACTGAGTGTGATTTCTCTAGAATGGCTAGCTGCAAAATACATAACCATTGCTTATGTCCCTTTTATATATATTTGTGGAAGAAGAGGACTTTTGAGAATATTCAGTTTTTCTTATCTCTATAGCTGCCATCATTTTTTATATTAATAAATAAACCAATTCTTCTGTTTTTTAAAAGATCAGAGGATCTTAAATTGGGGATTTTTAATTTATTTCTTCATATTTATGTAGCTGCCCATCTCACAAAATTTATATTGTATCTCTGGATGATGTACACCAAACAACAACAAAAGAACAAACCATAAAATAAACAATATTAAAAATTTCCAGAATGAAAAAAAGCCATCAATATTATTATTAAAAGACTAGGAGAGAGGATTCAGTGTTATAGGCAATGTAGTCACTTCATTAGTACATATGATACAGGTTGTCCTCAAATTACGACCATAACTGAGCCTGGAATTACAGCCAAAATTATGGTTGTTGTCAGCATGTGACTGATCTGATTTTATGAGTTCTTTTTGAGGTAATCATTAAGCAAATCAACATGTTGTATCGTGATTAGATAGATATTAACTGGACAAGCCAAATGTAGCTAATAAAAATCACAGCAATTATTTTGAATGTCAAAAAGTTTGATTAGTCACTTACCATATCTGTAGCTTTATCTTCTTTCCCTGCAATTCAACTGTTTTGATCTTGAAATCTATCCCTACAAAGTAAAATAAAGCAAGTAAGTCAACAAAGCAGCATGAAAATATCCACAAAAAGAACACACACAAATACAGTATATCTGAGAAGTAAAAACATAAATATTCCATCAAATAACTTTATAGAAAAGAGTATTTTGAATGTTTTCCCTGCCGCAGGAAGACTGTGTTTGGACTGTTCCTTTGTGCATTTCATTATAATTACTTTTTTGTTCTTCATGTTTTTAATCCCAATAGTGCACTCAGATTTATACGATTATGACAGTCTGTTGCAAATTAGGACATCATATAAGCTAGGAACATAAAATAAAAATTAAAAAGCATCTGATTATATTTACCTACTTGTATTACTTTAGGTACCAAGGCATTGCAGCTTCAACACTATAGAAAAATTACATGTAATTTCTTACATTCTCCCCCCGCCCCCCCCCCCCCCCCCCCCCCAAAAAAAAAAAGTATTTCCAAAAGCTAGTTTAAGATTTTCAGGACAATACACGTACGTAGAATATATTTCTAAATACTATGTCTGTATACAATACATATAACTAATTATGCAAAGGAGATGAGCACCATGCCCTAGATTTGGACACGACTGACAGGGAAACTTTTATCTTTTAGTGTGATTGTAGAATTATCATTTATCCTTATCTTCTTTATTCCTTTTTATTGGTATCATCACCATCATCTTTTTTATTCATTAAACATGAACCTGAGTCAACTGAACATTTAAAAATATATCACATATATTATTGGCACTGATTGTTGATACGGGTTGCTGCCAGCATCCTAGGTATCAACCAAGTATCTTCTTAAAATGTACGATGTTCCAAGTAGCACAGCTTTTTTCAGTTCTGCTGGTGTTATTGCAGGAAGTTGCAATTTTTTGATGTATTTTATAATGTTCTTACACATAGTACCAAGTGATGACAATGGGTATCTCTGTTAAATGTCTCATCCATGATCATGTAGTTTCGATGGCCAGATCACAATATTTCGTGATTTTTTCCAGTTCTTTTTCTTTAACTCTGGCATCTCCTGACACAGCAATATCAATAAATTGTATGTTTTGGGTTTTTGACAACTGTGATATCTGGCATGTTGTGTTCTAAAAGATGATCCATCTGTATTCGAAAGTCCCAAGATCTCGACCTTCTCATTTTCAACAACTTTTCAGGAATCAGTAAGCCTTCCTGATATACTAACTTCAGTACATCTTCATCATTATCCTTCAGATATTCTCCAAAGCCATTTTTTCTTCTTCAGCCATCTGATGTAACATTTCACACCCACCTATTATTATTATTTATTTTGTTTTGCATGTACACTGAATGATTCTGTACCAGAGACAAATTCCTTGTGTTTTGAATCACACCTGGCCAAATAAAGTTCAATTCAATTGTCTGAATACACTAATGTCTGACATGATTTTAATCTTAGTTTTAGCACTAGCAATACAAAACAGTATGTTTAGTGATAGGATGCCTCAAACCTACACCAACTGTGATCAGGAGAGAAGTAGCAGCAGACGCCAAGAAAATGATCCTCAACATCCTCTGAATGGACAAGCTTGCTGATTCAGATCTAGGAAAAGCTTTATGGCAATAAACATTCTTGAGAGTACGCAAGAGTAAATCAGAATTTAAAAATGGAGGAAGGAAACCATTAAGCAAGGAAAGGAGGATATGGCTGAAGGATCTGACCTCCCTTATATTACTTGCAAGGGCCCTGAATAAGCTGAAGGTTGGAGTGCCTAAGTGTCAAACCAATATGCTCAAGTAGAGAGTGTTAGCAAATAACACTGTTTATGAATGTAGACAGTCACGCAGCCTGGTCCATGTGCTGATATGTCAGTTACTACCAGAAACATGGAGCAACAATAACTTATTTTGGAACAACAAGAAGTCAGGAAGCTGAAGGTGGTGGTGGTGAGAAGGAGGTGGTAGTCCTGTGGGAGGGACTGAGTATCTGACATCCGATTTTTTTTTGGTTTAAATACTGGTTGTTATACATTAAACATGAAGCATTGTTATAGTGCCATGCTCTGTTACGCCACAATGTTTTCAGGCCCCAAACCAAGAATGACATGTGGGAATTCTTTCAAGTTGAGTTTAATTGTTTAACACCTATTGACAAAGTTTTGCCAGACCGAGGACCCTACTATCTGCATCTGTGAACTATTAGGGAGATGCTGTTTTCAGCCTTTTCTTTCACAGGAAATATTCAGACAAAATTGTCTCTTACTTCTCTGGAATGCATCCCCTCCCTATGACATTCTATTATAAATGTTCTTATTTTAAACTGCATTATATTTTCAAAACAAAATGTAGAGGAGGGAGGAGGGAATGAAAAGCGATCAAGTAATTTTAACTGATGTTTATATTATTGTCTAATATTTCTTTCTACAGAACTGGTTTTTCCCTGGGCTAAAAATGCCTCTTAAGAATTCCCCATATATTTCATCAACATATTCTTTTACCATATAGCAGAATTTAAATATTACAATCACTGGATTTGAAGAAACATAATTTACACTGACTGAACCTAGCTCCAATGCTATTATTTTTTTAAAAAAATTATGTTCATGTTGATTTGCAAGCATTGATAAAATTACCTGAATGTATGTAAAAATATAAATGATTATATTCATAGCCAAATTGTGAGATTCTGGATTGAGGGGCTGGGAAAGATTAAGTGTGGAAACCAGGCCATTTTTTTCTCCTCAATGTCTGCTGCTGTTATTTCCATGCTATATTGTAACAAAAATAAAAATTGCAATAAAACAGGCCATTTCACTACTAAATTTTAATGGTATGATTTAAGGTGCTAGTTAGGCCAAATTTGTCCATTCATGTCTTATATTAATATGAGATTCTTAGTTAACTTAGGCTAAGCCAAACTGTTATAAAACCAAAATAGTTTTGCTATTTTGAAAGGCCATGATATATTTATGTTTATATTATCAAAAAGGTTTATTTTCAAATTGAAACTGAAAGTCTGATCTGACAGTATTATGAAAAAATATAAAAATGTGATGTATCAACTAGCATTAGGAAAACTTAAATGCCTGTGCCATCTTTATTTGGGGGAACATTAAATTTAGGCTTGATACAAAAAACTAGTTCAAAACAATGAAACTGGTTCTCACTGGAAATTAACTTTGAGATTAATATGCAAAAACCTCTTTGTAATATCCAGGATGATATTTCAGAGTCATGAATCCCCAAATGTGATTTCCAGTCAAAACCTATTTTCAGGTTTTACAAAAGTTTTTAACATTTTGTTTCACAGAGTTCAAGTTTTGCTCACCCATCAAAATGGGGGGTGTACAGGACATACCCAAGCCAGCATAAGCTTATGAAGCTGAAATCAATGCCAAATTTTGTATTGCTTTTGTCACCAAGTCCAAAGTTCATATGTATATCAGTCACCTTCAAGTCTTTGCATGATCTTAGAAATAATTTGAAGCTGAGTAAGTAAAAATTATTTCTTGCAGTTTTGTTTTTGTTTTTTTGTAACTAATATAAATAACTGACAGAAGTACTGTACAATTTTCAGTTTACATTACAACACATCAGGAAGAAGTCTGGGAAAGTAAGAAGTAATAAAGTAAACATTGGCATTTTAAATTTCTAAAATTTTATCAACATTAAATCAAATTATCAATTACTTGGAATTTATTCCTAATGCTTATTAACACTGAAAGTTGCCCTGACAATATTCTAGAAATCCAATACATTGGATTAAAACTACATTGGTAACCACCGTGTTTCTCATATAATAAGGCCGGGTCTTATTTTTTTTTGAGCCCCGAAAAAATGGCTAGGCTGTCTTTTTTGGGGTGACTTAATTCCCCTCCCCCTTGCATCTTTGGGCGGGTGGGCGGCGATGGCTTGGATGTTGACCTCAGCGTTGGTGAGGCACCTAGTATTGGGGTCAACGCAGGCAGCACCATATCCGGGTGTGCAATAAAAGTACTTCCTAATGGCAAGCCCCCCCCACCATTCCCCCATTTCGCATGTTTTAATATAGGCCTTAATTTGGGGGGAGGGGCTTAATTTCATTTCATGCCTATAAAACATGCTGGGACTTCCTATTGGGGGAGGCCGTATTGTTGGAGAAACAGGGTAGATATTAAATGCTTATTAAATGCAATTAATAGTTTTGTTTAGAGAATTTAAAATATGTAATTCTCACTAATTAGAACACTTTTCTTTTTTAATTTATTTTATGAGGTATTTGTTTGCTTGCTTGATCATTTTTCAATTGTGATTGTCCCAAATATACATTTTTTTCTTTTTTATGGAAAACACAAACTAACTCTCAGGACTAAACAAGAAGTTATACTAAAGCATGCAACCACTTATACAGAATATAATGTGGTAGATGCTTCAGAGTACATTGATCTATGAAAGAAATTCAGGTATCTTCATTTCAATCAACATTCATATTTCAAAATTTAAAAAAATGATTTTTTATAGATATAATGGCCTAGCATTCTGACTGTTTTGCAAAGGAAGATGTGACAATTATCAAGAGTAATCAAGTAAAATAAGGAAAAAGAATGGGGATGTACAAAATGGGACAAAATCAAATGTTAATTTTAGGTTTCATTTTACCTAGGCTTTGAAAGATTCCCCACTATTTTTAATAAGGGGACTTTATTTTTATATCTGATGGAAAAAACAGCAGCAACATGGGATTCAGAGAGTTAACATAATTAATTAATGTATATAACTCTTCTGTACCAATGTAGTCAGAATAAATAGGAAAAGGCATAGTAGTTATCCATGTTTGAAGCAGGAAAAAAAGACCTAGGCCTGATTAAATACCAAACAGCATCCTGAGATGGAAATTAACAAGAAACATTCTTTAATAGTGAGTTTAGTTAAAAGATGGAGTATGAGCTGACACTGTTTAAATGTATACTTGTTGCACAATTTAATTGTGATTTTGCCTCTTAAAAAATAAGTTTCCTCATTTATGCTTACAGCCTGAAAATCTAAATCAGAAATTAAATTGCTACATCAAGATGTTGCAACAAGCCAAGATAATCTTCATCTCTAGTCAGAAAATTACCAACATTTGAAGTTTGCTGACAATATAAATTTTGACTTGAGCAATAAAATACTGCCATGCAACAGAGCAAGTAACATAACCATAATATGGTTTGTTTTTGGTTTCTGTTATATCACACAGCAGACCTAACCGTAACAGCCTAGCTTCAGATATAACATGGAGAATAGGCGTTGTCTTACTTGAACGCAGTTTCTCAGCATGCCTTGGGAGAATCCACACATATGGGTTGAATCTGCCTTTCTGCCCAGAGATTGAGTCATCAAACTTTGCCATACCTCTTCCTGTCGGGCCAGGAAGTCCCCAGAGTCCAGTTACGATGAAGGCGCAGCCACCCGATTATTTTCTTTGTGGCATTGGCTCTGCCTCCTACCTGGACTCTGGACCAGACGGTTGCCAGGGTGGGATTGGATTCTCCCAAAGGATGCTGAGAAACTGTGTTCAGGTAAGACAATGCCTATTCTCCAGCATGTCTATGAAAGAATCCACACATATGGGAAATAACAAAGCTGGCAGTCCCTATGGGCGGGAAGAAGTCTGGTCCTGTGAACCCCCGTCTGTATGTATTTGTTGTAGCACTCTTCTTCCAAAGGCTGCCTCTGCTGAGGCATATGTGTCTAGTTTGTAGTGCCTTACAAAAGGAGACGGGGAGGGCCATGTTGCCACCCTGCAGATGTCCTCAAGTGAGGCTTGCATCACCTGGGCAGTTGTGGTAGCTGCGCTTCTTGTTGAATGGGCAGTTACTCATCTGGGTATGGGAAGAGCTTGAGCCTTGTAGGCTTTCGCTATACACACCCTTATCCAATGGCCTATGGTCAGTGATGAGACCTTGGCACCCATGGAAGATGACTGAAATGAAACAGGGCTTCAGACTTGTGAAACAGCAAAGTATGCTTAATGTACTTGCGGAGAGCTCTCTTTACATCCCTTGCGTGCCATCTATGCTCTAAGTCGTGAGTAGGGCAAAAATCTGATAGGATAATTTATTGAGCCCTGTGGAAGCAGGAGTTAATTTTAGGGATGAAGGAGGGATCTCTGACCGTAAGAGCTGCCAGTTCTGATATGCACCTGGCCAAAGTGATGCCTACTAAGAAGGCAACTTTCAATGTTAAGTAACACAGACTGGTAGACTGCAGAGGTTCAAATGGTGCCAGAGTGAGGGCCTGCAGGACTTTAGATAGGTCCCAGATGATATACCTATGAATTGTAGGTGGTTTGAGATTAACTGCTCCCTTGATGAAGGTGCGAACCACTGGATGGTGGGCTAAGGAGTCTAGGTCTCCATATTCAGCACTGTGGACGGGGCAGCTACCTGTCTGCATAGGGCGCTGGGTGAGAAGCCCTTATCGAGTCCATCCTGCAGGAAGGCTAGGATCTGTGGAATTGAGACTGTCATGGCATCCATTTCTTTCCTGGCAAAACACTTGCAGAACGCTTTCCAGGCAGCATCATACAATGTATTAGTGGAAGGTCACCTGGAAGCTTGGATGGTTCGTATCACTTTTTGTGAGAAGTTGTCCTTCCTCAGGATCCTCCTCTCAAGTGCCAGGAGGTCAATTGGAGCCACTGTTGAGGGAGATCCTGTCCTGAAGAATCCATCAAGAACGAGACGCTGACAAGCTTACCAGGTCTGTGTACCATGACCGTCTGGGCCAGTGGGAAGTGATGATCAGAATTTCTGCCTGTTCCAGCGGTACTTACCTTATCACCCACGGAATGAGGGGGAGCGAAGGGATGACATAAAGTAGGCCCCTGGGCCATTGACTGCAAAGGGTGTTGATTCCTTCTGCCCCTGGAATTGGAAATCTGGAAAAGAATCGGGGGAGTTGGGCATTTCAGCTCCAGTATCGGCGGTCCAAATTTCCGAGACATTTTGTTGAAAAGATCCGGATGGAGACGCCACTCTGAGTTGTCCACCTTGGTCCTGCTCAAGTAGTCTGCCTGAGCATTCGTTGCCCCTGATATGTGCTCCGCTTTGATAGACAGTGAGTTTCCACCCAGATTCCCAGTTGTTCCACTTCGGTCATGAGGGACCTGGAGTGGGTCCCTCCTTGCCTGTTGACATGTGCTTTGGCCCCTATGTTGTCCATCAGGATCAAGACATGCTGGCCAGAGACCAAGCTCTGCAATTGCTTTAGAGCTAGGTGGATAGCTTGGAGTTCTAGCCAATTGATATTGTGTTTCAGGTCTTGGGGGGACCATTGTCCTTGTGCTATTTGCACCTGTAGATGGACTCCCCATCCGAATAGACTGGCATCTGAGGTTACTGTGATTCTAATGGGCTCCCTGAATAGGGTTCCTTTGGTGATTGCTGGGGAAACCACTATCTCAATGACCTGAGGGTATCTAAGGGAACCCGAACCTTGACATTGAACATGCTGGAGAAACCACTGGAGGATTCTGGTGTGTAAAAGCGCCCAGGGAACTATGGCTATGCACAATAACATTTTCCCCAGGAATTGCGATAGTAATGCCAAGGGAACCACTTGTTCCGCTTTGATCTGCCTGATCAAGGAATTGAGGCTATCCTGGTGCTCCTGGGATAGGTAAACTTGGCACAGAGTTTACCTACAAAGAGAATGGAATAGAACCTGTGCCCCCTCTGGTCCTATGGCACCGGTTCGATGGCTGAATGTCCAAGGCAGTCCAATCCAAATGCTGGACTGCCTTGTTCCTAAGTCCTCTTCGAAAGAGGTTCTCAGAGGTGGGGCAACGGGTGAATGTTCTCGGGGTTGTGAAGAGAAAGTCCAGAGAGGCCGAATTGTACGGTTCTCAGGATCCATGAATCGGATGTGATATCCTCCCTTCTGTCTGCAAATAGGGCCAGGTGGCCACTGATGGGAGGAGGGTTCCAGCAGTCTTTTGGAGCAGCGAAAGGGGCAGTCTCCCAAGCCATGAAAGTAGCACTTGGATTGGAACTGCTGTCTAGCCCTGTCCTGAAACCCTGACTTGTCTGGTGGTTGCTCGGATCTAGATTGGTAGGTTCTCTGGAATTGTAAAAATTCCTGTCCTATCTCTGTCGGACAAAAGGGCTGCCTACAGGTATAGGGAGAGGCCCTTCTATCTGCTCTCCTGGTAAGGGTGGAAAAGACCTTGTGCTTTTCCTTATTTTCTACCAGGAATGGATTTAATGCATCTCCAAAGAGAGAAGTACCCAAATATGGAGCAGAAGCAAGCTTCCATTTTGATCTGGCATCTGCCTGCCACTGTCTGAGCCATAGCAGGCAGCAAGAGGTAATGTTGGAGGCCAGTGTCCTGGAAGAAAAATGGGCTGTATTTAAAGAGGAATCTGCTGCAAATTCAGAGGCTGCTAGCAGTTTATTAATGTCCTGGTGCATCCAGATCTCCTCCGGGAGAACCCTGGCTTGTAATTGTTGAAGCCAAAGAAGGGATGTTTTGGTAAAGAAAGATGTGGCCACTGTTGCTTTTACAGCCCATGCAATGGCCTGATGTGTCCTGCGGAAGTTTAGTTCTGTCTTCCTATCCTCTGTCTTGAGGGCCTCCACTATGTCTCCTGATAAAGCAGTGGGAGAGACCAAGGAGGCCAATGGTTCGTCTAATGCAGGCAATTGAAGCGCCTATGCAAGAAGTAGAGCCATATTTTAATTTTAAAAAAAAAAATCATTATGCTCGGGATGGGAAAGGTGCCTGATTGTAACCATTGTCATTGCACTATATTGAGGAACTACTTGGGGCAAGGTATGTCTTGTTGTATAGAAGTGGGCTTAGAGAACACTTTACTGTTCGGGCCCTGGTTGTCGGGTGGCACTGCTGAAGGGGAAGGTTCTATGCCTATCTGAGCAGTGGTTCTGGCCTTATGTAATAAGGACTTAAAAAGGGCTGGGCTAAAGAGTCCAGTAATGGGGGAGGGTCAGGGATCATCTTCCAAGAACCCCTATTCTCTGATTTTCCTCCTCTAGCACAGATGCCTTACTTCTAACAGAGTGGATGGGAGATTCTTCTTTCTGGTGTCTGAGGGCTTCCATAGGAACTTGGCCTGCAATAGAGTCTCAGATCCCAAGGAGGAAGGATGGCTCCTCTCCTGCAGGGTAGAGCCACCCCATGGGAAATGGCCTGGGCTATGAGGGTCTTAATCTCCTCAGATAAACCAGGTCCCACCGGATCAGGTGGTTGAAGACAGCAACAGTGGGCCTCTAGAACTCTATTTCTCTCCCTTGACTGTGATTCTGCAGGATCAGGGGCTAAATATGCAATGCTCAGTTTGAATTTCCCCTGCTGAAGGTGGATAAATTTGCTCACTATCCCCCTCTGGTGACCAAGCCTCACTATCCCGCTCTGGTGATCAAGCTTGCAGGCAAGTCTTGTTGCAATAGCTGAGGACGGGAACTGCTAGCCTCTGGCTGGAGGGAGGGGGAATATCTCTCCTGCACAGCTTGCTTCTCAGCTCTGAAAAACTGCTTTTCAAGGGCTTTTTGAATTCTGTTTGCATCCCTTTCTTCTGCTCTGGTAGGTTTTCTGGAGTAGATGGATTTTGCCCTTATTTTATCTGCTGCGTCCTTGCTTGCAGATCTAGCCTTCCTGGAGGATTTCTTAGAAAACTTAGGCTCCTCGCGATCTGCTGAGTAATCAGCCATTGTGTAGCTTGAGCCCTGAGACTGCCTTGGGAGGAGAGGCTAATGGCTCAATCCTCCTGAATCCTGCAATTAGAAGCAGTCCTTGTCCCAGGTCGTCTCCCCTGGGTTGTGGCAGTAGTGGCAAGACCAGTCTCCTGGGATAGCCTGCACAATTGGTCGTGTGGTTGTTTCCAAAATGGCAGCTCCCAGCTCCAGTGATCAGCTGTGGGGCAGTAAAGTGAAAAACGGCCCTACTGGAGTTACCCAGGTGAGCCTGGGCATACAATGGGCACACAGGAGGATTTTGCAGCTGTGGCTCTTCAGCGCACCCCCTAAGAGTGGAAATTAATGAAGAGCTGTTCCCTTCATGCCTGGCTGTTGGGCCCCTGTTGGTGCTTCAGGGGAAGCTGCGCAATAAACAGGATGAAGAGCAGGCTTTGAATCCAATTGTTGCCCGTCTTCTCTTTTTCAAACCTTTAGGAGAATCCACACAATGAAGAATGCTGCTTTTCCAAAGTATCACTGGAGCCAACCTTTGCCACGTCTCTATCGGGCCAGGACTGGGGACTTCCTGGCCCGGTTTGTGGCAAAGATTGATGACTCAGTCTCTGGGCAAAAAGGCAGATTCAACCCATATGTGTTGATTCTCCCATAGGCATGCTGGAGAATGGATTGTGTATCCCACTTTAGAACTTAGTTATCAGTATGCAATGTCAGTAAAGTAGCTAGCATTTCCCATTGCTCTGTACATGGCCAAAAGATAAGAAAATTCTAGACTGCAGATTTATATTTCAAATAGACACGACAGAAAAAATATGAATGATGTGCCAGAATCAATTCCTAAAGCATTACTAGAGGAAGAGCCGGAGTGTGTCTGATCAAACATGAGTATGAGACACACAGGTAGTCTTCAGGTTCTGACTACCTCTTCAGCTATTGTTACAGCAAAAGTTACAACGGTACTGAATGAGATAGCCTCATGACTGGACCTCAAAGTTGCATCTATTGCAACATTTCTGCAATCACATAGTCAATTTGGCTGCTTGGTAACCAGCTTGTATTTTATGATGGTTGCAGTATACCTTGCAATTCCCAATGTTCCCTGCCAGCTTCCCACAATCAAAGTAAATGGGAAAGCTGACAGATGGGTACAAATTGTACCAACCAGCTTTTCACTCACCCACCTGCCCTGTACTCCACAGTGCCTACCTATGAAACTCACCTGCAGCTCTCCCCCGCTGGCTTGTTTGCCAGGGAATTCCACCTTTTCCCATATGAATTCATGTAAGATACTTGTTTAATGGATGCAGTGATGTGGTCCTAAGGTTATAACCCATAAGGTTATAACAGTATGCATCAAATATGAACATATTAGGATAATACTTCACCATCTACACTAACTGCCAGTTCATTTCCAGACTAATTCAAAACATTGTGTGTGTGTGTGTGTGTGTGGTGTTTATTTCTATATTTTATTTGATATAGATATGTTTTATTTAAACTGAATCAATTTCTCTCATAAACTGCCCAGAAAGCTTCAGTGAATGACTAGTTTAACATTTTTACATATATTTGTTTGTATGCTCTTTCACAAACTTTTTGCTACAAGGATGCTTTAATTTTTATTAAACATCTTTGATGCAGATTTTTTTTTTTTTTGCATTTCAATGCTCCATTCAGGCAGAGAAGGATTTTTTTTCCTTGCTCATTCTACCAAGTATAAACCAGTAATATTTTGGCAGACAGTCTAGGTGGAAAATCTGCAACCTTTAAACAGGGGAGTGTGGAGGGAGTGTTCATATTTCCAGAGATCTGCAAAATCATATTTAGGCTTATTCAATACAAATTTGAAGGTTGATTTTGAAACTTTTTAATTCATTCATGGATTGACAAATTAATATTTTCTGCTAGGATCTCCTCCTGCCCTGCTCTGGAGAAGCCCTTTATGAGACATCAAAAATCCAAGTCCCTTTCAATCAGAATTCCTTAGGACCGTGGTGGCAAACCTATGGCACGTGTGCCAGAAGTGGCACGCAGAGCCATTACTGCCGGCATGCGAGCCCTCGCCTAGAAAAGGTCTACTGCACATGCGTGCACGTGGAAGACGCGTGCATGTGCAGAAGCACACAGTGCGGTCGCACGGCTCACAAGCACATGCACAGGAGGCATGCGCATTACCTTCTGGGTGATGGAGAGTGCAAATGCACAAGCACACATGCAATTATCGGCACAGGAGCCCAAAAAGGTTAGCCACCATTACCCTAGGACAAATGTCATGGCAAAGGCTATTAGAGTTGGGTTGGAAAAATCTGGATGATTAGTTTGCTGGCTGAGGAATTCTGGGAGCTGAAATCCACAAGTCTTAAAGTTGCCAAGGTTGGAGACCCGTGTACTAGATGACAAAAAAAATAAGCATTTTCAGTACCTCTTTACTGTCATCTAGTGACTAGCAAATAGCAATTAGCTATTGAGCTTAGACTTTTTACAGCACTCTGAGCAATTTACAATGTCAGCATATTGTCCCCAACAATCCGGCTCCTCATTTTACTGACCTCACAGCATTGAAGGCTGAGTCAACCTTGATCCCTGTCAGGATCAAATTCCACAGTTAGCATTTTAACCACTGCAACACCAGGGCTCCTGTACAGGACTGTAACCACTGCGCTTCCAGGGCTCCTCTACCAGTTTTGAATTTCACTGTTTTTTACATTTCAGATCCTATGACTCCAATTCTATATTGCTCAAGCCATAACCAGCTCAGAATAGGAACATAAGCATTTTGTTTCTTGTCCCCACTATTGATTATCCAACTTAAAAACGTTGGTACTAATCTGCCTTCATTTTGCACTTTTAAGTGTCAAGTAGGAAGAACAGAAGTCCTGTAATGTGTTCAAACTTAAATGAATAAAAATACCCTTACTCCACAAATAACAGACCTCCTACTAGAATTAACAGATAGACTTAAGAGTTCACAAAATTACAACTGGTCAGTTTCAGCAACACACTAAATTAAAAACAAACCAAATTATGATTAAATATGTTGTGTAAAACAGATAAAAATTTAGTAAGATTTTGGAGCTTTCCCAAAGGTGCTTTTTCAAGAGGCAACTGGACCTTCTGGTTTTGCTTTGAAGATATTTTGCTTCTTATCCAAGAAGCTTCTTCAGCTCTGGCTGAATGGTGGGAAAAAACCATTTCTCCTTAGAGCCGTTCGGATCATCCAGAGAGTGGGAGGTGCTTCAGTCTGCGTCGTTGAAGGCTGAGCTTAATTACTGAGGAACGCTCCGCCCTCCATCACGTGGCTCCCTTGCATTCCCCAGTTTATGCTCAGCCTTCGTGAGAGTAGGCTGTGTATTTCCCACTCCTTGGCTGATTCAAGAACGTCCTTACTTCAGGAGAATTCATTATTATTTCAGGTTTGATTATTGTTTGCCTCGGTTCTTCCTTAGCCTCTGCGCACTTGGAATAGTTGCTATAGCAGGGGAGTGCGTTTTTCACCCCCAGGGGGGATAAAGAGCGGGCGGCTTTCACGCTCCGGCGCCAATCCCTCCCCCCCCATTCGGACTTTTCCTGCCGCTTCTCCATGCCGCACTTGTAGTGGCTTTATTCGATCGCGCTGATAAAGCGCAGCTGGTGTTCCCCCCCACCGTAAACACCGATCGCCCCAGGAAGGGGCGAAAATTTACTTGGGTACCTCCCTCGGCCTCTAGACGTGCCGGAGAGGCTTGTAATTGCTCTGAGTGGCCCGTTGATAAGGGATCGTGGGCGACCACCATTTTGGGCGCCGCAGCGTGTCAAGCGCCATTTTAAAAGGCCTCGTTGGGCTGAGAAGAGGCTAGATCTAGTCACAGGCTTTCCAGCCTGTGAGAGCTACTGTACATTCTTTATAATTGGCAAACTTGTTGGCTTTCCGCAGCATGCTCAGGGCAGGAAACTGCAGCCTATCCCTCCCGGTTGTTGCCTGGGAGCTCCAGCTGCCAGAGGCCTCATTCCAGCCTCAGGCGTTTCATTTGGCGAATTGGAGATAATTATCAGCAACTTCTGGGGCCACTCCCTCCTTATTTGTCAAATAATAACAACAACAACAACAACAACAACAACAACAATAATAATAATAATAATAATAATAATAATAATAATAATAATAATAAAGACTTAAATATTATATATATATATATATATATATATATATATATATATATATATATATATATATATATATACATACATACATACATATTTGTTTTCTGAGGTTCTCGCGGGTATTTGTATGTGGATCTTTGGTTATTTGGGTTTTCTCCCGCGTAAGATTGGAAGTATCTAGGCAACGTTTCGATGAAGTCTCATTCATCATCTTCAGGCTTGTTCTTCAGCTCTGTGCTTCTCAGAGTGATGTGAGCTTGCAGCTGCTTCTTCCTTTTAACTGCTAGTGGGGGTGTGACTTGATTGGGTGGGGGCTTGGCTGACCTCCACCATGAAGATGCAGCACGACCACGAACTCGAAGCCAAACAGCAAGATCACAGCTCACCAGCTCAAACCCTCCAGCAACTAAGACTAACTTGAGCACAATCAAGCCCCCACCTGAACAGAACACGCCTCCAGCCAATCAGAACACAGCCAACCCCCCAACCAATCAGAACACAGCCAAACCCCCAACCAATGAGAACACACCTCCACCCAATCAGAACACAGCCAAACCCCCAACCAATGAGAACACACCTCCACCCAATCAGAACACAGCCAAGCCCCCACCCAATCAAGTCACACCCTCACTAGCAGTTAAAAGGAAGAAGCAGCTGCAAGCTCACATCACTCTGAGAAGCACAGAGCTGAAGACCAAGCCTGAAGATGATGAATGAGACTTCATCGAAACGTTGCCTAGATACTTCCAATCTTACGCGGGAGAAAACCCGAATAACCAAAGATCCATATATACATATACATATACGTATACGTATACATATATATATACTATCGATATATTATCAATACTAATTGGATTATATATCTTAATTGTACGCATACACACACACACACACACACACACACACACACACACACACATATATATATATATATATATATATATATATATATATAATAATTATAACAATAAGATTGTATACATCTAAATTCCAAAAGGGGGCGCGGGCCAGCTGAAAGAACATCCGGCCTTGTTGTAGGTCGAACCCTTGGCGAGCCAACCGCCTTTAAAATTGTATTACAGTCCTTTCTTCTATAATGGCAGATGACAATTCCGCTAAAGGCCTTTCTTTGAAGGCCAGATCCAAATCCTACCACCTGCACAAACAGGCTAAAGAAGCCTCTAAAGAGCCTTCCAAGGCTTCTCAGAGAGACGCCCTAAGACGTCATAGGGCACTGGAGATAGAATTTGACAGGCGATCTAGAGAGGCACAACCGGTACCTCCAGCCCCCCCACCCTCCATTCCTTCTACCTCCAGACACCCCCCACTCCTCCAGATTGCTCTTCCCTGTCCAGGCGCAGCTCATCCCAGGGACACCAGGTCCCCGGACCAACGACCAGACGGACGCCCGAAGCTACATTCACGCCCACGGCCGCTGGTCTGCGCCAGGAGGAGGCTGCCACAGTCAAGATCCCTGCTCACATGCAGGCATGGATGGAGCGTGCTATCCGCCAGGGGATAGCAGAGGACCTTCAACAGATGTCCAGGTCCGGTGCCCCCTCGATGGCACCCGAACACGACTCGCCATCAGTCAGGTCCTCGCCTAGATTGGACCTTCCTCATGGTCAGGTACCTTTACAGGGGGACAGTCCTCTCCCAGAAAGGAACTGGAGGAGGCCATAGAGGACCTGGATCGGTTCAGGGAGGAGGAGGAATTTGAATGGGGGTCTACGCACCAAGGGGAGCCTCTATCGGAGATAGACCCTATGGAAGGGGACATGTCCGAGGACGAGGGCCTCACTCCCGATCAACCCACCCTCGTGGGTCTATTCAAGCCACACATGTTTAAATCGCTTCTATTTAAGGCCAAGAACATATCTGGCCTGTCTGTATAGTCCCCTCGGCTCTCCTTCGCCGGCGGAGGGACAAGAGGACGCCATTTTTAGGCAGCCCGTGGTGGAAGCGGAGGTTATTCCGGCCCCGCCCATATTTCACGACCTAGTCTCAAACCAGTTGGACTCTACAAGGGCCCCTCCTGCCCCATCCAGCCAGGACAAGAGGTTCTTCAACCTCAAGTCGAGCTTCTGCAACCTGCTTAACACTCTTGAGATAGATGAGCTCATCATTGGCTTAGCATCCTCTACCTCCCCCAGTGATCCCCTGGAGGCTCTGAAACCCGAGGACAAGAGGTCCAAACTGGCTTTATGTAGGGCTCATCAAGCTGACACCTGGGCCATTAGATTGGCCACAGCCGCTTCCTTCTTCACCAGGTCTTTGATCCAGTGGCTTCGCCAACTGAAACAGCATGTCCCCCCTTCTAACACAAGGGCACATCAGGACATCGCAAAGTTGACGGCCGCGGCAGAATTCTCGGCCGACGCCACCTACCACGCGGTTAAGTTCTCTGCCCGAGCAATAACCTCTCATGTTACAGCTCGCCGCCTGCTCTGGCTCAAACACTGGCAGGAGGACATAAAAAACAAGGTTAAGTTGGCCACTGCCCCCATTAAGGGGGACAGACTATTTGGCACCGTCCTGGAGCCATTGCTATCTGAAACCCGGAGCAAGAAAAAATTTCTTCCTCCCCTTTTACGGACGCCAGAGTCAAGAGCCCCCCAGCCATTTCGGAGAGGTTCCTCCCAACCTTTCTACCAGTCACCTTTCCCGCCCAGGTATCCGAGATCCCTCTCCTTCCAGCCATTCCAGCCCCAGGATCGAGCCGATCTGGGCGACAGGAACAAGAGGGGCGGCAGCTACAGGCATCCCTTCAGAGGTTCAGGAGGGAAGCCCTTCCGGCGCACCAGATAGATCCCATCCCTCCCTCCCCATCAGCAGACGCCTCAAGCATTTCGCCGACTGATGGGACTCCTCCACCTCCGATGCGTGGGTCCGGGACACCATCAGACTCGGTCTCGTGCTTGAATTCCAGCGCACCCCCCCTGATCTTTTATGGCATCCCCCCCTCGAGGGATCCCACCAAACACAATTTAGTGGATTCAGCTATCCATCATCTCCTCAACATACAGGCCATACAACCCGTCCCACCATCCCAGCGGGGATAGGAGTTTTACTCCCACCTCTTCATGGTTCCCAAATCCTCAGGTGGATGGAGGGTTTATCTAGACCTGAAACGCCTTAACCGTTACCTGATCTACCGCAGGTTCAAGATGCACACCCTGCAGTCCATTCTACTGGGCATCAGGCAGGGGACTGGCTATCCTCTATAGACCTTTCAGAGGCGTATCTTCACATCCCAATCCGGCCCTCCCATTCCAAATTCCTCAGGTTCTGCTACAACCACCGCCACTTCCAATATGTGGCCCTTCCCTTTGGGTTGGCCTCTGCCCCGAGAACCTTCACTAAGGTCCTCGCGGTTCTGGCGGCCCATCTCAGAAACCTCCCAGTTCATCTCCACTGTTATCTGGTTGACATCCTCATCCTGTCTCACTCCAGACTCCAAGCAGAGAAGGATATCAGAGCTACTCTCTCTGCCCTCCAAGATCATGGGTTCCTAGTAAACTGGCAAAAGAGTCAACTGTTACCATCTACACGGATCACCCACTTGGGGTCCGTCATTGACTCAGTGCAGGGAAAGGTTTTCCTTTGCTCAGAAAGATTCCTTAGCATCCGGGAAACTGTCAAACATATCAGAAGGTCAAGAAAGGTAACACTTTTAGAACTGTCTAAATTACTAGGTAAACTGGTCTCATGTATCTCCATTGTTCCCTGGGCCCGTTTACACACCAGATCCCTACAGTGGTTCCTGCTCCCGTTCCAAAAGACCGGCAGAAGCAATTCAAAGGCCACGGTCAAGGTGCCTTCAAGGGTCCTCACGTCTCTCCTCTGGTGGACCAGTCCCGCCATCAACAAGGGACATTGCTTCAAGGAGCCCCAATGCCTCATCCTCACCACAGACGCCAGCTTGTCCGGATAGGGCGCTCATATCCACTCGCTCTCGACAGGGCAGATGGTCACAGGTAGAACGGGCATACAGTATAAACTGGTTGGAACTCCGCGCCATCCACCTGGCCCTGCGCAACTTCCTTCCTCAGGTACGCGGGTGGCATGTCCTTATACATGCCAAGGCTCACATCCTTATACACCGCCAAGGCTCACATCAACCAACAAAGGGGCACCCAGTCCATACGCTTGATGAGAGAGGCCGAGAGCCTCTGCCGTTGGGCGGAGCGCAATCTCCTCTCCCTCAAAGCCGAACACATCTCAGGGGACTCAAACACCCAAGCGGACTGGCTGAGCAGGACCACGGTGGACCAGGCCGAATGGTGCATCCATCCGTCACTGTTCAGGGAGGCGACTATGATGTTCGGTCTCCCGTCAGTAGACCTCTTCGCATCCCCCCTCAACACACAGCTCCCCAGGTTCTTCTCGAGGTACCCCTCCCAGGGGGCCAAGAATCACAACGCCCTCCGTTGCCCCTGGCCCACAGGGCTTCTATATGCATTCCCTCCATTAGCCCTGGTCCCCAGAGTCATCCAGAGGCTCATCTCCGCGAAAGCAGAGCTGATTCTAGTGGCACCCTACAGGCCCAGACGCCCATGGTTTGCGGACCTCCGCAACTTATCAGTGGCCCCTCCCTGGAAAATCCCCCTGAACATGATATCCCTTTCTCAAGGGCCTCTCCAACACCCAGATCCTCAGTGGCTCCAGTTAGCCGTTTGGACGTTGAGCGGGAACGTCGAAGAAAGGAGCATTTTTCTGAGCAGGTTATTGATACCATTTTAGCCGCCAGGCGGCCCTCAACAACCCGAATATACAATGCCACTTGGAATAGTTTCTGCAAGTGGTGCCATAGTTTCCAGGTCAACCCGCTTTCACCCTCCATCGCTCAAGTTTTGGAATTCCTCCAAGAGGGTCTGAGGAAAGGTCTTTCCCCGAACACCCTGAGGCGCCAGGTCGCAGCCCTCTCAACTGTCATTGTTTGTGACAATCTGGGCTCCCCTTCCCTCCACCCTCACATTAGGGCATTCCTCAGAGGAGCCACTAACTTGTGTCCCCCAGCCATACACCGATACCCTACCTGGGACCTCAATAAGGTCCTTGTGTCCCTTACTAAACATCCCTTTGAGCCTCTCAGGGAATCCTCACTCCAGTTCCTCACATTCAAAGTCGTGTTCCTGGTGGCCATTACTTCGACTCGCCAAATATCGGAGATAGCAGCCTTGTCAGTGAGGAAGGACCTTTGCATCTTCCATGCCGACCGGGGGGTTCTCCGGCCGGACCCTACCTTCTTGCCCAAGATCAACTCGGCCTTCCACATGGTAAAATGGTATCCACAGGGCACAGGAACTCACTCTTCCGAACTTCTGTCCCAATCCCTTGTGGGGAAGGGAGAAGCTTTGGCACACCCTGGATGTGAGACGGGCCCTCCGCATTTACATTAAGCGTACCCAGCCCTTCAGGAGGTCCGAATCCCCATTCCTTTCCTTTCAACCCAAATCATTAGGCCACAAAGTGTCCCCTTCAACCATAGGCTGTTGGATTAGAGCTACTATCTCCAAAGCTTATTTGTCTCAGGCGCTGCCGGTACCTAGCGGAATAACAGCACATTCCACCAGAAGTGCAGCCACCTCGGCAGCTTGGGCCACCCAAGCTCCAATTGCTGATATTTGTTGGGCGGCCACCTGGGCCTCCCCATCTCCCTTCATTAGACATTATAAGATCGACATATTTGCCTCGGCGGAGGCTTCGTTTGGTAGACGATTCCTCCAGCGAGTCCTCAAGGAACCGCGGAGATTACCGAACCAGACGGAATCCCTCCCGTAGGACAGCCAAGCTTTGGTATGTCCCACTCTCTGGATGATCCGAACAGCTCTAAGGAGAATGGGCGTTGGTCCTTACCTGACACGCCATTTCTCTTGAGCCGTGAGGATCATCCAGCCCCACCCTTAGTATTCCACCATCTGGTGAGGTCTTGTTTCGGCCAAGGAACCTGGTAGCAGAGTAGGATGAGAGCACGATCATCTCTTCACTCTCGACTTCGCATAAACTGGGGAACGCAAGGGAGCCACGTGATGGAGGGCGGAGCTTTCCTCAGTAATTAAGCTCAGCCTTCAATGACGCAGACTGAAGCACCTCCCATTCTCTGGATGATCCTCACGGCTCAAGAGAAATGGCGTGTCAGGTAAGGACCAACGCCCAATTTAGGAAAACCATGACCTGGATGACTGAGAATCTCCACAGACATCTTGGAGCTATAATAATCATAAATGCAAATTACACTGTTAAGATTTTCATACAGTGCATTACTCATTAATTAATCATTGAGTTGTTATTTGGCATCATGTGTGAAACTAATTATGAGAATTCCTAAATCACAATTCACTGATTAATGTTAACAAATCAGGTAACTTGTTCAATGAACTTTTTTAAAAATCAGGGCATGCTAGAATGTATGAATCCAGCCACTATATTCAATAGATACCACAGCTCTTCAAAAATACTTTTCTCCATTCATCCACTATTCATATACACAACAGATTCTCATTTACGTAATTTTTTTCAATTCTTCACATTCTGCATGTTGCTATATTTTATTTCTTTTGCCATATAGCACTGAAGATTAGTTTTTTCCAAACAAAGATAACTGGCTTATACAGTAAATATTTAATTTTCCACTTAGTTCCAAAATGGAAATGTGAAAAATTCATAACTGTGGCTTTAAAGGAATTCTTGATCTGAATTGCTGTACCACAAGAAAATATTAATTCTATTGTATTCTATAAGCAAAGAGAATGGATAGCTATTTTAGGATGCTAATGAAAAAACAATCTCAAAAAAGTTCATTATGCACAGCATTATAATAAAAAAGGCAAGGTTTGAACAAGTATTTTACTACCTGCAAAGAGGTCAACACATCTTTCAGTTTAATCCTTTTTCCCCTCCACAGCTGCAATTCCAAGCGGAGCTTAGTACTACTTTAAATCCATTCTGACTTGAAGAAATTAGATAAAATAACTTAAACAATCATAGTGGAATTATATTCCTGTACAAATACTTTTTGGTTAATGACCTTAATTGGGACCAGAATTTCTATTGCTAAGGAAAGCAGTCATTAGGGAAAACAGTTAACAGAATAACAGACTTGGAAAAGACTTTGGAGGTCTTCTAGTCCAGGGGTCGCCAACCTTTTGGACCTCAGGGACCACCAAACTCATAATTTTAAATTATGCGGATCAGAGAGCCTGGGAAAATCCTCAAAAAAGTCTGTAGGAAAATCCCCCACCCCACTTTTCTACCAATCGATCATTCTTTATTTGGGATTGCAGGATACCATCTCCAGCTCCGTTCTCGGGGGGAGAAAGAGAGACTTTTGGCTTCATGCAAGGAAAGCAGCAGAAGTCTTTCTTTCTCTCTCCCCAAATTTGCCAGAAATGAGTCTTTGTGAGACTTATCACACCGGCACAGCCTCTTAGAGTAGGATGCATTGCAGGGTCCCAAAGACTCATTTCTGGTGGAGTTTGGGGGAGAGAAAGAAAGACTTTTGCTGCTTTCCTTTCATGCAGCCAAAAGCAGAAGAAAGAAGCGGAAAGAAGCAGCCTGCTGGTCAGGCAAGGTGTGTGGGACACGTTCCCCCCCGCCCTTTCCCCCCTCCCCTCACTACCTCATGCTGTTTGCAATGCATGCAATGCAAGCCTTGTGTTCCCGCAGACTATGTGGGCAGGACAGCCTTGTGTTCCCACGCAGCCTGGATTAATTGCTTTGGGGGTGACATTTCTCTGCGGATAATCAAAATTTTCCCACAGACTACCAGTGGTCCCCAGCCCACTGGTTGGCAACTACTGTTCTAATCTAACCGCCCTGCTCACACCACATAGCAATGCAGTTCCAGTTGCTGTTGTTAGGTGATGACCTCCTGCTTCTCCTGCCCTGCTGTGCCGGCCTCTGCTTCAACTCTCCCTCAATCTCTGCTCTTCTGGCTGTTTTGCATTCTACTGCCATCCACCTGAGATGCCTCCAGTTGAACATCCCTGTTTCTTTCCTGCTACTGCTGACAAAGTGTGCAAGCTCGGGCAGCTGCCAGCTCTTCATAAGGCCAAAAAGACAGTGACTGGGGAAGGGGGAGAGAAGATAGGGGGAGTTGAAGCACAAGCTATGGTCATAAATTTAGGTGGGCTGCCAATCACCCAAATGTTTATGATGTGACTGCAGGTGTATTACAACAAAAGTAACCTCGAAAACTGGCCATAACTACCATTTGCATAGGGACATCGTGACTTTGAATGATTGCTGAATAAATCATTTTTAAGCAAAGACTACCTGTATAGGATTGTTCTTTTGCCTCACTTTCTTGCTAGATTCGCAAATCTTGCTAAATTCAAGTAGACAACTTTTTTCCCTCTGGAGATGCTCTTTTATTTTGAACTTCGAGGGAAGAATGAGATGAAGTTGATGATATGGTATTTCCAGAGTGGATAGACATCTTCCATATTTATTTATTAAAAAGCAAGAAGTACCTCATTGTCAAAATGTTATTCTCTTGCCACTAAATTCTAACAGAGTGATCTGGGCATAGCAGCCTTCGCAGCAAACAGTGATATCATCATGCATGCACCATGATTATGTCCTTTCACCTCAACAATGGATGCAAGTATGTAACTTGTGGTATTTATGTAATGACATTACATTAATATTTCATCATTGCCCTTCACCCAGACAGCAGTGTCTAGGCATGCTCTACAGACTGCAAATGTGGGGCATAAGATCTATAAAGTGCCTGCGCCTGTTCTAACATATAGCATTGTTTGTTTGATTTTACTTACCACACAATATATAGACCCAACCAGTGTGATTTATTTGATAAATTATGGGGAAAATACTTCGTAAACTCAGTTATTGAACTGCTATACCTGAAAGGGTTTGCATTAGCATATTTTCCTTATTTGACTTTAACCAAGACCACATTTGATCCAAAAATAAAACAAAACTTTTAAACTTGTGGTTTTCAAGCATATTGGTCGAGGAAGACATTAACAAAGGTGATTCAGAATGAGCTCCAGCATACAATATTCCAGATCTACATACTCTCCTCACTGCTCCTTCTTTTCATGAGTGAGAGCATGACTTTAGACAAACCATTTCTCTACTACCTTCAAACTTGGAGAGCAATGATTATTCCAAAAATATCCAAAATGAATTTAGATTACAGTCACCTCAAATTACCATATTTTTTGGACCATAAGACACACTTTTCTCCCCCCAAAAAGTAGGTGGAAATGTCTGTGTGTCTTATAGAGTGAATACGGGCCCGTTTTGGGGTTGCAAAGTGCTTCTGGACACCAGGGAGGGCAAAAATGGGGCCCACTGAGGCCTCTGGGAGCCAACTCAAGCCCGTTTTTGGCCTGCAGAATGTTTCTGGACGCCAGGGAGAGCAAAAACAGGACACAGGAGGGTTAGGGAGGCCAAAAACAGACCTGTTTTTGGCCTAAATACTGCTTCTGGGGGCCGGGGAGGCTGAAAACAAGATGCACGGAAGTCCAAAACTTTTTTTTTCTTGTTTTCCTTCTCTAAACCTAGGTGCATCTTATGGTTCGGTCCAACAAATACGGTAATACTAAGTGACTAACAAGAAACAAATAAAATGCTATCAGGAAAACAACCATTCAGATTTAGATATAAATGCATAAAATCTTTTCCATATAGCTCAAAATCCAAAGTTTAAAATAATGATTTATGCACCATAGTTTTCAATCTAGAACTATAAATACCATTAGTTTACTGGAACTTTAGTTTGAAATCCTACTAACAGAATATTATTTTCAGTCTACCATTCTGCTAATCAAGACAACAGATATTGCTTCTTCACAATTTTATCTTTTTATAAAATTTATTGGTTGCCCATCTTACCACAGGGCAACTCTGGGTGGATTGTGCTAACATCCAATTTATCACAACACTCAGCCTGGTTTTCTTGATAAATGTAAGTGGGGGAAGGATTGTCTCAAAATTGCTTCCAGCACCTTTATAAGTGTAATACATAATAGTATTTCCAAAGGGTTACTTATATACAAAATCTAAAATAAAGCTACAGTTATACTGTATTAGTAATGAGAAGAATATCTGGTAGCTAAACCCAATGAGCCAATTTATATTGTAATTAAAAGTTGTCATTAAAAAGCATTAAGTAAATGATGCTTGAGGCACGCAAAATAAATCTCCATATGAAGTATACTTAGGACACTTCCTTTCAGTAACTCTCCAGTAAAGCATGACCAACGCCAACAGTAATAGATCATAACCCAAGATACATGGGTTGAAAATAACTTCTCTGGACTCCTAACATATGTTATTTGATAATATAGCACAATATGGGGAATCCTTGATTATGTTCAATTTTGCTTTTGAAGTCCAACTTTCTGCTCTATCAGGGAACCTATGATGACTTGGATATTTTAGCACTGGAAGGTATTTATAGCAATCCTAGCTGGGATACAGAAACCATCTCCCTAACTCTCAGCATTTACTTTTCAAACAAGAGCAGAACCACAACTAAAAATAACACTGTCCCAATTCATTGGCAAGCTAAATGATGTGCCAGAAACTTAATTTTGAAGATCCAATGTCACCTTGAAGTAAAGTGTCAACCATTGTATCAAATTAATACATCTGAAAGATGTATTGAGAATTACAGCACTCCTAAAATTTCCCCAATCAAATCATTAGGAGACTGTTAAAACTTGCTAAAGGGCTTTCAAACATAGTAAAGTCTGAAAGTATTTGCATATAACAAAAAAGTACAATAAGAATAAGGTATTATAAATGCTAATAATGGGTAAGTATTTAATATACATGCCCAGATAGATCTGGTGCAGAATGCAGCAATATGCACAGTTCTGGGGGTCCCTAGGATGACACATATAACAGTGTTGTTACTTCCAAGTTCAATTCAAGGTGCTGGTTATTATCTTTAAAGTTCTACATGGCATGGATCCAGGGTATCTGAGGAGCTGACTCACCTCAAAGGGACTAACCCACTGCACTTGTGCCAGTAGAAAAGGCCTATTACGAACCCCAAGAATTCCAGTCAAGAAAAAAGGCCTTTTCTGCTGTGGCCCCAACCCCAACACTTGGCCAACGGAGATGAGAAATGCACCCACCCTTTTGGCCTTCTGGAAGGGCATTAAAACTTGGCATAGCTGATTTGCTTGAGGCCCCAAAGAGGGTGCTCACTGCTGGAGGTGGTGTTTGTAATGTCTATCCCTTGATTCCTGGTTTTTATAGTTCTTTTTAAGTTGCAGAGTTTTAAAATTTTAACTGTTTTTCTATTTATCTTTTTATGATCTGTAAGTCACCTAGAGTTGCCCTAGTGGGGAGATAATGACATATAAATTTAATAAATAAATAAAATAAATAAGCTGACAAATACTCAAAAACTAGACTGGAACTTTTACTAAATGATGTTTAACAAAACAGTAAAAGCAGGTAGGAGGTTCTCTGTATTAATATAAGTTTCTATTTATTTATTAAATGTATGAATGTTCAATTCAATAGCTTTGGACAAAGCACAATAATAAAATTATTATTAAAAAAGATACTGGTAAAAAATATAGTCATTCTGAAGAAGCAAAACATATTCTAAAAACATCACAGCACACAGGATCTGCCAGACAGTCTAATGTAAGGCCCGTGGGAAAAGCCAAGTTTCAAGAGCCCCTTTAAACACACTCAGGTAGAGGTTAGACCAGGATTACTCAAACTGGTCAATATCGATATCCCCAGGTCGAGGAAACTATCAAAAAAGTCAATAGATGTCTGGGGATCAATAAGTGGTTGATAAATAATAGATGGTTGATGGGGTTCATTTTGAGGTCTCCATGAAGCTGCATGCCAGTTCCTAGTCCTGAAGATGAGGTGGTTAGAAGCGACATAGTTTTGATTGGTCAATCAGCAATGAAAGCAGCCTTGAGTTTTGGGGTTGATGAACAATCTGAAACTTCATTGAGGAGTTAATGAGCTGAAGAATTTGGGGACTCCTGTGCTAGACAAAGGAAATACTGGAGAGCAGGTGTTATAAAGAATACATTACAGATCCTAAGCATTACACGAGTAGTCCTCAAATTACAATGGCAATTTGGGACTGGAAATTCCATCCCTAAGTGATACAGTTGAAATCACAATGTCAGGTGACTGCATTGCTTAGTGACAGCAATTCCTGCAGTACATTTTGCCATTGTTAAGAGAAGATGATGGGTTGTTAAGTAAATACCTTGCAACATCTCACTGGCTTCCAGCAACCAAAGTCAGTGGGAAGATTGGCAGGAAATTTTAAGTCCCAGGTGGCTCATAACCAAGCCTGAAGGCAGGTTAGTGGCTGCTGCCAGGTGGGAAAGGATGCACAAGTATCAGGAAAGGCATGGCATAGATATAGCAGGACTTGGGATAATTGCTGCCAGATGAAAGAGAAACTATTAGGGTGCATGAGTGATGGGGAGACAGTGAGGCCTGAGGAGCGTGCACAGACACGGGAGACTTAACCGAGCAGCTTGTGACCTTCCCTGCTAGCTTCTCTATTGACTTTGCTTGTGGGAAGCCAGCAAGGAAGGTTGCAAATCATGATTCTGTGTTCACAGGACACTGCAATTTTGCAACTTCAAGCTCGTTGGCAAACATCAAGATCATGAACTCAAGAGCTTTGGGTCAGATGGAAGTTTGAGAAACAGCTGCAGTCACCACTTTCAGTGCCAGCAAAACTTTAGACAGTCGCTGAATGAATGGTCATTAATTGAGGACTATCAGTATGCTTCAAAAGTCAGAGATAGAACGTTTTTAAACAACTATTCCAATCTTAGCAAGTAAACCTGATATTATTAACCTTTATGCCATCAAAAGGAAAGGCTTTCCAAAGCTTCTTTCTGTGAGCAAGAGGGAATACTATGCAACTGATAACCCCATAGGGATAGATTTTGGCTTATGACTATAACTGAGCCCTTAAATGATTGTAAGTTGTCCCAGCCATTAAGTGGATCACTATACGACCATACCTTTTTTGTGGCAGTCACAATGAACCCACTTTAGGCAAGGAGTGTTTTTTGCTTGAAACTGGAAGTAAATCCATTTCCAGCAATAAATAAATTAAAAAATAAATTGCAGTCATGTGAACCTTGGATGCTGTAAAATGTAAATGCTTTTAAATGTGGATTGATTGCCAAGTGCTGTCAGAGCTTTGAAACCAGTTCGTAAGTAGTTATAACAGTTATACTGTTATAACTTTGGATACTAAGATAGTTTTGAACTTATGGCTGGTTGTTCATTCAAAGTTACTATGGCCTTGTAAAAGATTGTTTCCCCCATAATAATATTACCACATTTTTTGGACACTTGGCAACCAGCTTGCATTTATGAATGACTGCAGCATCCTGTAGTCACATGATTGCAATTTGTGACTTTTTTGCTAGTTTCCAGTAAACAAAATGAATTTGCTTAATGACTGTGATTGAAATTCCAATCCCAATTGTAGTTTTAAGTCAAGGATTACCTGTAAGTAGTAAATTTAAATTTTAAACTAGACAAAACTAGAAAAATATTAAAAGTTATATTTAATGTCTAAAACAATAAAGTTCTGTCTGTATAGCAGCAATCAATTGTAAAAGTATCTATGTTAACTCTAAAAAAACAAACTGCCTTAATGCATCTCATTTTTTTTCAGTGAAAGCTTCTGGTAATAAATCTATTAAGATCAAAAGCCATTTTATTACTTTATTTAAATTTACAGCTAAATTAACAGGAGCATGCATATTATAATCAAGATGCAATTACCTTCAGTAGTTTTACGTATTAGTGTACATAATACAGGATGTGGATTGACTCTAAGATGGCTTCTCCTTAGAACTTTGAAAAACATCCTAAATCTATAGATTTTCTTACAAACAAATCCATTCACTGTATGCAAACTTGAAGAAATGAACATTAACTGCTGCCACTAATAAAAGTAAACTCTTTCCCTAGTCAGACCTTTCAGAAAGAAATCTATCTCAATGAAAATTATATGATTAAATATGATTAAATATATGATTAAATATGGTTATTTGCCATTCTACATACTGTTCAACGTTAGTGTCTAGCTGTGAATTTAAATGAGAATAACTAAGATGATGTTCAAGGAGTATTTATAATTAAAAACACTATGCATAAAGCAGTTTTTGACCTAGTCTATATAAATGCCCTACAATAAGGTTATATGATAATTTGGATTCAAAAGCAAAAAATTCTTAAGAGCAGTATGGACACAAACATAGCACTCTCTGTGTAGTAACTCTGTGAACCAAAGATGTCTTTTCTTGGGTCTAACTGCAAATTAATCTGCATGTAATCATAAGAAAAGGCATGGCTGTTTTAAGGAGCTACAGGTAGGTGCTATATTCATGCTGGAAATGAACTCAGAAGCCCCCTTTTGCCTTTGAATTGGAAGAGCTGCACAGCCCTACAATTTTACTTTCATATTCAGCTGAAAGTCCCCAGCACTAATAGCACTATGATAAATTGCAGCAGTGACTAGCAAATGATACCATCAACCTGTACTTGTAATTTGAGATCTTTGGAATATTTTGCTAAAGTATGCAAAGCAAAACACAACAAATAATTTTAATAGGTTCAATTCAACTGAATTCTTTTTAGGAATCTGAAGTATTTCTATAGATCTGTGATGGCAAGCCTATGGCACATGTGCCTGAAGTGGCATGCACAACCTCTCTGCGTGCGCCAGTTGCCCATCGCTCTTCTGGGTTACCCTGGTCTTCACACGCGCCGGAAACTGGAAGAGCAACTCCCTGGCACGCATCTGGCACCAGGAAGCCAAGCTTCTGGTTTCCAGTGCACACATGTGCACTGGCTAGCTGGTCTTCGTGCATGCGTGCAAGAAACTGGAAGACCAGGTGGCTAGCACACATGTATGCACCAGGGAGCTGCTCTTCCGGTTTCTGGTGGTCCCCACCGTGCACACGCTCCAGTTTCAGCACTCGGTGCCAAAAAGATTCGCCAACACTGATATAGAGGTTTCTGCATCCTCAGCATTAATAGGGTTATGTAGTAAAGCTTTCATTCAAAACTCATGATTTAATCTTATAGAATGGTTATAGAATCTGCCTAAGTCACAATATTTTTTAAAATGGGTTTTTTTTATAAACCAATAATCTATTTCCAGCCATGAAAACTTTTAGAGCTCCCAAAGAACAGCCACTGAAGCTCAGCACTAAAATTAAAAAAAAACTGTTTCATGCATTTCTAGATTTCCAAAAATCACCACCTCCTTCATAGAGGAATTTCTTTCCTCCAAACATCAGAAGTAGGGCAACTGCCATTATTAACCTGTATACATGAATCAACTAGATGTTCATTTGGGACACAGAGTAGCAGTTAAATGTATGTAACAAATATGAACAAAGAAATCGGGCACAAAGGACGATATATATTTAAGAAAACTTGTATGAACAAGCAGTATCAACACTAGGGGGTGTGGGAGAAATAGAAAACCTTGGATGTTGAGGTCACTCCCAGGAATGAATGTGGCATTGATTAGTTAAAGTGGTATAAAGCCATAATCCACTAACAACATTAAAGAAATAAGAGTATGCTGTACTGGTGTTAGCAGAAGGACCAAAGGGTGCTACTCATCACTATGCTACAGTTAGCATAAGGTATTTAAAACATTTTTGCTTTCCTTTTCAAAAGGCCAGGGCTATTTGAATAAGCACTGCCCACTGTGCAGCTGGAATGACAGCTAACCTTTTTTTTTCTTCCTTATGGAAGGCTGAGATTGCAAAATATCGACCCAATATAGAAGGAAGAAGAAAATTCATGAAGTCAGCAGCTACATTACCACGAAATAAAGATTATTCCAGAATGGATTGTACTCTGAAAAACACTAGGTGGACTATCCTACATTCAAAACTGAAAAGTATAATGAGACAGAGAACAGGAACAAAGGATGCCTAGGCAAGATATTTGGGGTGGGGTTATCTCATATAATAAACTTCCTCAATCTAACAACCCAAAACGCACATATTTTGCCCTTATCGGCCTTGGAAAAAGAATTTATCAGGGGTGGAGAATGGAACCGACATTTCTACAGGCGCACCTTCATCACCTCAGAAAAATAAAAACGAAAGAGAAAGACGAGATGGAGGAGAAAATACAAATATTACATAGGAAGGGCACAAAAGAGGCTCTGTGGGGAAAGTCGGAACACTTAAAAAAAAAAAGCCGCGGGCGCAATACTCGGCACTCCCAACTCTCGCTCACCGATGGTGGAGATGAACGTGGTGTTAAAAGCATCATCGGAGAACCGGAAAAGCACGCAGGTCTTGCCAACGCCCGAGTCGCCGATCAGCAGCAGCTTGAAGAGCAAGTCGTAGGTTTTCTTCGCCATGGGGGCCCCCCCGCGCCGCGCGCCACTTCCTCGCCAGGCTCTGCCTCAGCAGGCGCCGCCGCCGCCGCCTTGGGCCCTCCGAGACCCCTCCGTACTACAACGCACAAGGCCGGGCTCCGCGGCGGTGGCGAAGGAGGAGGCGGCAAGCTGAGGGAGGGAAGGGGAGGCACAAAATGGCTGCCTTGGTGACAGCGGGCCGGGCCAGGCCGGGCAGGCAGCAGCTGTAGAGGGACTTGGCTCCCGGCAGAGCTTCCTCACGGGTGAACAGCGACGACGGCGCTCGACTTCATGCCCCCTCGGTTCCCTCCTCAGGCGAGCGCTTCTCGGTTTCCTTACTCAGTCACGCTCCGGACGGGAGCAGGCCGTACGCACTAACAGCCGGGCCGAGGGATTCAGTGGAGGGGTGGGGCGGGGTTACGCTCACGCAAAGGATGAGGAAGGGCGCGGGAGCGCGTACGCTGATTTGGCGGCCGCTCCCTTTCTTGCAGACAAGAAGTTGCTCCCTGACGTCAAAGGATATGAACGGACCGAGGGCTAACCCTTCCGCATGCGCAGCTGAATTGGCGAGTTGCTACACACCATGGGAGGTCGTTCTACGCCTGCGCGAGTCGGACTGCTGCTCCACGCATGGGAGTGCGACGTCTCCAATCGTCGTAGAGCGGCGTGACGCAAATGCCATGGGAAACTCCCGGAGCTTAGAAAAAAGCGACGGAGATTTTTTGTTGCTGCGCCCCCCAAATGAAGGTTTCGAGGGAGGCGGGATTTGGACGCTTATAACTCTTCCCTCGCCTATGATTGGTGGAAGAGTGGATCGGAAAGGTGGGGTCATAGCGTTGAATGGGAGCGGTTCAGTATGGAGTGTGCGCAGAGAGCAGAATTGTGACATGTGCGATCCATGCCCTTCCCTTCCCCTCTTCTTTGGCTTAGATAGTGCTTAGAATTTGCGAAGACTCTTAACTTGACCTGAGTTTAAGGAATGACTTGCATTTTTCAGTAGGTTTCCACTTTAGTCTGCCTGGGCTTGCCCTTCTTGCAAGGCATGCGTTATTCAAGTTTACTTACTTCATGTTTATATTGACCGCCCCAAACTATATGCACTCTGGGGCATACAATACCCTGAAGTAAATCTGTAGAGATTCTCAAGTCATCCAGGTCACGGTTGTCTCAAAGGTGGTTTTTCAGGAGGTAACTGGACTTCGTTGTTTTTTTCTTCTGAAGATGTTTCATTTCTCATCCAAGAAGCTGCTTCAGCTCTTGACAGGATAGTGAGGAACAGAAGGATTTATAAAGGATGCAAATGACCAGCTAGCTGTCTGTAAGGAATAAAAATCCTTCCATTCCCCACCATCCAGTCAGAGCTGAAGAAACTTCTTGGGTGAGAAGCAAAACCTCTTCAAAAAAAAACAAAAGTTCAGTTGCCTCCTGAAAAAGTACCTTTGGGACTTCAAATAATACGTTAAAGCAACTGAAAAAGTAGTTCTCAGCAAATATAGACTTCCAACAAAGATAGGAGCCACAGTCATTTTCAAATAGTGTTACTTTCACTTCCTTCTTGAAACCCCAAAGGTTTGGAGCTGCCCATATTTCCTGGTATTAATGTTGCATGAGGTAGGGGCTTTCACACAGAAAGTCTGTGGCCTGGTTCACATTCCACAAACGTCACAAAGAGTGGGGGGAAAGAGAAAAAAACCCCCCCAGCACACTGTCCTTAGATGATGTAAGCAGACTGGATTTTAGTGAAGCAATCTGGGTTATCAGTCCTTGTGTTCTATACAATGACAGTTTCTAGGTCATCTGCCAAGGCATCCTCTTATGCAGCATGTAACCATATTCTAACCTGATGGTGATCAAGACAAGAATAACTTGTTGAGTCAACCTGGTCAAAGTGTGATAGTAATTGATTCACTGGATGTAGCTGGGCAATGCCCATCCACTCATTTGTGTGCAGCTTTCATCTGATTTCCTGGAAGAACCAAGAGTCCAGGAGGACCTCAGGTTACAAACCAATTCTTTCATGTGAAGAATAAGCCCAGTCCGCAATATCACTGGGTCAGTTATTGTTAAATTGCTGAATTGTTTACTGACAAAAAATAGCTCTTTCTTGGAAGAATTTAATCTGAGATTGTTTTGCTCCACCCAAGCCTTACAGCCTCCAAATACTGGTTCAGAACTTCCATGGCATGACTGGTTCAGTTGGAGTAGTAATGTACTATCGATATCATATGCCTCTGGGTGATCCCTTACCCTGAATCAACAGATGACCTGCTCAGGGGTTTCAGGTGGATGTTAAATAAGGTTAATGATCTGGTACTCTAAGAGTAAGACAAGATCATTTCAATGTGGTTTTACAGTAATTTGCCTGTAGTTCCACTATGTTGTAAATGTAAAGTTTTCTTTCTCTTGTCCAGTTCCATCCTAGGTGGCGGTGCTGGTCTCCTTTTCTTAGCTGAGGGAATCAGCATTGTCCAAAGCAATGGTGTGTTTCAAAAAAAAAATTGTACCAGTTTGGAGATTGATTCACATGCACGTGCGCAGTGCTCAAACTCTGCCCTCTGAATCAAGGCTGCTGAGCTGTGCAAGTGCGCCTATTGTGCAAATCACGCACATGCAGGGGTCAGCTGTGCTGGTGAGCTGTGCTGTTTTTTAGCTCCTTGGAGGAAGCAATCCGCTCTGCTTCATGAATCAGCTGAGCTAATAAACAGCAGGATATAGGAGAAGTGAGAAGTAAGAGCAGGGGCAGGTGGGTGGAGCCAGTCAAAAATTTTCCCTATCAGAATATCAGAAGGTGCTCCATTCAAAATCCAAGAAAGAAATACTTAGACTACATTAATTAGAGAAAAGATATCTTTTACTGGAAGTCAAGTGATAGCAACAAAAGAATTCTGAATCTGAGAAAATGAGCGTGTAAATCACATATACAAAGTGATGGCAACTTTCCCAACCCCAATAGTTCGATTGGCTCATCCAATTAAAAGTTGTATATAGCATCATGTGGGCATCTCCAGGTGGTGATGAGGCCTCTGTCCGTTGACCTTGACATATTTTGAAAAAGAGTCGCGGCTGCGCATAGCATAGAATAGAAGCCTAAGCAAGAATCTCCCCCCCCCAACTTATATAGTTCTGTTTTGTAACACCTCCAGCTCGCTGCCCATAACCATGTCCCCACTCCTCCCCCCGTTACTTATGACAGCCGAAAGATGCAAAGCAAAGAAAGAAAATCTTAAAGGCTGACATTCGGCCCTTCTGCAAAAGAGGTGTTAGTCCTATAAAAGATAAAAATAGAAGATAACAGAATAACACCATAATGCTATATTTTAGGGTTTATCAGGATATTTAATACGAAATGCCTTGACAAGCTTAGGAGCTCTAACATCCTTCTCATTCACCCATTTGGATTAGGAAGGAGGAAGATGTTCCCAAACAACCAAATATTGGAGTCGACCCCTTTGTTTTCGAGAATCCAAAATTTCTTTAACTTCAAAATGTTGTTCACCTTCAATTAGCAATGACATCGGGGGATCGACCTGAATCGGTCTCAAGTTGGAGGTATGTTCAGGTTTTAATAAACTAACATGGAAGACAGGGTGGATCCGTCAGAGGGTTTTAGGTAATTTCAGTTGGACTGCCACTGGTTTCACAATTTGTTCAATTGGGAAAGGTCCAACATACTTAGGTCCAAGCTTTTTTTTTGTGTGGTCTGCAAATATCTGGTGGATAAAAAGAGCTTGTCACCAACTTGATATGGTTTTTGTGGAGTTCTCTTTTTATCTGCAAATTTTTTATGGGCTTGATGAGCATCATCTAATGCTTTACGGGTAACCAGCCAGGTAAGCTGGAGCTGTGTTATCCATTCATCTAATGACTGAATGTTAGGTTTCTCCTGTGGAAGCTCGGATATGGGTACAAAGTCTTGTCCCAAAGCTACTTTAAATGGAGTAAACCCAGTTTACTGCTACTACTATGTACCTAATTAGGTACTACTATGTACCTAATGTTATATGCCACCTCAACAAATGGCAGTAGGTCAGCCCAATCATCTTGCTGATAATTTATATAACATCTAAGATACTGTTCCAATATCGAGTTAGTTCTCTCACATGCCCCATTGCTTTGTGGGTGGTGGGTGGAGCTTAGGCCCTGGGCAGAGCCCAATAACTTCAGGAACTCCTTTCAAAAGTTTGAGGTAAACTGGACACCCCTGTCTGAGATTATGCGTCCAGGAACCCCATGTAACCTGTGGATATGTAAAATAAACAGTTTAGCCAACGTTTTCACAGATGGGATTTTCGCACAAGGTATGAAATGTATCAGTTTGGAAAACAAATCTGTTACTACCCAAATAACTGTATTTCCCCCACTTTCAGGTAATTCCACTGTAAAATCCATAGAGATTTCCTTCCATGGAGCAGTTGGTCTAGTCACATTTTGTGGTAAGCCTGCTGGTTTACCAGGAGGCCATTTGGCTGAGGTACAGATAGGACAGCTAGCACATAAGTTTCAATGTCCTTTTTCATGGTAGGCCACCAAAATTGCCTTTTAACCAAATGTAAGGTCTTCATGAATCCAAAATGTCCAGCAGCTTTAGAGTCATGATCTTGCTGTAATATTTGGTTTCTCAGCTTTGCTGACACATATAATTTGGCCCCTACCCATGCCAATCCATCTCTAACCATACCGTTATTTGAGTGAGCAAAGAACCAATCAAGTTTTAGAGCTTCTTTTGATTGTGCAGTTAAATCATTTGATAAATCAACTTCCTTTTTTTTCTTGGCTCAGGTAACCACTGGAGCCACCAACTATTTGGTTGGGACAATAGGCCATACCATTTCTTGGCAAGCACTATTATATTGAGGTAATCTAGATAAAGCATCCGCCATGAAGTTCTTCCCCCCTGGAATGTACTTCAATGAAAAATTAAAGTGTTTAAAGTACTGCACCCAGTGAATTTGCTTGGGAGACAGCTTCCAAGGCGTTTTCAAAGCCTCCAAATTTTTATGATCCGTCCACACCTCAAATGGGTGTTTTGCCCCTTCTAGGAAATGCCTCCAGGTTAATCCAGAAAAAATATATGTGATTTACACGCTCATTTTCTCAGATTCAGAATAATGTCAGATGGTGCTCCATTCAAAATCCAAGAAAGAAATACTTAGACTACATTAATTAGAGAAAAGATATCTTTTACTGGAAGTCAAGTGGTAGCAACTGAATCTGAGAAAATGAGCACGTAAATCACATATACAAAGTGATGGCAACATTCCCACCCCCAATAGTTCAATTGGCTCATCCAATTAAAAGTTGTGTATAGCATCATGTGGGCATCTCCAGGTGGTGATGAGGCCTCTGTCCGTTGATCTTGACATATTTTGATAAAGAGTCGCAGCTGCGCATAGCATAGAATAGAAGCAAGAATCTTCCCCCCCAACTTATACAGTTCTGTTTTGTAACACCTCCAGCTTGCTTCCCATAACCATGTCCCCCCTTCTCCCCCCGTTACTTATGACAGCCGAAAGATGCAAAGCAAAGGAAGAAAATCTTGAAGACTGACACAGTTCTCCGAACCAATCAAAATTTTTCCTACCAGTCCACCAGGACCGATCAGAACCGGCTGAATACTACCTCTGGTCCAAAAGCATTCCCATGGTCATGTAGCCAGCATGACAATATGTGGAGGCACGCAGAATACTGCTAATTTACCACCAAAGTGGTACCTATTTATCTACTCACATTTGCATGCTTTCGAACTGCTAGGTGGACAGAAGCTGGGGAAGGACAGGACCTCACCCTGTCATTCAACGCTTGAGGTTGAACTTGGGCTGTCAGCTTTCTAGCTGGCAAGCTCAATATGTTTAACCACTGAGCCATTGGACTTCCTGACATAGTGAATGGTTATTTACCTTTATGGTTAGCTGAGGACATACACTGAAGGTCTGTCAAATCTGACTATTTGGTTTAAAGTGCTTTCTGCGGAGTACAATCTGTCTGTTTGATTTACCCACTGCCTCAGTAACAATACATAAAATAATAATACAATTGCATTAATCACAAATATCAAGAATTGGTGCTAGTGGCTCCATGGTCAATCCTCAAAGGCTTTCTAGAAGAATCAGATTTTTATGAGCTTTTTTTTTAAGCGTATGGCACTTGTTCGCCAGGGATCACTGAGGTGGCTGCCTGCCTCTTTGAAAGGAATTTATTCGGGCAGTGTTCTCTTTACCTTTCTTGCCAAACAAGGAAAAGTGGTGTTCAGGTAAACAAAGCCCAGTCCCTACATGGTTTATTTGCTCACGGGAATCGAGCCACCAACCTCAGTGGTATGCAGGCCCAGGGTCTTACCATGTGAGCTACCATGGCCCCCATTCTATGAGCTATTTGAGGACTGTGAGAGCAGGGTCCATCCTCGCCTGGGAGCAGGCAAGATGGCACAGAGAATAACCACCACTGAGCCCCCTCTTGGAAGGTGAGAATAATGGGAGCAGGAAAGGGGGCCTCCTTGCATAACTGTTAGATATTTACATATATACCCTGATTGGTTAGCCTATGGCGGTGGGAAATTGAAGAGCTGTCACTGGTTGCAGCCGCGGCAGCCTGGGGGTAGAAAAGGAGCTGCCAGGGCTGCTGTTCTTTGTTCTGAATGAAGTAATAAAGAAACTTAACTAGTCGGAGTCTCCCGCGTCTTCTCTCTCCCACGATACAACACTGGCAACAAGGATGGGATCCTGAGAGAAGCAGGAGTGAGACATGGCTAGCTAACCGGACAAAGAACTAACTGGACGGGAACAATATGCCACCCGCACCGTTCGACCTGATGACTGAGGATTGGGAGTCCTACATTGATCATTTCCAGATGTTCCTAGAGAGCAGCGACCTGATAAATATTACGGAACAGAGGAAAAGAGCAGTTTTCCTCACGCATTGTGATCCCACCTTGTTCAAGATGGCTAAAGCCCTCACAGCTCCAAGCGATGTAAAGACGATGGCATGGCCAGATCTAGAACGAATTCTGAGGACACATTACACTCCCCCTGTATCCAGCCTGGTCAAGAGACATGGTTCTACCGGAGAGACCAGACGGAAGGAGAAAGCATAAACGATTTCGTCGCTAGTCTGAGGGACATGTGAATTCCTGAATGTGGATGAGGCAATGAGGGATCATGTAGTCCTGGGACTTAGAGACCTGACCTTACAGAGCCGGCTCCTAACAAACCCAAAAATAACACTAAAAGAGGCCATCGAGGTAGCAGCCACAGTAGAAGCGTTGCAGAAGTCCACTGCAGCTATGAGAAAAATGAATAAGAATCCACAACCCCACAAAAAAGACACTGCCTCCATTCACCACAAGGATCTCGAATCTGGGTCAGGGTCAGCAGACAATGAATAAGTGAATCAACTCCACCCTGAGCAGCAGCAGAAAAGCAGAGAAAGGAAATGGGAGGAGTTTTGGTGTATGGGTTGTGAAGGAAATCACTTTAGATTGGAATGCCAGTTCCGAGATGCTATTTGCCAATGCTGTGAGTCGAGGAGGCACATCGCAAGAGCATGCTGAGCATTCAAGCCAAACAAGACAAGGTACACCCCCAAGAACTAGGGAAAATCAAACTGAAAACCGTGGGGGCCAACATAACAGGAATTGGTGGAACCACGAGCCAAGCACAAAGAGAAATGAAGCACATCAGATGGTAACTGTGGGCCACTCCAGCATACCAAATGCTAAGAAAGTACATGTTCACGTCACAGTAGAAGGTGAATCATGTAAAATGGAAGTGGATTCTGGATCTCTTCTATCAATGGTATTGTGGGATACAATCAAAAGAATAATTCCCCAACTGACAAAAATACAACTAAAGAAACAAAAGATAATCCTAAAAGACTATCAAGAGAAAAAGATTCCAGTCATTGGCATTGGAGAATTCAGAGTATCCTTCCGAAATTACTCTGGAATCCTGCCTTTAACCGTGGCTGACTGGGACTGGCCAAGTCTGTTCAGTAACTGTTTTCAGTAAGTAGTGCTTTTAATTAATATTTCTAGTTCTTTGAAGTAAAAAGCAAATTCCCCATGTGGAATGTGGATTCTGATAAGAACTGGTTCAAACCAGCCAAAGATGAGAATTGCCCAAATATTTGAACTTTAGTAAGCTGAAAACTAATTATATTGTGAGAACCACACCTACTAAACATACAACTGGGCATTGACAAGATCATCCTAAAAATGTTAAGGGATGCTATAAAATGTTAGGTGTTAGATAGGCTACATCATAGAGGAGTCAAATGATGCTGGCCAATGAAAGAACACATTCAAAACCCAATAAGTTTGAACTATATATAAAGTGATTCTCAATCTTTCCATGGGGCCTCTCACCTTGTATCTGTGGGAGACTTTTCCTTGTTTATGCACAAATAAGAGATATTAAACTTTCCTATTTTGGGTAAAGGAGCACTGAGCTAAGAACCTTATCATCATTTATGGCTAACAGGGATCCTTGCGAAGCACTCTCTTAGATGGACATTTATTTTTGTTTCTCCAGCAGTCCATCAAGTGCCTCCTCCTAATTTATTTAATTATTTGTTGAATTTATTTGCTGCCCATCTTGTAGTAAACAACTCTGGGTGGCAAGAAGGCGCATTGTCCTATTCATTCAATAATAGTGTTGGCAGACGAGCTGCCAAGTCCAGGGATAACACTGAAGCTACAAGAGTAATAAACCCTGATGGTCTCCATCACTGCATGTTTTCAAGAAAAGACTGAACATCCATTTGTCTCAGATGTTATGAAGACTCCTGCCTTAGGGTTAGTCTAGAAGACCTCCACATTCTCTTGAACCATATGCCGCTGCTTTCGTGTTGAGCATGAGGCACTTCTGCGTTGAAAGCATTAAGAGATGACTAAGTGGAGGCTCCTTTCATGTCCCCATTAATGTGCCCACTGAAGTGGTTGGTACCTATCTACTCATGATTACTCACTTTTGAACTGCTCAGTCAGCAGGAGCTGAGATGACAAGACCTCACCCTGTCACATAGCAGCACTCAGGTTATTGAACACGGGCTTGCTGATGATCAAGCCAGAAACCTAATAACGTGACTCACTGCATTCCTGCTGAACGCTGTGATTCTATGCTTCTATGACATTCCTCCAATAATTTTTATAACCCATCCACCCCACTCTAAAAAGTCATATTAATTAGTGGCCATTGCCATGTTTTGTCCATGGATTAATAAAATACTCTTTAAAATAAATTCTTTTGTCAGTTCCAAATGTTATGTCTGGAGCATGGGTGCAAATGATGGAGACGAGCCGGTAGAAATAGTGAACTTCAAGCTCTTTATTTACATATTGTGAAGCTCAACTCAAGGGCTGCTATAGCCTTCCTTATATAGGCAACTTATTAACTATTCAACCAATAGCAAACCTGGAGCGCTAGCTCCATTAACCCATGGGAATGGCCTGTTAATGGCCAATCAGATGCTCCTGAACGGACCAATCCGATCCTGCCATTAACACCAATCAGAAGTGCAGGGCCAGAACCCTGCACTTGACTTCAAGCTCAAGATAACTTTATTAGTATTATTCATTCACAACACCCCTTTCCCCCGGCTTCTGCCCACGGGCATGGTTACATAGTCCTTAAGGTAGGATGGCTGTTTTGTTAGTCTTTTCGATTTTCGCAAAGTGCCTGGCGGTTGGCTGCACTTCTGCTGAGGTAGATCGTTGTTTATCGGTAGGGGTGCCTCTGGTTCCGAGTTCGCGTTTCCGTTGTCACCAATATCACTGGCCATTCCCTGAGGTGAACTCACTCCGGTCCCTGGTTCCTGTTCCTGCGTTTCAGTCCCATTATCAGTTTCTTCAAAAAGGTTTCCCTCTAATTGCAATTCGCTTTCCTCTGTATCTCCCCCCCCCTCAGTTTGGTCATAAGGGAGTTCGGAAGTGCGAGATGGTAGCTGCGATCGTAGTTGATCGATGTGGCGCTTCCAAAGTCTGTCGTCAGGGCACTGAACAAAGTATGATCTTGGGCCGGTTACGCGGATTACGGTCGCTTCTACCCACATATTGCCCGATAAGTTCTTAGCGAATACTAAATCACCTACCTGGAAGGTACGGCATCGGCCGCTGGATCCGAGTGGTTTTTCCGGTTCGTAGGCTGGGTGTAACTGATTGAGGTGGGAGCGGAGCTTTTGTCCCATTAGCAGCTTGGCGGGAGTTTTGTTGGTGACGCTGTGAGGTGTGATGTGCTGTAGGAAAAGGATCCGGTTGATTTTCTCGTCGATGTTGTCATAGTCAATCTTTTGGAGAGTCTTTTTGACGAATTGTACCATGCGCTCAGCCCTACCATTGGCAGCGGGGTGTGCAGGTGAAGTGAGCACATGTCGGATACTGTGGTCAGCCAGGTACTGCTCAAAAGACAGTGCGGCAAACTGGGGCCCGTTGTCGGATACCAGAACGTCTGGTAATCCGTGGGTTGCAAACAGTCTTTCCAGTCTTATTATGACCGCGTCAGTGGTCGTGTTGCTCATTCGGTGAATCTCGAGCCAATTCGAGTAGGCGTCGACGGTTAGCAAAAACGTGTGGCCTTTGGTCGGCCCATCAAAGTCCAGATGGATGCGGGACCATGGTCCCCGCAGCATCTCCCATTCGGTTGGGGTTGCCTTTGGTGGAGCATTGCTTACTTCTTGGCATCTCCTGCAAGTTTTAACCCACGATTCGATTTGTCTGTCGATGCCTGGCCACCACACGTAGCTTCGTGCAAGGCCCTTCATGCGCACGATGCCAGGGTGGCCATCGTGCAAGGTTCTTAGCAATGTCTGTGGAGTCGTTCTGGGATAACGACTCTATCACCCCAGATGACACAGCCCTTCTGCGAGAACAACTCTGTTTGACGACTTTTGAATGGTGCAAAGTCGTCTGGTACTTGGTCCAATGGCCATCCGCGTTCCACCCATGTGAGGACTCGTGCTAAGATGGGGTCGCGTTTTGTTTCTCTCGCGATGTCACGGGCAGTTAATGGCAGCATGTGGAGTGTCTCAATCTGCAATGCTGTCATCGTTGGTGCAGGATCGTTGATAGTTTCAGGGAGCAGTGTACGGCTCAGCGCGTCGGCGTGGGGAATGGCTTTACCCGGACAATATTGTAGCCGATAATTGTAGGCAGCCAAGAATTTTGACCAGTGGGTCATTCTGGGAGAAAGTATGTAGGGAGTTGGCTTGTCCCCAGCGATGATCCCCAGCAGTGGTTTGTGGTCAGTTACAGTGGTGAAAATCCGGCCGTACACATACTCATGAAATCTTTTAACAGCTGATACAATCGCCAGGGCTTCTTTATCAATCTGGCTGTAATTTCACTCAGTTTTTGAGAGCATCTTTGAGAAGTAAGCAACAGGGGCTTCGTTACCGTTAGGTAACACATGGCTCAAAATGGTGCCCACTCCAAAAGGCGATGCATCACAAGTAATGTTTATTGGCAAAGTCTCATTGTACTGCATTAGTACGGCGTCCGAAGTGAGTAGTTTTTTCACATTACGGAATGCCTGCTCTTCTTTGTGACCCCATACCCAAATTGCTTTTTTATCTAATAGATGATGTAAAGGTTCAGCGACAGTTGCCTTGTACGGCAAGAATACATTATAGAAATTGATGAGGCTTAAGAGCGCCTGGAGGTCAGTCTTGTTCTGGGATCTGGGAGCATTTTTTATTGCTCCCAATTTGCTATCAGTAGGGTGAATACCCTGACTGTCAATTAAGTACCCTAAGAATTCAACGCAATCGGTACACAGTTTGCACTTATTTTTTTTGACTTTCAGGCCTGCTTCCTGGAATTTTCGTAATACCAGTCTTAAACGCTCCCGTAAGATTTTTGGAGTGGGGGCAGCAATGAGCACATCGTCAAAATAGGGGACAACGCCCTTGATCCCCTGCAATAGTATCTCCATTAGGCTCTGAAAGATCCCTGGGGCTACACTGACTCCGAATTGAAGCCGCGTACACTTAAAGGCACCTCGGTGTGTTACGATAGTCTGTGCCTGTGCCGTTTTTTCGTCAACCGGCAGTTGCTGATAAGCCTGAGCTAAGTCTAGTTTAGCGAAGACTTTTCCACCCCCCAGGGGATGGAGGAGGTGTTGTACCACCAGCACCGGATATGGGTTCTGTTGCAGGGTGTGGCTTAGGGTGGCTCTGTAGTCCCCACAAATTCTAATGGAGCTGTCCGGCTTAATTGGTGTCACAATCGGCGTTTCCCATGGGAAGTGGTCAGTTGGCTTTAAAACTCCCTGGGCAATCAACTTATCAAGCTGCTCGTCGATTTTCGGCTTTAGAGTGAACGGAACTCAACGAGGCTTAACGCGGATGGGAGCTATCTTTGGATTTAGGCTAAAGGATATCGGGGTCCCCTTGTACTCGCCTAACTTTTCCTCAAAGACGTCCCTGAATTTGTGGCCGAGGTCTTCTTCCCAGTCACTGCTGCTGATTCGGTTAATGTCTGCCACTTCAATGCCGAGTGGTGCGAACCACTGCAGGCCTAACAGACTAGGCTGGTCCTTATCGATCACCGTCAGGGGTAAGTACGCCGTGCGGTTCTTGAATGCAACCCGGACTCGACTGGATCCTGCAACTGGAATTCGGTTCCCCTGGTAGTCCTTTAACACGAGCCGTTGGAATTGAAGGTCTTGGCGCCAGATAGTGGGGATGAGTTGCTTGAGGGTCTTCCATGAGACCATTGAAAGAGACGATCCCGAGTCAACTTCCATTTGGCAAGGCCAATTTTCAATGTTCACGTTGATCCGAATTTTCTTAGCGTCTAGTGAAGAGGCATGGCCAATAGTGAGTGTTTGGTGGGCTTCTTCCTGTTTCACTAGACGATTCATGGGTCGGTTTCTGTAGGAGTGGTTTACTGGTTCTTGCCTTACAGGGCGATTCCCTGTTGATTGGCGGAGATTGGTTCCTTTCGAGGTCTGGCTGGGTCCGAGGAGGCTTCTGCAGACCCGTCCGATGTGGCCTCGTTTCCCGCACTCGTGTCAGAGCGCGTTGCGGAATTTGCAATCGGAGTGGTAATGGTTGGCCCTGCAGCCAGCGCACGGTTGCTGGGACTTCGGGTATCGGTCCCGATCGGACCGCAGGCGATGGACCTCTTCTTCATCGCTGTCTGACAACGAAGAGATGTCCTCATGGTGGGCCGTTTGCAGCTGCCCTTCTGCGTTAGGTGAAACTTCGCCGGCCGGTGGGTGTGCTGGAGCGGGATTTCGGCGTAGTTGGGCAGCCAACTTCTTGGTCGCCTCCGCTGCTGTAGCTTCAGCTATGGCATCTTTAAGGGTGATGTCGCCCTTTGCCATTATTTTGCTCTGTATGTTGAGAGCGTCTAGCCCGGGGACTACTCAGTCTCTCAAGGCCTCTTTTAGGTCGGTGAAATCGCAAAGGCCTCCCAAGTTCCGGAGGTCTGCAACAAAATCAGTGATGCTTTCTCCTTTCCGCTGGTTTCTTTGATAGAACTCGTGTCATCTTACGAGCGTTGGAATGGTTGGTGCATAGTGGGCCCTTAGTAGCGGTTCGAGGACGTCCCAGTACATGGCCTTCACTTCAGCCGGTTTCGCTAATGCCTTAGCCATTTTGAATACCGTCGGGCCGCAGTGCGTTAGGAATACCGCCCGTTTCTTCCCGGTTGTGGCATCCTTCAGATTATTCGTTTCCAAAAACATTTGAAAACGATCCATGTAGGACTCCCAGTCCTCTTGAACTGGATCGAACGGAGCGGGTGGTACTACGCCACCGGACATGGTTCCCCCGTTGTGCGCTTCAGCCACGTGCTTAGTTGTCTTAGTTGGCTCTGATATCATCCAATCCCACCCTTGTCGCCAGTGTTATGTCTGGAGCATGGGTGCGAATGATGGAAACGAGCCGGTAGAAATAGTGAACTTCAAGCTCTTTACATATCGTGACAGCTCAACTCAAGGGCTGCTATAGCCTTCCTTATATAGGCAACTTATTAACTATTCAACCAATAGCAAACCTGGAGCGCTAGCTCTGTTAACCCATGGGAATGGCCTGTTAATGGCCAATCAGATGCTCCTGAAAGGACCAATCCGATCCTGCCATTAACAGCCAATCAGAAGTGCAGGGCCAGAACCCTGCACTTGACTTCAAGCTCAAGATAACTTTATTGGTATTATTCATTCACAACACCAAATCTCCTAATTAGCTTAATTGAATTACCTTTGTTTCTAATATTTTGAGAGGAGAAAAAAATCCTTTTGATTTTGCTTATTATGTTATACACCTTGCTTATGTTTGTTGAAGTTGCCTTTTTCTAAGGTTAAAGGTTAGAATGTCCCCAACATTATGGCCTTTTCTTGTAAAGTAATTCTTTTGGCTGCCTTATTCTGTACTGTTTTTAGTTCTTTTCTATCCTTTTTAAAAAGTGTCTACCAAAGCTATATACGGCATTTTAGATGCAGATTAAATTTGAGTAAGGGCTTTATAATTTTGGTAATCTTTCCAAATTTCCCTAATCTTTCCAAATATTCTTTGGTGTGTCATTTGCCTTTTTACAGCTACTGCACATTTACTCAGCTGTGTAGCATGATCTGTATAAAAATATACAACTACCCACAGAGAGAGAATGACCAAATTCTAATAAAGTATATCATAAATATTTGTTTTCATGTGTTTGTTTATTAACTTTATATGTTGTCCAATTCCCAATCACTCTAAATGGTTCACAAATTAAAAATTTAAAACATTTTGTTTATGAAATATGATTTCAGCAACATTGATTTTATAGTTGTATGTGCTTTAAGGTGATTGTATATGTTTTTATGAAGGAACACAAAAACTCTGATAGATTTTCAGGGTGCAGATTCCTTCCACTATGTACCCATAAAGACTAGTTTCACACAATGAAAAATAAAAAGTTTTGGCCTCTTGTTGGTGATATGCACTGATACTTTTCTTCTCTCACAGTTATAGAAGAAATAGCCATGCACAAGGCCTTTAGATGTTGGCTAGTGGCCATATTAATCAAACTTGGGTTCCAGCCAATGGCTTCAGTTACTTTCATCCAGCTCTTTTCTGTTGCTTCTTGAACAGAAAATTGCAAAGTAGAACATTTCCAGGAAATTAATACATTTGGTTCTTTAATGAGTCTATTGCTAAAAGCAGCAGTGCTTTTGTAGTAAAACTCTGTGAGTGTAAAATAAAAAGCACTGCTTATTTATTTATTTATTTATTTATTTATTTATTTATTTATTTAACTAATAATTGGGGACAATAGGACAGGGACTGTAGGCACGATTGTGCACTTATACATGCCCCTTACAGACTTCTTAGGAATGGGGTGAGGTCAATAGAGGTTAGTTTGAAGGTAAAGGAGGGGGGGGTTGAGCAGGTGACAACAGAATCAGGTAGTGAGTTCCAGACATTGATTACTCTGTTGCAGAAATTGTACTTCCTGCAATCAAGCTTGGAGTGGTTTACATTTAGTTTATATCTGTTCTGTGCTCTTGTGTTGTTAAAGCTGAAATATTCATTAGCTGATAAGACGTAACATGATTTTATGTACTGTGCTTAAATCTAATCTTAGACGGTGTAGTTCAAGGTTATCTAAACCTAGAATCTCAAGTCTGGTGCTGTAGACTATTCTGTTGCGAACAGAGGAACGTAGTACTCTTCTGGTAAAATACTTCTGGATTCGCTCAATTGTATTTATGTCTGATATACAATGCGGATTCCAAACAGCAGAGTTGAATTCAAGTATTGGTCTAGCAAAGGTTTTGAATATCCTAGTTTGCAAATCAATATTACCAGAGGAGAAGCTTCGTAAAATTAAATTTACAACTTTTAAAGCGTTTTTGGCAATACTGTTGCAGTGAGCTTTGGCGCTTAGATCATTCAATATCAGAACTCCAAGGTCCTTGACAAAGTGAGGGTCATCAACAAGGTCATGTCTGCCTAGCTTGTATTTGGTATATAGATTTTTTTTTTACCAATGTGTAGGACAGAGCATTTGTTGGTAGAGATTTGGAGTTGTCAACTGTTAGACCATTCAAACACATAATCAAGGTCTTTTTTAAGGATGGTAGCATTGACGATGGTGTTGAAAAGTTTTACATCATCAGCAAAGAGGACGCAGTTGCTAATAAGGTCATCACAAAGGTCATTAATATATAGTATAAAGAGTGTGGGTCCTAGAACGCTCCCTTGTGGGACACCACTGATAACTGGTACAAGATTTGATAGGGTGTTTCCTATTTTTCCTATTTGTTGCCTATTTGACAGAAAGGTACTAATCCACTTGTGAAGGGATCCAGAAATGCCATAAGAATTTAATTTTAACAGTAGTTTGTCATGTTACCATTGAGTCAAATGCTTTGCAGAAGTCAATATAAATTACATCTATTGATTTACCCTGGTCAAGAAGTGTAGTCCATATGTTTTTGCAGTGTAGAAGTTGCAAATTGCAGGACAATTTTTTTTTGAAGCCAAATTGTTTATTGGAGAGTAAGTTGTTTGACTCTAGGTGAAAGGTAATGCATCGATTAATAATTGTTTCTATAACTTTGCACTTGATGCAACACAATGAGATTGGTCTGTAGTTTTCAACCAAGCAGGAGTCACCTTTTTTGAAAATAGGGATGACCGTTGCTAAAGACCATAGGTTTGGTAAGGAGCTGTTTCTGAATGATAACTCATATATTATTCTTAGTGTTTCTGCTATGGTAGTGGAGAACTTTTTTAAGAAGAATGCATATCAGGGCCAATAGATAAAGGTGATTTAAGGTGGTGTATTGCATTTTCTATGTTATCTTCAGTAGTCAATTTGTAGATTGTTGTAGTTAGTTGTTGTACGATTAGGAAATGTGGGGCATAAGCCATTACTGTTAATAAAGACTGAACTGAAGAATGTGTTGAACAGGTTTGCCTTAACAGCTTCATTGCTATAGTCTTCCCCATTGGGACCTTTTAGGGGTGGGATGGTTTTTGAGTCTTTAAATTTGGTGTTTACAAAGTTATAGAAGCCATGGGTGGATTTTGTGCATAGAAGATTTTCCTCTTGTTTGCAGTGATAATAGGTACATTTTGTCTTCTTGATTTTGAGCACAAACTCCATTATAAACAGATTAACATTTTTGCTTGAGTAAATTAAAAAGTTGAAATGCCTTTTGACAGTAAATACAATTTTAAAAGGGGCGAATTTACATTCCTCTATTTCAGAGTCACATTTAATCTGTTTTATGCTTTGCAATGGTATTCATGAATGTTTTCTAGTCATTTGAGAACCCATATTAGAGCATAAGGGCAGGGCAAAATTTAAATAAATAAAACAAAACAATATGTACTGCAATAGCACTCTATTTTTCCTGGGTAGTAGTTTCTTATACATTTTTTAAATTATAAGAAAGCCATTTTTAAAAACACTGAAAATGTGCATGCTTACCTTGACTTATATATCTTCACTTCTAAATTTTCTTTGAGAAACTTCTTGTTTCCATCTGTGTTGTATGGATGGATGCATGTGCTGTTTCAATTACAACTACACTTGTATCTTAGAGATTGCGCCATTCCATAGAAGTGCTAAGTGTTTATGTTTTGTATTTTTCATCACAATCATTACATCACATCAATGTCTAAAAGAATGCCATTTTATCTTCTTCAGAATTATATTTTTTATTCAAAGAAGGAAAAATAATACATGAAACTATAAATGAAAAGTCCAGTTGCCAATGGGCTGATAGTAGTTATCTCCTGCCATTTTTTTTTAGTTATCCAGGGGTGGGAACTAGATTGCTTTCAACAAACCAGCTGAGCATTAGTTTCCAATAGTAACCAGGCAGTCACTTCTGTTGATGTAAAATGTTGAATTTTTCCTCTTTCCCTTTCCTTTGGATAGTACTCATAGTGGGAAAACATTAATCCTGAACGTATCCTTCCCCAGTTTGCAAATGTTTCTTTTTGGCCCTTTTGTCATGTGAATAATAGGCTGCTCAAATCTTCCTTCTTCTTTATTTCTTTAGTGTATTTTTTTATATATCTGTTTTAAAATTGGAACTTTCAGGAGTTACCTCAACTATCTGATTTGGAAAGAGTGGTATGCATTTAGCCAAAAACAATGAGTGTATTAATTGCACATATGGGAAAGGGTGAGTTTATCTTTAGTGCCAGGAACAAATTGTATGATGGTGTCCTTTTAGTGAAATGGAAATTAGACCCAATTTCAAATTGAAAACTATCCTAATCCATTAGCTTTAAAGAACAGTGGAATTTAACCCTTGCAGCAGAAATCTTGAACTATCATTGTCCATGAAAGGAAGAGGCCACAAGTCATTTCCATCTGGCAGAACCGTGGCCAATTGCCTTCAACTGTAAATGTGAAGACTGATAATATTTCTGTGCAGAAGTAAATGATCCTTTTTCCAACAGGCCTTTCTCTTGTGTTATCATGCATTGGACTGCATCTTTCAACAGTAATTCTGCTACCATTTCCCTGAAAATAAGACCTATCCCCAAAATAACCCCTAGCATGTTTTTACACATGTGCCTAATATAAGCTTTATTCCCCCCTCCAAAAAATAAACCCTACTTAAGAGCCTGTGCAGCCAGCTGGCTGCCCATTCCATCTGGTTGCTCATGGTGTTGCAGCAACGAGGCAAGGCAGGGAGTGGAGCTTCCCCACATGCCCTGCACTGATTTACCTCAGAGTGCCCACAGCCAGGCCATTCATGTCCCAACATCTGCCTCATGGTAGCAGCAATGTGCACCAGGAACCCATGTAGTCGATCAGCCCACTTCTTCTGCTTGCTCACGGCCACAACTGAACAAGCTGAGTAGTGTATTGGTGCCATGGCTGTGAGAGGAGGCAGGTATTGGGGCTTGGGGGGCCTGGCTGTGGGGGACCTGAGATAAACTGGTGCAGGGTGCATGGGGCAGCTCCACCCACTTTCATCGCCAAGAGCTGCTCTTAACATGAGCAGTCAATGTAGACTGAGTGGAGTTGCCTTACATATGAGGTAAGGATGGTTACTGAGTTTGGGGTCAGGTGGGGGATTTTCCTTATATTCTCAAAACAATTTCACAGCTCATATATGTTCTGTGTCAAAATGACAAGAAGCTGCAATTGATTGTTGGCAAACTTGGAGCTGAAATTTGGTAGCATATTTGTGTGGGACCTAAAGGAAGGAGATGGGTGAGAATCATATCCTTCTCTAGTATAGTAGGTATTCTGCCCTTAATATAAGCCAGTACCCTGGCCTCCCTCACTTCTTATCTAAGTAGGAGGCCCAGATTATCTTTCCAGCCATCCTTTGTGCAGTACTTCAAATATCTGCTAAAATCCAAAAAGAAAGACAAGCCATAATAAATTATAATGGCTAAGTTAATTATATAATTTTAGCTGGATTTTTTTTAATGTGTGTTGCTCTCTTTTGTTTTTCCAAAAGTCCCTTTTCCAAAACCAGTTTAGTGTTTAGAGATTTGGCTTAGTTCATTGACTCAATGAAATGTTTTGTCAATTATCTGATTGCTATTAATGGCGCTATGAATCTTCTCTTGGTGCTCCTTGACTAATGGCTCTCACTGGGTGTGAACGAACTTGCAGGAAAGGGGAAGGGAATCAATCCACAGGCTGTTGCACATAAAGGTGCACCGTCTCAGGGTGCTGTTGAATGGTTTTATAAGTATGGGATGGAATGAAGTTGCTATGCAAATTGCATGTTGTGCTATAAAAGAGTTAAATATCCCAAGCAGCATCCATCCATTAAGCAATATGTCTCCTGGAGCTTTACAGTTCAGCTCTGAAAATTGCTCTCTCTTTTGTTTTCTTGGTAGGCAGCCTACATGCTTTCTTGTTCTCATCATTGCTTTCCTACCCCTTGCTGTATGCCTGTGTAGTTACCGCAGCTATTTTAATTTCTCCTCCCTTAACTTTCTCCCAGGGAGGAGAATGATGACGTGAAAGGAGCCTTTGTATGTAGGAAAGCAAAGATGGTTCCATTGTTTCTCCTCTCTGTAGCTACTATTATCCATCCACAAAGAGGATAAAGTATCAGCTGCTTGGATGAAATGTCAGCACCACTGATCTATCACCAGGGGTGATTTATCACCCCCTGATTCACAGCATTACTCCTGGATGAGAGCAGGCATAGGTGCTTAAGACATAAATAAAGCATTGGAGGCTTCAGTGAAGGAAAAAGCAATCACAGGGGAGACAAAACTCTTGTAGCATCCTAACTCCTAACAGCTGAAGTGTGGTGGTGTTTTGTTTTTTGTTTTGCTATTTTGTAATATAAATTTTGTATATATATTTTGTAATATATTTGGATATAAAACAACAGTAAAAATTAACGTATTTTAAAAAAATCTTCAAAAATTCAAGAAAAGCCCCATAAATTCTAGTCCTCCTCACTTTACACCATCACATTGGCCACTGAAGCAGAATTATAACATTGGAAGGGACTTTGGAGGTCTTCTAGTCCAACCCTCTGCTCAGAAAACCCTATACCATTTCAGAGAAATGGTTATCCAATCTCTTCTTAAAAACCTCCAGTGTTCACCTCCAAGCCTTCAACTCCACCCCAAATGTGAAAAGCATCCTCACCAGTGGTGGGATTCAAAAAAATTTACTACCGGTTCTGTGGGCATGGCTTGGTGGATGTGGTTTGGTGGGCGTGGCAGGGGAAAGATACTGTAAAATCTCCATTTCCACTCTATCCCAGGGGAAGGTTACTGTAAAATCTCTATTCTCTCCCCACTTTACTAACCTGCTTTCCAGCTCCGTTCTCCTGTGCAGGGCGACAAAAGAAGACCCAGCCAATCAACTGGGACTTGGGAGGCAGGGAAGAGATGGGGGTGGGGCCAGTCAGAGGTGGTATTCCGAACTACTCAAAATTTCCGCTACTGGTCCGCTACTCCAGAACTGGTCAGAACCTGCTGAATACCACCTCTGATCCTCACCCATCAAAAATTGCCCATCACAGGTGTAAAATCCCACAATAATCATACTATACATAGAGCAATTAAGGGCTGGAAAAGAAATCTCAGGATTGCAGATCCTGGCCTAATCCTGTAAGGAAGGAAACATTCTGGTGTTGCTTACAGAAACTGCCTCTCCGTTAAGCCTCGTTACATTCTTGGCAGGACTAGACTTCCTGTCTCTGGAACTTCTCTGGAGTTGTTTTCCCCTTCTTTGCTGGTACTTTGTTTGTGTGGAGTGACCATTCAAAGTTACAATGGCACTGAAAAAAGTGACTTATGACCCTTTTTCAGACTGTTGCAGCATCCCCACAGTCACAAGAGACCAGGCAAGGGGATGCATGCCTCGAAGTGAGCGATATTGAGTTGGCCACACCCACCAACTAAGCCACACCCACAGAACCGGTTGTTAAACAATTTGAATCCCACCCCTGAGTTTACCATTGAAAAGTCTGTCACATTTTTACTTACAAAATGCATAGAAATCAGAAAAGACTGCATTTGACCATGTTAAGATAAAATGGGTTGGTCTAGCTACCCTTTGTCTAAATGCCTTCCAGATATATGGATTTTGGTTCCTAGAATTCCTCATCCAGCATAAGCATTGCTGGGAATTCTGGGAGTTGAAGTCCTCACTTCAAAAGAGTATACTTGGAAACAGCCACTAGATCTCAGCTGCAAAAATCCAGACGATGGCCACTAGATATGGCAAAGAACTATAAGAATTCGAAAAGAGCTTTGCTGTTTTTGAAAAGTCATCCATATCGTTGTAACCCAGATTTGGCAGCTCTAGTGAAGGAAAAAAATATTCCTGATACAGATAATCCACAAATTACGACATCAATCAAACCCCCCCCAAAATTTATGTTGTTAAGCAAGGCAGTTGTTATCTGAGTTTTTGCCACATTTTACGACAATTTTTGCCACAGTTAAGTTAATCCCTGCAGTTGTTAAGTGAATTTGGTGGTCATTTAACAAATCTGGCTTCCCCCATTGATTTGGCTTGTAGAAAGTCAGCTGGGAAGGCTACAAATGGTGATCACATGACCCCTTGACAGTGCAACTGCCATAAATAAATGCCAGTTGTCAAGTGCTTGAATTCTGATTGTAAGATCATGGGTATTTGCTGGTCGTAAGTGTGAAAGACAGTCATAAGACACCTTTTTTCAGTGCTGTTGCAACTCCAGATGATCACTCATTGCAGTTGCTAAGTTAGTAGCATGGTTGTTAAGTGAAACCTGGCTTCCCCATTGACTTAACTTGCCAGAAAGTCACAAAAGGTGATCCCATGACCCCAGGACACTGCAATCATCATAAATATGAGTCAGTTGCCAAGCATCTGACTATTGATCATGTGACCATGGGGAGGCTGCAACAGCTTTATGTGTGAAAAATGGTCGTAAGTCACTTTTTTCACTGCCGTTGTAACTTCAAATAGTCAGTAAATAAGTTGAGGACTACCTGTATTATAGATGATAATAATATAATGCACAAATAACTGAAGATGGTGTTTGATTTCATTGTACTAGGTGCAATGACAATAAAGTAAACTAAAACTAAACTAAACCTGGCTGTTATGAACATCTGGTCCTCCAGCCAAAACTTCATACTATCAAAAGGCACTCGTAAAACCCCTATGAAACACCAACTGCCTGAACCCCGCAATCAGTTACAACGTTCGACAATAATTCCGCTTTGGTTCTTTCTTACTCTTCCTATAGAACAGGGATGTCAAACCCGATTTCACTGAGGCATCAAGGTTGTGTCTGACCTCAGGGGGATGAGTGGCTGTCGCCAGGGTGGGTATGGCCAGCTCAATGTCACTCCTTGTGGCTCTGTTTTCAGCCAAGACAGCCTTCTGCAGCCCTCTGCCAATGAAAACAGAGATTGGGGAGGCTACACGCAGCCCACTCAGGCTCCATTTTCACTGGCAGAGGGCTGGAGGCCATCGCAGCCAAAAACAGAGGCTGGGCGGGCCGCGTGCAAGAGGCTGTCACAGCTGAAAATGGAGCCTGGAAAGGCCACGTATGGCTCTCCCAAGCTCTGTTTTCACTGACAGAAGCACCGTGGGCTGATCCTTCTCTGTTTCCAGGGTGGTTCCATGGGCGAGATGTAAATACCTCACGGGCCAGATCCAACCTGTGGGCCTTGAGTTTGACACCCCTGCTGTAGAGACTTCATACAAATATTACAGTATAGGAATTGGTGACACTTCAGTCCCAAATGACCCTATAGATTGCAGCACCAGTGGCAGTGCTGCATCAGGGACGAGTTCTCTGTTTCACACATACACCCTTCCCATTCATCAGAGGGAAGGCAACCTTTTCCTGTATCCCTCAATGACTCTGCTGTTGATTATTAATTTATACGTTGCTTTGAGGTGTGGTTTGAATAAGCCACCATTCATTGGGATCACAAACTATTTTAAGTCACAAATCAAAGTTTACAAATTACAATGGTGGGTTTTGTAAAGCACATCAAATGAAAACCGAACACACAATAAAATAGCATAATATGACATCTGAACAGGATGAATCTTTAATCAGAAACTGGAATGTTAGCTTACAGCATTTGACAGAAATTCTGCAAAAATGTTTTTCTGATTATGTAATATCTCACTAGCATTTATTTCTTAAAGATTGTTCCCAGGAACTCCTGTATAGTTGAAGTCCCAAATGCAGGTTCTTACCCTATTAACCCATGCACCACCATAAACAAGGCCACTCACATCTTACTCTGACATTACAATTGTGAACATAAGAAGATGGATTCTGTTTGTATAATGTTGGGTGTGTTCAGCAGCCTCTCCATGACTCAGCCTCTGCTCTGTTGCGGATTCTTTTATTAAACAGAAGAGTCAGCAGCCCCAGATAATTTCCTCACCCTTGAACAACTTTTAGCAACTGCTCATGGGAAGACCCAGCCCAGTGGAAATATTCTGCAAAGGAACACCTCTGTACATCTACCATCTCCGAGCCACAAAATCAACCTTCATTTGACCCCAAGACTTGGGACCATGTGTCTTCAGTTCAGTTTCTGTTATAAAACATTTGAAAATCTGCAAAGCTGACTAGAGCCAAAGAAATGTTGACAGTTCTCTTTTTCTGGTGGATGACTAATTCTGGGAAGTTGTGCTGAGCAGGCAAAAACTATAATGGCTAGTGAGCCAATTTCAATTGCGATAAAAAACACACCAGATCATATCTCAAAGAATTCTGTCTCATGAAAACTTCCATGCCTCTTAGAAAGTGCTGTTTAGAGGGAGTCTTTATAAATGTTTCAAACTTGCTTGCATATTTTGGCCAAAAAGACAAAGTTCCCTCACGAGCACAGTTTTTTGACTTTATACCAGCTGCCTAGATTGCCTGGTTTTTAATACTGTAATGTTTCAAGGAAAGGATTCAATTGGTGCCTCTTTACTGGACAAAATGTTTTTAAAATAGTCTACAGCAGAGTGCTTTTAAACCTTGGTAAATTAAACAAAATTGGGTAAAAGAGGTTTTCTTTTGGGTAACAACACAGGAACCCATTATCCAATCACAACAGGGACTTCTAAATCAGGAGGTTTTGGATAATGAAGGAAAAGGTTTGATCTACTATCTGCAACTGCTCATTGTTTGCCTTGAATCCAACCAATTCAAGAAAAAGGATATAAGAGGTAAAGTTTTTAGTCTCTCATATGAGACTGCTTGAAGAAACAAAATTGAGGAACTCCCTTCTCTCTAGCTTCAGTTCTTGTGTTAGTCATGTATGCTTCCAGTTTGCTGCGTGTGTGTACTTGAAGTGGTACAGTCCAAGAAAGCCTTTCCCATCGTATTGCACTAATTATGTGCTCTGCCCTTCTAGCTGATGGTACTACCAGCCCTTTTCCATTCTCTGGGGTGGGTGCACCCTGTACAAAAAGGGTGCACCCTTTTTCTTATTCTGGCCCCTTTCCAGTGTTGCTGTGCCAGCTTCCCATCAAAGAAAAGCATCCATTGTCTTTCACAGCTGCCCATTCATATTCATCCTTCTTCCTCTATCAATGGGCCATTAGAGGAACTTGCCCTTCAGGAAGCAGCTTAACCCTTCAAACCCCAGTATGTGTTCCCTACCAGTGTGGATAAAGCCTCTTTTGACACATAGAAGGTCTTGCGTAAGGGAATCATAGTTCTTTTGTGGAAAAGATGACTGCAGAAAATGTGGAGTGGTAGCTGCAAAATGGTTACACTTCCTCTGTAGATCTTGAAAGCAACAGACAGGTCAACGAGCATTAATCAAAATAGAATAGCAAGAATAGTAGCAATAGCACTTAGACTTATATGCTATTTCACAGTGCTTTACAGATGTACAGATTCAGCATATTGCCCCCAGCAATCTGGGTCTCATTTTACTGACCTTGGAAAGATGGAAGGCTGAGTCAACCTTGAGACACTCAGGACTGAAACCCTGGCAGAGGGAATGCAGAGTTAGCCTGCAATGCTGAATTCTCACCACTGAACCATCGTGGCAGATGTCAAATCCTTGCTCCAACCTTAAACTGGATCAAGAATAAGAAAGTGCCTGGATTCACACACCATACTCAGCCACAAATTAATAGGATAATGGAAATTATTTTGGACATCATCTAATCTAACCCCTTGCACAATGCAGAATCTGCTAAATAACTTTGAACAATCTCTATCCGGCCTCTGTTTGAAAATCTCTAGTGAAGGAAATTGTAATAGGAGTGGCTTATAAGCCCAGTGAAATAAATATACTTCATGGTAGTAACCTTTTTTTCCAGTTGACAGTTCTTAATTCTTCTGGATGCTTATAACTTATTTCTCTTTTTATGGTTCTATTTTTATTATGTAAAGTACCCAGAGTCAGTTGAAGTCAGGCATTCTTAAATCTATGTAATAAATAAATAAACATAATCTGTTCCTCTAACCCAGGGATGTCAAACTCATGTTGTCATGGTGTCATCATATGATATATTGTGACTCCCCCGCTCACTAAACCAGGTGTGGGCGTGACCAGTGTATGATCCATCTGGGCTGCAGGCTGCGAGTTTGACAACCCTGCCCTAACCTGTTGACTCTGTTCCTACCTCTGGGCTTCAGAGAAAAATCTACTACTTCCTTTCCTACAAAAACTCTTTATAAAGTTGAAAACTGCTTTTATAACTCCCCTTGGTCATTGTCTTCTTCTTTTCTTTTTTTTGCAGGTTAGACTTATATAGTATTTGGTTTCCAGACCCTTCAACTTCTTGGTAGACTTGGTCCTTTTCCACAACTCAGTTTGTTGAGTCCCTTTAAGACTGTGCTGCCTAGAACAGGACATTGCATTCTAGGAAGGTCCTGACTGAGGTGGAGTAGAACATGGCTGAGTCCTCCTGCAGCAATCAGGGATGGAAATTGTTCTGTCCTCATTTACATACTCGAAATCCCCGCGCTTTGATTGGCCAAAGCGCGGGGCTTTCTAATTGGTCAGGTGAGCCGCGCCGATTGGCTCGTTAAGAGTCTCCCGCGATTGGCTCGCTCAAAGCACGGGAGACTCGAAACGCTGCCATTGGCCACAGCCGCCACGGCGAAAAGAATAAAAGCCGCGGGCTTTTTTTCTTTTCGCCGGTTCAGTTCCAATCCTTGAAATAAAGAGCATTGTATGAAGTCACCGACTCCAGGCGCCTTTTTGCGGACACGACACTGGCGACGAGGATGGGATCCAGACCCTGAACCGAACCCCGTGTCCGACGGAAGCCAGACTTAGCACCGAGATGGCGAAAATCGCACCGCCCGCCCCCTTCAACCCCGCCACCGAGGACTGGGAATTGTTCTCCGACCGTTTCCGCATGTACCTCGAGTGCACCGGCATGAAGGACGCCTCTCGGAACCGAAGTTTTCCAGATGGCCAAAGCATTGGCCAAGCCCGCTGACGCAACCGCCATGGATTGGGACGTCCTCGAACCTATCCTTCGGCGACACTACGCTCCCGAGGTCCCCATCCTGATCCGGCGCAACGAATTCTACCGGCGGGACCAGAGACCGGGTGAGAAATTGAGCAACTTCGTCGCCGAGCTGCGGCGCCTAGGGGGGCTCTGCGAATTTGACAGCCTAAACAACCTCCTGAGAGACCGATTCGTGCTCGGCCTGTGGGACCCCGCGCTCCAGAGCCGGCTGATGGCTAAGGGCGACATCAATTTAGCAGACGCCCTCACCGCAGCCACAGCCGCAGAAGCAACCCGTACTTCCGCCGACAGCATGCGCAAACCAGACACGAAGGACCGCGGCGGAAACAACAACCCGGCAAGGTCGACCGAACGAAAAACCGAAACAACCACACACCACGGCGATTTCCATTCTGCATCCAGCACGTCCGAAGACGAAGAAGACATACATCGATTGCAGACAGGGCGCGACCAACGGAACCGCAGAGGTCGTAGGTCGAGGACCAACTGTGCCGGTTGCGGCGGCGACCACCCCAGGTCAGAATGCCGGTTTTTTGATTCCATCTGCCGGCATTGCGAAAAAAAGGGGCACATCGCCCGGGTTTGCCGCCAGAAGAAAACTCGCAGTCCACCTCGATGGGACCAAAACGACCGGAGAAGGGAAAGCCCACCGCCCCGGCCCAGAGATCGCCACTCGGACAGCCGATGGGACCGGACGATCCTCGAGAGGCGGCGACAACCGACGGAGAGAGGAGACCCACCAGACGGTAACCATCGGCCACGCCATCTCCGACGGCGCCCGAAAAGTCCACGTCGAGGTTCACATCGAGGGCCAGCCGTGCAAAATGGAGGTAGACTCCGGGTCCTACCTCTCCATGATTGCATGGCACGAGATAAAACGGTTGGTGCCTACCCTCCAAAGGAGGAACATAGACGCCCAAAGACTTATTGTAAAAGACTACTAGGGAAACCGCGTCCCGGTAGTGGGCACCAAAAACTTTAACGTAACATATAAGGGGCGCACCGAACAACTCCCCCTCACAATCGTGGATCGCGACCGCCCAAGCCTGCTGGGACTACAATGGTTCGCCCCGCTCGACATCACTCTCACGGGAGTCAACCACGTCACCGACGACGGTTGGGAACAGCGACTAGCCCAGGAGTTCCGAGAAGTCTTCGACGGAAGCCTGGGCAAGTACCAGGGGCCCCTTATCTCGTTTGACCTAGACCCTAGCGTCCCCCCCAAACGACTGAAACCTAGGCGGGTGCCATTCGCCCTAAAACCTAAGATAGACGAGCAAATTGACAAGCTCGTCAAACAGGGGGTATTGCAGCCCATAGACCATGCCCGGTGGGAGACCCCCATAGTCACCCCGGTCAAGCCAGACGGGTCGGTGAGGATCTGTGGGGACTATAAGGCCACCCTAAATGGCGCGCTGCAACAAAGCGCCTACCCCGTCCCAATCGTGCAACACCTACTGCACTCACTGGGAGGGGGCAGGGTTTTTGCCAAGCTCGATCTCGCCCAGGCATACCAACAGTTGCCGGTCGACGAGCAAACGGCGGAAGCCCAGACCATCGTTACCCACCGGGGGGCTTTCAAGTGCAACCGACTCCAATTCGGAGTCAGCGTGGCACCAGGCATCTTTCAGACCCTGATGGAGCGGTTGTTGCAGGGCATCAAGGGGGTGGTACCCTATTTCGATGACGTTCTAGTGGCGGCGCCAAACGAAGCCGAATTAGAAAGCCGACTCAGAGAAGTCTTAACTAAATTTAAAATAATGGGACTTAAAGTAAAAAGGGAGAAATGCCAACTGTGCACGGAACGAGTGGAATTCTTGGGCTACCTCCTAGACCGGCACGGCATTCACCCCACAAGTAAAAAAGTCAAGGCCATCAAAGAGGCCCCCACCCCTAAATCAAAAACTGAACTACAAGCATTCTTGGGGTTACTGAACTTTTATAATGTTTTCCTACCCCAAAAGGCGACGGCGGCGGAGCCTTTGCATAGGCTCCTGGATAAGGCGGCAACCTGGACTTGGGGGAAACGGGAGCAAGCCGCCTTCCAAAAAACTAAAGACCTCCTCACCTCCGACGCCGTCCTCATTCAATTCAACGAAACCCTGCCCCTGGCCGTCACTTGCGACGCATCACCTTTCGGCGTTGGCGCTGTCCTCAGCCATACCCTTCCTGACAGAAAAGAAGCACCCATCGCGTTCTTTTCGAGGACCCTAACCAAACCAGAGCGGAACTATAGCCAACTGGACAAAGAGGCTTTGGCTATAGTTGCCGCCATAAAACGGTTCCACGAATATCTCTACGGCCGACCTTTCACTATTATAACAGACCATAAGCCGTTGCTGGGCATCCTTGCAGGAAACCGGGCCACCCCGAACATTCTGTCTCCCCGGATGACAAGGTGGTCCGAGTTCCTGGCGGCCTACAGCTACGAACTCATACACAGACCGGGTAAGAAGATTTCGCATGCGGACGCTTTGAGCCGCTCGCCGCTACCGGACTCCGACCCTGACCCAGCACCAACGACGACCACCCTCAGCATCGAGGCTCTACCCAACCTGCTCATAACCGCGTCAGACATTGCCCGGGAAACTATTAAAGACAGGCGTCTGGCGCGGGTTTTGCATTGGGTGGCAAAAGGGTGGCCGGAAAAAGACAACGACGAGTCCGTCAAGACATTTCGGAACTGTCAAACCGAACTCTCGTTGCTTAGGGGGTGCATCTTGTGGGGTGACAGGGTGGTCATTCCGGACAGACTACAGGGGAAGGTTTTGGAAATGTTGCACGAGGGGCACCCTGGCATCGTAAGAACTAAAGCCCTGGCCAGAAGCTACGCTTGGTGGCCAGGGATGGACAAGCAGATAGAGGCCTGGGTAGCTAGGTGCCAGCGGTGCCAGGAGACTAGACCCAGCCCACCCACAGCGCCCATCCTGGAGTGGGAAACACCAAGGGGGCCCTGGTCCAGAATCCATTTGGACTTTGCTGGACCCACGAATGGACATACCTTCCTCATAACAGTTGACGCTTACTCCAACTGGTTGGAGGTAAGCGACATGAAGACAACAACCACGGAGGCCGTGATCAAAGAACTTTGCAAACTCTTTGCAACACACGGCCTCCCAGACGTCGTCGTCTCCGACAACGGGCCCCAGTTTACCTCCCTGGACTTCGAGAAGTTCCTGGCGGAAAGGGGCATCCGCCACGCACTAACAGCACCAGCGCATCCGGCGGCGAACGGTAGGGCGGAACAGATGGTCCAATTTACCAAAAAAACCATCCGGAAAATGGACCACGGGGAGATCCAAGAAAAAATTAACAGACTCCTCTTTATACAACACATAACCCCAAACACCACTACCAACAAAAGCCCAGCCGAATTGCTAATGGGTAGAAAGCTGAGGTCCCCACTCGACAGGTTACACCCTACATATAACCCGGAGCGGCCCCCAGACTCTAGCACAAAATACCGAACGTTCGCACCCGGGGACCTCGTGTATGCGAAAAACCTGACGGGGGACCCCCTATGGATCCCAGCCGTCATCACCCAAATCACAGGCCCACGCTCGGACCGGCTCCAAACCACAGACGGACGAGCGTGGAAACGACACATTGACCAACTCAGGTCTAGGACAGCAAACGAACCCACCTCCCAAAACGCAAACCAAGGGGGGAGGGAATACCCGGATAAACAAGCGCAAGAAAAAATAAACCAGCAGTACTTACCGAGACGCAGCCATCGCGACCCCTTGCCGGAAAAGAACTGCCAAGCCAGCTCGACCGACCCGGAAAGACCGAGCGGGAGCGGCGAAACCCATAGCTCAACCAACCCGGAAGGCCCAGGTGGGAGCCACGGAGAAGGAACCGGCCCGATCAACCAGCCGGTTCGCACAGAAGCAAGAGCACCCAAAAACCCGACTGCTCCAGCCGGGATTCCGCTTACGACTGAGTTGCGCAGGTCAAGTAGGACTAGACGGAGCCCCGCCTACCTACGTGACTACGCAACGTAAGGACTGAACCAAGAGGGGAGGGGTGTTCTGTCCTCATTTACATACTCAAAATCCCCGCGCTTTGATTGGCCAAAGCGCGGGGCTTTCTAATTGGTCAGGCGAGCCGCGCCGATTGGCTCGTTAAGAGTCTCCCGTGATTGGCTCGCTCAAAGCGCGGGAGACTCGAAACGCTGCCATTGGCCACGGCCGCCGCGGCGAAAAGAATAAAAGCCGCGGGCTTTTTTTCTTTTCGCCGGTTCGGTTCCAATCCTTGAAATAAAGAGTATTGTATGAAGTCACCGACTCCAGGCGCCTTTTTGCGGACACGACAGAAATGAACTTCAAAGGAACAAATTTCCTTTGGCTCTGCTATAACATTTACTGGAGAGAACAACTAAAAAGAGAAGATAATAATTCCTACTAGCTTTGCACACATTTAACTAAGCCATGAACTTCTTTTTGGGGGGTAAGTTTTATTTGAGTTTTCACAAAAAGAAAAGAAATACAAGTAAAACATATTTTTTGAAAGCAGCATAAACCCGGGTTACATTTCTTCGTACAGACACAAATTCAGGTTCATGCTCATCTTTATATTCTATTCCATATCTTATTACTATTTTACATTTTCTACAATAGCTTCTCCCCCTCTTTTAATTTTCTTAATTTTTTTTATTTATTTCATCTCAATCCAAATCATTATACTTATATTTTTTGTCTGTCCTGTTTCAATTGTCTATTATCTTTTCTCATTAAACAAAATTTCTCCTGTAGTTACTGATCGGAGAAGCCTTTATATTTTTCCCCTTAAATTATAACACTTAATATAATACATAACTTATTTTCTTTCCCTACTCTTTGATGTAGAAGGAAAAAAATGAGTTTTCTGAGAAAGACCAGATTGCAGCTGAGCATTGTTTATATGGTGGCTACCAGCTTGTTGCTTAGTGTGAGCAGCTGGTGTCAAAGTGGGACTTTTGTGATCTGGAGTTTATAATGATGTGTAATGTTAATACAGCTGTGCAGAAAATGAATGAATAAATATGCAGCTGTTTACAGATTCAGAATAAAAAATAGTAAAGGTGGACACATTCAACCACTGCTTTGTAACACCTCCTTTGACAGAAATAAGTTCTTCCAAACAAGGAATGTTTTCATTTTATTTATTAGTTGTTTTATTTATATTCTGCCTTTATTTTTACCCTGCCTTTTGGAATTAAAAAAATGTACTCCCCATTCTTTCTTGCAGAAATGTTCTAATTTTGAAATACTCTTTTTTTGCATGATCTCCATGTTTCATATTTTCAAGACTATTCAAATTTGGAGATTGTGATGGCCATTCTAAACCAGTGTCTTTTTTTCTGTAAGAAAAGTCACTTGCAAGAATGCTTAAAACTTTAAATTACTGAAATATCCAAACTCTTTTCTGCAATTTTTGTCAAAAATAAACAGAATTCTAATCAAAAGAGAAAAAAGTGCTAATGACCGAATTTGGAAAATGAAGTGCACATTTCTGCTGGGCACCAATTGTGCAGTCCACATTTTGCTTATCAGGAGATCAATATGAAATGCATGGGTTTGTTAATATATAGAAAGCATACGATAAAGAAAATAGGCTTAATTTATTATTTCTTTGGCCTTTGTGGAACAGAAGTTTGGCTGCTAAATGTGAGGAGTACAGTATATGATGGAAATAAAATATATAAGAATAAATGGAATTTTTATAAATGGTTCAACATTGAGTAAGAAGAACGATAAGGATGTATGTTATTATCCTTTATGAAAAAAATGTATCAGGAATGCTTATGATAATGGTAAATTGGCTAGGCATGCGTGATGAAAGTCCAATTGTAGAATACTAAGAGAAAAATAATGTTACAACAGCCAAAGTAATTGTGCTTGATAGGTAAATAACATGAACAGTTGTAAGTTGTATGTGAATATTGAAAAATTAGAGCAAGTAGATGAACTTGTATACTGGATAGAACATTTGCTAAAGATGGGAAAGTGGATGGAGAAACTTCAGTTCTCAAAGTGCTCAAAGATATGTGGTCTATTGTGAGGAATTAATGTTTGACAGAGAAAGCAAAAATGGCTGTCCTTAAGAGCATGCTTTTTGTCCCCTCCATTATATGGAAGAGAGAATTTGCGATGTTGAAAGAGACATAAAAGCAAAGTGAAAAAAAATGTGAATAGGATATTTAAGAAGTGTGTAGCGTAAAACAGGGAGAAATAGGGTCAGGAATGAATGGGTGCAGCATGATCTCATCTAAAAGAGAGTATTCATCCTCTCTGAACTGTCTTTCAATTATTACTGAGCTTTTCTTTTAGACTCTGTTCACATGGCATACTTATTAGCTGAACATGCTTTTAACCCAGGTCAACTGAGCTGGGTCATTGTTCTAGAAAAACGGTCCTATAACCTACCCCAAAACAATGTAATTATTTTTATATTGCCAGTGCTATAATCCCTGGGAAAGAGGGTGGCGGTTAGGAAAATATTGTGAATTCAAAACATTAATATCTGAAAACTTGAAAGCTAGCTTTCCTGTTCATCTTGTGAGCAAGATAAAGAAGGAAGCTTTGCCCTCCCAAAGTCAGATAAATTGGATCCCAAAAACAAAAGGAGCCAGTTGTCTAAATTGTAATTGAATCCCTTTCCTTTGTAATAAAATTTAATTAGAAAAGCTCCACGAAAACCTTGCTTTTGGGTGGATTTGGCTACCAAGTGTTTGACAGCAGATGAGGAACTGAGAAATATCATCTTGCTGATGCTACAGTGTTAAGATAGGTTGTCTTGTATGAAAACAAGCACAGAGTCTCCTTAGCTTTCAAAGCCAAACAAATTTTTACGTTTTTATTATTGTATTATTAAGATTTCTATGCCACTCCATTCCATACTGGATCTAAGTGTCTTAGCTCAAGAAGCTAAGGAGCAGAAGACCTGAATTAAATCTGGATGGAAGACTGTCAGTAAAGAGCAAGGCTGTAGGCTTGGTGAGGGACCCAAAAAAACATTGCTTGGATGGAAGCACTGGGGAACTGTTTTCACACTTGCTAAGAGACACCATGGCTGTATTCATAAAGCCACTGGGAATAGAGCTCAGCTTGAAGACTGCAGTCTAAAGCAGTGGCCCCCAACCTTTCGAGCATCAGGGACCGGTTCCACAGAGAAAAAATTTCACACAGACTGCAGCAGGCATGGTTTTGCATGCTACCTGCATCCCATGGATGGGGGCTTTGTTTGTTTGCGCGGCCTGGTTGAAGGCATGCCGCAGACCTGTGGCCTAAAGGATGCAGAATAGAGGAGCAGTTGGACTGGATAGAAGACCTCCAAGGTCCCTTCCAACTCTGTTATTCTGTGTCATGGAGAAAGGAATCCTATTTTTACACAGGAGCTGTAGATAAGGAGACTACTGTCCCACAGCAATAGATGAAGGCTTGCATGTAACAAGCCAATCCTGTGTTCAGAATGGGGGTTTGGAGAGTATTGTGCCTTTGAGTCCATCTTTCTTCTGCCAGCTATAACAAATGAGTTAGTACAGTTTTCTTGGCAGTGTTTTCGGAAATGGTTTGCCTTTGCCTTCTTCCTAGAGCTGAGAATACTGACTCAAGGTCAGTTTGCTAGCTTTGTGCCTAAATTGGGATTAGAAGTGAAGTTTCTACACTACTAGACCAGTGCCCTGACAACTAGACCACACCAGCCATAACTCAAATTGACTGGCTTCACCTAAAATGCTGAACCATAAAACACTGCAGACCAGAAGGGATGGGTTCACAAGACTTCCTAAACCACAATCTGATATGTTTTTAATCTACTTTGTGGCATAAACACAGGCAGGCAAGAAAAATCAGGAGCCAATATCTGGGTTTAGTCTATGATCATGTTCCTACCTCTCTCCCAATGCAGCCCCCCCCCCCCCCATCCTGGGGCTTTAACATGCATCCCCCACCTGTTGGGTTTCAGTGCCATCTGCTGTTGGATCCTGTTGCCCACAGCCATGGTTTTTGAACTAGAGGTCTTCCCTGCCGAGAGCAGGGTCCACAGCTGGTTCGCACATGCATTTGTAAGTTCATTTATCTTTGGATAAACTGTAATAGGCAAAAGCAACTCTTCCTCTTCCAGGAATTATTTTTACTGTAACATCAAAGAGATGCTTCTTGCTGCTGGGGAAGATAGAATGACACTTTAACCCAGGGGTGTCAAACTTGGCAATTTAAGACTTGTGGACTTCAATTCCCAGAATTCCTCAACCAGCATGGTTAGCTGGGGAATTCTGGAATCAAAGTCCACAAGTCTTAATATTGCCAAGCTTGGACACCTCTGCTTTAGCCAATCTGATCCTATTCTAACTTTTCTTGACTTAATCAGTCTAGCAAATCTTGTTTATCTTTTGCACAACTTTATGAGTGGCCTCTAAAGCAGGACTATCACTAGCCAGATCTTAGCTTATGAAATGATTAAATCTTCTTATATGTAAATAAAGAAAAAAAAGTACTTTCCAAACAACATTTAAAATATGTTTTTCCCTTTTCTTAGCCACATATAAGTTTTGTTTGTACAACAGCCTAAATCAAAATTGGGTTTGCTTCTTTTGGGTCTTAATATATTAAATGAATCAAGACTGTATGGTTGATTGAGTTCATTTATTAAGGAGTGTGTTGCATGAACCCTTCAAATTATAAACCATTGTTAAATAAATAATGGTTTAAAATGTTGTATAAACAGGGCCACAAATTTCTTCATCTCCTGCTGTACTGCCTTATTGTGGCAATGGGGTGTATGTGTTTCTGAGAAGAATGAGTGAGAACATCTTTATTTTGTTTATTCTTGGTTCATTAAATACAATGAGTTCAGCTTACACAATAAAGTAAGCCACAAATCATGCTTTCCAGAACACATTGGCTGTACTTAAAGGTATGCTAACACAACACATTATAGCTGAATGCAGTTCATAGACACTTATAGGAAGCTGTTTCAAATATTAAATTAACATCCCATATCTGAAGGCACTTGATTCAAAATATTTTCCAGAAATAAATCTCACTCATAAAACTGCAGCCTCTTCTGCTTCAGAGGGCCTCTAATGTTTTCAAATCAGTGACATGTACCATTTTAGAGAAATCAGTGGCATGTATTTTAGGAAATTTGGTAAGAAACTGCCTAAGGAGGCGGGTGCCATTCATAACAGTATTTTACTTTTCATCTGGGACTGGGTTTACATATCACTTTCAGCCAAAATGTGGTTTGCTTGGCTGTGCCCAAAATAGTGTGGATTGTAAAACTAGACTTATATGTGTTTGGAAACCCTGATAACTGATTAAGCAAACAGAACTAAAAGTTTTGGGTGAGGAGATGTTGACCTTTTTTTCTCCATTTCGTTTTCCTGTTCTAACTTGCACTGTGGGTTATGTTGAGAAACGTTATGGAACGGAAGGGTTGGGTCTAATCCTTTTTCCCCGATCCAGTTAGCAGATATTTCCTCCCACTGCAGCAATTTAATGGGTATAGCAGGTTTCCTCACAGGCTGTTGTATAAACTCCTCCCCCACTTTTTTCACTGCTTGACCCCACATTCATATGCTGAGAATTTCCTTCTCATCACAGTCCTTCTAAATCAATTACATGCTCCAGTTAAGCAGGACCTGGGATAGTCTGGTTTTCCATTCTAACACCTTCCACTGTACATAGCTTTTCATTTCTTCTTAACTCTCTCCTCTTCCGATCTTTTCTGGATGTGCAATGCTTGGACACTGTTTTAGATCTCTTTCCTTTTCTTGGCTGTGATGCTTACAGTATGTTTAGATTTAATATTTTCTTCCATCATTATGAAATGGGTAGGGGAGCTCTTTTTTCCTTCTGCTGACTCTACCAAAGCTTTAAAGTGGGCTCTTTTCAGTCCTAGTCATATTGATTATTATAGTACTCTATTTTCTGGTCTCTCTTGTAACCTTTCTCTCTCTGCTTTTAATTGTTTTGTGCACTTAATTCTTTCTTCTCTTGCACGATAGTCTGTCCATATTGCTTCTATTGTTTTCTTGGTGTAGGACACCAAGGTTCTCCATCCAACATGGGTTAGAATGGAAGCTGAAGCATCGCCTTCTATTGAAAACCTACCCTGAAACTTTCTGCCCTTCATTTGCCTGTTCAGCTGGCCTCCTTTCTTTACACTTACCTGTAGGCTGCATTCATACAATATGTTAAGTTTGATTACTCAAGTCAACTGAATCAACTCTTTGACAGTACAATATATGTAATGATAAACTGAGCAACCAGGCTGGACTTGTGTTCCTCACTAATTCACAAAAATACTAGCCAAGAGTTAACACAAAACAAATTTCATTTTGCAAATGCAGTCATTAGGTTTATAACTAACCTTGTGAACATGTGTGAACACAATCTTTTCTTTCAGTGTCAACCATTTTTGCTCTTGTCTGCTTGCTAGATCCTCTGTTTCATATATTTTCTTCATGTCTTTTCTCCATGTTAATGTTTCTCTACTTTGCTTTTTATGAGGATCTTATTTTTAATTTGGTTCTGGCATCTGATGAATCAACTTTTCTTTTTCTTCCTTTCATGATCTTGAGCAAAATACCAAAGTAGACATCCCTAGCCTTGTACCCAGTAGAAAAGTTGGCTATTTCCCTATCTCCAGCTCTAGCACGGACCTTTAAAACTATTAAACATATCTATTTTAGACCTAGCACTGGACTGCACCTGATCTCAAAAAGCTAAACAGAATCAGACTTGGATAGTGCTTGTATTGGAGAGTACTGGGACCTCCCAAAATGTAAACTAATCTGAGAAGGTAGAAGAACATCCTGGAAAAAAATAATACTAAACCATTTCCATAGTTGACATAAAAACAGCATGGATGTATCCATAAGACCATCAGGAATTGAATTTGATTCAAGGAGATCTATGGTTTTTATTAAGTTCTTAAATGTGAAGTTTTATTCTTCCCATGTTGAAAATCTGCTCTTCTTCTGGTGGACACAGAGACAGCACTTTAAGTTTCTTTTCTTTTTTTTATTCCTTTTCTTTTTCATGCAAGTACTTAAAGAGTGAAAAATGCAGTAGCTTTGCTTTGTGGCTATTCTTGCATCCTACCACCATTTCCCAAGTGACTAATGTTTGCTAAACTTAGCTAGCAATAAGTCTAGGTTTGCACAACTTGTGGAAATATGCTGGACTATATAAATCAAGAACAAGGGGTGGCTACAGGCCAAGAACCTGAACTAGAGTCTGGATTTTCAATGTAAACCCAATCTTCAGTGAACATGCAGAATTGCTTGCTGGAATAACAGATGACAGTCTTCTCTGCAAATGGGAAACATTGCTTTCTCCAATTGAAGACTATTATATATTTGCCTACTTACCTATGGTGGGTTGGTCCGTGGCGGCGGGAGATTTGAAGAGCTGTCATTGGCCACGAGCTGCAAGCCGCGAGCTGCGAGCAGCTGGCTATAAAAAAGGCTGCCGCGGTTTCTCCGTGTTCAGATTCTAGAAGGAAATAAAGAAAGAAAAAAGGTCAGCTGGGTCTCAAGTCTCCTTTCCCGCGATGCAACAAAGAGTATTTTCCAATATAGTTCAGATCAAATATTGTTTTCCCCTGTAGGAAAGGGTCAGTGGTTCATCAGGCTGAGTGAATACTGGAAATAGCTGCATGTGTAGTAGGTTGTACCATTCTCGCTCCCTTTATTTCCTCTCAAGAATTATGTTTTGATACTCCCAGTGTTAGAATGTTTATAGCTGAACTTCTAAGATGAGAACCTAAAAAGAACTATGCTGGACCAGACCCAAGACCCATCTAATCTAGCTTCCTCTGTCACATAGAAACCACTTAGCTGCATGCGGCAAGCTGACAAGGATGGACAGAAGGGTTGGTAGCCAACTTTCAGAATTGCTCCTCAGCAATTGAAATTTAAGATATATTGCCTGTGATCAAAGAAAGAGCAAATTCATGGCTATTATATTGAGTTGTAAAAATCTTGATGACCACTACATGGCAACAGAATCATGACTTTTGGTAGTTCTTTGTTACATCTAATAGTCATCTGGTTTTCTGTAGCCCAGATCTGGTAGTGTGATGGAATATGCACCTGGTGAAGCAACTGGAGAAGAATCTTAGCATCGCAGAGCTTTCCCAGTACATTTCAGAGAAAAATGCAAATTAAAAGACTGCAGAGTCCTGAACTGGATGGGGATTAGGGAAAGAGGTTCAGGGTAGCCACACCCTAGAATCTCTTAGAACAGGGGTGTCAAACTTTATTTCATTGAGGGCCACATCAGGGTTGTGTTTGACCTGGGGGGGGTCATGGCCAGCTCAACATCACTCATGTTGGGAGCGCCTGTGGTGGCCTGAGCACTCTGCCAGTGAAACAGGCTCCCGAGCTGTGTTTTCAGTTGCAATGGCCTCCTGCAACCTTCTGCCAATGAAAACAGAGCTCAGGAGGGCTGCGGGCACCACAGGCCAGTCCTTCGCTGTTTCCAAGGTGGCTGCACGGGCCAGATCCAGGCCCCGGGCCTTGAGTTTGATATTCCTGTCTTAAAATATATCTATTAGGGCAGCGTCCTCCAGCCTTTGGGGCACCAACAACTGGTTCCATGGAGAGAGGTTTTTCCATGGATCGGAGGGATATAGTTTTCCATGTTGCCTGTATCCTACAGATGGGGCTTCGCTTGTTTGTGGCCTGGTTTCTGGCATGCTGCAGACCGGTGCCAGTCCATGGACCAGGGGCTGGGGACCACTGTGTTAGGGTACAGAGTTATAGCTTTAGTTTGACAAGATTCTGTCCATGAGGTATAAGCAAATAAAGGGTTAGAGTGGATTGGATTTCGTGGCGTTGGCTTTGGGCTTGGACCTGATAGGTAGATCTAAGCAGGCAACCAGCAAGACGTAACTTCTCCATCCACCTACAAATGCAAAAGCATAAATGATTAACACTGCAGATATGATCCCCTTCCATTTGGTCATGTATTTGTTTATGGCATATGAAGTGGGGGTGGTGAAGCTGTTGCTGAAAAGCCTCTGCTAAAATTAGCTAGTGCAAAGCTAGCAGATCTGCCAGCAAAGTGCATCTGTTAAAAGCATTTTGGAAGGACTCTTGACACTGATCTGAATCATGAAAGGATCTGGATGCTAGGAGAGTAGCCAGAAACGCTTGAACACCAAAATTCAGAAAGGGGCTTTAGAAAAAAGGAATGGAGAGAAAAAAATACATGGAAGATTGCTGCCTTGAGATCATGTAAGCTTCTAAAACATCTAAAAAGTACTAATACCACTCTATAAAGCCTGAGTAAGACCACACCTAGAGTACTGCATCCAGTTTTGGTCACTACATTATGAAAAAGATGTTGAGACTCTAGAAAAAGTACAAAGAAGAGCAACCAGGATGATTAGAGGACTGGAGGCTAAAACATATGAAGTATGGTTGCAGGAACTGGGCTTGGCTTGGCTAGTGAAGAGAAGGACCAGGGGAGACATGATAACAGCCTTCCAATATTTGAGGGGCTGCCACAGAGAGGAAGGGGTCAAAATATTTTTATAAAGCGCCTGTAGGCCAGACAAGAAATAATGGATGGAAACCGAACAAGGAGAGATTTGACCTGGAAATCAGGAGAAACTTTCTGACAGTGAGAACAATCAACCCATGGAACAGCTTGCCCTAGGAAGTTGTGGGAGCGCCATCACTTGAGATTTTCAAGAAGAGATTGGACTGCCATTTGTCAGAAATAGTATAGGGTCTCCCGCTTTGGGTGTGTGTGGACTAGATGACCTACAAGGTCCCTTCCAACTCTGATTATCTATTATCTAAAAAACAACAACAACACCCCAGCTGGCATTGTGTATCATATTCATTGTGATCATATGAATGTTCTGTCCCAATGTCTAACCTTTCTCCTTATCCTTTGGGTATTCCTAATAGTGAAGCATCCAATTCCTGCAGAAATGTTTAAGTAGTTCTCTCGGAACTCCATCACTGTACTTCAGGAGAAGGGAGAAAACAGAGGATCCAGCTGCAACAGTAACTCTGCCAGTGATTAAGAAAAGAAAGTTTAATGGTGATACTCATTTTATAACTTCCTCTAGGCCCTTGCTTGCTGAACAGCTTTCTACTGAATTTCTTGCATTTATTCTCTAAGTCTAAGTTGAGGTTGGTCATGGACACAGAGCAGGTCCCAGATGGGATGTGTTGTCTTGTAGTCAACCACCAGAGGGAGCACCAAGACACTTCCTGGAGGTTGAAAGCAACCTGCACTTCTCATATGTACCTCTCACATGATGTTCTAAGAATAGTAGGTGTCATTCAAAAAATGCATTTGCTGTATCCAACCAAAATGTACTTTTACTGAGTTCTGAAAAACAATATATTTTGTAGAGATGAAGTAGTAGCTATACTGTGCAAGTCACTGAAAGACTGATCTCAATAATAGCAACAGCACTTAGACTTATATACTGCTTCATAGTGTTTTACAACCTCTCTAAGTGGTTTGCAGAGTCAGCATATTGCCCCCAACAATGCCACTAATAAAATAACCCTCAGTCCTTTGTGCAGTGCTTGGTAATTCAACAAATGAACAGGTAAATACATATAAAGTGAATGAGATCTTGATTTACAAGTAGTCCTCAAGTTATGACTGTAATTGAGCCTGGCAATTATAGTTGTTAAATTGTGACAGTTATAAAACGGTTATAAAATGTGACTGGACCTGATTTTACAACCTATGGTGGTCCTTAAGTAAATGTGGCTGCTGTTAAGTGAATATGGAAGTTGTTAAGCTAATGCTGCAGTTGTTAAGTGGTGTTTGCCAAAAATTGGACATGTAGGAAGTCCCTGGCCCCGATTAAAATATTCTTTAATCTTAATATTAAAAAGAGGCAAATAGAATATTTCCCCTAAAGGAGAAAAAAAATATTAACAAAGGCAGAAAGCAGCCCCAGGCTTCCTGCCATAGGAAAACAGCCTCAAGCAGAAGCTTGAAGAAGCTGGTCTTTAGGAATTCAGATTTTGAATCCATTCAGAAAGACTGGGACAATCTATTCATAAGCAAAGAGACTCCAAATAAGCAATACAATTAGGCAAGCCAGAACTGACAAGATTAGCTAAGACAAACACTTAGGATTTGCATTTCCCCTTTTGCCTGTAGAGCCAGCCATGACCCCTATATGACCCCATAGGAATCTAGCAACAGCCATTAAAATATTAAAGGACAAATTCTTACTCAGGAACAGGCATCTCTGTCACAAAGCCCCAAATATTTTTTTTAAAAACCACCTACTCTCAACTCCATTTTGTCAGCCATCCCAGAAACATGCTGCTGTCACTGAAGTTTCTGGCTACCAAATAAACAGAGACTTTCTTTCTTGCAGCCAGCCTCCATTTTATTTCCAGTGTCTTTCTCCTAGCTTGGAACAGGACTGGATTTTTCTTCCAACAGAAGTAAATGCCAGTTTCCAGCCAAATTGTGGTCACTGGATATGGGTTGTTCCAAATGGCTGTATGTGCAGGCCAGTTACTAAATGCACAAAATTCAGTCACATGACTGAAGAGGGAGCAACATTAGACCTTTGAAACCAGGTCATAAGAAGCTTGGGGGGGGGGTGTTGTATTTTTGAATGGTTGCTTAGCAACTAGTCATAAATCAAAAACTATCTGTAATATTTTTAAAACTGGGACTTTACTTGATTCCAGAGGTTGAAACAAAATAAGTGCCAGCATTGTTCAATTCAATGACTCCATGCAGTGGTGGGATTCAAAACTTTTTGCTATTGGTTCTGTGGGTGTGGCTTGTTAGGCATGGCCATGTGACTGAGTGGGTATGTTTTCTTCTTCTTCTTCTTCTTCTTCTTCTTCTTCTTCTTCTTCTTCTTCTTCTTCTTCTTCTTCTTCTTCCTCTTCCTCTTCCTCTTCCTCTTCCTCTTCCTCTTCGCTTTTTTGCAGCCATTCCCCACCCAATTTTGGGGCCTTCTGGGCCTCAGGCAAGCTTCCTGGGGGGGGGAGGGGGTTGCTCCCAGAAGGCTCCCCTGGGACTCAGGAAGAAAAAAAATGGAGGGGGGACTGCACCCCTCCCTCCATTTTTGGCCTTCCTGGGCCTCAGAGAATCCTCCTGGGCAAAGCAGTAAGACAACTAGAGGAATCCCGGCACAGCTGATCATATGAACAGTAGATTGTTGGGAGGGGGGAAAAATAAATACCTTAAGGGGCAAGCTTCAGGCGGGCGGGGTGAGCAAACATCGGGTGGGCGGGGCAAGTGAGCCAGCAGGGATCAGGCAACCGGGTTGGGGGTGTGACCAGCCAGAACTTACTACTGGTTCGGCGACCCACGCCAAATCCTTGCTACCGGTTTGCCTGAACTGGTGCGAACTGGCTCCAAGCCTGGCTCCAAGCCTGCCCAGGTGACTTGCATTAAGAACTGAAATAAAATATTGGAAGGAATATTTTTTGAGGAAATTCTCTCATAACCTTTTTTGTAAAAAGATGCTAGTTTACAGAATCCATAACTATTTTACATTTTATTTCTTTCAAAGTAACTTCTTTTCAAAGCAACTATAAGACAAAGCAAAATTAAAACATTTAACTGTTACCACACATTAAGCATGCTGCCAATGAAACATTTTATGATACTCAAATAATATCATACATTTAGGTTAGTTAAATGAACAATCAAAAAGTCAGATGAGAGACTTGAAACTTTTCTTAGTCAAAGCAACCTGAAATTGAAGGCTAAAAGGTTTGTCTTAATATAAAAAGGGGGGAAATGTAGCTTATCTTCAGTGGAAGGGAGATCAGCAAATGAAGGCTCATTAATACCTTGGTGGATGTTCCAAAGGAAGCCTGAAGAACTGAAGAAGCTTCTTGGATGAGAAGCAAAACATCTTCAAGGAAAAACAAAGTTTCCTTTTGAAAAAGCACCATGACCTGGATGACTAAGAACCTCTAGAGACCTTGGTGGAGGCTAATATTTTTATTTAACTTAAAACAGATATGTATTTCAAAAAGGGTATCTTTAGGTGGACAGATACTTACTGAGCTTACACAATTAGTACCCAGCATACAGGTTAACTAAACTTAGCACCATTTGTTTAGGGGGCCGTTCAGTCACAATGGCACTGAAAAAAAGTTTTCACACTTATGACTGTTGCAGGCTCCCCATAGTCACATGATCAAACTGTGGGTGCTTGACAATTGTTGTGTATTTATGATGCTTGTAGTGTCCCAGGATCATTTGATCTTCTTGGAGGGCAGAATTAAACACATCATTAGCTTAGTATTGTTTCATTCCCACAAGTGGTCAAAATCCATCCACTCTTGACCCTCATCTTGTGCCAATTTAGTGTTGAACTTTAGTTGACTAGATTTTTGTGTATAGGCTTAAAAAAAATCAGACACTGGGCTGGTATAAGTTCTTGAAGGTCTAAATGTAAGGATCAATTATATGTCATTTTTTTCAGTGCCATTATAGTTATAAGTGTCTCTAAACAAAGTTTTGTAATTTAAGGACTTGACTATTGGCTTGATTTGTATAACCCACTGAGCCAAGATTAAGGAAGCCTTGCTAAGTCTAGCGTGATGGTTGAACTCAATTATTGTATAAATATAGATAGATAGATGTTTGGGCACTCCGATTCCCTGTTATATCCAAAACCAGGAAGGTTTATAATTCCCTTGGCTTCCTGAAGGAACAACACTGCTATTTTTATGGCTCTCCTAAATAGCAATCTATTTGCATATTTAATGAAAAACCGAATCGGTAACAATTCTTGGACATATAGAAAAATGTAAGAAGTTATTTTGCTTTCATCAAAAGTATTGGAAATCTGGTGTTATAATTACTCTTCAATTGCCAGTATCATCAAAGCACCAAACGTAGACCAAAACATCAATCTGTAAAGGAGCATCCATTTTACACAAAACAACCTACTTGTGTTGTCAATGCCAGATAAGAACAAAGTAATGTTTTCTCTGATGATTTCATTTTATCTGCCAAACCCATCTCTTCAGTCTTCCTTCCCTGAGGAAGTGGTTTGTATTATATTGATTACTTATTTATGAAGCTTCTGCCCCAGTACATGCAAATCAAGAGATGCTTGGCAGCTTGGAGATTACAAGTTAAAACATCAACAATCTGATTAAACTCCAAATAGGGACCATCAAAAGCAACCTAAACTAGGGAAAACAATACAATATGGACAAAAAAAGGGGGGGGATAATTAAATATGGTATAATATATGAGAGAATACTCACACATACAGTAGTTTGGTCTTCAACATTTTCCTAACAATTAGCAAGAAGGGAGCTACCCTGAGTTTCATCAGGAGGCTGTTCCAAGGCACCAGAATTGACACAAAAAAGCCGTGCCTTGCAGTTTCACTCCCTCCAACCTCCCATAAATATAAATGTGGGCTATAAATGTGTTTCACCTTGGATACAGGCAGTCCTTGACTTACAACACTTTGTTTAGTGATCGTTCGAAGTTACAACAGTGACTTAGGACCGTTTTCACACTTATGACCTTGAAGCATCCCCATGGCTACGTGATTTACATTCGGATACTTGACAGCTGACTCGTATTTATGACGGTTGCAGTTTCTCAGGGTGTTGTGAGCCCCTTCTGACAAGCAAAATCAATGGGGAAACCAGTTTCACTTTACAACCATGTTCCTAATTTAACAATTACAGTGATTCACTTAACAGGTGTGGCAAGAAAACTCGTAAAACAGGGCAAAACTCGCTTAACAAGTTTCTCACTTAACTACATGAATTTTGGGCTCAATTGTTGTTATAAGTTTAGGAGTACCTGTATTTTGCTAGGTTCAGCTGGTTGGAGTATGTGGCCTTGCAGGTACTAACTCAAAACAAGTGAATTAAGACTCATCATTGCAGAAATCATGTTGTTGATCCTTTTCCATCGAGACTTGGTCTTCTGCATAACAATGTTATTGGTAATAATCCATTTCTCCATAAACCAATATATGAGTTCCTGATTTCCATTTTGAAAATTGTCAGTATACCAATTCTTTTTCAATAAAAGACTGATGTTACAGTACATTATATATTTCTGATACAAAATTGAGGTCTCATCCAAGAATGCTAGAATGGCTCCCATCCTTGTGTAGGTAGGATCAGTGTACATTCATGTGAGCCAGCAGGACTTTCAAATGTCAGTGTCCTTTCACTAGCTGGAAACCCTAACGGTGTCAGCCTCCACAAAGTTTTCTTGACATCTTTTGCTGCTTGTTTCCTGTCAGATGCCATAGAAACAGGGGAAAGGGTAATTTTGGTATTTGGGAGGAGAAGGTGGCTGGAGAGTGAAGACGTCTTTTGTGTGAACTAAAAAGTAGGGGATGCTTTCCTGTTTACCGCGCAGCTGCAGAGACTTATCTCTACTAAGCCAAGATCAACCATCTTGGGATTCAAAATGGCGTCAGTAGTGGGATTCAAAATATTTTACCACTGGTTCGGTTGGAGTGGCTTGATGGGTGCACTTTGCGCACAAGCACAACTTTGCGTTGATGTGTGCGCCAAACGTGCATTTTGTGCAGGCACAGAGGTGTTTGCACAGGCACAGAGGCATTCCAACTCGCCTTCTGCAAGCCTGCACTCTTCTGGTCGCTTCAGCAGCTGCCATGCAGCACTCTGCTATGCCGTGCAAAGCAGCTGCGCTTCAAAAGAAGAGAATAAAGGCGAGTATGGGAGCCCAGGTGAGTCAGTTGGCTCAACAGTAGAGCGGTGGAGAGATCTGGTTTGGTCTCTACTGCTCATCGCCGCTACTCGGCCGGACTGGGCCGAGCCAGAATACCACCACTGCCCCACATGACAAATACCTCAGGTTGGGATGACCAATCTGGACTCTTGAGGGCGGGAACTTGGGATAACTTTCAATATGTAATATTCGTACCTATTTGCTTCAGATCTTGCTTTCTTTTGTTGCTATCACTTCAAACTCAGTAAAAGTACTTTTTCTCTACATCAATGGAGTTGAAGGATTTCTTTCTTGGGTTTTGAATGAGGCACAGTCGACAAACACTAAGAAATCTTCCAGGTAGGAAAAATACTAGGCAGGAAAGCCAGGAAAGCCAGATTTATTTCTAAGATCTCCACTTGTCCATTTTTATCCTCAAGGAAAGGCAAGATTAAAAAACAAAGCAGCTAGTTGGCTTCAACCCACAGCACATAACTTATTTAATGTAACACTGCCACAAGATTCCGTGATAGCAATAGATTTATATTGCAGTTGACCTTGGGAGGTCTCAGAAAGCTAAGTCGGGTTGGAGCTGGATGATGCTTGAGAAACTACAAGGAAATAGGCAAGAATGGAATACAGGGGAAACAATCCAGGAAGGAGGCAATGGTAACCATTTTGGTGTTATTGTCAAGAAATCTACATTAATGGATCCAGGAAGATGAGCAAGACTCCAAAGGATCTTACTTTTTTCAAAGGAAGCTAAATAAATCTGTGGTGGAAGTAGCTATTAGATATGAAAACATAATGGCATTTTCATGTTTTTAAAAGAATCAATAGGCTGTTGAATGCCAGGCAAACAGCAAGAGAACTGCCATTTCATTTTCTGTCAATGGATTTGCCAGAGTATTTGCTTGGTCATTATGAAAACAGAATATAATAGATCCATATACATCAGGGTTAAACTCAAGGCCCGCAGGCTGGATCCAGCTTGCAGGGTGCTTCGATCTGGCTTGAAGGGCTGCCCTGGAAACAGCAAAGGACAGGCCCATGATGCCTCTGCCAATAAAAACAGAGTTCAGGAGGCCATGTGTGGCCCTTCCAAGCTCCATTTTCACTGGCAGAGGGTTGCGGGAGGCCATAGCAGATGAAAACAGAGCTCAGGAGCCCGTTTTTGCTGGCAGAGCACTTGGGCCACGACAGGTACCCCTGACATGAGTGACATCAAGCTGGCCATGCCCCCTGGCCATGCCCCCTCCCAAGGTCAAATACAACTCTGATGCCGCCCTCAGTGAAATTGATTTTAACTTTGACCCCCCTGATATAGATGGATCTTTCGTCAGTAAGACTGTTGGTCAGTGGTGGGATTCAATTTTTTTTTTTACTACCGGTTCTGTGGGTGTGGCTTGGTGGGCGTGGCAGGGGAAGGATACTGTAAAAATCTCTAGTCAAAGGTGGTATTTGCCGGTTCTCTGAACTACTCAAAATTTCTGCTACCAGTTCTCCAGAACTGGTCAGAACCTCCTGAATACCACTCTGCTGTTGGTGCTTCTATAATATATATTATCATCAAGTTTTAAAAGATGAGACTAAAGAAAGGGGTATAGCTAAGGAGATGAAGGCTTGCAGTGTTTCCCACATGCAGGGAATATTTGGACCAGCTTTGTCCAATGTAATGCTCTCCAGATGCAAATCAGGCAGCTGCAGACATGGGGAACTAATGAAAAATGAATGCTGCAAAATTTGCCTGATTCTTTACAATTTTAGCACTGAGTGGGAAGGGACTCCAGGTTGGCCCTCTGCCTGAAGTGCTAAATCAGCAGGAGGAAAAATACAATAGTGCTTAGCAAAATTGCCAGAGAATTGTAGAATGAGAAGGCAGTGCTAGTGATCCTGTGGCTTCATTTGGTTCTTCAGCTCCCTCATCCTCTGCATCCCACCTGCAATGATTTCTGGCCAGTGTTTTGATTTTGCTTAGGTTTATTATTGTTGGTTGCTTGCAAAGGTCAACCTGCTTTTGGATAGTAGCTGGATCAGCAATGATTAATAATGCATTGTAAGCGGGCAGAGTAAGTAATTCAGTTTGCAAAAGGGAACGGAAGCTGCAAAGAAGTTTGTTAGATATTTGTGCAAAACAGCTACAGTACAGTACAGTACAGTCCTCAGCTTACAACCATTTGTTCAGTGACCAGTACAACAGCACTGAAAAAAGTCACATGACTGGTTTTCACATTTTGACTGTTGCAGAATTCCTATGGTCACGCAATCAATATTCTGGCACTTGGCAACCGGCGTGCATTTATGACAGTTGCGCTGTTCTGGGTTCATGTGATCTCACCACTTGTAACCTTCCCAGCTGGCTTCCGACAAGCAAAGTCAGTGAGTGAAGCCAGATTTACTTACTGGTCGCAAGAGTCACTTAACAACTGCAGCAATTTGCTTAACAACTGTGGCAAAAAGGTCATAAGATGGAGCAAAACTCACTTAACCACCGCCTTGCTTAGCAACAGATATTTTGGGCTCAATTGTGGTTGTAAGTCAGGGACTATGTGTATTTGAAACATATTTCCAAACCAACCATGAAATGGCTCTATAGGACAGATAAAGGTTTTGGAACAGCTTCACAGTCAACAGGATTGAATATTATTCAGAATCTGTGGGGATCTTGACATCTAAAGCATGTAAGGAACTCAGGGAAAGTTGTTCTTAAGCAAGATAGGTTCTGCAAGAAGAATGGGAAAATATCAAAAGCAAAACTAAAAATACATTCTGTAAAATACAGAAAGTACATTATTCCTTTCTGCCAAGTAGTGACTGGAAGGCTGCTTAAGCTTTTGCATCTACCGTATTCACCATTTTCTTATTCTGAATCTAATAATATATATATGTACTGGTGTGTATGTATATACATATTGTAGAACTACCGTAATTTGTACAGTATTTTGAAGTATACTCTTCATTTAGAGATTCATGCAAATATGCATTTTGTCCCCCCAAATATATATTTTATTCAGATTTCTGAATGCTGGCTGGGGAATTCTGGGAGCTTAAATACTGGTTTAAATACTAGCAAAGCCTGATCTATACTTCCAGACTCAACCAGATACAGCCAGCTGCTGATGTAGGAGGTGAAGATTTAGAAAACAAATAGCAAATTTCTATGTATCATCAATACCTGAATGTTTCTATTATTACAGTTTTAGGGCTAATCCAGGATATCTAGATGCCTCAAATAGACAATCCCACCCCCAAAGCCCAAAATGTAACTCTCCCAAGGTGCGCTAATTAATGCCCTAAGGAACCCATGAAAATGAACCCATGGAAGTGTATTATTTTAGGAGACCCACTGCTGCTGGATGACCACTAGGTGACAGCAAATAACTTGTCTCTTTCCAGAGATTTTTGCAGCTCAGATCTGGCAAGGAAGTGGGGCTAGAGAAGAGTTGTTTAGGAGAACTTGCTGGTCTGTGCCATCTGTGTGAGAGCTGTCTTTCCTTCTGCTAGGCTGTTTTACATCCCAAATGGATTTTTCTTTTCTTTTCTGGTCTCAAGAAAAAAACTCTTTTCTAGTCCTGCCTAATCTTGGGTTTGCCCCAGTCACCACAACTGCATATAAAATGGCAGTGAGACCTAACAGAAGCCCATTTTTTAAAGAGGCTGTCAAGGAATACGATGCACATATATTTTGATTAAATCGAATCGGCCATTCATTATACCCCATGATAACAGATAATCAGAGTTGGAAGGGATCTTGTAGGTCATCTAGTCCAACCCCTCACCCAAGTGGGAGACCCTACACCATTTCTGACAAATGGCAGTCCAATCTCTTCTTGAAGGTCTCAAGTGATGATGCCCAGCACTCTGGGAGAATGTAGCAGCCACTTCACTCCGTGGGGAAAGGTTTTTATTGGTTGGTGCTAGTCCCAAACATTCAAATACCTGAACGATTCTGATGATGGTATATCATGGCCTTTCTATTGATCCGAAGGCTCCCTGTTTTGCTCCGAATGGCCGAAAGATGCCTGTCCCTTTAAGAAACACCCCCACCCCACAGCCTACAGCACCAGCCTACCTTCTACAAGGCGACCGGCTCAGAGTTGTTATCCTTCTCCTTGTGGGTGAAGAACAAGATAAAGAAGGAGAAGAAGAAGGCGGCAACAAAGGCAGGACTACGTTCCCCAGGATGCCTTGCGAACAGTGGGCGGGGTAGCCGAGGAGCTGCTGGTGTTCCCTTTCTGGGGTGGGCAGCATCTGAGGATGAGGAGACGCTTTCTGTTATCTTCCGCCCTCCCGCGTTTTGCTTTTCCGTTCCAGGGCAGCCCGCGGCAAACATAGCGCCGGCAGCCCCCTCCCCGCCCCTCCCACCGGATCAATAGCGGCGGCAGGAGCATCTCCCTCCGGGCGCTGCTTCTCCCCCACCCCTTCTGTTTTCCTCCCTCGTTCTCTTACGTGTGAGAGGGGCGGCAGCTGCTGTCGCCGCTGCTGAGCTGCAATGAATGAGCCTCCAGCGCTGCGACTCGCGAGCCCTTCGGATCGCCTGGGGAGCTGCTGAGGGACTAGCCGCGGAGCTCTTGAGATCAGGAAGAAAAGCCAGAGGGCCAGGGAGAGCGGGGCCCACGCCGTCCGCCGCCTGCGGGGAAGGCTAAAGCCGCACCGTTTCTCTTCTTCCTTCACACCCCTTCTCACCCCCACGCCTCAGCCTTCGCGGCGGGATGAGCCGGCATGGGTGGTCCGTGGTCCGAGGCGGGATGATGCCGTGAAGGGAGCACGCCTTAAACACTATACCTATTGTGCGAAGAGACGGTGCCGCGATAACCCGCAGCCGCGCCAGCCTGTCAACTCCGCTGCCGCAGCGGAGCAGCCACTCGGAGCGGAGGAGAGGAGGACCTCATGCCTGGGAACGGTGCCGCCGCTGCCCAGCTCTGACAGCCGAAGGGCAAGGAAAGCCCCCGGGAGCAGGGACACCCCCTCTCCCCGCGTGTCTCGGTTTCGCGATGGCTAATAGGCCCAGGGTCAGCGAGACTCTGAAAGTGGTGGTCCGCTGCCGCCCCATGAACAGGAAAGAGGAAGCTACCGGCTACGAGAGGATCCTGGACATGGATGTGAAACTGGGCCAGGTGACTATCCGGAACCCCAAGGCTTCTCCAGGGGAGCTGGCCAAAACCTTCACCTTCGATGCTGTGTATGATGCCACCTCCAAGCAGGCAGACCTGTATGACGAAACGGTCCGGCCCTTGATAGATTCAGTCCTCCAAGGATTCAATGGCACCATCTTTGCCTACGGTCAGACCGGTACAGGGAAGACCTACACTATGCAAGGGATCTGGGCTGACCCCGAGAAGAGAGGGGTCATCCCCATCTCCTTTGAGCACATTTTCACCCAGATCTCCCGTTCGCAGAACCAGCAATATTTGGTCAGGGCTTCCTATTTGGAGATCTATCAAGAAGAGATCCGAGATCTCCTGGCAAAAGACCAGAGTAAGAAAATGGAGCTGAAAGAGAACCCGGAAACGGGGGTTTACATCAAGGACCTTTCGTCCTTTGTGACAAAAAACGTCAAAGAAATTGAACATGTCATGAATTTGGGGAACCAAACACGATCGGTGGGCAGCACGAACATGAACGAGTACAGCTCCCGCTCACACGCCATCTTTGTCATCACGGTGGAGTGCAGTGAGGCTGGGCCAGATGGAGAGGATCACATCCGGGTAGGAAAGCTCAACCTGGTGGACTTGGCTGGGAGTGAAAGGCAGAGCAAGATGGGCGCTCAGGGTGAACGACCCAAAGAAGCTTCCAAGATCAACCTCTCCCTCTCTGCTCTGGGGAATGTGATTTCAGCCCTGGTGGATGGCAAAAGCACCCATATCCCATACCGGGATTCTAAGCTAACCCGCCTTCTGCAGGACTCTTTGGGTGGCAATGCCAAGACCATCATGGTAGCCACGCTGGGCCCAGCTTCCCACAGCTACGATGAGAGCTTGTCAACCCTCCGATTTGCTAACAGGGCCAAAAACATCAAGAACAAGCCACGGGTCAATGAGGATCCTAAAGATACACTATTGCGGGAGTTCCAGGAGGAGATCATCCGCCTGAAGGCCCAGTTGGAGAAACGTGGGATGCTGAGCAAGAAAAGGCGGAGGAGTAGCCGGAGAAAGAAAACCATAGATGGGGAAGGAACCCCGGAAAGTGAAGAAGCAGAGGACAATGAGGATGGAGGGCTAGAAAAAAACATGAAAAATTACTTGAAGGAGCAAAAGGAGAGGCTGGAGGAGGAGAAAGCAGCGATCCAAGATGACCACAGCCTGGTGAATGAGGAGAAGCAAAAGCTACTGGAAGAGAAAGAAAAGATGATTGAGGAACTGAGGAAGGAACAAGAGGCCACTGAACTTCTAGCAATCAAATACAAGGTAAGCCTCATTCATACCACCATTTCTGAAGTGTGGTTCAGGTACACAGTACTGAGCAATCACTTGTGCATTCAGGGAAAAAAACCCCAGTGAGGCAGGACATTATTTCCCAGGTGGAGTAGGAGCTCCCATGTTGTCCTAAATATCATCTGATATGTTCAGAGGCTCTCTATTAAGATTAATTCATTCCTCCACCCCTTTAATAATACTTAGTTAATCAGATAGACTTCTTGGATTCTTAACTCAGCATGCAGCCATTCATTATGAGGCCTATTCCAGCAACGCTGGTGGTAAATGTGAGTTGATGCTCAGTGAAAAGAGGTGTGACTTCCTGGGGAGACAGAGGCCACATGCTAATATTTTGTCTGCTGGCGCACACTGGACCTTGTGGCAGTAATGGATTTCTGTTGGCTGCAGTATCTGCTGGGCCTCTTGCTTAGGTTTATGCGCTGTCATGTGTTGGATTCCTTTGCATAGGCTGTCAGACGCTGCTCCATCTGGCCAGGAAGGAGGAGGAGTGGCTGAACCGTGGAGCGATGAAGCCCAGGAGGGGGTCTTTGGTGTTTAGGGCTGGCAGCTTCAGCTAATAAGCTCTTCCATTGCACAACAAAGCGGCAGAGAAAAGGCCATTGCTATGACTGGGTGGAGGTGACCTCCTGCATACGCATTGGCTGGTACCTCTGGGAGGTTGGCCAATTGTTCCTGCAGTTCTGATGGGTTTCCTTTTGTCTCTGCAAATGGCTGTTAACAAGAGGGGATGCAACCTTCCCTGTCTTTCAGGTCACTCCGCCTGCAGCAAATTAAGGGTTTAAGTGAGAACTTTCCCCTGTCCTATTTCTGTCCCAGCTTTTACTGAAAAGTATACCTAAAGGATGCACAAAGGTCATTTCCTCCCCTAAACTGTATCTGTATTTTTTTTTGCTGACTCTTGTTTGGCCAGATCTGCAAGTGTTGTCTATGTCCTTGGTGGTTGCCTTTTAGCGTGACCTGGGATGTGCAGCAAGATAGGGCCCATCCTGTGGGCTAAGCATGAAGTTCTTGCCTCCAGATTTGATTCTTATCTCTCTTGAAAAATGGGTGGGTGTGCACCATGATTCAGACTATGGAGCATATATCTGTGCTTATGGAAAATGCTTCAGTTGGTTACTAAAGTAATCCATTTGAAGGATTCATGCAATATATTGAAGCATAAACTAACTCAACGGTTGAGGTTCACCCAAGATGCTAAACTACAAAAAAAAAAAAAACCCACAAAAAACCATCTAATTAAGATTTCAAATCAAAATCAAATACAGCACACTGGGCAAATGTAGCTGCTTTGCCTTTAGCTGACATGGTTGTATGAATGCTTCTGAAATGTTTATAGTCATTCTGTACCAGGGGTCTCCAGCCTTGGCAACTTTAAGCCTGGTGGACTTCAATTCCCAGAATTCCCCAGCCAGCAAAGCTGCCTTTTATGAATGAAGAAGAAGGCAACAAAAGCAGGACTACATTCCCCAGGATGCTTTGCGAACAGTGGGTGGGTTGGGCAAAGCTGGCTGGGGAATTCTGGGAGTTGAAGTCCTCCAGGCTTAAAGTTACCAAGGTTAGAGACCCTTGTTCTATAGTGTGCTTCCAGGATGAAAACATAAGGTCCCGCTGAGGCTTCCAAAAATAATGTGTCTGCCTCAAACTATGGATTTTAGAAAATCTCATGTCAAACTACCAGGCTTCCCTCCTCTCCTAGAACTAATTGGACATTCCAAGAACCAAACTTTGGAATTCTTCAACAACAACTTTGCATTTATCCATCTATCTTTCCATCCAATGTATGTGGCTGCCTATCTATCCCATCAGATTCTAGATGGTAAACCAAATCCAACTGAACAATCGATTAAAAAGAAAGGAAGGAAGGAAGGAAGGCCCCAATAAAATTTCAGTGTCCCCATCATATACACCCAAGGCAGAACTCCAGTAATTAACATCCTGACCACAATGCCTGGGGAAATGCCAAATCTTCCCTGCTTTGCAAAAGGCCAGGAGAGTTGGAGCCTACTATCCACAGAAACCAATGACTACAGCATTGTTCCCTCCCTCACCTTACAAATCTCAGTTAAAATATTTGCTCATATTGGAAGCTGAAATGGTGACTGTTGTGTATGTACCATAGTTAATCAAGTAGGAGCTTGAGATAAAGTGCGGGGTTCTGGCCCTGCACTTCTGATTGGCTTTTAGGCGGCCAGATCGGATTGGTGAGTTCTGAGGAATCCAATTGGCCCTTAACGGAGAATTCTTATTGGTTAAAAGGGCTAACGTTCATAGCTCGCTATTGGACAATTCTCACAAGGGTTGCCTATATAAGGCAGAGTTCACTGTTGTTGTTTTGAGAAGTCACTATGCAAATAAAGAGCTGAAAGTTCACTATTCAGAGGCTGTCTCCATTTATTCCGACCCATGCTCAGTACTTAACAGTGACTTTAGTTCACTTGCTGTTCCTGAGTGTAATGTACATTTATTTACCTATCTGTTAAATTTGTCTCACCATGGAGCTACTGTTGGTGGCTTATAACAATAAAAATAGAGAAATGAAAAGAAGTGTAAACATAACAGTAGCAAAGTGATGGAATAGTGGAATAAGCAATGAAAAAGAAAACAATGAGAACATAGTGATATGAGAATAAAAAATGGGTGGATGGGAAAATGCTAGGTTTGCTAGCCACCTAGTAGTCACCTCCAGTGAATTACTTCCCCATTGGATCCCCAGGCCAACCGGCCGAGCCAGTTTTCCAGATTCTTGTGGATGGATAGGGGGATGGAAGCAGTTGGAGGGTAGGAGGATGTTCCAAAGGGCAGGTGGTATGGCAGAGAAGGCTCTTCTTCTGGAACCACACTTGGAATTCTTTGATAGGATCTGCGCAAAGCTCCCTTTCTGTGCCAGCATGAGTGGGGCAGGCTTATCCTAGTTATATCAGACGGTTTGCAAGCTTTGCAGGCTTGGTGTAAAGTAAATAGCTATATAATTGTATATGCTTATCTTAGGAATCCTGAGGGTAAAAGCAGATAAAACATAGTGAATGACTACAGCAATAAAAACAGCAAACATTCTATGCCGCCTTCATTTTACCCTCTTTATTTCCAATGTGCGCATCTTCAAGAGTATGTTTAAAGAAATAAATGTGGGAGATCATTTTAAAGGAGAGGTATTTTCCCACGTGGGTTCCTTTAAGCCATAGTTTTAAGGAACAAACCATTGTTGGTTCGGCTTAGAAAACATACAAAGGCATAACCCATAGTTTATAAATCAAAATAGATGAATTCATGTGACATGTTAAGCTAGAGCCAAACCAGCTACAAGGGCTATCCACAAAATAGATTACATTTTCATCTGTAGCAAGAAGGGGCGGAGCTAGCGCGGCCATCTTTTGTCTGTGCATCCGCTGCTCAGTTTGCATCTAGTCGTGCTAGTGGGAGGTTCGTATCGTTGCCCGTTATTTCACAGCAAATGTTTGAAATGTGTGCTGCAATTGAAAATCCCTCGAGTTGTGAGGTGCGATCAGTGATAAGGTTTTGTGGGCAAAAAACCATAAACCGATAGAAATTTTTCGGCAACTGTGTGAAGTGTACAGGGACAACATCATCACTGAAGGTGGAGTGCGCCAATGGTGCATTAAGTTTAAAAATGGCCGAACTACGGCAGTCAAGAAGTCCTGAATGCTTTCAAGTGGGAGATTTTTCCTCATCCTCCCTACAGCCCCGATCTTGCACCAAGTGACTACCACTTGTTTCCGAGGATGAAGACCTGGCTTGGAACACAGCACTTTGACGACGATGCGGAACTGAGGGTGGGCGTGACTGACTGGCTCAAATCTCAGGCGTCAAAGCGCTGTGTTCCAAGCCAGGCCTTCATCCTCGGAAACAAGTGGTAGTCACTTGGTGCAAGATCGGGGCTGTAGGGCGGATGAGGAAAAATCTCCCACTTGAAAGCATTCAGGACTTCTTGAGTGCCGTAGTTCAGCCATTTTTAAACTTAATGCACCATTGGCGCACTCCACCTTCAGTGATGATGTTGTCCCTGTACACTTCACACAGTTGCCGAAAAATTTCAATCAGTTTATGTTTTTTTGCCAACAAAACCTTATCACTGATCGCACCTCACAACTCGAGGGATTTTCAATTGCAGCACATGTTTCAAACATTTGCTGTGAAATAACGGGCAACGATACGAACCTCCCACTAGCACGACTAGATGCAAATTGAGCGGCGTACACACAGACCAAAGATGGCCATGCTAGCTCTGCCCCTTCTTGCTACAGACAAAAACGTAATCTATTTTGTGGATAGCCCTCTTATTTCCAGGATTATGACTGGCCTTTGCGGAATTAAGGTTTCCTTCCTAAGGGAGAAACCACTGGACCCCATGAATGGGATCGGCACCATCAAACACCTGTTTGCATATTATTCTTGGTACCGGACAATGCAAAGAGGCAAAGAAAGAAGCCAAACTCAAAAAAAGGACCCAATTGTATTTGAGCAAACTTACCCCCAAAGTAGGCAAGGGGCTTATAAATTTGAAACTGGGGGTGGGGGTGTTTTTGTAAGCCCATTATTTATGCTGATTGATTGGGTTGAGGGAGGAAATAAAGCTGTGCATGGCTAGAGGTATTCTCCCCAGGTGAAACAACTTTGGAACTGCCCTACAAATGGTATGGTCTCATTGCAAATGCAGACAGAATCACTGGCTAGATGAATAGTAAGACTGAATGTGCATTGATCATGAGAGCTATGGTGAAAAACTCCATGCTATCTGGGCTTTGCCCATGGCTTATACGATTTATTGGACACAGGATTAAGTCAGGACTGGAAGGTTGTTTTGCAGCCAAAAGTATGTTGGGTTTTTTAAAAAATCTGTTATTTTTGGTCCACTAAGAACCCCAAGGTTGTGCTAGTGATATACTGAAGCCACTGGAAAGGGTGGGGCCAGAATTTCAGGTCCTTTGCTCAGTGGTGGGATTCAATTTTTTTTACTACCAGTTCTGTGGGCGTGGCTTGGTGGGCGTGACAGGATACTGTAAAATCTCCAGTCAGAGGTGGTATTTGCCGGTTCTCTGAACTACTCAAAATTTCCGCCACCGGTTCTCCAGAACTGGTCAGAACCTGCTGAATACCATCTCTGGCCTTGGTTCACTTTTTAAAGTTTATCTTTTTTTTTTTTTGGGTAAGATAAATATGTACAGGGGCTGGATATACCTCCCCTTCCCCTTTCTTTTTTCTTTTGAAAGAAAGCTACAGTTCCGCATTTTGATACTTCGCTGATGAATTTCATTGACAAAATCTTGGTGGTTAAGCAAAGTTTTTAAAAGGCCTGCAATCTCATGCAATTTATAAGCTATGGTTACTTACTCTTAGGAGTATCCTTCAGTGTGCAGATGAAGGGCACAATGGTTTCTTAGAATCAGGCTTCTTCCCTTCTCTGCTATACTAGGAATCAAAGCTTCAGTGAGATGAAAGAGGCAGTGATTCCCTCCTTCCTCTTTAGTCTCTGAAATCCGATTTCTAGGGGTAAAACCTGGATCCCCTTTTTCCTAATCCTAGATCAGTTGTGAGGAAATGGCATGTCCATGATATTCCCTTGTTTGATATTCCTGGCTTTCCAGGATTGGGCGGGCACAGAGGATGCTCTGAAGAGTCCCAACAAAGCTCACCCAGATATGGACCTCTCAGCTTCCAAGAAGACAGCAGAGGCATCTGACTGACCTCTTGTAGTTAAAGGGCGGGAGGGAGATGTGGGGAAATGGCATGTGCATGACTGTTCCCTTCTGTTGGTTGGAGTTACCCTCTCAATGAACAAGCACAATGCCTATAACAAGTCCCCCCAGCCCATACAGTCTTGGGTCAATGGTGGCCTAGAAAAGAAGGAGATCATTGTGTTCCGGAGAGAGGCAGCTTTGTGAACGGATGGATGGAAAACAGAGGGAAGCCCTCCCTTTCTTTAACACACAATCCAGACTTATGGAATATTGTGTAAAAAAATCAGATCTAAGACTGACCAGCTTAGCAGCCCCGAAAAGGACATGATCTCATTTCCAATAGGTGGGCCAAGGGATAATAATGAATATCATGAGTGATCAGTGGTCTTATCTGGGGAAATACATTATCTGAACTGAGCCATTGGGGGTTTGCATGCCATGACTTGTGACCAAGCATGTTATATGTACCTGGCCAGGGGTAATTTTATAATCAGTGTTTAAAGTATCTTCAGCTTAATGCATTGCCTGAACTTAGGCAATGGTGTAAGCCTGCTTCCTTCGTTTAATGCGGCTGTTTCTGCTACTTTGGAAGAAGAACCCAGGAGCCTTGCAATGCATACAAAGGCAACAAAGATAATGGGAGTGATATAAATAGCAGGAAAAGTGGTCATGCTCAGATCTTTGATATTGCACTGCTTTCAAAAAGCTCTTGCATTTGGCTTCCTGGGAGTGGTCAGTAATCACAAGGACATGTTGGATAAAATGATCATTGAACCACATTTTGCTGCATAGAGTTTGGTTTGGCACATCAAGAGCCAAAGAAAAGATAGGTGGTTGTGCATGGCTACCACCCTAACATGACAAAGACCCCAGAAAACTAGCTGGCCAGATCTTGGGGGTGACAGTAATGCATGACAGTAATGAGTCTCTCGTAAATCTGGTTAGTAATCCAATTAGCCCAGGAGAGTCAATATGAAGGCCACTGCCTCAAAACTCCTGGCCAAATATCTAGCTTTTTGAGTTTGAAATCCTGGGCTACCAGTATATCCACAGAACCTCTCTTGGTGCCCAAGATATTCTAGGCCCCATTACAGAAAATTAAAGAGCATTTTTTGAGAGTGTATCCTCTTGCCCAGAAAAAAGAATGCAGAGGTAAGCTGAGATTGAAAAAGCATCTCAGCTTGTGTTCGGGCTGTGAATATTTTATTGCCACACCTGCCATTTTGCAAGTTGCCTATACCATGCTCAGAATTCCAACTGTTCCCACCAGCTCAACAGGAAAAAGAGGAATTGTCTGTGAGGAAAAGTAGCAGATCTTTCCTCAGCTCCAGAGAAAAGTTCACTGACCTACCATCTGTTGGCTTGAGCTCTAAGCAGGGGTGGGATTCTACCAGTTCGCACCTATTCGCTAGAACCGATTGTTAACATTCTGAGCAGTTCAGAGAACCAGTTGTTAGAAGAAATTTCTGGCCTAATCCTGTAAGGAAGGCAGGAAGGAAACATTCTGGTGTTGCTTGCAGAAACTGCCTCTCCGTTAACCCTTATTACATTCTTGGCAGGACAAGACTTCCTGTCTTAGAAACTTCTCTGGGTTTTTTTCCCCCTTCTTTGCTGGTACTTTGCTTGTGTGTAGGGACCATTTGTTACAATGGCACTGAAAAAAGTGACATGACCATTTTTCAGACTTACGACTGTTGCAGAATCCCCACAGTCATGAGAGGCCAGGCAAGGAGATGCATGGCTCAAAGTGAGTGATATTGAGTTGGCCACGCCCAGCCAATAACATGACCACCAAGCCACATCCACCCAGTCGGATGGATGCTAAAATGTGGATGCTAAAAAATACTGGACTAAAATCCACATGTGGTTGGAAAAAATGATGAAAAAACATATAGATTTGAAACCAGAGATATTAATGGGAATTTTACCTGATACGTATAGCAAAGATTTGAAATATTTGATTGTAAATGTATTAACAGCGGCTAGGATTGTATTTGCTAAAAACTGGAAAAATGAGAAAATACCATCGCAGGAGAAAATCATTAAGAAAATATTGGAAAGTGCTGAAATGAGTAGATTGACATTTGAAATTAGAGAACAAGAGGATAAACAATTTTATAAAATTTGGGACCTTTTCTATCAATGGTTAGACAATAAAACATAGTAATGAAATATGTAGATTTTTAGAAAATAACAAATATATAAAGATGTACTCCTTTTTTATTATATCTACAAAATGTTTTTAGGATAGATTTGGGAGGATAATATGAATTCTTATAAAATAAACTAAGTAAATTATGGTTATCTCGTAAAATACGAATGAATAAAACCATAGTCAAATGATTGATTAATAATGATACTAGGGTATTCAATTTTTGATTGATAATATGAGCTATTATGCAATGTAACTGTAACTGAAGACTACGAAATGGATGCACAAAATAATTTGTAAACCAACCGGCACACTGCTTGTATACTTATGGAAGAAAGTTTGATGTTTTAATGTTTTGTTTGTTTATTTTTGTTTTTAAAAACCAATAAAATTTACAAAAAAAATATATGAATCCCACCCCTGTCTCTAAGCCATAATGTTTGCTTGGTTCAGCTGTATATATTCTATACATCCAGCTATTTGTCGCTTTTCCAACAAGCCATGTTTAAGCAAACTATGACTAAGTATGTTGTGTGAATCTGATCAGAAAATAATTTATGTTAGAGCTCTGTTTTGCCCTTGTGGTTCCTGTGGTGGAATTGCATTCTATTTTAATTTGCAAGATTTTAGCAAAGGAAACTTAAATCTAAAACAAAGAGAGATCATGTGAGGGTTTTTTTTTATGCTGCTATTTTACTATCATGCTTGATGGAATTGTTTTTGATCAGCAGCTGCCTTCAGCAACATAATTGCAACGGAAGGCTGACCTAATTTTGACAAGCACTGGGAATGTAGGCTGTAGCGCTAGGCAGAGTAACTTGCGCTCTAGATTAGGCTCCCTTTGGGAGCATGTGCACAAATGCAGTTTCAGAGATGTGATTCTTACTGGCAGAACGGATGGTGGGAAAACCAACAGCATTGCATTAGTAATGCCAAAAGATGAAATGGGGCAGAGCTCATCCCTCATCTATTTCTAAATGGCAGACTGTTGTTGGACAGCGATCAAATGAACAACAATAGTCTTTTTTTCCCACTTCGGCAAGGCTGTGCGCACATTATAATTCCATAGGAGCAAGAAACACACACAAACACTAATTATATTTCCACATGATGACCCTTTATTTAAAAATAACACATTTCTAGCCTTTTTGATACTCAAATGGGCTTGAAAATGTATCAGCAACAGCTGGTGAAATGTCTGAAATCAACGAGAAGAGCCAAAAACTGAAAACAAAATTTGTAATATGAGTTTATATGTTTAAGTTGCTGGATTAAATTGTTCTTGGGGGGAAATGTTAGCTTGTAAGGGATATTCAGAGACCTGACAAAAAGACACTTTTTGAGGCCTCTAACATACTCAGGAAGTTAACAGAGTTTCTCTCCTGCTGTTGAGCCTTTCTCTGAATATTACTGACACTAAAGTATGGTTTGTATTTACTGATGGCTGCTAATGCTAAGCTCTAAATCAGGGATTCATAACTTCTGATTTGATTAGTATTTTTATAGCAGGCTGAAGCCTTTACTCCAAAATTGGGAAGGGGGCAGGACTTCTCATTTTAGAAGATGTTCTTCAAGCATAGCCAACAGCCCAGAAGACAAGCTCAGGATCCCAAAAGATTTTGACAGACTTGAACAATATCCCCTCTCCAACAACATGAAATTGATTGTGGAAAAAAGCAAGGTTTTGCCACCTATGCAGGAAAAACCAAAGATACAAGGATAGGTTAGACAAAATCCTGGCTCAGAAACAGTAACTGAGAGAGGGACCTTGAAGCCCTAGTGGACGATCACTTAAACATGAGCCAGCAGTGTGCAGCAGCAGCCAAAAAAGCTAATATAATCCTTGGTTGTATAAACAACAAAGGCATAGAATCAAAATCACATGAAGTATTAGTACCACTTTATAAATCCTTAGTAAGACCACAGCTGGAATATTGCATCCAGTTTTGCTAACCACATTACAAAAAAGATGTTAAGACTTTGGAAAAAGTGCAAAGAAGAACAACTAAGATGGTTAAAGGCCTGGAGACAAAAACATATGAAGAATGGTTGCAGGATTTGCATATGGCTAGTCTAGAGAAAAGAAGGAGGAGTGGTGACATGATAGCAGTATTCCAGTATTTGAGGGGCTGCCACAAGGAAAAGGGGGTCAGCTTATTTTCCAAAGAACCAGAAGGCAAGACAAGAAAAAATGGATGGAAATTAATCAAGGAGAGAATAGAGCAGAGCAGAGCAGAGCAGAACAGAACAGAACAGAACAGAACAGAACAGAACAGAACAGAATAGAATAGAATTTTTTATTGGCCAAATGTGATTGGAGACACAAGGAATTTGTCTTGGTGCAAATGCTCTCAGTATACATAAAAGAAAAGATACAAAGCAACCTGGAATTAAGGAGACACTTCCTAACAGTGAGAACAATTAACCAGTGGAACAGCTTGCTTTCAGAAGTTGTTGATAGTTTATCTGTGGAGTCACCTGTCTGAAATGGTATAGGGTCTCCTTCTTGAGCAGGGGGTGGGCTGGAAGACCTCCAAGGTCCCTTCCAGCTCTATTCTGATTGACTGTGTATCTTAGAGCAGCCTCCCCCAACCTTTTGGGCACCAGGGACCAGTTTGGTGGAGAAAGGTTTTTTTCATGAACCGGGGGGTGGGTGGGGTTGTTTTGTGTGCTGCCTGCATCCCACGGATGGGGCTTCACTTGTTTGCATGGCCTAGTTTCTGGCATGCCATGGCCTGGTACCACTCCACAGACCAGGAGTTGGGGACCCCTATCTTAGAGGATGCAGAAATTGCAAACCAAGTGTATTTGGGACAATGTGACCACATCCCCACTCATATCCAAGATTGAGCTTCATCTATTTTTCCCTATCCAGACCCCTATAGCCTTTAGACTAGACACCGAGATAGAAGATCAATGGCCAAGAGTTATGTAAATAGGTATCATTAGCATATTGTTGATATCCAATCCCATGACAACAGATAACGTCACCCAGGAGATTCATGTAGATGCTAGTTAAGAATGTGGGTGGCTGGGGAATGAACCCTAAGCAAGAACTAAGGACTCCCCCACATCAACAGGAATGGGGACTTTTTGTGAAAGAAGGAAGACATAACACTGCGTCTCTCCTAACCACCTGAGCTGATCCAGAAGGATACAATGATCAATGGCATTGAAAGCCATCAAGAGATTTAGAAGGACCAGGATGAAATGTATTATCCCCATCTCAGTCCCATCATAGGTCAAAGGGGCTACCTCAGTAATGTATGCAGATCTGGTAGGGATCCAATACTGTTTCTTCCAGCAGCGCTCTAATCTCTTCTGCCATTTTTATTTCCCAGTTCCTTTGAAAACCAGGAGACCTCTGAGATCCATGTGTAGAGAAAGGCCATGAAGGTACAATGTGAATCAAGGCTGTCAGCAAATTCTAATCCCAAGAGATGACTAAGGCCTAAATTGAACTGAGGTCTAACCGATATCTGGGCAGACAAATTGATAGCCATGAAGAACTCCAGAACTATGATCTGTAGCTCAAGGGCAAGAGCAATATCCTCAGTTCCAGATCACATTGGAACTGTCCCTAGAGAAAGAACAGTTCCAATAAGTGACCCCCCTCCTATGCATCTAATTCTTGATGACTTGGGTCAAGTCAATGGTTGCCATGGTGGCAGCTGTGAACTCCCAAGCCACTTCAGACTCCACACCTGGGGAAGGCAAGTTGACATCTTCCAGTACCATAAGCTGGAAAACCCAGGCACAATGTCAAGCAGTTCAGGTAAGGAAGCCATAACAGGTCATCTTCAATCAATTTGTTTAGTGACCTTTCCTGGTTACAACTACACTGAAAAATGTGACTTATAACTGGTCCTGGCACTTGTGACCATTGCAGCATTGCCATGCTCACATGATCAAAGGTTGAGCAGTTGGCAACCAGCATGGATTTATGACGGTTGTAACATCTCAGGGTCATTTGCGACCTTCCCAGCTGGCTTCTGACAAGCAAAGTCAATGGGAGAAACCAAATTGGCTTAACGATGGCATGGTTCACATAACTGCAATGATTTGCTTAATAACCGGGGGGGGGGAAGTGTCATAAAACCAAGAGTGGCTCACTTAATAACTGACTTGCTTAGCAACATAAATTATGGTCCCATTTGTATTCGTAAGTTGAGAACTTATCTGTATGTAGCAAGGAGGCCTAAACAGTAGTGGCAGTCCTATCTGTTCCCTACAGCTTGATTCTGCAAATAGAATCTCACCTCCAGATATTTGTGAGTCAGGAACTCCAAAAACCATAATAGCCACTTCGCTATTGTTGCTCTGGCTTTGCAATTGCCACATTGGAAACCAAAATGACACCGGATTTTGTCAATATGCTAAACCAGAACTACACAAGCAGTCTTAAAGCTTAACACTTTGCCTAAACCAAACCTATACTTGCAAACATTACCATCAAAGAAGGAAAATCTGGAGGCTGAATAGCAATGTGCATCTACTAATAGGGCTAGATTGGAGAGTACAAGAGTTTCCTAAGGGAAATAATGGGAGGAGCTGTTACTAGGCAACAGATTTGCCAGGCATTGCAGGGAATTCTTGTGATAGAGTAAGCAGAGATCCATAACTACCATTTGTGTCATTTAGACAGATTTTATCACCGTATTTTTCTCCTTCTTTTGCCCTTTAAAAATTGCTTCCTTCCCCCCTCAATTTTCAGGTGTTACTAAATAATACACAGATGGCTGCTCTTTGATGAAGTTTTTATAGCTCCCTTTAACATGATTTTAATGCAGGGTGTGGTTTTATTGGTAGTTTGTGATATTTTCTGGAAAATAACCACTTTATTTGTATTTTTATAATTAAAATTTAACACTGTCTACATATTTCCCTCCAATGTTTTCTGATCAAAAGTAAATATTTCAATCCATGAGCAAAGAGATGCTAGCCACTGCCTCATCTGGAGGATTTTCTTTAAAAAGGCTGTATGAATTGTAGCCAAGGTACAGAGCTGCCTAATGCATTGTTGCATTCAGGAGCATCCACAGAGGAAGCCAAAGAAAGTCAAGGCAATGTCTGTGACACAGGACAGCTTTGTCCTTTTAAGCACACATTACACATGCAACATACACTACATGAAAAGAGGCAGACCTTTAATCCTGCATCCATGACCACCATTTTAGCATTTTTGTCTTATCCTAACCCACCATGCATGCTCCATTATTTTTCTGGAGTGTTAGTTAGTTCAGTACTTTTCTGTGTAATTGATGTACATTTTTTTTCATCTACTAGAGGAGGAAATGTTCAAATACATGTATATATACTGCACAGGGATAAGCATATTTATTGCAATTTACATTTAATCAATTTTATTTTTTGTCATACTTGGCTTATTCTATGGTGTGTCAGTTTAATATAATGGGATGGGCACATAAGAAAAAAAACACATACTATATAACTGACCACCTGCAATAGAACTAGAACCAGAATTATTTTTGTTAGGCATATTCAAAAAGAAATATGGAAAAAACATAAAATATATAGTATTACACATTTTAACAAAATGTTTTGTTTTTAAAAGACACAAAAGACTAATCAAGTTTATTTAAAGAAAATAACTGACCACCTGCCTTATTTCCAACTAAGTGAAGAAGATCAGTTGTAATACAATGTATAATTCATTGGTGGAAAAGAATGACTGGATTGTATTAGAAATTATGGATACAGAAATACCCTTTTCATAGGAGGTAGGAGACTTTTCTTAACTTATCAGCATTGTCATGAAAATCCGGTTTTTGTGTTTCAAAAAAATATTGTGACATACACTCGGTTGCAGTGAACGTCACCCATTTGTGATTTTCTTGTAAGAAAAGTGCAGCCAGTGATTGTGCTGAATTTGGGACTGGAACCAGGAAGAATTACTTGTTCATGTTACACGGAGAAATACTAGCCTAATACACTGATACAAAGTCTAGGTGACAAGCAATAGTGTTGATATGAATTCTGAGTAGTCTTAGGATCTGCAATGTATGACAGATGAATCTTGTGCCTTCAATGATAGGCTATATATTTTCAAAAGTTGCTGGTTTATGAGCTTATCCGTGGATGCGTGTGCCTCTTTCTGTTTTATTTCACTTATTGTTTACATCACTTGTGTGGCCGTCATCCAAATTATGACAAGTTTATTTGATAAGCTTGTTTAATAATGTTCTTCAGTGATGAGAAGGCTGAGAGTTTATGAAATCATCTGTCTGGATCCAGGATGATTCATTGCTTCCTTACATTTTTATCATTCAGTCAGGAGCAGCAGGTACACGCCACATTTCATCATGCAAAATCAAGGGATGGTGCAAGTCATCCAAGGACTTGTGAAAGCAACAAAGGGTGGGTGGGTCCCTTGTGTTTTGAGAGCTAGCTATGCCTCTGGAATGTCTGTGTCTATACAAAAAAAAAAAAAACCCTGAGCATCCCTCCCAGCAGGTGAGATATTCTCCAGAGGGGGATGAAAAGCATTATTAATAAAACCAGCTCGATACCCATGCTTCGCTCTGAAACTATGTGGTTGGGCTTAGATTTTGGGAAGGAAAAGAAAGGGAAAAAATTCTTCCTCTGCCTACCAGCATCCATCGGTATTCATCTGGCTAGCATCCTGTCAGTGTGAGAGAGAATTGAGGGCTGTTTGAAACTGAAACAGTATTTGCTGTGTGAGCAAGAAGGAGACAGCAAGGAGCCTGGGCATGGCTTAGCTTAACTGTTCTGTACTAAAGCTGCTCGGTGCTGTGAAACTAAAACTAAAATTCCTCTGCTTGTATTTTGCATTTTGAACAAATTTCTTTTCAGGTGGGAAGGAGAGTAGAACTCCTTAGTATCAGAGCATGTTAATAATAATATACGAAATACCAATGCTCTGATGATCATTCAAAAAATCCTTTCTTAGTGAGCACCTAGAAGCCAAGAGGAACATACATGCCATATTTCAAGTCTGTAGGCTTTACAGTTCTGGAGATTTTGTGATGATGCATGAGTGCTTTTTTGCTTTTATATATGTAAAGTGTAATAATTTAGATAAAGATTTAATAATTAAAATTCTAAACATTTCAGAATAAATCTTAAAATTCTGCTTAGCCATCCTCTCAATTGTAGTTGCACACATTATCCAGCTTATTCATCAATACATCGTTTTTTTTTTCACTTTAAAAACATTCAGGAGTTAACGTGGGCTGTTTCTCCTATAAATGAACAAGAGAGAGATTTTTTTTCTTTGTGGTTTTTTTATTGATTGATTATGAGCCGTCAAATTAATGTCAGCTCTTAGTGACCACATTCTCCAGCAAGGTCCCTACCCTAGTTCTTCCAAAGATACTCAGTTACTGTTGTAACTGAGTATCTATTTGCTGCTAGCCTTCTCCTCTTTTTTTTTTTAACCTTTCCCAGCAAAAGAACCTTCTCAAGAGAGCTAAGTCTTCATAGAGAATCCATAATATGATTTGAGCTTGGTCATTTGTGTGTCAAATAAGAACTCTGCATTGATTTTATTTATCATCCATTTTTTGTTTTCTTGGCTACCCATGGTATTTTCAGGTGTCTTTGCAAACATCAACGTTCAAAAGCATCAATATTCTTTTATCCTACTCCTTCAAAGTCTTTCACTTCCATGGAGTGTCACAGGATAGTCATTGCCTGCATAATTCTGGTCTTCATAGATATAAATAAACCATGGTATCTGAATATCTTTTCCAAGGCCTTCACTGCTATTCTATGATGTCCTAGTTGAAGTGTATTTATTGATTGAAAGGAATCAACAATTCCTTTATTGTTGATAGTCGATCCTCTTGGTAGAAGCTGCCAACCATACCAGTATCTTTATTATTAATTATAAGGATAGTTGCTCTATCTGTTATAATTAATTTGATCTTCTTTATGTTTAAACATTAATCCCATTTTTTATTGTGCTTGTTAATTTTTATTACTGGTACTTGTAGATTATTTGCATTTTTAGCTATGAAGTGTAGTACCATCAACATAGTACAGGTTATTGATGTTTCTTCCTTTTATTTTAAAATCACACTGTTCTTCTCATCCTGTCAATATATCTTCAGCATATACAATAGGCTGAATAAATTAGGAAAGAGTGTATAGCCTTGTCTCACTCCTTCACTGATCTAAAGCCAATCTTTTCATCATGGTCTGATCAGTGTGTGGCTTCCTGTCCTGTGTATAAGTTTCTCATGAGTACAATGAGATATTTTAGGACATGCATTTTCCTAAGGCCTTTCTGCTGCTTGACAGGATTGCCATAATCAAAGCCTTTCTATGATCAGTATAGCACACATTGTTTTCTTTTGGGTATTTGGCTTTCTCAATTATTCAGCATGCATCTATATTAATTTCTCTTGTTCCATTAACTTGAACATCTGGCATCTTCTCTTCTGTGTAGGGCTCTTATATCCAACAGAGGATCCTGAGCATTATTTTATAGCATGTGAAATTAAGAATGTTGCACAATAGTTTGCACACTTTGTGAAGTCTTCCGTGTCTTTAGAAATGTCACCATAAACCTGCTTCTTATCTCTTCTAAGAACTCTCTGAAAGTACTAATTTCTTCCTGAGATCTTTGTCCTTCTTGACTTTGGCTTCTCTTATCTGCTTGTTTTCAGTTTTATAATATTCATATCATGTAAATAATTCTTGCGTCTTGGTATTATAATGACTTTTTAGTTTTGTCAGTATTTGTACTTAGTCACTTATGGTCTAAGTGATCCATGGGCTGATCTAGCAAGTTCTTCTGTTCTTATATCTTAATAAGAAAGTGAAGGGTATTACAGAACTATATATATAGGTACAGTTAAATCTTTATGGATAAATAATATGTTTGTTTATTTATTTATTTAATTTATATTGCCGTCTATTCACCCATGGTGACTCGAGGCAGCTTACACAATGTAAAACCATATTTAAAACAAAAAATAAAAACAATAAAAACTAATAAAATAAATCAAATAAATTAGTAAAGTACAATGGAACAAAATTTGGGGGGAAAAACAAAAAAAAATTATTCCTATCTTATAGTAAATAGACAGTTGAATACGCTTTGAATTTATATTGCGCATGTAGGGCATTTTGATTAAAGGGATGTGCATAATAGTATGGGTAGAATTGGTTGAGATGTGCTTATAATGAGGTGAGCATATCAGTTTCCAGTTTCATCTTTTAATCTAGTAGCAGCAACTGATGGGATCTCCCAAGAGCTTTGTGTAGTAAAATTAGAGGGCAGCCTATGAAAAAATGTAAACAGCAAAGCTTTTTAAGCAGCCCATTGAGAACATACAAAGCTATTGGGGAGAAGGGGGAAGTTTACAATATTCTCAGAAAGAACAATATACCAGTATACATGAAGGAGGAGAGAATGTATATTTATAGTCATGTCTATAGATGGCTATTAGTGACTTGTAGCAACCCATATGATATATTATATAATTAATATATGGGGCAATGCCCCCATGGGCTAGACTAGAGCTATACAAAAGGTCTAAAGGTATACAAAAGGACTATATTCCAGGGAGTTAGCAGCTCTTAGGGCCTCTGAACTCATACCATAAGGAAGTGAGTTGTCACTTACTTTGATGAGCTGAACTTTCAACAAATGGTCTTCTCTTTGAATTGGGAGTTCATGACTTGAACAAACAGGATTAGTGAGCTGTTCATGGTCATACACTCTTGCTTGACAACCCTACAATCCTCACTTCCCCATCATATTAGTTTTGGACATGATGCATGAAGAGGCAGAGTAAATGGCCGGTTGTGGATATCATAACAGATAAACGTTGAAACTATCTAATAGGATAGAAATTGTAACTATCCAGTGAGTTGAATGTTAAATTGCCACCTAACAATGAAACCTATCTTTCTGCCGCAGAGATGAAGCTCTCTGGCTTGCTGACATCTGAATGACTGCTGCTGAACTAACACATGATGACATTAATAATTTGTGTATTTAGGTGGGGAGGCAATATATTCACATCTCCAATGAACACAATCACTTTGTTTCACACATTATCACAATTCTGGAATCTCTGAGTTGTTCAGCTCTAAGAAGCCTGAATTGGAAGGCTTTTTTGTTGTTATTGTTGTTCATTACTGATCTCTGTATTATATAAAAGAGACAAGAGAGGGATACTGGATTGGGTGTAGCTACTTGACAAATATTTGCAACCTTCCCCTCTTATTTTTTAATCCCTTAGTCACAGATATAAACCAAACATTTTTGTTATTCTGCTATACTTAGTTCAAGAGAAATGGACTCTGACAGATGAGAATCGTTATGGGCATTTGAAAGAGTGCACTCATTTGTTTCTTAATTATATTTAGTCCTCAAGCAGGCATGCTGGCTTACTTACTTAACCTCCCAGGTTAAGGTGTTCCTAGGCCCCTGCCTAAAGCTGGCCCCATTCATGGCTTGTGATAGACACCACAGCACAACCAAGGAGAAATGAAAGCTAGAAACAGATAGCCCATTTGTAAGACTGGCACCTGCTCTTTACTCTCTCGCCCGTTTTTGAAATTAATTCTAGCTAAAATATAATGGACCTTGATGGAAATAAATAAAAAGTATAGTTCAATAGAACAATCGCGAGAGCATAAAACAGAAGTACTGCATGAAAAAAAATTAGAAGGTAGACTAATCTTGTGACAGAACAAGTAGAAAATGGACGTAAGAAAATGTGATGTAGAAGGTACTTAGAGTGGAATGAAAATTTTGATGTTATAATGTGTGAGTTAATGCTGAAGTCTGAAGGAAAGTATGAATGGAATGTTGAAGTGAAAGAGTGCAGGGAATGAGAAAAATGCATGTAAGAAAAGGCTAAAAAAATGATAATAAAAATATATGCATAGTTGTCCTTGGTTAACAACCACTTATTCAGCAATCATTTGAAATTGCGATGGCACCGAATGAGTGGCACCTACAACTGGTTCTCAAAGTTCTCACCATCATGATGCCTCCCCAGTCACATTATTGCAATGTGGGCCCTTGGCAACCAGTTTGCACTCGTAATTATTGCTGTTCTTTCCACAGAAGAGGGACGGTTGCACACACAAAACATCAATTCCTGATCTCAGCCCCCCCCCTCCTTTATTTATGGTAGTTTGGGACTACCAGGTTACTCCAAGGACATCCATATGGGATGAATGGCTTCAAGTTGAGGAAGCCACCTTGTGGCTATTGCTTGTATACTCAAAAAGGACACATATCTAAACAAAGCACTGGATAGAACCAATTTTATTGGTGCAAAGAGTCTGGTTAGTGTCAAACATGTTCACAGACTTCTCTCATGGCACCCTAGAATTCCTGTCCCCCTGAGTGGCAAGTAGGGGATCAATAGACACATTTGGCACCTCTGAGTGTCATATCAGTAGTAAATAGTAGATCCTCGGTGACTCTTGAATGATGGTGCTACAAAGTACCCCTTGGAAAGATAAGTTTCCCTTATAAATTGATGTATAAGCTTATTAGCTTAATAAATAAATGATATGCCCTATAGATGGAGACTGGCTTCCTTAGTTGTTATTCCATGGGGAAGTTTGTTTCAATTACCTTACCAGAAATGTGTGTGTAAATTCAGTGAGGAACACGAAAGAAGATTTTAATATTATTGTTTATTTCTACATTATTCCAAAAGAACACCGAGTGGCATACAATAAAATCAAAGAGATGGCAAATACAGGCAAGCTTCTAGACAGGTAGAAGACTGAAATGGATAAGATGAAATTTAAGATGGAGAAACATAACATCCTGCATCAGGTTAGAAAAATGTAACGCACAAACATAGGCTGGAGGATATTTGGCTTGACACTAATTACACATAGAAAGGATCTGGGAGTCCTTGACAGTCATGAGTTAAATATCAACCAACTGTGTGATGTGGCTGCCAAAAAGGCAAATGCTACCTTAGGATGCATTAGTGGGAGCACAGAGAATGGAAACTTCATCAGAAGAATTGATTGCTCTATTACATTATCCCCTGCTCAGACCCATTTGGAGTCACCAAAAATTAGAGCATGTTCAAAGGAAGGCAATGAAGGACCGTGGAAACAAAGCTTTAAGGGGGATTGTTAAATGACCCGGGCAAGTTTAACCCACATAAGTGATAAATAAGATATCACAGCAGAAGGGAAAGTGGACTGATTTTCCAAAACTCCAGAGCACAGGACTGGTATTAATAGGTAAAAATGACAAGGAAAGAAGTTCAGGCTAGAGTAATCCCCTCAGCCATTGCAAGATTTGCTACATGGAGAGCTCTCCTGCCACAGAGGTCTTCAAATGGACTGGATAATTATCTGTCAGTGCTATATGGTGGAACTTGCATTGAGCAAGGGATTGGACTTTGTGATCTCTTAAGATACCTTTTCAGCTGTATGATTCTCTGAATCTAAGCCAGGGGTCTCCAAATTTGGCAACTGTAAGACTTGTGGACTTCAACTCCCAGAATTCTCCAGCCAGCATAGCTGGTTTGAAGCCACAATGGAACTGAAAAAAGTTACTTATAACTGGTTTTCATCAGTGGTGGGATTCAAAATATTTTACTACCGGTTCTGTGGCCGTGGCTTGGTGGGCGTGGCAGGGGAAGGATACTGTAATCTCTAGTCAGAGATGGTATTTACTGGTTCTCCGAACTACTCAAAATTTCTGCTACTGGTTCTCCAGAATTGGTCAGAACCTGCTGAATACCACCTCTGATGCAATTATAATGTCACAGAATCCCATGGTCATGTGATTGCAATTTGCAATCTTCTTTGGTGGCTTTCTACAAGCAACATCAATGGGGAAGCTGTCCGGTGGTCGCAAATGATGACCCATGATATTCTCACTTAACAACTCACGGAGATTCACTTAGTAATGATAATGGGAAGTACTGAAATTTCCACTGCTGTGTTGCAATCACATGACTTAGCAGTGGAAATTCTGGTCCCAATTACCACTGTTAAGTGAAGACTGCCTATATATATATAAATGTACCTACATGATTTGTAGAATAACAGAAGAAGATCAGCTTCGGTCATTGAATTCTTTGGTGCAAACTAGGGCCAGTTTTCATGATAGAAGAGCCAGGAAGATATGAACTTTTCAGTATGCAAAACTGAAAACCCTAACCAAAATGTTGCCTGCCTTCCTTTCAAGTAAAATATTCCAGTGTTTCTGTGGGAAGGAACTGCTCAGTACAAGACACACAGGAAGGAGAACTTGCAAGTAGTGAGTGCAGCTGCCATGTGTTGGCCAGCGTCTGTGTAGAAGGAAATAGTCCTGGCTATAACCCAGCACCATCTGGGATGTGTCAGCACAGCAGCCTGGGAACAAAGAGTGGAGAGCTTGCTTAGGACACCTTAAGTATTAGGCTATCACAGGCAGTTTGAGCATTCCCACAGGATAAGTGGGAGAATTCTCTATCTTAGCTCTTTTTCAAAGCACTAAAATTAGGTGAGCAGAACAGAATTAATTGAAATTGATATTTAAAAAGCAGGCTGTGAAATTCTTAACTTTCTCACTCTTGGAGACAGGAAATCCACAAATTCTTAATGGATGCCAGTTGGAAGTACCTTCAGAAAAATCCCCTCTTATTCTATCCCGATTGACAGGAAATTCCATATTTCAGAGAGGTGCAAATTCAGAATCACCTTAAATAGCTTATGATGTGATCAATGCTACTTATTTAGACAGGAAACATAAGCTAGCTTTACCTTTTGTAAATTTCTTTTTATAAGCCTTCTAGTCAGGAGTCATTATATCGAGGGTTAAGTACTGCTATTGTTTTTTGTTATTTCCTTTCCATCAGATAGCAAAGTTCAAGTCATTTTTGAATTTCCCATCCCAACAGATTTTTACATATGACTAGTTCCATTTCTTATAGAGAGGAAGATAAGTAATCTTGAACTTGTATTTTAACTGGGATTTGAGAAGCTTTTATCCTAAATCCAAACAGTTTTACTATAGTGATCCATGACTGGCTTTATGAGACTATTTCAGCGTTATTTATCCAACGTCAACAATTTTGAGAGAAATTGAATGTATCTACATAGTTTAAAAATGGAGAAAATTCAACCAGGTTTAACCATCAGCATGGCATCAAAAAGGCAGAAGAATGTGCTAAAAAGTGAATTTTCAGGCCTACCCCATTTCGCATATTTTTAAGAAGCTGGCTTCCATTTCACTAAGGCTGGTCAATGTGCTATATCACAGCCATAAGGACCAGATCCATCTGGCTTCCAATCTGTGATGTCATCCAAAATCTCTTTCCTCTAAGACAGCTATGTCACTTTTGCTCGTGGTAAGGCCATTTCCAGTCCTCTTATCCCAGACATTTAGATTCCTATGCAGTGATAGTCACATTGGGAAAGAGGAAACATGTAGCATTTAACTTCCATCATTTCACTTTTTAATAACTGCCTCAAAATCAGGCAGGATTGGGACCATGTTGCAACAAAATGGAGGGCAAATCCTCTCCCTTCATGCTATTTTTTTCTCCTTCAAAGCTCTCTTTGAAGAGAGGCATCATACAGCTCTAGAAAACTTCAGCTGAGGCCCATAGATGGATGGTGTCAAAAGCAATCTTATCAGCTGTGTTACGAACTAAGCAAACGCGTTAGTTTAAAATCCTAGTACTTTTGCTTCCGTAGCAGGCTCGTAATCCTGCACTTCTGATTGGCCCACGAACAGCGGATAGTGATTGGTCGTTTCTGGCCGATCTGATTGGCTGACAGCAGGTCGCCGCTGATTGGACGCTCCCAGCGCGGCAAACTCAAATCATTGGTTATTGTGATAGCAGCCAGCTCTATAAAAGGAGCTGCTGCTGCCACAGTATTTCGCTCTGTTCTGAAGTCACTAATAAAGAGTTGGAGTCACTATTCGATGCCTCGTCTCCGTTCTTTGCGCCCATGCTCCAGATCTAACACTGGCGACAAAGGTGGGATGCGGAGACGATAGAGCTGACTGAACACTCACCGAACGCTAACAGAGCATGTGGCTGAGAGCGCACCAATAAGCGGCAGAATGACCAGCTGCGCTATACCACCCGCTCCATTTGACGTGGCTAATGAAGACTGGAACTCGAATATGGACAGGTTCCAGATGTTCCTGGAGACCAACAATTTGAAAGATGCTACGCCTGGCAAGAAACGAGCTGTATTTCTGACCCATTGCGGGCCCGCCATTTTTAAAATGGCAAAGGAACTTGCAAAACCAGCAGAAGTCAAGACAATGGACTGGGACAACCTCGCCCCAATCCTACGGGCTCATTATGTACCAGCGGTGCCAACACTCATCAGGAGACACGAGTTTTACCAGAGGGACCAACAGGAAAGTGAAAGTGTTGGAGAGTTCATCGCTGACCTCAGAAACCTAGGGGGACTCTGTGGCTTCGCAAACCTCGAGGAAGCCATGAGAGATTGAATTGTGCTGGGCCTAAAAGACTCCACGACCCAGAGCAAGATTATGGTGAAGGGAGACATCGGCCTCGCAGATGTGATCGCCGATGCTACTGCAGCAGAAGCAACCAGGAAGTCAGCCGCTCAAATGCGCCAACTCGCCAGTGACACTACGCCTTTCTCCGAGAGGCACACAACAACCACCCACCATGAAGACCTCGAATCCTCATCAGAAAGCGAGGAAGAAGAGGTCAACAGACTCAGGTCAGAACGCGACCAGCGAGACCAGCGGAATCGTAAGCCTTCGTGTCAATGTGCTGGATGCGGGGGAAATCACCCGCGATCAGACTGCAAATTCCTAGACGCACTCTGCCGTTCCTGTGGAAAGAGGAGCCACATTGCAAAGGTCTGCAGAAGCAAGCGAGGGTCCAGCCCAACCCGAAGATAAAATAATTTCCGGCATACAACAGGCACCCCACCAGTAAATCGGAGCCGCCTAAACAATCAATGGAACCACTACTACAGAAATCGAGCACCCACCATTTCAACCAGACGAGAAGAGGCCCATCAAACCATTACCATCGGCCACACTTCATCCCTTGATGCAAGGAAAATCCGAGTGAAGGTCACCATTGAAAATCGACCATGTGTTATGGAGGTCGACTCCGGGTCGTCCCTATCAATGGTCTCCTGGAAAACCTAAAAACAGCTGATTCCTGACATTCGTCGCCAGGACCTCAGCACTCAAAAAATCATATTAAAAGACTACCAAGGAAACAGAATTCCAGTTGCCGGTTCCAGCCACGTCCAAGTATCCTTCAAACACCACACCGCAACCCTACCTCTTACCATCGTCGATCGAGATCGGCCTAGCTTGCTGGGTTTGCAATGGTTCGCGCCACTAGGAATTGAACTAGCGGGCATCAACCAGACCGGAAGTGATGACTAGGAAGTGGCCCTCATCCAGGAATTCCAGGATGTTTTCACCAAGAAGCTAGGCAAGTACAAGGGATCCCCCATATCGTTTAATCTCAGCCCTGATGTTGCGCCCATTCGCCTTAAGCCTCGTCAAGTGCCCTTTGCACTCAAGCCAAAGATTGATGAACAATTGACAAATTAATAGCCCAGGGCATGTTGGAACCGATCAACCACGCCCGATGGGAGACCTCAATTGTAACCCCCATAAAACCTGACGGATCTTTGAGAATTTGTGGGGATAACCGGGCCACCCTAAATCACGCGCTTCAGCAGAGCGCTTACCGTGTACCTGTGGTCCAACATCTTCTTCATTCCCTGGGAGATGAGAAAATATTCGCAAAATTGGACCTAGCTCAGGCGTACCAGCAGTTGCCTGTAGATGCAGAGACTGCAGAAGCCCAAACTATAGTCACGCACAGAGGTGCATTCAAGTGTAATAGACTCCAATTCGGAGTGAGTGTAGCACCTGGCATCTTCCAAAGTCTGATGGAAAGATTGCTTCAAGGCATAAAAGGGTCGTGCCCTACTTCGATGATGTCTTAATAGCTGCCCCCACTAGAAGCCTACTAGAAAAACGACTCAGAATGGTCCTCCAAAAATTTAAAGACGCTGGCCTGAAGGTCAAGAAAGACAAGTGCCAACTATGTACTGAGAGGGTTGAATTCCTTGGGTATCTTCTTGACAAACAGGGAATTCACCCTACGGAGAAAAAACTGACTGCAATAAAAAAAACGCCCCAAGACCTAGGAATAAAACAGATATTTAAGTCTTCCTGGGACTCATTAACTTTTATAACATTTTCTTGCCCCAGAAGGCGACTGTTACTGAACCCCTACATAGGTTCCTCGATAAGAAGGCTTCCTGGGTCTGGGGACATCGCGAAGAGCGAGGTTTTTAGCAAGTAAAAGACCTGTTTACTTCAGATGCTGTATTGATACAATATAAGGAGACGTTGCCCTTAACTGTCACCTGCGACGCCTCACCGTTTGGAGTAGGAGCCATCCTGAGCCACATCCTACCAAATGGTACTGAGGCACCTATTACATTTTTTTCAAGAACTTTATCTAAAACTGAGAGAAACTATAGCCAACTTGATAAAGAGGCTCTCGCTATTGTGTCTGCGATCAAACGATTCCATGAGTATGTATAGGAAAGGTCTTTCTCCATAATTACCGACCACAAACCATTACTTGGCATTTTAGCGGGAGACAAACCAACTCCCCACATCTTATCACCAAGAATGACACGTTGGTCAGAGTTTCTAGCTGCGTACGATTACCAACTGCTACACCACCCGGGGAAAGCCATTCCCCACACTGACGCTTTGACCCGCTCTCCATTACCAGAAGTCATAGACGACCCAGCTCCAACCCTAGCTATGCTACAAATCGAAACTCTTCCTTCACCACCGCTGACTGCACAAGACATCGCCTCAGAAACAAGGAAGGATCCTTGTTTGGCATGAGTCCTCAGCTGGGTGGAAAGAGGTTGGCCTGACAACGAACCAAACGACACCTTCAAGCCCTTCAAAAACCGGCAGACAGAACTTTTCTCCCAAAGGGGATGCGTCTTGTGGGGAGATAGAGTCGTCATCCCAGAGAGACTACAGCATAAAGTTCTAAAACTATTGCACGATGGACATCCGGGCATCATGCGAATGAAGGCACTAGCGAGGAGCTACGCTTGGTGGCCAGGTATAGATAAGCAGATAGAAACCTGGGTGGCCACTTGGAGCAAGTGTCAGGAAACTCGTTCAGCTCCACCAAAAGCACCACCAACTGAATGGTAAGCACCCCAAGATCCCTGGTCCCGTATCCACATCGATTTTGCGGGACCTACCAAGGGGCATACATTTCTTATAACAGTGGATGCCTACTCCAACTGGCTGGAGGTCCACAAAATGAAGAGCAACACCACAGAAGCCATCGTTAAAAAACTAGACTATTCGCTACGTGCGGGTTGCCAGATGTCCTGGTTTCAGATAATGGCCCCCAATTCACCGCTCTGGCATTTGAACAGTACCTAGCAGATCGGGGGATACGCCATGCTTTGACATCGCCAGCTCACCCTGTGGCCAATGGCAGGGCTGAGCGAATGGTCCAATTCATAAAGAAAACCTTACACAAGATGGAGCAAGGGGACATCGACGACAAGGTGACCAGGATGCTTCTCCTCCAACATATTACCCCAAACAGCACCACAAACAGAACCCCGGCCGAACTCCTGATGGGCTGGAAACTTCACTCACATCTTGACCGCCTGCACCCTGCCTACACACCGGAAAAGCCCTTGGGGTCCAGCAGCAGGTATCGCACCTTCAAGGTAGGCGACCCAGTTTTTGCAAAAAACTTTTCCGGTGACCCATTGTGGGTCCCCGCTACCATAACTCAACTTACAGGTCCACGTTCCTACCATTGACAGACTGCTGATGGGAAAATGTGGAAGAGCCACATCGACCAACTGCGCTCCAGGCTGGCACCTACCCCCGTCACAAACCCCGAACCTCAAACCTGGGGGGGAAGGGAAATCGAGGGGGCTGGAAAAGAACTAGCATACGACCCAGTATTTGAAAACCAGCAACCAGCACAACCAACTCTGGGATATTCACCTTCCGAAGGAGAGCCGGGCCAGACGATCGCCTCACCACAGAGCAGCACTGCGACAGCAGCAAATCCAAGGGATCCGGATGACAGCCTTGACGGAGGCAGAGTTGACAACCCCGAGTCACCCAACGGAGAGGTTGGACCATCTTTGCCACCAAGCTCAGCAAGCAGCCCACCGGGACCAGAGTCAGAGCAAGGACTGGTGGAGCAACGCAGATCAGGTAGACAGGTGAAACGATCTGCCTACCTGCGAGAATACATCACCCCACCCCTCAGACGGAACCTAGGGGGGAGGGGTGTTACGAACTAAGCAAACGCGTTAGTTTAAAATCCTAGTAGTTTTGCTTCCACAGCAGGCTCGTAATCCTGCACTTCTGATTGGCCTGCGAACAGCGGATCGTGATTGGTCGTTTCTGGCCGATCTGATTGGCTGACAGCAGGTCGCCGCTGATTGGACGCTCCCAGCGCGGCAAACTCAAATCATTGGTTATTGTGACAGCGGCCAGCTCTATAAAAGGAGCTGCTGCTGCCACAGTATTTCGCTCTGTTCTGAAGTCACTAATAAAGAGTTGGAGTCACTATTCGTTGCCTCGTCTCCGTTCTTTGCGCCCACGCTCCAGATCTAACAAGCTGGCTTTTAATTGCTTTCTCTTTCTCTTTTTAATTGTTTTACTATTGTGGATTTGCCAATTTTGTATAGCCAAGCTGAACCAGGAGCTTTCTCTCATGTACTTTTTTGGGTCAGGTGCATGAAACCTCTGCTATTAAATGCCAAGTTAGCTGCTTTATCTGGTTATTGAATTAATCTAGCTTCTGGATTTGCACAAACATTGAACCACATAATTAAAGCCTGATTTGGAAAAAAATGCCCAATCTCTTTATGAATTCATCCAATGTTCTGATTTTATAAATACACTGAACCGCAAACTAACAATGCTGTTTATACATGTTCTGCTAAACTACATTTTTTTCATAAAAAATAGAATAAAGTCAGCTTAGTGTGCAAATGCAGCTGTTAGATTATTAAATGATTTGGTTAAGCAAACCATGAGAACCCAACCTTGTCTATTTGTGTGTCACCAGAAAAATGTGGGTTTCTGAATTATTTAAGTACAGTAATTGATTTGTTCCAAGTGCTGCATACAGCTTCATTTCTTCAATTACTACCTCAAGATTTGGCAGGAAGGATTGAAACAGGACATACCAATACGCTATTACTGTGCTAACCAGGAGGCTGGAGGAGGATAGAATAAAATTAAGCCTGTGTCATCTAAGAATTAAACTGCCAATATTTGTGTTAACAGTTTGACCTTTACAGCATTTCTGTTAAATATTAGTTATAGCATTGATTACATATTTAATCCTTTCAAATGAATTAAATCACTTGAGAGGGGGAATAAACATTCTCAAACAGAACAATTGTTCAGACATGTTAGGGCTGCTCAACTGTACATGTAAGCACTGTACTGGTTAAAGGACGGAATCCTTTGCCATAAACTAAAGTTACTTTCGCCTTTTTGTCTTCAGGCGATGGAGAGCAAATTGCTGATTGGCGGAAGGAACATCATGGACCACACAAATGAGCAGCAAAAGATGCTTGAGCTGAAGAGGCAAGAAATTGCAGAGCAGGTAAGGACCAGCCGGGATTTGGATGAGCAGCAGACCCCTCAACTTTCCTTCTGGGTGTCCCACTCTTTCTCAAGACAATATAAAATGGATATGACCTTTAGCCTCTTTCAAAATACAAGAAACCTTCCAAGCAGATCTCATGGAGTCTGGACTGTAATGCTTGTCTATGGAGCCAGGGGTTGCTGTCTCTGATAATACTCTGGTGGGAGGTAGCGGGACAGTATTCTGACATTGAGGGATGTTTGGCCTGATTCTATAACACAGAAACGGCGTGAGCGGGAAATGCAACAGGAAGTGCTTTTGCGGGATGAGGAAACCATGGAGCTCCGGGAGACATTCACTTCTTTACAACAGGAAGTAGAAATCAAAACCAAGAAGCTCAAAAAGGTAAGAATCCTGCAGAAATTGAGGACACAGGAAGATTCAATAGTGTCAGGAAAATTCTACAGAATGTCCACTAGAAGAGATTGATAGATTACTCTTTCCCAGGAGCCAAATCAGGAACAAGCTGCCTGTCTCCTGCAATAGATTACAGCAGGATCATGTTCAGTTGGCAGAAGTTAGTCAAGAACTTTGAGAAGAACAAGCTTCATGTTGCAATTAAGAATTCTCTCCTTTTTTTATCATTTACCAGCTAAATGTTGTCTTTATGGCACCTAAGATGTACTGTATATAGAAAAGAATATGCAGACTGACTCTTACAGAGGTTACGGTGGTGCAGTGGTTAGAGTGCAGTACTGCAGGCACTCTAGACTCAGCCTACCATCCTTCCAAGGTGGGTAAAATGAGGGCCCAGATTGTTGGAGGCAATATGCTGACTCTATAAACTGCTTAGAATTGTACTGTAAAGCGGTATATAAGTCTAAGTGCTATTGCTATGATGGGTTAGAGGTACTCTATATTCAGAGACCACTGCACCCTCCCCTTAGGAAGACGATTATTGGTATCATGGGATTGGGTGATTGAGTAGGCATCACGTAGTAGCATTGGCATTGAGATGAACGCTCTGCATTTCCTCACAAATAGCAACTGTTCACATGGATGAGAGAAAATAAGACATACACTCCTGCTAGTAAATTAAATGAGTTTTAGATGTTCCCCCCATCCCAAAATACAGATTATCCTACAGTATATAATGGAAGCTGTTAGAACTGGGACAGTTTCTGCATGTGTAGTCACAGCGGGGGGTTTTCTTGCTGTAATCCCAGTAGGACAAAATTTCAATGATTACTTCCATAAATAGATACATAGATAATAGGTAGGTGCAAAACTTAATATTTCATTTACACTGTATGGAACCTTTGCTGTGTTTTTCTACACAATGGGTTTATTACTTTTTCAGATGAAGAATGGCATAATCATTAAGATACTGAATTTGGAATTACATTTCTTGTAACCATTGGGCTCCTTCAAAGAAGAACCAGCTACATTTTGGCCATCGCGTAGGTCTGAGCGGTGGTACAAATTTCACTGAGAATTATCCTTTTATCCCCCAGATTCTCCACTAGACTTTGTCTCATTTTAGCTGTCTCCAACAGAACAAGTGCTAAGATTTAATTAATAAATTAGTCAAGCAAGAGGGAGGCTTCCTATATATGACCTTAAGAAAAAAGAACATTTTTTTATCCTAGGTCAGACCATTTGTCTAAAGTAATCACTACTATACAAGTGTGACTTTCAAGATATTGCTGAATTTTAGTATCCAGCCGTCCCAGCGAGTATGGTCTGTGGTAACTACTTTAGCCTCTTGTTGCTGGGTTTCTACAATATGCTTAACCCCAAATCCAAGATAACAAATCACAGTTGTGTTTTCATAACATGTTTTAATGTGGTAGCATGACTCACACGACATGCAAAGAAAATGACTGGGTTTCTGCAACATGTTAAACGACACAATATCCAAACTGAGTGTAGTCTAATCTATCATTTTGTGTGCTTGCAGCAGCTCTCCAGCCTCTCATACTGCAAATGTGAAACTGTGCTAAACAAGATGCTCTGGCTAAATATATCTGATCCTTTAACATGAATAATTAATAAAATATATCTATATAAGTAAAGCATGCTTTTTTAAGAAGAACCTCTCTCTAAAAGCCCTCTGTTATTAAACAAGTAAGAAGATAATATGACTATTAGAAGGAACTTTGGGCATTCTCACCATATGGAAATAAGTTAGAGCTTGGGCTCTTTTCCAGGCAGAGCCTATTCTCAGTCAGACATTTTGAGACAAACAATATGTGATGCGCTAAGTCAATTGAAAGGTGTGTCTCTGCAAATGTTGATAGCAGGTACTGAGTCAGTGTATAATCAAAAAGTAAGTGATTATGCTGGAAGAAAGTCTAGCTATCAGCTGATGTCAATTGATTATTGGGCTTCTTTTGGACACAAGCTGAGTGCTATTCTAGAATAGCGATTGGTTTTGTCACCAATTAGTGCTGTTTGGTGGGAGAGAGGAAAACAAAGCCAGAGGACTCCACCAACTTCTGCTTTTAATATGTTCTGCACCACCTCAATGAAGAGAGGAACATTTGCCAGCATTGTGCCTATTGCAGAATACGGATTCCCCAGGGGGAGGCTGGAAAATGTTATGCCAATATTGTTTTCTGTCAGCTCGAGGGCAGGTACAAAGCTTTTACCTTGGCTGTGAGGGAGAACCCAATGTCTGTGTGGACCTAGAAAATGCACGTTGCAGATAAAGGTTATCATATTATTCAGGGGTGGGATTCAAATTTTTTAACAACCGGTTCTGTGGGCGTGGCTTAGTTGGTGGGCGTGGCTTGATGGTCATGTTATTGGCTGGGCGTGACCAACTCAATATCACTCACATTGAGGCACGCTTCTCCTCGCCTGGCCTCTCATGACTGTGGGGATTCTGCAACAGTTGTAAGTCTGAAAAATGGTCATAAGTCACTTTTTTCAGTGCCATTGTAACTTTGAATGGTCACTCCACACAAGCAAAGTACCAGCAAAGGAGGGTTAAAAAACTCCAGAGAAGTTCCTGAGACAGGAAGTCTAGTCCTGCCAAGAATGTCATAAGAGTTAACGGAAAGGCAGTTTCTGTAAGCAACACCAGAATGTTTCCTTTCTGCCTTCCTTACAGGATTAGGCCAGTCATTTCTTCTAACAACCGGTTGTCCGAACTGCTTAGAATGTTAACAACCGGTTCTAGTGAATAGGTGCAAACTGGTAGAATCCCACCCCGATATTATTAGAGTTAAACAATATTATTAGTTTGACTCTTGAATTGCCCCTTTAAGGGGTAGACAATTTTAGGGCATGGAAAGTATATAATATTTGTTTGTTTATTTGTTTATTTATCTATTTATTTATTATCTTTTTGTTTGTTTGATTTCTATAGCTGCTCATTCTAACAAGTGACTGGTTGATATGGATATATAGTTATTTCTAACAAATTATTTATATCTTCCATATATTTTTTCTGGAATGATTGAGGCCAAAATGTTTGAAACCTTATTAAAGCATTGCCCAAATATCTCACCTATTTATCTTATCTAGAAGGCCCAAATCATTTCACTCCTTAAAACCTCTATCCCTCAAAGCAAAAAAAAAAGACTTTAAAATTTGACCGCACTTACATTTTAGTGATATTAAGACTTGGCTCCCTGGCAGACTTCAAAATAGAGTATATTTTTCAGGCAAAGAAATATGGTCCATGAGCTTTAGTTCATGCCAGCTGGAAAGGTGAGATGTGGTATCAAAGCTATTCTGCTAAATACACAGCATTTTTTTTTAAATCCGGCAGCTTTATGCCAAGCTTCAGGCTGTGAAGGCAGAGATCCAGGACCAACATGATGAATACATCCGAGTGCGGCAAGATCTGGAGGAGGCACAGAATGAGCAGACACGAGAACTGAAACTCAAGTAGGTACCTTGGTGGGATGTGTTGAGATAGAGGCTGAGGCAGCCCAGTCTATGAGAATCCCAAGGAATGACTGACCATCTTGCACATCTGTCTCTGTGATGACCCGGGGCGTGGCACAAAGGCAACACAGTCAACTAAGTAAGAAAAGTCCCTTTAATACCTCTAACTTTGCCCCCAATGTCCAGTTGCCTTCAGCTGGAGAAAAAAACTCTCCCAAGAACAGTCTTTAAGTGGAGGAAATTCAGTCTGGAAACAAAGTACATATGAACTGTAAATAAAAATCCACACAAACCACGCTGCAGCAATTAACTGGACAGGGCAGGATAAGGAATTGCAGACTTCAAAGGCCAACAAAACACACACAGTTGGGAAGACACCAGGAACCTAGATAAGCCTCAACAATAAAAGATAACTCACAATTTGCTTCCAACAAGTTGCTGTGCGCAACCTCCCTTTTTAAACACTGTGTTCCCAGCTGCAGCTAATGAAGGGAATCAGGGAGGCCCCCATAAGCCATGCAACTCACTTGCTCCCTTCTCTGTTCCTCCCTGCGTGCCCTAGGATGAAGAGGGGGTGGGCCTTAATCTTTCTCTGAATTCCCTCTGCCTTGCTCTACCTCTCCCCTGCTCTGCCCAGATGGACTTTGCCCTTCCCCAGTTTCTTCCACAGCCAACAGAGCATACTTCCACTCCCTGTCAGCTGCTCAGCCTCCCCCTTGGAATCAGATTCCGACAGGGGCAGGACAGTCTCATTGCCAGGACCGGTAGGTAGAAAGGGTCTATGAGAGGAGAGACAAACCAGACGTGTGAAAGTGACAAGTTGCTCAAGTGGAGAAATCAGGCTAGAATCACCAACAGTTTTATAAAAAAGAAGTGAAATCCTATTGATTTTCCTGTGTCATCCTACAAAGTGAATGCATTGGAAGAGAGGTGGGGAACTATGGACCCTTTATAATTTGCGGGTTTCAACTCTCAGAATTCCTGAGCCAGCATGGTTGGTTCAGGAATTCTGGAAGTTGAAGTTCACAAGTCATAAAAGGATCATGGTTCCTCACCCCAGCTTTTGAATCATCTTTTGGATACTTCGGATGGCAATGTCCCCAAACTGGGAAATAATCCTGTTCTTCTTTCTCTCTCTTTTTTGAACTGATGAACAAAATAAAATGAGCAATATACAGATCAATTTCAGTGCTGAAAACAAACATTTAAATTAGGGATAAAAGAATTAACCTCATATGATGATGCTTATTTTTCCCTCTTTATACCCTAATTGATTTTGGTATACCACAACCACGGGGATTAGAAAACAAAATCCCATCTCTATTAGATGACATCTCTCTAAAAAGTACTGGGGGGACGGACTTGAAGGAATTCCTGTAGGGACAAGTTCTCACCACAAGACCCACTCTTCAATTAACATTCTTAACTGTGGGATGGTTTCTGAAGGAAAAGATAATTTCTTTTGGAGTCTTTTTATCTTATTGCTGCTGTCCGTCAGTTTGTCTTTCCCATTTCAAGTAACCAATTAATGCTCCTGTTCTTGTGATTCTTTTTAATCTTCCACACAGTAAAGCTATCTGTTACTGCTTGTGTCTTTATGATATCCTATATCAAAGGAAAGGTTAATGTGAAAGTGTACAATACGAACCACCCAATTGAACTCCATTGTTATTTTTTATCTAGAACTCAAGGCTTAGCAACATTTTCTATTTGCTAAAACCAGGTGTTGAAGCCTTCTGTTGGCAGCTTGAATGGCACCATAAACCTCCAACTCTATTTTAACATGCTACATCAGATGATGAGGAAAGTTATAGGGCAAGTTTCTCTTTAAGCCTTTTCTGACCTAGCATGACAACCCAACCACCATATGAAGATGTCTCAAAAGAAACATTTGCCACAAGAATATATTGAGAGTAACTTTTTTTTTAACCTGGCAGCATAGCCCCAACCCCTATAATCTATTTATAGAAACCCCTGCTTTCATTCACTATCTCTATTGTTCATTCCCATCATTTCTCACTGCCTCTTACTGTGTCACTCTACAGATTGGCATGGTACCAAACAAGGTTGCTGATGCTGTGCAGAATATAAAAATAACTGTATCCCTGAGGAAAGGGAGATCATAATAGTTCAGCTTCATTGACTCCAATGCCTCTCACTTTGGTGAGGTGATGATTCCCATTGTCTTCACCTAATGCCTTCCCTTCTTCCTAATCAACATAAGACACACCATTCTTCACAAAGTTCTCTTCTACAGTGGATTCTGTCCCAGGATCCCCCCTTTCCTATTTTTCATGGTACCTCTATTCATGGTAGCATTTCCTTAGGTGGAAATGAGATGATGCAGGCTTAGAATATACATCTGAGATGATCAAAGAGCAGGTTGCCATTAAGAAATAATCAAGGAGTCAAACCATTTCAGCTGGGCTGGACGATTTGTTCCCAAATTCATTATAGTTCACAATAGTATAAGTGTGAAAAAAAAAAGCTACAGTACCATTCGTCTGCTTTGATTTTGCCTTCCCAATCTTTTATTGATTTAACTGCCAGTTAAAACATGAAAGAGAAGTATTTTGTGATTGTTTCTTTCCCTTGATTTTGCCTATTTGTATTTGGTGCAGGTACCTAATAATTGAAAATTTCATCCCCCCTGAAGAGAAGAACAAGATCATGAACCGCCTCTACTTTGACTGTGAGGAGGACCAGTGGAAATTCCAGCCCTTGGTTCTGACTCCAGGGAGGTGAGTCTTCAATCTCTGATCTTTGATGCCCAGCATCCATGGGAAGGCTGGGCTGGAGGAGCTTCATGTAGATAAGTGATAAAGAGAAAACTACTTGCAGTCAGGCATGGGTCCTTCCACCCCTTTTAAGCTGGTGGTAAATCAGCCATACATTCTGAAGTCCAAAAGCCATATTGTGTATCAAGCACCAGGAAAACTAGGAGATCCAGACAGTTCAAATGGGTATAAAGATTTATTATAAGCTTGAGCTCTCTACAAGAATCTGAACTACTAGCAGCAAGGGAAAGTAGCAAGAGATAAGGGTAGAAGGAATTCAAGGTGGGCTGGTCCTAGATCTCTTGTGGGCCTGAAGGGACTCATGACTGATGATGCGTTTGACCCCTCCCTTGGGCTCAGCTGTGTCATCTTCTGTATGGGGCTCACCAAACACCTCAAAAAAACCTGCTGTCAAAATGTAATGGAAGGAAGATGATCAAGATGATTAAATACTTGTGGATGGATCATGTTCAGTATTTAATTTAAGTTTAATACAAATTCAGTCTCAGTCCTTGCACTACCCAATTTTTAGAGGTCCTATATACACCCATGATGCAATATGCGCCTGTCCTCCCTCGGCATTATATTGTGAAATTGTTGCAAAGATGAGACTTGTGAGGCAGACTCAATAGCAAAAAATGGAAAATGAGCTCTGTTAGTTAAATGCTAGGTTTTAGAGAGGAAAAAGTAGAAAGGAATCATTTAGGCATATACTGACTTAGGAACCATCTATGTGTTGCTATATGTCCTAGATTCATCACGGCTGCTCTGGAGAAACTCCTTGCATGTATTATTTTTTTAATTTCTTTGACTCTTAACAGTAGCAGCAGCAGCAGCAACAGCAACTCCAGCACTGGGACTCAGATGAAAAAGCGTCCAACTTCTGCAGTAGGATACAAAAGGCCAATCAGCCAATATGCTCGCCTAGCCATGTCAATGGGGTCCCATCCTCGGTATCGGGTGAGAAAAATTTTCTTAATGGAGTAGGTGGAGGATTGGTATAGGTGAGGAGAACAAATCCCTGATAATGTAATGTGCTCCATATTGGGCTACCCTTGAAAAGCATTCAGAAGCTACAGCTGGTGTAGAGTGTGACAGCATGGGCAGTTTGGGGGGCCCTTAGAGTGGCCCATGTAATATCACTGGTCCACGAGCTGCATTGATTACTAGTCTGCTTAAGGGTGCAATTCAAGGTGTTGGTGATCACATTTAAAACCCTTCGTAACATGGGTCCAGGCTACTTCAGGGACCATCTCACCCACTGGGATTGTCCCTTCCCACCCATGCCACCAGAGGAGGCATGCTGCAGGTCCAGTCAGCCCATTTATTCCGGCTTACAGGATCCAGGCCCTTTTTTGCTGTTGCTCCTGACCTCTTGCCCCCTGGTGTGAGGTTGGCCCCAAACCTCCTATCCTTTTGTAAGGGCCTGAAGATATAGTTCTTCCAGTTGGCTTGGGGCCCCAGGGGAAGAACAGCGCAGTGGGGGTGGTTGATCAAGTAACAACAGATCCCACTTTGCCCCAACTCTGCCTTGCCTTCTCCATGTGTTCTTAGGTTTTTATGTTGATTTTAATCATTTATGCTTTAATTGTACATGTACTGATATATCTTTATGACTGTAAGCTGCCCAGAGTTAACCTATGACAAGATAAATAAATAAATACAATAAAAATGCCCAACTTTGGCTACAAGGCAAGCGATATTCCAGTAAAGACTTTGTTTGCATAGCATTCTTGACACTAAACAAGCCCATTTTCTAACAATACACTGAACTGTTGTTAGTTGCGAAGTCGTGTCCGACCCATCGTGACCCCATGGACCACATTCCTCCAGGCCTTCCTTCATCTACCATCTTCTGGAGTCCATTTAAGCTCATGCCTACTGCTTCAGTGACTCCATCCAGCCACCTCATTCTCTGTTGTCCCTTTCTTCTTTTGCCTCAAACACTGAACTATAAACTAGTAAAGGCTAAGGTTTGTGCTAAGCCAAAAGCAACCTAATGAAGATGAATGCAAACAAACTTATCATATTATATAAACTCATTTAACTAATATTTGTATCCCAGCCTTGGCCAAAAAAAAGCCCATTGTCCCAAGCTGTTAACAAGATATTAAAATCTGTATTACAGAAGTAAATTAATTAAAAGAAAAGACTGAAAAAATAATCAAATAAACAGCACTCAGGTCACAACAAGAAAAAAAAAAGACTTAATTGTATTTAGAATATGAAAAATAAGGCCAAATAGCTGACTGACTGACCAAATACTTGGGGAAAGGCCAAAAGTAGGATATGAGAATAAATTGGATTCTGTCTACTCATGTTACTCCACAATTAATTTTGAGAAACATGCTGTCTCCATTAATAGGGTTAATATATAGGAATCATAACTAGCAGTCATTTGTAGTCTTCTACTAATTTACCTAATCCTCTTCAAAAAAAGGTTTCAAGTTACCAGCGATTTCTATATTTGGGATAATAAATTCCATCTATCTGCTTATAAATGTCATTTTATCAGTCTTAAATATCCTAATCTTTTATTGGATGATCCTGGTTTATAGTATTATGAGGTATTAAGTCTTATGAGAAAACCTTTTTTCTATCTATTTTTTTTACACAAGGCATAATTTTATACATCTGTATTATGCATCCTTCACTTTCTTCTTTGGAGATGTATTCCAGTCTCATGAACATTTTGGTTAATCTTTCCTACATTAGTGAAAATAGCAATCTAAATAAAAAGAGAATAAAAATGTATTTCTCAAAAACCACCACTTTTGTGCAGGTTCTGACGATTACAATATTAAATACGAGTTAGAATGAATATCCTCTAGGGAAAAAAGAATTGAGGATTGGTTTTACTGAAACCTTGACAGTTGAGGATTTCTAAGCAAAATTCAAAAAAATATAGGCAGATTCACATGAAAAGCTTGTAAGGCCATGAACTCAGACCATGAAAGAAACCATTCAGGATTTGCTTATGGGATTAGCATTGTATAGGGACTGTGTATTTATTTCAGGAAGAGCCGCAATCAAAACAATGATCAGGTAAAAGATATTTGAGACTGTGGTAGAAATACAATTTGAAAAAGCATCTCAGACTTGAGCCTACCTAATTTTCTTGAAGATAAAGAGAGGCAAGGGGAGGCACACTCAGACTTGTAAAATTCCGTAACTGTAATCTTATAATAAAAATAGTATTAGCATTCATATCTTTGGTTTCCAAGTCTGATATACTTGAAAGGCTAACAATATGTTGAACCAGAACTCAGCTTCAGTTCTGTAATAAACTGACCTCTTGACAGTATCAACATCTTTCTGCCTTCCTTTCTTCTCCAACTTCACCATCAAAGGCTGAGAACATCATGTTTCTGGAACTAGATGTCTCTCCACCAGCTGTATTTGAGTTTGAGATCACACAAGACCAAAGTGAGCAGGACCCGCGAGCATTGCATTTGGAGAGGTTGATGCGCCTAGATAGCCTCCTGGAGCGACCTGCAGCATCCCGAGTACGGAAGTCACGATCTTGGTGAGTTAGTGAATGGAAAGCAGATGTAGGGGGCTTTTGCCAGTATCCTTGACTCCAGCGCTTGGCTTAGTTATTAACTAAATTTTACGTTTTGTGGCATTACTAAGACAAATAAGCAAGAATGAGCCATGGAGAGTATGACCAAGATTGAGGAAAGTTGGTCAAATTAAAGCTAGTAATCACCAACACAATGTCCAGAATTAGTGTGTGACTTGACTCTGAGTAATATTACATCTGTGTCTATGACATCTATGTCTATGTCTATAACAATCATAAAAATAGCTTGGTAGTTTATCAGAATCAGTGTAGAGTAGCCCTAGAGTACTGAATAAGGACTGGGAAGAAATCAGTTTGAAATCTCCACCCAGCCATGAAACTTCCCAGAAACTTTGAACTAGTCATATTTTAGCCTAATCTATTTCATTGAGCTATTAGGATGTAGAACAGGGGTGTCAAACTCAAGGCCCGTGGGCCCGATCCCAGTTCATGGGGTGCTTAAATCTGATCTGCAGGGTTGGCCTGGAAATAGCAAAAGACTGGCCCGCGATGTTTCTGGCAACCAAAATGGGATGTGGGAGGGGGGTGTTGCATGCAGCAAAGTGTTGGAGGCCCTCCAGGCTGAAAACACACACCCCGTACCCCATTTTGGCCAGCAGGGTACTACAGGAGGTGTCCATCCCATCTCCCCACTCCCACCCCACCCCCCCAACTGGCCGGTGGAGAAGTACAATACTGATCTGGCCAGAGGTGGGATTCAAAATTTTTAACAACCAGTTCTGTGGGTGTGGCTTGATGGTCATGTGACTGGCTCGATGTGGCTTGGAGGTCATGTTATTGGCTGGGTATGGCCAACTCAATATCACTCACATCGAGGCACACGTCTCCTCGCCTGGCCTCTCATGACTTGGGGATGCTGCAACAGTCATAAGTGTGAAAAATGGTCATATGTCACTTTTTTCAGTGCCATTGTAACGTTGAATGGTCACTCCACACAAGCAAAGTACCAGCAAAGGAGGGAAAAAAAACTCCAGAGAAGTTCCTGAGACAGGAAGTCTAGTCCTGCCAAGAATGTAATAAGGGTTAACAGAGAGGCAGTTTCTGTAAGCAACACCAGAATGTTTCCTTCCTGCCTTCCTTACAGAATTAGGCCAGTAATTTCTTCTAACAACCGGTTCTCCGAACTGCTTAGAATGTTAACAACCGGTTCTAGCGAATAGGTGCAAACTGGTAGAATCGCACCCCTGGATCCGGCCCTCAAAGAAATCCAGTTTTAACACCCCTGATGTAGAGCAAGGATATATCAACTGCTGTTCTTTTTCTTAGGTGAAAATTTTTGGTTTCTTAGGCAGGAGAAAAAGTGCTTTTAATGAAGGGGGGAGAAGGAAAATGTGGATTCTTGCTCCTATTTCTTTTTTCTTTCTTATCCCACTTTAGGTGCCAGGCTCCTCGCACCTTGCCGTCTTCAGCAACACAAGTCTCCCTGTCCTCCAGCTCACAGAACCCTTCCACAGCACTGGCTCACAAATAATATCCTTTGAGCCCCTCCCCTTCCTTCAGATATGAGATACTGCGCTCTTTCTGCCACTGATTGCCTCTGAGAACACATAGTCCAGGGAGAGGTGTCCCCTGCACTAACTCATCTTTGTCTTTAGCTACTCTGTGTGTGTGTGTGTGTATGTGTGTGTGTGTGTCTGTATGAGATGATGGCTCCTCGGGGTCCACATCCCCAGCATTCTATGGATCTGTCACCCAATCACTCTATTTATTTAACATATTTATTTATGGTGAGTCTTTGTGATGATGCAGGTTTCTAGCTGAGCAGCAACTCCAGTTGGTGAAAGGTGCAGTGCTACTGGCTTTCCGTTAGTGTTGGGGAATATGCTCAGTGCACAATGTTTATAGAAGACAATGCTTGCTTTTTCTTCATTCCATGTATGTTTTAGACTCAGAAGAGAAAAATGATTAGAGGACAATGAGAACAATCTATACTTAGCTCCAGTGGAGGTTCTGTCTGTTTCTTCTGGACTGTGGAAATCATAGAGTATACTATGCAGTGAGGATGATGAGCAAAGTAGGCGAGTCTCAGGGGCAGGATCTTGATCTCATCAAAATATATGGATTTCTTTTTGCTTTTGCAATAAGGGCACAGGTCTCATTTCATCTTCTGTTCAATTCCTCTTCATCTACTCCACGTGCAGATGTTGCAGAGAAACAGCCTGGATATCGAACATGCAAGCAGAACTATGAGAGGGCTAACTAAAGCATCTTTGTGACTTTGGGAAACATTCTCTGCACTGGTTGAGAAAAAGACAAGACAGCTTTAAGCGGCTAATAATTAAAAAAAAACTTGATCAACTTACCAAGACAAAGAGTCACCTGTACTTTAATTGGGAAGAACATTTTTATACTTGAAAACAAACTGTATGTAAAGTGGGGAAGGGAAGTCATATTCCCAGTTTTTTTGACAAGAGCACAGGAAACAGTATAATCTTATCCAGAAATATGTTCTAATACACAAAGTCATTTCAGTGGCAATTGCAGGTTTAATTGAGCAGCCAGCCTAGTAGTGACATGAATTTTCTGATTCTAAGCAGACCAAGAAGAAATATTGGGGAAAAATAGTCTTTATATCCAGTATCTCTCTCTGCCTAAGTTATCTTTTGCACTTGGCTTAGAAGAATGCCTGTTGGTAATCTTAGCTACCATGCTTCCTGGTATTGACATTTTGGATAAACCAAAGTTACTCAAATCCAACCATATAAGCCATTATGAACTGCAGAAAACATAAGTTTAGAAAGTGTAATTTGATTGGCTTTAATAGGAACAGAAAGAGAAGGAAGTCTTGAGATTGATGAATGATCCTGAATGTTCTGTCTTACCTCTCTTTGCTCCAAGTTCTGAGTACTGAAATGCTTGAAGGAAGGATAAGAAAATATCTGGCATCAAAAGATCTACAGAACAGAGCTGGGCAAATCCAAGAGTGTTGACAGAAGTCAAACTATGATAGCTTATATACTGAGGCATGTAACATTTGGGATTTCTGACAAAATGATTCTCCCCAATCATATCTTTTGGTGTCCTTTGTATATATACCTTGCTTTATCCTTGTAGGAATATTTTTGTTCTAGGATTCAGTGGTTTATTTAGGAATTTGCTTCCTCTGGGATTAAAATGTTCAAATCATTATCTTTCAACCATTGAGAGAATCATAATAGCACAAATTCTTACCATTGTTACATTATCTATTATCTCAAATGAAGCAAGGATAGAATTGAGGGCAATTGCTATTGCAAAATCATTAAGTTGGATTCAGTTTGTATTATCCATGTAAAAATTATACCGTTCAAGCAATGGATTAATGTCAGTCAATTTGGTACCTATAGTACCAATGGCAAGATGACATTTTCTAGCAAGTTACTATTAACAAGATAGAAAATACTTTTTAGAGATGGTAATGAGAACTAACACATCTCAAGACATTATATAATTTTATCATAATTGGCATACATGTGTCAATTTGCCTTTTACTTTGTTGACCCTAAGGTTCTGCTCCATCTTTTGGACTGGTTGTTTTTAGTAGCTATTGGTATTCCTATTATGTTTGCTTGCCATGCGTTTTTATGATGCATGTAGCTGATGAATCATGGGAGCTAGTATAGGAATATTGTTAAAGATCAAAGGCGACAAAAATGTTCAGGGATGGTAGTTAAGAATCTAGCTAGAAGCTAACCTGGTTCTCAGACCATAAGAATACAGTATGTGTTTCTTTTCTCCCCAACTTTTAAAGGAGTCAAATATGCCTTCTTCACCAAAAGGTTAAAAAAAACCTTGAATCCACTTACTTAGTGCCTCCTTGCCTTTGATTACTGGAGTCTCTTAAGTTCTAAATACCTTGGAATCAGGATCAAGCACATCCAAATGCATCTTTTAAGTTTACAGCACAATGTTCACATATAGAAAGAAGAATGAGGCACTTGAAGTCTGGTCAATTTATTTGTGGGCTTAAGCTAATTAATAACACTTGAATTTAATATAACTGGCCTTTTCATCATCTGGAAGTTATTTGCCATGGACTATAAAATGTATATGAACTGAAGACCTGTGAAAATAAAAGAGATATGCCCTTCTTGATTGCAAAGGAAAGTGAAAAGATGCTCTCACAATGGAAAAGACATCTGACCAGAATTTTTTCCCCATCCAACTAGACTTAAAATTGGATGGTGGTAAGCTGAGGCCAGTTGTTTTTCCTACATAATCACGTTGGCTCTAGAAATCTGGGGTCATTACTAGACAGTTAACCACATCTAGCAGTTTGAAGCAGTGAGCTTGTCTGCACACAAATATGGGGAAGGATGACACTTTTGACAATGTACTGTACATCTGGCTGTGTATTCAGTGTCTGAAGATCTCTCCTATTTCTCAATCTGCTGCTGTGCTGCCATTAACCTCAGATAACTTCCTAGCACAAAACACAAGAACTATTGCAAATAAATATTGAGACTTAAGACAAGAACCAATTACTGATAGCTGTGGCAGCCCTTCCTCTTCTTCAGTGGGGCTAGGACACTCCTACAGCTCTGCTGCATTGCTGCAACAACCTCAGATGTAGATTTCTGATGTTCTTTGTTCTTTGTATGTCAGAGAGTCTGTATTTACATATGAATGTATGTGGTGAGTATGTATGTTGTGTGGGCATGTATGGGTGTCCCACCCAGGGAAAATCATGGGAGATCGGAGAGGGAGGAAAATCCAAAGGGGATTAAAGAAAAAGGGGGGCGGGACTGGTTGGTTGGCAAGGTGAAGCCTCTACTGGGACCAAAATATTGTGCCTGTTACTGTGGTGATTTACTTTGGCAGTCAAAAATTGGTGTATGGTGGCCCATGCTTGTTGCTCTATACATATGACTATACCGGACATATTATGCATAATATATTACACATGATGTACTGGAAGAGGTTGGTGTCTCAACTCCCTCTGGTTTTGGAATGGATAGCTTTTCAATACACTGTAATGTTGCTTTGATTTGGTGTAGGCCTGAAGAGTGCTGAGCAGTACCACAACCAAATCCCAGCCATGACAATAAAGGAATGAGCATTGTTGAAAACAATCTCTCATTTATTTGCCACTCTTTTTTTTTTTTGCAGTAAGGTAGAGAGAGAGAGAAGGAAATGGCCTTAGACCTGTTATGACCAAGATCTTCCAATGGATTTCTACATTATGATCAGGGACAATATATAATACTGAAATGAATAGTGTTACTGAAATAATGCATTCTAATGTGAAGAATTCACCATTTAACAAAAAGGGAGGTAATCCAAAGTTAACAAAACATAGGCTGGTTTGTCTTAACTTGTTAAGCTCTAAATGAGTTAACACAATACATTTGCTGTGTTCATTAAACATTCACTGTCTAAATAAATAAAACATAGCTTAATGTGATGATCTAACTCCACTATTATGCAATTACAACTTCTAGGTTCTCCTAACACAATACAATAAAAATCACCAGTCCAATTTTAGCTGAATCTAGTATTTAAAACTAAGATAAGTAAACAGATTTAAGTTGTGAACTGAGAAAAATAACAAGTAATAATATGAGAGGAAGCATTTTATAACATGTGCATTCCAAAATCCATAGTCTGTAACAATGTTATTATTATGTACAGTTTGCATTAGATGAAGAAATATTTTGGCTGCACCAAATGCAATCATTACAGAGAAGTATGGTGGATTGCCTTCTTAAGACATAAATTTACCTATTTCATATAAGGTAGTCCTCGACTTACAACCACAATTGAACCCAAAATTTCTGTTCCTGAGACATTTGTTAAGTGAATTTTGTACCACTTTATGATCTTTCTTGCTGCAAATAAGTAAATCACTGCAGTAACACTGTTAGTAACATGTTTAAGTGAATCTGGATTCCCCATTGACTTAGCTTGTCAGAAGATTGCACCTGTCATAAATATGAATCAGTCGCCAAGCATCTGAATTTGATCATGTGATCATGGGGATACTGCAATAGTTGTTAATCTGAAAAGTGACCATAAGTCACTTTTTTCAATACTATTGTAACTTCAGTCACTAAATGAACTGTTTTAAGTCGAGGACTACCTGTAATTGCCTTTATATTGAGAGAAGGGAAAAGAAGGTAGATTGGTTATAGAGAGATGCACACTGTAATGGAGTCTAAAATCATAGTGAAAAACAGTATGTAGAATATTAAAAAGAACTATGTATATGCATGCCTTGCTTAGTATTGTTGTCCTTAGTATTTTCTTTGTAAAATAATCCACTTGGTTTCCACTGTGTTCACCTAGTTGTTAGAGCAAAGCCTATCAATACATGATGTGACAAGGAGTGGTATTCCCTCACTATTATATATAACCATGGATATAGGATTCAGAGGAGTGCTTAAAGTGAGAGAGTTTGCTGAGAATAACAAGTTTATTGAATAAAATTAAAAGGGATAACAATGTGTTCCAAAAGAATGACTCCAAACGGAGAACAAGGCAAATGGAATTACGACACAATATATACAGAGCACAACTTATACATGTTGAAATGATATGCTGTAACTGACCAGAAATAACATCATTGGAACATGTTAATTAACTTGAAAAATATTAGAACGCTTAAGAAATTAAGCATTACATTTCTTTTGAAGGGAAATGGAACATTTCATTTTTTCTTGTGATACCTTTAGTTAGAATCCTGCCTTTACATTTTCTCATACATAAGGAAACTCATTATTTTATATAGTTCATATACTATTAATGCTTAATATTAATATTCAATACAAGTTCCAAACCAATGAATCCTAACATTGTCCTGTTTCTTGCTCACTAGGCTGACTTTGTTTGCAAATGAAGGCAATCTCATGTGTCCTAGGATAATGTTGCAGGATCCAATCTGAGTCATCAGGCCCAGAGATTTGTTCTTTTCAAGTTTTTGGACTCATCCTGGAGACCATCCTTAGGGAACTTCTTAATCTCCAGGATGTGTCTTTCTTTGCATGTGTTGGGGCAACACCTAGTGATCTTCATTTTGCATTGTTGAGTAAAATATTTGTTTGCCAAGCCAATGCAGTCTTGAACAGAGTGGAAATTCAATCCCTAGGTGGTAGTAAAAGGTAAGTAGATAGGTAAACTTTATTAAGACTCTTTGCTCCCATCTAGTGGTCATTTAGAGTTAAAAGTAGCTCTGGTTTTGAATCTGCTCAACCACATATACCAAAATAGTTATACAGATATACAGGGTAGGTACATGGGATAAATAAACTGGAATCTATATTCATCCAGAAGTCTGAATGGATGTTCATGCACTGCTGTTTGACTCTCTTCCACCTCATTGATTAATTAGGCTTGAGGCTTACTGGGCTGTTCAGAGCCAAAATGGCCAATTTTAATTTGTTCAAAAACTTACAATATAAAGCCAAAGTGAAATTTTTGGATGTGAATTATTGAACAAAACTCATTTTGCTAAATACAACATGTTACAAAATGGTGGTCAGCAAGATATCTTTTTAAAGGTTTGCAGTGTTGTGCAAACACAAGTTAAAGAAGTCCAATCCATTCCTCATTGCAGCTCTCCTGTGCAAGAGTTGAAATAGATATGGTTCTCAGATTTCTTGGAAAACTCAAAACTGATAAAGGAATGGAGTCCCATCTATAATAGAGAGACAGAAGTTGACAGACTAGATGCTAAAGAAATGTATGGGGATCTTAATGGAAGATTATGGTTGTTTCTTTGGCTGAGAAAGAGCAGCTGATTAGAGAAAAAATAGCATCCAGCCTTCAAACCAGATTTCTACCTAGTGGCCCTGTTCCAATACTGTATGCTCAGCCCATTCAAGAAGATCAACAGACTCATTTATACATCATTCTTGCATTAATCTTGGTTAAACTTTTCTACTTTAGTGTGTTGTGAACAGCAAACTGCTTGGTTCAATAGCTCACTTTATAGTGCAAGAAAATTGGTGTAGTGGTTAAGGCACTGGGCTAGAAACTCAGAAAATGGATTCATTCAGTGACCAGGTTCAACAGTTATTAGGTTCCCCTCAACCTAGATTCTATATATCAAATTAAACAGAAAATATTTACCAGAAACAAATTTAAAGGTCTTTCTGTATTGCAAATCTGGTGCTGGGCAGATTTAAAAGTATAATTGGTGAAAATATATTTAATCTGCATAGAATTAATGAGTTAGGTCAACTAAGAAAAAATACACTGCTCAACAAAATAAAGGGAACACTTAAACAACACAATGTAACTCCAAGTCAATCACACTTCTGAGAAATCAAACTGTCCACTTAGGTAGCAACACTGATTGACAATCAATTTCACATGCTGTTGTGCAAATGGAATAGACAACAGGTGGAAAGCATAGGCAGTTAGCAAGACATCCCCAATAAAGGAGTGGTTCTGCAGGTGGTGACCACAGACTACTTCTCAGTTCCTATGCTTTCTGGCTGATGGTTGGGTCACTTTTGAATGCTGGCGGTGCTTTCACTCTAGTGGTAGCATGAGACGGAATCTACAACCCACACAAGTGGCTCAGGTAGTGCAGCTCATCCAGGATGGCACATCAATGCGAGCTGTGGCAAGAAGGTTTGCTGTGTCTGTCAGCGTAGCGTCCAGAGCATGGAGGCGCTTCTAGGAGACAAGCCAGTACATCAGGAGATGAGGAGACCCTAGGAGAGCAACAATCCAGCATCAGGACCTCTACCTCCGCCTTTGTGCAAGAAGGGACAGGAGGAACACTGCCAGAGTCCTGCAAAATGACCTCCAGTGGGCCACAAATGTGCATGTGGCTGCTCAAATGGTCAGAAACAGACTCCATGAGGGTGATATGAGGGCCCGACGTCGACAGGTGGGGGTTGTGCTGACAGCCCAACACTGTGCAGGACATTTGGCATTTTCCAGAGAACACCAAGATTGGCAAATTTGCCACTGACGCCCTGTGCTCTTCACAGATGAAAGCAGGTTCACACTGAGCACATGTGACAGATGTGACAGGGTCTGGAGATGCCGTGGAGAACGTTCTGCTGCCTGCAACATCCTCCAGCATGACCGGTTTGGCAGTGGGTCAGTAATGGTGTGGGGTGGCATTTCTTTAGGGGGCCACACAGCCCTCCATGTGCTCACCAGAGGAAGCCTGACTGCCATTAGGTACCAAGATGAGATCCTCAGACCCCTTGTGAGACCATATGCTGGTGCAGTTGGCCCTGGGTTCCTCCTAATGCATGACAATGCTGGACCTCATGTGGCTGGAGTGTGTCAGCAGTTCCTGCAAGATGAAGGCATTGATGCTATGGACTGGCCCACCCATTCCCCAGACCTGAACCCAATTGAGCACATCTGGGACATCATGTCTTGCTCCATCCACCAACACCACGTTGCACCACAGACTGTCCAGAGGGTGGGGGTTGCTTTAGTCCAGGTGTGGGAGGAGATTCCTCAGGAGACCATCTGCCATCTTATCAAGAGCATGCCCAGGCATTGTAGGAAGGTCATACAGGCATGTGGAGGCCACAGACACTATCTTAAATATGTAACTATTAATTTTTTATACGTGAGCCTCATTTTGACTTGTTTTAAGGACATTCCATCAAATTTGGATCAGCCTGTTGTGTTTTTTTCCACTTTAATTTTGAATGTAACTCCAAATCCAGACCTCCATGGTTAACTCCATAGTTAAACTTGGTTTCCATTGATAATTTTTGTGTGATTTTGTTGTCAGCACATTCAACTATGTAATGAAGATTAAAAAGAATATTTCATTCAGATCTAGGATGTCTTATTTTTGTGTTCCCTTTATTCTTTTGAACAGTGTATATAGCTATTGAATGAACTGGTTCAAAACAGAATCAAATGGAATTCCTCCTTTTTCATGTCTTAAACCCAAATGAAAGTTCTCACTCAACCTACAGTGTTGGTTGGTTTTGCTACTTTTGTGGGATTCTGCTTGCACGCTCCTGTTACTACCAGGCAGACACTTGGAAATAGATGAGTTAGAATATACCTAAAGCTAAAAAAAAATGAACAAATGCATTATAAAAATGCATAAACATAAATCTGCAAAATAAAAAAATTGAGTGTGACATGTTGGCTGTATTCACAAAACAATCTTACTGAATTATGCCATTTTTCTGGCTTTGTGAAATATAGTCACAAGTACAGTAATATTTTCCTCTCCTATCTCCTAAAACCTATCCTCACACAGGACCAGAACTATGACAAAGTCATGCCCTCAGCTCTAACTTGGTTGATAGTATAAAAAGTTGCGTGTGCCACATTTAGTAGCACAAACAGGAACACAGTATTCCTGTCATGATTCTTTAGAAGATTGTCCACTAGGCAACTCATATCACTTTGGTGCCATGACTTAGCCTGAAGCCAGAGTGAAAGAAATGCTGAAAATCAGTTTCATTCAAGAACTGTTATCTCCAATATATAGGTCACCTTAGCAAGAAAAGGAACATTTGACATATTAAAGCTATTTAAGTATCAACTAAGAGAAGGGTGTGTTAAGCCTGGGTTCCCCAACCAGAGTTAAGGAGACAAGCTAAACAGAATGTGCAGCGTTAGTCAGATAGGCATACAGATAAATGTGTGAGATAAGTTTGTATGTTAGTTAACATATAGTAAAAATAACAGATACGCTTGTGTTATCAAAAATATAGTTTATTCCACTTAGAGTTTTATAGCATAGTCAAAATAACAGTCCATTAGTCATGTATCGTTTTTAGTCAGTCCATTCAAGGATATTCAATTAGCAAAGTCCGTGTAGAATATCCAATGTCAGTTCACTTACAATAAATCAGTCCTCTCACAGTTGATAAATCAACAGTCCTTTCTCTCTCCCGTTCCAGTAGGGGAAAAACGCAGTCTTCAATCCATGCAGTAATTAGGGATCATCAAGCCAGAAAGAGCAAGCTGCCGTGCCTTGCTTCTTTTATGGTGCTTTTACAACCACTCCCTTAATTACATTCTTACAGTTAAAGTTACATACACTTTAACTAACAAACCATGATAACATGTTTATTATTTTACCTAAACCAGTTAGGGTAAACAATGTTATCCCTAACAGGGTGGATACAAAGGAAGAACAATGGTAGAAAGACAAATAAGCACTCTGGCCACATTTAAGGTGCATAAAAGAAACCTATGCAATAACACGAAATGATGTATGACATTATTCTCAACTTGCATCCAACCCCTGCAAGGTTACTCTCCATCCTTCTTTTCTTGCTCCACATTAAAATAGCATTTTCTTACTGTGCTAAGCAGTCTGTCTGCCATGCTTCATTCCATTGTCAGCAATGTTTCTGCTCCAATTAGCTCATGTGCTCTGTGGTGGGAATGCCCTTCCTTTCTAGTCTTTGCTCTGCATGGGCAGTTCATCCTAATAGTCTATCTGTCAAGAAAAGTAGAAAGTCCCCACCCCGGTTCACCTAGCATGCTTAATCCCCAATGTTTTCTCAATAAATCAAGATAACTCATGCACTTGGCGAACAAAGAAAGAGTGTTTAAGAGCCCACCAGTCAAGAGTCAGATTATTCCAGTCCTCCACTAAGATTTCAGTTGAAATGTCATTCAGTATCTTCCCTTCTAGCACATCCTGGGATTCCACTAGATCCAGAATACACCATCAGTTGACCCTAAATCTTGCCTTGTACCTCTGCAAGGAGGGTTGAAACCAACCATCTCACCCTTCCAGCTGGTGATATATCCATAACAAAAGGGCCACATTTGGCTCCCAAAGCATGGATTATCATTATGGATGCGAAATCCAAACTTACCTTAATGAATGGCACATATAACTTGAACTGAGCCATGATAATTCTGAAATGGCAACCATTTTGATCTAATGGTTAAAGCACCAGGAAACTGAGTTGAAACTTCTGCCTTAAGGCAGGATTTAAAGAAAACTCCTCCTTGCCACTTGAATTTTTCAAATAAGTTGGCTTAAAATGTTGATGTCTTATATGCCAAAAGCTTCAGAAACGTTAACATTACTACCAGGACCAGATCCAGCAGTTTTGGCAGCAATTTTCCCCACAACTCTGTAAGGTGGACTGGGCTGACATTGACAGGGCCAAAGTCACTCAACTGGCTTTTATGAGCCAGCAGTGCTCTGCAGCTGCCAAAAAAGCCAACACAGATCTAGGCTGCCTTAGCAAAGGGATAGAATTCAGATCATATGAAGTGTTAATACCATTTTATAATGCCTTGGTAAGGCTACACTTGAAAAACTGCATCCAGTTTTGGTCACCACTATATAAAAAAGATGTTGAGACTCTAGAAAGAGTGCAGAGAAGAGCAAGAAAGATGATTAGGGGACTGGAGGCTAAAACATATAAAGAACAGTTGCTGGACCTGGATATGTCTAGTCTAATGAAAAGAAGGACTGGGGTGACATGACTCCAATATTTCAGGGGCTGCCACCAAGAAGAGGGAGTCAAGCTATTCTCCAAAGCACCAGAAGGCAGGACAAGAAGCAATGAATGGAAACTAATCAAGGAGAAAAGCAACCAAAAACTAAGGAGAAATTTCCAAATAGTTAGAACAAATTAATCAATGGAACAACTTTCCTCCGGAAGTTGTGAATGCTCCAAGACTGGAAGTTATTAAGAAGAGACTGAACAATCATTTGTCTAAAATGTAGTTTTCTTGCCTGAGCAGAGGGTTGGACTAGAAGTCCTCTTAGGTTTAATTCTATTCTGTTCTGTTCTATTCTACTCTCAATAACAATTTCTCTATTCTATTATTTTATTCTATCCACAATATTCTATTCGTTTCCTAGTGTGATTTGATTGCTTATTGTACCCTGTGACTATCATTAAGTGTTCTTGACTAATGTATCTTTTCTGTTATGTATACTGAGAGTATTTGCATCAAGACAAATTCCTTGTGTGTCCAATCACACTTGGCCAATATTCTCTTCTCTTCTATTCCTATTTCTATCCTTTTCTATTTCATTCCTTATTCCACGGCTCAGTGATGCCCTGAGTGTCTTATGCGGACATAACTCAGCGAGAAAAGGCTGAGTTGATACTGAGTCAATGCGGACAGCATAGCAACCGGAGCGTAGCCAATATCGAAGAGCCTCATTTCTGCCACCAACAGGAGAAAGGCCAGGCACTGAAGAGACCGGAGTAGAGAGCTCACACATAACACAGACTCCGCACTCACTCCGTGTGTAATGACGCCTCCCCAGATGGTGAAAGGACGGTGCGCATGCGTAATATTAGAAAACTGCCCCAGGCAATCCAAACCTACGACACTGGGTGGAAGGCCACGACTATGGCGTTTTTCCCGTCACCTAGAATGACGCATGCGCATCTCTTCATCAACGCCTTTCTTTCCCCATTGCAGGGAGGAGCCGCCTGTCACGAATTCCCTTTGGCTCCACCTCCGCCCCGTTTCCTGCACTTGGCAGTGGGCGGGATTACGCGGTCAGTTGGCGGGCAGGCTGAAGGGGGGGGAGAAAGAGGTGGAGGCACTGTCACGTGATTACTGTAGGCTTACCAACATGGCGGCTGGGGTAGCTGCGGGCGTTGCAAGACTCAGGATTTAAGTAGCAGCAGAAGCCAACCCTTCCTTCTCTCCCCTCCTCTCACGGCAGAGACCCCGCACCGGCCTCGGACACGCCCCCTCCCCTCGTGCCTTCATTCATTCATTTATTCCATCGGTTGTTCGGCTCTTGCCAGTACCCAGCTGCCATGAGGGAAAAGGGCCGCAAGAAGAAGGGCAGGACCTGGGCAGAGGCCGCCAGGACGGTACGCGGGGTTGGGCTGGGCGCGGGGGGGGGGGGCGGGGGACGGACGGTACGGGTGGCACCAAGTTGACTTTTCTCTCTCTTTGAGCTCCTTCGTCACTGTTAGGCGGTCTCTCCTCCAGGCAGTGGCCTCTGAAGCTGTTGGGTTTTCAGTTCCCACCGTCCTTAGCCTCCATGTCAGGTGCAGGTGATGGGAGTTGTAGTCCAGCCGTTCTGGATGGTTGAGAAGACCGCAATAAGATAAAAGGAACTCTTTCCCTCCCCCCCCCTCCTCTCCTCGCGCCGCCCTCAAATCCTTGTACTAAAACGAGTTTTTAAACTGTAAATGATTAAAACCCCGCCTCTGTTTCCGTGATCTGACAGTTGGGATGGGAAAACAGCTGTTGCTTGATAAATATTCCATCTTCCTCTGGAGAAAAGGGTAACTGTGGCTCACTGGATGAAGACCAATCTTTGTGGTAGAAAAGGCACATTTGCTTTCAAGACTGGAAAAGATCTCTTAGCATATGTTCAAATGGCTGATCTTGTGTCAAGATACACCCATATTTCTCATTGTTTTCCAGTAAACCAAAAGCTAGCTTGGTTGAAGTAGTTGCTGGAGAGACATTAATACCAAAGTTTTTCAACACCCCTTCCTCTCCCTCCCCCCCAATTTTCTACTGTATCATGGTGATCAATCACATCATAATGATCTGACAGGGCAGCCCATTACTTCCATGACATTAAGACTACATCTGAATATTTTTACATGTGTCATTATAAATTTGCACTATAGTTAAATGTTTTGTGACTATATAAGAATGTTAAAAATGCAGATGACATGCCTTCTATTTATTTCATAATGAATTAAGCAAGTAAAGATTTTGTTCCCCATCTGAAATTACTGTGAATCAATTTGATTCCTGGTTTTAAAAATAGTCATTTTATACTCTTATTTCTGCAGTTGATGCAAATTTCGCATGTAAAAATCTCATTTTATTTATTTATTAAATCTATATGCCGTCCATCTCATCAAGTAATTGGCAGCGATTTGTAATTAATTCTGGGTAAAATATACTTTTGTGTTTCCAGTCTTGTTGATAACATGAAATGTCACATAAACTTCATTTTAGTAAACAACTCTTAATCAGAGAGGTTACATATGCAGTAAAGGAAAGAACTGTAGCTCATTGGCAGAAGATTTGCATTGGATAGGAAAAATCCCAGATTCTGTCTTCCATTTGCTATTTTAACAAAGAGTTCTAGTCTTGAATAACTACTGTCAGTGTAGATAGGGTTAATTTAGGTGGAGTAATTTTGACCAAGAAAGCTTTTTGCACTTGTTTGCAAGCTATTTGGATTCATCACTTGTTCTGTTATTCAGTTAATAATGAAACAATATATTTAGCAGCTTTGTATTATCAATAAACAATATCCATGCCCCCATCAATAATGAAAAGATAGGGAAACATTAACTTCCTCCAATGTCAGTCTGTGCATATAAGTTGTTTATTCATTCAACCAATTTATATAGCCACCCATCTCGCAAAAAGCAGCTCTGAGGCACAAGCAAAGCTAAAAAAATTAATAGTTACATATTTAAGATTTGTGCAAATTGTCATAAAAGTCCTAGTTCTTTGTTTCTGCTGAAACATCTAAATTTTACACACACACACATGAGGATATAGAGGAGCTTCTTTGATATCAAAAATAAAATACAGTGTTTTTTGTAACATGGAAACTTCAAGCAGATCTCCCCCCCCCCCAATTCTAAATATTAATGCTTCTTTTAAATCACAGTTGAATTTAGGCTTGTTCATACAAAGTATTCAGAAGTTAGCCTTAGCTTTATTGATGGTTTATATGCTGTCTGTATAATGTCATTTTGTTATAAACACATACAGTGGTTGAACATATATCATCCTGTTTTTCTGTAAAAACATATCAATGATTTTTAGGAGTGGCAAAGCATGTTCCTAAATGAAAATATTTTTAATATCCTACAAGATTGGACTTCAATAAAAATACTTTGCAAGTCTATTGTTATAAGAAACAATGGCTATTTTTATTTGCTTAGATTGATGTTCTACATTTTGCTCATTTTAGTTTGCTTTATTGTCATTGCACCTCATACAACAAAATTAAATACCATCTTCAGTGTACATTATGACTATGAAAATAAACACAGACAACCTTCACATTCTATACATTGAATTGAAAACTCATGATATTGCATTAATATTGCACTATGCTATACAGTAGAATTCAATAGAGTTACAGGAACTCAAAACAGCTTTGAAATAAAATCCTCATGTTGTTAAAATCTGATAAGTTGTACTGTATGAATCTATATAAATGGCATAGAAGATCTGTAATTAATTTCAATGTTTCCATAGTTGGAGACTAGAAGTTTAAGATAACATCTCTATACTCTTAAATTGGGTGAAATATTGTATTGTAGGGCAACACCTTTTGAACCAAGAAATCTCAAATGGGCTAAAATTTGAGGCTAAAAAATACATATAAATCCTGGATCCCATGACTCCAATGGAATTGTAATTTAACGAATTTTATAAAGCAATTTGTGGCATAATACAAAATGTTTCAAAATATTTCCTATGGTCAGTGCTTGATGCTTGATTCTGCTAGACCAGGGATGTTAAACTCATCTGGCCCTTGATGTACTGAAATCCAGCTCGCAGGGCCAGCATGGAAATATCAAGGGATTGTCCTGCGGTGCCTCTGGCAGCTAAAATGGGCTGCATTCAGGGGCCCCCGTGCCTCGTTTTCACCCTCCATGGCCTACTGCAGCACTCTGCCATCTGAAAATGGGCTGAAAAATGGGTTAAAAATGGGCCATGCGGCCTGTTTTCTGCTGGCAGAGGCCATGGAGGGCTGCACATGGACCCCTGTGCCCTGTTTTGGCCAGCAGGGTGCTGCAGGAGGCATCTGTCTCACCCCCACCCCCACCCCTGCCACTGGCCTGCAGTGGAGAACTACAATGCTGATCCGGCCCTCGAAGAAATCCACTTTAACACTCCTGTGCTAGACAGTTCAGTGTGGGTAAGTTTCAAGGCAGATAAATCTCTCAATATTTCCCTGAGTTTTTAAAAAACTTTTCAAGTATATTAGAAGCTCTGCCATTGTAGAAGGCATTGAGGAATCAAGGAAATATCTCTTATGACAAAAACAGATTGTCTAGTTCGATATCAGGGGTATGAAACTCGATCCCATTGCAGGCCATATCAGGATTTTGTTTTGCCCTTGTGGTGCCGGGGTGGGCATGCCCTGGTCATCACGGCTGACTGGGGACCGTGGGGGGGCAGGGGCTGGTCCCTCACCATCTCTGGGACGGCCCCATGGGACAACTCTGGGCCTACAGGCCCTGTGTTTGACCTCTCTGTTCTATGTTCTATGTCTCTATTCTATATTACCCAGTTCTATATCCCTGAAATATGTGCAGAACACTTGTCATTTATTTTATCTGGAAACCAAATTCCAGATAAAATACTACAACTCAACTTTATTGATATAGGCTATAGAAATAGAATCATAAAAACCTGACAGCGTTTTCCTTTCCCTCCTTCCTTTGCCAAAGATAGTTAAGACAGAGCCAATTTAAATTCTTAATATTTTCTTCCTTTCCTGGGTTTAACTCCTCTTTGCTCTAACCGATGCATTCTATCTACAAGGTTATCTCTTATGATTCTCTACAACTATGCAAAGAAATGAATTTTGGGGGATCTTACATATCTGTTGAAATGAATCCATTGCTGTTATTTGCTAGGTTCAATTCTGTGACCAGCTTTAACGTAGCAAAAGCCACAAAAAGTGAACTTACGTATTGCTTCCTTTGTGTGCTGTGGAATTTTTTTTTTTAATCATTACCTTTGGCAATTTTATATAGGTTGGATAGTAAGCAGTAGCATGGGTTGTAAGACTGTCTAATTTGCTAGCCCTTACAAAAACTATGGGGTAAGTACCTTATCTCAATTTCCCATTGTTCCCTTGGCAGAACAAAATATTTGAGTTTCATTCTTTCTAAACATTTGATACATGAAATATGAAATGTTCTAATGGAACATTCTGAGTAGGGTGGTTTTGTTCTGAGTTTGGAACAAAGCATTTGTTTATTTTGTGCATACCCATGTGATGATGTTTTTTAGATGATTTGAACTGATTTTTGATATAAGATTTAAAAAAGGGTGTGTATAGGAACAGGAGCAACAGAATGTGGGGATGGAGTTAAAAGAGCAATCAGTTTAAAATCCCTACATAGCTGCAAGTTCCAACCTTCCTTGAATTCTGTTAACTGTTACCAATCTATGTCTAGGGTCTTCAAACTTGACAAGTTTAAGGCTTGTGGATTTCAACTCCCAGAATTCCTGAGCTAACATGACTGGAGGAGGAATTCTGGGGCTTGAAGTCCACAAGTCTTAAAGCTGTCAAGTTTCAAGATCCCTGATCTATGCTAATCATTAGTTGAGAAGATTCCTGTCCATAGGCATGTTTAGCAATCTTTTATATCTGATAGTGTGCTACCTTTGCAATCCACCCTCTTTTCAGTGCTGTATCCTCTACAACTTCTCTGACATATATGACTATCCTGCTTGTGTTTGCAGACTTCCAACAAATGGCCATTCACCACTTTATGTAGCAATCCAGTTCAATGACTGACAGCTTGTACAGTCAGGAAATTCCTCCTGACTAACCCTAACCTTGAAGCTTTCTCAGTGTAGTTTTAATCCACTGCTTCTGGTCCTGTTGTCTGAGGTGGTAAAAAACATGCACATCTTTGATAACCCTTTAAATATTTGAAGACTGCTATCCTATCTTTCCACTGTTGTCTCCTGTGAGCAAAATAGATATATGTTTCTTCATAAAGCTTGATTCCAGACCGCTCACATCTTGATATCCCCCTTTGAACTCATTTCAATTTGTCACTGTTCTTTTTGAACCCAGAATCCAGTATTCCCAATGTAGTTTGCAAGTGTTCTACACTTCCTGTAATCTGGACTTTAGCCTCCTGTGAATGCAATTCAAGATATAATTTCTATATTCACAGCTGATTTTTACATTGTTGATTCATGTTCATCTTATATCAAATATCAAATTCTTTTCAAGTTTGTCATTTTTTATCACCTCACTAATAGAAATGTTGAATAATACAAGGAATAGACAAAATGCTATGGCATTCTACTTCATATTATTCTTCACTCTGTTTGAAAGCCATTATGAATACTCTCTGGGTGTGGTCATTTAGCCAATTATGAATCTATTTGCAATATACAGTAGAGGCCATGTTTTAGCATTTTGTTAATGTGGCTATTAAGAGACTATTGAATGCTGAGTTCAAGGTACACTGTCTACAGCGTTCGTGATCTATTAAACCTGTGATACTGTCAAAAAATAAGATAAGGTTAACTTGGTTAATCCATTGTATCTTTTTTTTGTATTCTTTTCTAAATGTGTATGTATATGTTGCTTTATAATCTGCTCAAGTACCTTGTCCAGTATAGATATCAAACTGACAAGTTTGTAATTTTTCTGGACATCCCTTCTCTGACTTTAAAGATAAAAACATTTGCTGTTCACTAATGAGTTTTCAAGCATTGTATTTAGAAGTTTTGTGATATTTCCTTTAGTCCCTTCAGTGCTTCAGGAGCTAATTCAACTGATTGTGGAGAAATTAATTGAGTTTTTACCTTCTTTTGTCCTGAACTGCAGCTACATAGCTGCCAGTTAGAGCTTCATTTATAGAATTTATAGAATAACAGAGTTGGAAGGGACCTTGAAGGTGATCTAGTCCAACCCTCTGCTCGAGCAGGAGAGTCTATTCCAAATACTAGCTTTTACCTAAGACCGAACTCACAGCCTCCTGATTGTGAGGTGAGAGCTTCATCTCTAGGCCACCGTTGTGACTCCAATATTATTTCCTATTTGAGAGAAGGCACACTAAACATCCCAAACTGCTTGGCAACCCTGAAGCCATAAAGATGGCCTCAGCCAGATCTACCTGCTTCAGAGTTCTGCTTTCAATGGGTGCATTCTTGGAATGCACATTGACATTGGCTTTAAGTTGTCCTTACACTAAATTAGTTGTTATAGTTTCTTTTGTTTCATCCACTGAGATAGTGGTAGTGGTGGGTGGAAGGGAAGGAATATAAACATTGAGGAAATCCTTATTATGATTTGATTTGATTTGTTTGCCACGCATCTCGCACACAGAAATGTATAAAATCACAGTGAAAATACAGATTATAACTAAAAGATGGGGAGGAAAGGAACAGAATTTAAAATGGGGAGTGGGAACTGTTATTAGTTGATTCAACCATTTCCAATGTGTTACTCTCCCACTAGGGCCCCAAGCCAGTTGGCAGAGCCAGGTCTATCTATAGCAGGGGTCTCCAACCTTGGCTCCTGGAAGCCTGGCGGACTTCAACTCCCAGAGTTCCACAGCCAGCAAATCTGGCTGTGGAATTCTGGGAGTTGAAGTCCGCCAGGCTTCCAGAAGCCAAGGTTGGAGACCCCTGATCTATAGGCTCTTGTGAAGGGTGGGAGCCAATCTCACATGAGGGGGAAGATGTTCCAAAGGGCCAGGGCCAGGGCAAAGAAGATTCTTTTCCTGGACCTCATCATCCAGAATTCCTTGACTGACGGCGATCAACAGTGTGCCTCCTCTGCAGGCCTGGGTGGAGTGGGTCTATCCCATAGGGGTGAATCAGTTCCTCAAGTAACCTGGACCCATGCCATGCAGGGCTTTATAGGTAATAACCAATACCTTGAATTGCACCTGGAAGCAAACTGCAGCTTGTGGCACAGCAGTGTAACATTGGCCATTCTAGAGTTCCCGGACACTACTCAGTGCCGTTGTACTCTGCACCAATTGAAGCTTCCAAATGCTTTTCAAGGGTAGCCCCATGTAAAGCACATTGACCAGGGCATGAATGACTGAGCACAGGGACTCCTGATCCAGGAAAGGCCACAACTAGTGCACAACCAGAAGTTGTGCAAAGGCTCTCTTAGCTGTGACTGCTAAGTGCTCTTCGAACAGGAGTTGGAACTCCAAGAGAACTCACCATCTGTCTGGGGTAGTGCCACCCATCCAGAACTAAAGATGTCGAAGTCTTTAGTTCTGCTAAAGCTCCATGCATCAAAAGCCACTCAGGCTTGCCAGTGTTCAGCCAAACCCTGTTGTCTCCCATCCAGACCCCCACAGCTCCAGAGACCATGAGAGGGAGCAACAGCACCACTTGGGGACCTGGGGTGGAGATATAAAGTACAATATCATCTGCATATTGATGATACCTGTTAGGGATACACCCTAGCAGAATCTGCACGTCAGGCAGGCAGGCAAATATGTGAGATAAACGTTTTTGTAGCTTACACTCAGTAAAACAGATACACTGTGCTAGTTAAATAGTTTATTCCAGCAAGAGTTTTTAGCATAGTCAAACAGTCCATATATCATTCACTAGTTCAGTCCGTCCGGGGATTACTCAATTGCAAAGTCCAGTGTCGAAAAAGAGGTCAGTAAACTTACAAATATCAGTCCAGTAATATATCTCTTTGCAGTAGAGATGTAAAGAAGTTCAAACCTCCTTTCTCTCTTCAGCAAAAGCAGCAGCAGGGAACCATCAATCCATCATTGTCAGCAAGCAATTCAGTAAGCCAGCAATACAGTAAGCTCTCTTGCTCTCTCTTATGGCAGTTTTACAGTCGCACCCAAAATTACATGCTTTGCTGTTTAAAGTGACACACACTTTAACTTACAATCATAGTTTATATATATTATTTTACCCAAACTACGTTAGGTAACCTTGTTATTCCTAACATACTCCCCTTTTGGGTAATATAATAATATATATATCTAGTTACAACCTTAAACCATAGTCATCACAACTTTCTTTGTGTTTAACTGAACCTTGGGCTTTTGTAAACTGATCAGCAATATTTTCTTCAGTCATACAATATTCCAATCTTATTAAACCATTTTTTACAGATTGTCTTACATTCAGATATCTAAGATCTGTATGCTTAGATCTCGTTTTCACAGCAATATTTGTAGCCAACCGTATGGCTTCTTGATTGTCCTCATAAACTACAATGGAATCATTAACAGTTATTCCCATATCTAATAACAACTGTTTATACAGAATTAAATCAGTACATAATAAAGATAGACATGAAAATTCTGCTTCCATTGTGGACATACTTATGTGTTGCTGTCTAATTGACCTCCAACCAATCAGTGCTTTTCCTAACAGTATAGCCATACCTGAAGTTGATTTCCTAGTGTTTATGTCTGTTGCAAAACTTGCATCAGCATATCAGATCATCTTTTGGCTCCAAATACAATGCATAGTGCATTGTCCTTTTAAGATATCTTAAGATACGTTTTGTCGCTTGCCAGTGTTGTTCAGTGGGTTCAGCATTGAATCTTGCCAATTGATTAATGCTATAGGCAATATCTGGCCTTGACCAATTATTAATGTACGATAAACTACCAATTAACAATTGATAAATAGTCTTATTGAATTTTGGACTTTGAGCATCAGTGCGGCCAAATTCCTGACTCATTGGAGTTTTAGCCGGCTTACAAAGTTCCATCTTGTATGTTTTTAGTAATTGATAAATCTTATCCTCTTGAGATATCTTATAGCCACCTTTGGTTTTATTTATTGTCAATCCTAGATACTGTTTTATTTCTCCTAATTGCTTTAATTTTATCCTCTTACCTAATAATGATATTATTTCAGTAGCTTCATTATTAGTTTTTGTAATTAAGGCAATATCATCTGTAAACAACAATAATAATGACACTATTCCATTTTTCTCTCTCTTAAATACACATGGATCAGTTAAACCTGCTTTAAACCCTATATTGTTTAACTCCTTAACAATATATTGGTTCCATTCGTAACCAGATTGTTTTAATCCATAGAGACTCTTTTTAAGCTTCCAACAGTCATTATTTGTTTTATCATCCTTAATTCCTACAGGTTTCTTTAGGTATATAGTGTGCTGCAATGGTGCATGCAGATAAGCAGTTTCTACATCTAAATGATTTATGATATAGTTCTTCTTAGCTGCCCACACTAAAGCTGCTCTCAAGGTTGTTGCTTTTAGACTCGGTGCAAATACTTCATCATAATCACATGCAGTTTGATTAAATCCTTGAGCTACCAACCTAGCCTTATGGGTAACAGTTCCATTTTTACCTGTTTTTAATTTAAATATCCATTTACAGCCAATGGACTTTTCACCTGGAGGTAATTTAACATTTTCATAAACTTCCATTTGTTTCAATGAATTTAATTCTTTCTCCATTGCTCTATGCCAATTTTCTTGATTCTTTGCTGGATATATTCTAAGTTCTTCAACAATAGTTGGAATTTTACGAACTTGGCAAACTACACTTGCTTGGTACCTGTCAGGTGGTCTGGTTTCACATGTTGAACGTCTAGGTATTACAGGGCTTACAGTGGACTTTCATGTACTACCTGTTCCTTGTTATCTTTTTCTTCCTGTTCTGGTCCCATGTGCTCTTCCTCTACTTCCTCTTTAATTGTATTTTTCTTATGACTGATATGTTGTTTTGGTCTTTTGTAGGTTTCTATAATTACTTCCTTACTTGAATCTTGCTCCAGTTTTTCCCATCCTACATGTTCAAGGAATTGTGCACTAGCACTACAGTAAACTCTAGATGTACCTTTTTCCCAGAATCTGTATGATTTGTGATTAGATTTATAACCTACAAAGAATAACCTTTTAGCCCTATGCTGCCCCTTATGTCTCAGCTGTGTAGGAATATGCACCCATGCTGATGCTCCAAATGTGTGCATGTAGCCAAATGTGATGCTCCAAATGTGATGCTCCAAATGTGCTCCAAATGTGTGCATGGTTTTCTACCATGCCACCGTGTGAATGGTAATTCACCTGTTGTTGAGTTAACTACATTATTCAATATATGATTACCACACATTATTGCTTCTCCCCACAAAGTTTCAGGTAATCCTGAATCCGACAACATAGTACAAGCCATTGCTTGTATTGTTTGGCCTCGTCTTTCTATAAAGGAATTATGTTGTGGCCGAAATGGTGCAGACTTTTTATGTTCAACACCTGCCATCTTCAGTCTATTTTGGAATTTATTATTTATAAATTCTGTACCATTATCAGTTACAAGAGTCATTAATTTCCTTTTAGTTTTTCTTTCTGCAAACTTCAACCAATTAAAGAAATTCTGATATGTTTCCGTTTTACTCTTCATTAAATAACAGAAGCCATATCTAGAATAATGATCCATTATGCTTAATATATAACGAGCACCTCCCACATTTGGTTTTTTAGGACCTATAATATCAGCAAATACGACCTCTAGAGGCTCTTTAGTTTTAAATCCATTAATTCTATTTGCTGGTATTACCTTGCTCTTTTCTTGACTGCAAGCATTGCAGTGCAAATGCTTACTGCAAGGCTTCAGTTTTATACCTTCAGATAGTTCAACCGTTTGTTTAAACATTTTAAAATTTATGTGCCCTAAACGTCTGTGTAACAAATGTATGCATTCATCATGAGGTTTAACGTTATTATACACTGTGTTAGCCACCTCTGATTGATTATCTTTTAACACATACAATTCACTTTTTAAAGTTGCAGTCATTTTTTTACCTTCCTTTTCTATTATGCAGTTTTCTCCCCTAAAGGTAACTACATAACCTGGTTTAACCAAAACTCTAACTGAAAGCAAATTAAACTTAAGTTGTGGTACATATAACATTTTTACATTTTCTTTTATGCAAGAACAATGTGCAATACCTTCACCTTTTGCTTTCAGCTTCCAACCATTAGCTAACGATATCTGCTGTGAACTCATGGACATCTTAATAAATCTTTTCTTATCTTTCATTATGCAGTGCGATGCTCCACTATCTACAACCCATAAATTATTATTCACAGTTTCGTTGCTATACATGGCTAACTCTAAGCATTTTTCATCCTTTTGATGCCTTTTAGCATTCTGGCTGGCATTGTGGCGTTTTCCTTTCTTGCAGAATCTAGCCAAATGTCCTTTTCCTCCACAATTAAAACATTTTCTAATTGTATAGGCTGTCGAAGATTCTTTATCTTCTTGTGGTGGTTGTTCCCTTCTGAGTTGATCCCTTTCAAGCCTTCTCCTGGCTTCTTCAATTAATCTGCCAGTAATGTCAGTTAATGTGAGGTTATCTTTTGGCAGTACTTCCAGTGAAGTTACATAGTCATCCTAGCTCTCATTTAATGAAGACAAAATTATATAAACCTGATGTAGTTCTGTGAAGATAAGTTCTTTTTCATGCAGTTCCTGAAAAATTATCTTCATAGTGTTTAAATGAGTCAACATGTCTCCATTCTTTTGAAGATGTGTTCTGAACAGTTTTCGTGTAAGATTTATATGTGCTCCTACACTGTCTTGAACATAAATCTTCTTTAAATTCTCCCAACATTTTGCAGCTGTTTCTTCTCCATTAATATGTTCAAGCTGCTGGTCATAGAGTGTCAGTCCTATTATACAGAGAGCTTGCTCATTCTTCAGTTGATATTCTTGTATTTTCTGGGCATCATCCTCATCCTTCGGATTCCAAGCATCTACCTCTGGTGGGTTTTGAATTATACTTCACAAACCTTCTCTGCGTAGAAGTAGGCTGCATTTCATAGACCACGAAACATAGTTTGTTCCATCCAGTTTAGATATTAGAGACAAACTTGGTAAATTGACTTGTGCCATCTTTCTCTGGATATTAAACTATAATTAATAAAACACAGCTGTCTGCTTACAGTATTGTGTAACTACACTAACTCTCACTTTATATAAGCCTGTTATATCCTGGTTAGTCTGACTGTGCAGCCTGGGCCCATAACCAGTGTTAGGGATACACCCTAGCAGAATCTGCACGGCAGTCAGGCAGTCAAGCAGGCAAATATGTGAGATAAACGTTTTTGTAGCTTACACTCAGTAAAACAGATACACTGTGCTAGTTAAATAGTTTTATTCCAATAAGAGCTTTAGCATAGTCAAACAATCCATATATCATTCACTAGTTCAGTCCGTCCAGGGATGATTCAGTTGCAAAGTCCAGTGTCAAAAAAGAGGTCAGTAAACTTACAAATATCAGTCCAGTAATATATCTCTTTGCAGTAGAGATATAAAGAAGTTCAAACCTCCTTTCTCTCTTCAGCAAAAGCAGCAGCAGGGAACCATCAATCCATCATTGTCAGCAAGCAATTCAGTAAGCCAGCAATACAGTAAGCTCTCTTGCTCTCTCTTATGGCAGTTTTACAGTCGCACCCAAAATTACATGCTTTGCTGTTTAAAGTGACACACACTTTAACTTACAATCATAGTTTATATATATTATTTTACCCAAACTACGTTAGGTAACCTTGTTATTCCTAACAATACCTCAACTTGTGGAGATGGATGATCTTACCTAACAGCTTCATGTAGATGTTAAACAGGATTGGAGAGTGTACTGAACCCTGCGGCATGCCACAGAAGATATTACACAGGATTAAACAGACTACTAAAGGCCACAGGTTTGAAAAACCAATTAAATAAAAAATTGTTTTAATTACACATTAATAAATTCACAATAGTAGACTGGATAATATGCACCAGGTGCCCAAGTTATGTTGCATTTTGGGTAGGACTGCCACTTAAAGTCCTTTGCTGTTGTTATTTTCTCTTGTGTATACACTAAAAGTTCTCAAGGCAACTAAGAAAAATATTAAAATAAAAAATAAAATGCAAGTTAAATTAAAATCAATTTAGAAACATTAGCAGAATTAAGACACATAGGAGAACAAGTAACTAAAGCAGGGGTGAGCAAACATTTTGGCTCGGGGGCCGCATTGACTTTTAAAATTTGACAGATGGGCCGGGTCAGCACAAGATTTTTTGGGAATTGCCCCCCCTTGCCCCCCTCTTCTCCTCCTTCCCCTCCCCTCGGAGGCCCCCTGAGTCAGGAGTTGCTACTGCTGACGTGGCTCCACATGGCTCCAGTCCCACGTTGCCTCGGGAAGGGAAAGGCAAAAAGGAAGAACCACGGCGGTGCTTTGCAATGGCAGCAGCAGCACTGGAGGCTGAGGCTCAGCAGCTCCTGGTTTTGCCTTTTCCTTCCCAAAGCAACGCGGGACTGGAGCCGCGCGGAGCTGCGCCGGCGGTAGTAACTCCTGACAGTCCCAGCTGGACACCTGAACAGAGCCCGGGCGGAACTGCCTGTTGCTGCTGCCGGAGCACCGCTGGGTCGCCTCCTCCAAGCAGCCCGCTCGCCCGCCGGGCTTCCCCTCCGCCAGGCAGCTCGGGGCCATGTGCAAGCGCCCACGAGTTAAAAGGAAGCCGAAAGTTGCTGGGAAGTTGCTCGGGTTTCCGGGGCTTCCAGGCTTAAACTTTCCACAGACAAAGTTTGCAGGCGGGAGCATCTTCCCGCCGAGGAGTGGGAAGGGTTCCGCCCGGCGGGCGGGCAGGCGGGCTGCTTGGAGGAGGCGACCCGGCGGTGCTCTGGTTTCCCCTCCGTCGCGTGGCTCGGGGCCAGGCGCGAGCGCCCGCGAGAATAAAGGAAGCCGAAAGTTGCTGGGAAGTTGCTCGGGTGCTGGGAGCAGGCTTTTAAAGTGCCGCCTGAGCAGGACCGCCAAGCCGGGAAACGGGGCATCAAGGCAGGGCAAGGTTCTACCAGCAGCGGCCTAGCTTTAGGTGGCTCCAAGTAGCCCGCTCCAAGCAGCCCGTCCGCCCGCTGGGCGGAACCCTTCCCACTCCTTGGCCAGAAGATGCTCCCGCCTGCAAACTTTGCCTTTGCAAAAGTTTAAGCCTGGAAGCCCCGGAAAAAAAAGGGGGATCGGCGAGGACTCACCTTCAGAGAGGTCTCACTCGAAGGTGATTTCGAACTCCCAGCTGAGGCCTTTGCAAAGTTCTTCTTTTCTTTCCTACCCCGGGAGCGCTCCGCACTGTTTTGCAGCTTTGGGGGCCACGCGGCGCAGGGCAATACGCCACGCCCAGCGATTTTTTTTCAGGGGCAGGCCGGATTGGACAGACCAACGGGCCGGATGTGGCCCGTGAGCCGTAGTTTGCCCACCCCTGAACTAAAGCCTTAAAAAGCCTTGAAAATGTCATATTACACATGAAAGCTGAGACAATTGGAGCTAATTGAACCTTAAACAGGTAAGAACTGAACATTGGAGAAAGATAATTCTAGTTATCTTTAATCTCTGGACAGGATCCTGTAAGAACAGGTAATAACTTAGGCATTTTTTTCTTATTTGTTTCCAGTGATAGCCACCATCTTAATTTACATAAGGAAGTGATTTGGTATACTGATCTTTTAGAATTAACCAGGATGATAGTTGATTTATTTATTCCTGTCTCAGAGTTCCTTTGACTCCCAACTGTTCCATTGGCAATTAGCTTTTTGTTACTTTGACTGTGAAATATACAAATAGTCACTAGTTTTATCTAAGTAAAGCATACACAAGAAATTATAGTTACATTTTTAAAAATGCCAGATCCAGGAAATGTGTAAAATGTTTTTCTCTTGGAGTAGTAGCCAGGAGGCTTCTCAGTGCAAATTAGTTATTGGAATTGATAAACATCTTTTCCCAGGAGCTTTTGTTACAGAACTGTTAATAGATCAGGAGATCTGGCTATGCACTTGAGTCATTCTGGAAATTGGTGGCAGTAGAAAACAAACCCCAAATCTTTTGGTTGATATCTTTTATATATTTAATCATATGTACAAATTTATTTTCAGAAGAGCTAATGGTTTTTAGTAGAACACCACCACCATACTTTTAATAAATTATTAGAAACCTTACTAGGCTCATCTTGTGAACCTGAGGTAAGTCATTGCTAATTTTTATGTAACTACAGTCTAGAATTCTAATGTACAATTTCCCTCAGCAGTTTGCCACTGCATTTTTCCAGGAAGTTCTCCCCACCTCCCCTCCTCCCAATTTCCCTGTCTACCATGCAGGCCTAGTATTCCCTGGAGGTCTTCCATTCAAACACTAACAAGGCCCAGGTTTAGGTTTGCAGCCCAAGCAAGCATTGATGTGTTGCCATCTTCAAAGAAGATCTTCAGTTGCTTTGTTTCACATCTTTGTTGTAGGAGATTCAAATGATTTAGTATGCTAAACCATTGAATCTCAGTGTTGTCCTTCTGTATTTTCAGACTTCATGTACAGCAGTTGCTTCCTTCCTAGAATTTGTAGCATCAGACTACTGTATGCAGGAAATACACTATTATTGAAGCTGTGAAAGTCTTTTAATATCCTCAATGCGTCCAGAGAATATGTCAGTATAGTGCAAACATGGCAACAATATAATGGCTGGTAAGGTAGAGTCAAGAGTAGTAATCTTAGCTTGTGTAAAATAGTGCGAATATCTTGGAGTAAAAATGGGCCTAAGACAAGCTTGTAACATACAGTCAAATGTGCTAGAAGTTACTTGTACTTTCACTAAAGTAAGAACAAAATGCTAAATGTGGTACAGGTTAATTAAGACTGATAAATATAGAATTTCTTTGCCTTGCTTAAAATTGTGAGATGAAATCTTTTTCTTTTTTTAACCAAAGCCAAGATTAGCAATGGAAATCAGTATTTTGTGTTCATCTGTTAATCTATATGATCAATAATAATGGTTATATAGAAAATTGTGACTTAGAAAGTAAAGTGATCAAACTAATGAATGAAATGAATGAAAAATAGATATGATAAAGTATGTGTAATATTTGGGTGCAAACTAGGCAAGGATGCTTCAGATCCCGTGTGGGCATCCTAATTTTACTGGTCATCAACTTCTAAAAGAGCTGTGCCTTTTCCTGAAGTCACAAAGGAGCTGTCCAGCCTTAGAGAAACACTCATTGAGTTTAGGAGAGATTGCATGTTGGGGGAATGATAATAACACAGCTGCCAGCAGTATATTGCCTATGTCAGATTATAAACACTTTTGTCCACCAGTTTACAATACTATCTGTGCATATCACATTTTTGCTGTTCAAAAGGTCATTGAGAACTATGTGAATATGAGCAACAATTTATTGGATGATGATAGATTTATTAAAAGTGTGTTGAATTGTTTGAATTATAGAATGTTTTGCAGATATATGGAGTTGTGGAACCAACTTCTCATACACTCTTACTGTATGATTAATATGTATTGTAGTAGAATAAATGGAATGCTTAATGAATGATTCAGGACTGAACAGAGAGATGTGTGATGTCCATTATTTTGTTTAATCATTTTGTGGATTAAAATATATGGAATCTTAATGGTGTTGGTAGAGATAAAAAGGTTGTAAATGATTGTTCACAATATACTGGTACTTGAGTACTTAAGATGCCATCATGAGAATTTGAACAATTTGCAGCAAATTTTAGGTTGTTTGTCTATTGCAGCAAGAAATACAAATCTGAAAATCTATCAAAGACCAAAATAATTATCGTATTTTTCGCTCCATAAGATGCACTCCCCCCCCCCCAAAAAAAGGGTGGAAATGTCTGTGTGTCTTATAGAGCGAATATTGCCGGTCCTTTGGTAAATAGTAACCAGGCCACGGCAGCGGGGTCCTTTTACAGTGCTGAACTCCGCCTCTTCTGTCTCTGTCATTGTCTGCCTCTTCTATCTCTTTTCCACAGTCCAGGAGTCAATAGGCAGAGCTGGCACATAAGAGGACACTTATCTGTGGTCCTCTCAGGCTCTGGTTCAGAATAGTTTTTTTCTTGTTTTCCTCCTCTAAGCCCCGGTGCATCTTATGGAGTGAAAAATACAGTATGTTTGATAGGGAAAATGGCTTGAACATTTGTTGATTATATGTAAAGGGTGAAAAGCTAGAACAAGTGTTTGTATAGAATATTGGCGTAGGAAAATGGATGGAGAAATGTTAAGACAATCAAATACTGATGGAATTATAGTTAATAGGCAGTATATGATTTGTTGTGAAGAAGGAATGTTTGCAAAGCAAAGATGTCTGAAAATAAAAGTATCCTTTTCCCATTTTGTTATGTGGAAAAAGCATTTAAGGGAAAAACAGAATTAAGTTGAATGCTATAGGAATGGAGTACTTGGGAAACTATGGTAAAAGGAGAAATATTCTTCTGTGCTGAATAAATGAATTGAATACAAAATGAGTGAGATGATTTGGTTGCATAGAGAATGAGAATCAAATTGCAAAACAAATGTATAACAAAGAATGAATAGGTTGAGAGTAAGGAGAAGATTGAAAAAAGAAATAATTTATGTCTTATGATCATTTTTACTATGCCATTTTTTTAATAATGGGAAAGTTGAATGTACTGTTAATTAATGTGCCTCTTCTGTGAGGAAGCAAGAATTATGTTCTGGGCAATTAATCAGCAATAGTCTGCACTGAACATAGAGTAAGTGGTAGGTAGAAAAATTCAAATAAAGTAGCTAATTAAAACAGAATTGGGGCAGCCTTCTCAATAAACGATGTAGAAAATATTTGGCCCTGAAGCTTGGATAGATAAAAATACAATTGTGTTCAACTCAACTTTTGGTGGAGTGTTGTGGAAATTATTTGTCTTTAGATTATTTTTGAATATCTTTCAGTTTTCTCAGTTAGTTGTAAACCTACATTATTTAGGAGGTCCACTATCAATTTATTAAGAAGAAGCAATTCTGCTTACCTTTTTAAATCTACCAAGACCAGCTATAGGTGATTCCACTATAAGACATTGACAGATATTAAATGTTTGTTAGGTCAGTGCTTTTAATTTCAGACAAATAGGGTTTCATTTATACAAAAAGTTAATTACAAAATCTAACCTTCCTGAAAGAAATATAGAATAAAATTATGGAAGATATACAACATTATTCTCTGCAAGGAATTGCTTGTGTAATAATTTATATTCAGTCTTTATGACTGGATGGATAATATTTATTTTTGCTTGTATATAAAAACAAAACATTCAGATTGACAAATCGGGTATTTTTCTGCCTGATTATCTTCTTGGTTGCTTGACAAATATAATTATAGCTCTACAAATTACAGAATTCATATTTGTCAAATAGTACTGTGTAATACAACAATGAATTTATTTTGACTTCAGATCAGCATACCTTGGCTACTACAATCTAGTCATTGTCATCAAAAAGGGGTTTTATACAGACTTCTCAGAAATCAGATTTCTGAGATTGGTCAGCAAACCATGGATAACACAAATCATAGTTTCTATTACATGCTAACTCTTATGTCTGTATTTGCTTTGTGTTTCCTCTTATAACTAAAGCTATAAATAAATAAAATTTATTCATTTATTAAATTTATTTGCTGCCTGCCTCACAATTAGGTGTCCCTGTGTGGTTCATTATTCTATTTTAGGAATAGAGCACATAACCAGTAAGGTAAGCATAGTCGTATGGTTTAGCTGGGTGGAGAAAAGATGAACTCTTATGAGGCAGGACTAGTTTTGTTCCCTTGTCTTTGGTATTTCCTATATTCATGAAGGAAGTCCTCTACTGTAGTTGAGGTAGCTTGTAACTTTAAGATCTGCAAATGCAGATGGTTGAACAATATACACTGCTTATGAATCTTTGTAGCACTTTGGCCAAGGCTGCTTAATAAATTTAGATTTAAAGAGCTGCTGCCTGATCAAGTCTATTGTTAGCCAGATCCATAATTTAAAGTGTATTTAAGTTCTCATTGTCAAAGCCTGAAAGTAAAAGAATTATTTTTGGGGGGCTAATATGGATTTGCAGTAGTACTGAACTATTGAATTGGTTCCAGTTCCAGAGCCATTGCAAATCTATAACTATGTACTGTTTCTCAATATGTCTTTAACCTGAAATCAAAGAAACATTACAGTAGCAAAGTAACATACCAATAAACACTTAAGACCTATATTTACTCTTGCAACAATTGAAGGTCACTGTTTCCATCTTAGGGTGAAATGAGGCCATATGAGAAATTAGTAAAAGAAATGCCAGTTGAATTCCTCGATATCAATGTGTCTGACTTGTGTACAGAAGGGAAAGATGTGCAAAACATTTTGAGGGTAAAATATTTCAACCTCTGAAAGAAAAATGATGGAGGAAAAAAGGTGAAATATAACCCCAAATGTCCCATTTAAAGTTCAAATGTGCTTTTCCAATCTTATTACAAATCATTCAACCTTGAAATATGATGTTTTAGATCTGGAACATTTCAATTTCATCATATTTTATATACTTCTAATTATTCGCTGACAATAAGAATAGGTTCCTATCATACATTATACTGTATATGTTCTATCTTCAAAAGCCAGACACTTTTGGAAATTTCTGATATTCCAAAATACAACAGCAAAAATTCTTTGCTATCATTCCTTGTATAGGTTTATGCAAAAATTTTCTAATTCTCCCTTTTCCTCACTGACTTTCTTTTTGGCTGTTGACCAGTGGTGGCATTCAAATTTTTTTAACTACCAGTTCTGTGAGACTGGCTTGGTGGGTGTGGTAGCGGAAAGATACTGTAAAATTTCCAGTAGAGGTGGTATTTGCCGGTTCTCTGAACTACTCAAAATTTCTGCAGCTGGTTCTTCAGAACTGGTCAGAACTTGCTGAATACCACCTCTGCTCTTGACCCAGTTCAAAATATTGATGCTTTGAAAGTTCAAAATTATCTGGCCAACTAGGCCTGAAGGACTACTACTTTTGATGTGAATCTCAAGCATTTGTGTTGTCTGGTGTCTAATTTTCTATCTGGTAGGAGAAGTGAACTGGGCCTGAAAGGTCTTCTGATAATGACCCCTTGGTTTCCTTTTCCTTGCAAGTTTGAAAAAAAAGACGGCTCTATGGAATCCAGTCATTAAAATTAATGAGACTGCTAAAGCAGTGACATTTTATTTTCAGGTATATAGAGAAACCTTAAAAATATTAATGAAAGACAATGAAAGTGCTGTAGATTAGCACTTGTGGTGTTTTCAAGTATACATGGCCATATTATATATTCTGGAACAGTCTTTTCTAATCAGCTGCTCTCGAGCATATAATGTATATCATTCCCTGTTGGAGAATGTTTGCTTTTGAAATAGAGGCGGCTCTTGTTTCTGGGATGACTAGTCTAGATGCAGCTAAATTAGAGCTGAGAAGGTAGTTAAAAGTACACAATATATGGCACACAAAAAATGTTTTATTTAATATTTCCCAGATTTTAACAGATTGAAGCAAGTTTAATTGCTTGGCATTGGATCCAAAGACCTAGCAAGTGGGATTCTAATCACAAGCTCCTCTTTCACCCCAGTCCCCTTTGTTACTCGTGAGGAAAGTAGGAATAGTAGTGGGGAATCGATTCTAAAAAATTTAGAAAAAGTGCAGAGAAAAGTAGCTAAAATACATATGAGATGATTGCAGTAACTGGGTATTTCTAGTCTAACAAAAAGAATAATTAAGGATAACATGATAGCAGTTTTCCAATATTTGATCGGCTGTCATAGATAAAAGGGGAACAACCTATTCTCCAAAGCACCTGAGCAAGACAAAAAAACTTATGAAACTTATGAAAGAGAGATCCAACCTAGAACTAAGGAGAAATTTCCTGTCAGTGAGAACAATTAATCAATGGATTGGCTTCCTTGTGCATTACTGGAGGTTTTAAGAAGACATTGGACACCATTTCTCTGGAATGGTATTGATCTCCTGCTTGGGCAAGGGTTTGGACTAGAAGACTTTGTATTCTGTAAATACAGAACTGGCTCTTTCATTTCCTGAATGGCTCTGCTGAATCTTGGTCCCTTACAAATGTAAAATTAATTCTTCAGTTTGCAGAGGATTAATATTTTGTATTGCATGATGCTGAGTTTTTTTTTCTATATGTTGTCCTGAGACCTTGAAATGATGAAAGTATTTTTAAAAGGTTGTCTCTTCCTAACTGATGGTAGAAGAGACAAACAGAAGCAGACAAAAATATTTTAGCATTTTTAAATGTAAATAAAATGTTCTCAACCACTCATATGTAATCTTCCCCCCAACTTTCCCCTCCTTTACTTACGATAAAGCAGGTGCCAGATCTAGATAACTGGGTTTTCCATGCCTGACTGGTGTTAGTACATATTATCAAAATTTGAATGTTTGTTCTGTTATGGATTGTCATTAAGTTCAATCTGCTTTGATGGAACTTGGAGTTCTGCCGTAGAAACTCTGTGTGCCTGATTATGAGAGAGATGAAGCTGCCAGACATGAGGACTAAAGATTTTTTATTGTTGTCTTATACTTGTGGAACTTTTTTCCACTTGAAATACTGTACATCACATACACTCATTGAAAGTATTCACAAATGGGGTTTAGAGGCCTTTCTTATTTCTGAATTATTAAATTTTAGGTTGCTATGTATATTTCCACTCAGATGTGGGATTCAAATGTTTTAACAGCCGGTTCTGTGGGTGTGGCTAGGTGGGCATGGCCATATGACAGGGTGGGTGTGGCTTCTTTTTTGCAGCACTCTACCCCTGTTTTTTGCCTCCTGAGCTCAGGGAAGCCTCCTGGGGGGCATATTTGCTCCCAGAAGGCTTCCCTGGGGCCCAGGAAGGCAAAAAATGGAGCATGGGGGGGACCCCACCGCTTTTCTCCCCCACCGCCGCACGCCCCTGGGCCTCAGGGAAGCCTCCTGGGAGAAGCAGTAAGATGAGGGGATCCTGACATAGCTGATCATTGGAACAGCTGATCGTTGGGAGGAGGAAAAAGAAATACCTTAAGGAGTTACTGGGTGGGGGAGAATGCAATCAGCGATGTCGGGGATGTGCGCGTTGTCGCACATGCGCAATAAAGACTAACTTGGCGGGAAGGAGGAGTGGGTGGAGAGGAGCGGGGCCAGCCAGATGCACAATGTGCCGATTCTCCGAACTGAGCAGAATCATAACCGGTTCTATAGAACCGGTCCGAACTGGCAGAATGCCACCCGTTTCCACTATGATTTCTACATGTGATTTTATTTTTCTGATAATATAAATATTGTGAATATAGATACGGAAAGCTGTTGCCAAAGATGTTAAGAGGCTGTCTATACATAAAAAATAAGGGTGTGCCGTTTTGGAATAAGTTATCACAGTGGTATGCAGCTTTCATTCTCCACATGTTCTCTGGACTCTCTTTTGTGGCCCGCAGAGCTGCTGAAAATTGGTTGCATTAATTTTTCAGTGATGGACATTACAGAAATAAATACCAAAATACCCCTAAGCCTTTTTTTTTTAAAGAGCAACCTCTTAAAAAAGCACATCACTTGTGACCATTGAAAGTCCTCAGAATTGGAATGCCACTAAGTTTTTCAGAATCAGAACTCACTCTATTTGAACTGCTCTTTTTTTTTTTTCTTTCATTCCACCATTGCCTGTAAGATAAATAATTAGGAGGAAGGAATACTTTCTTGAACTGTACGGAGACATACATAGTCTGTAACTATCTTGCATCATTTTCCTTCTTTCATGATCCTGATTCTAATTAAAGCTTTGAACAACATTGCCTAATCACAGTAATCTAGGTCAAGTCCTTTTCAAACCTCTCTCTCCAGCTGGTTTACAAGTAAATATACTCCTTACCTGTTTCTGTTGTTACACTGAATTGCTTATGTAGAAAGAAACATTCACAATATATTTCACTTTGCAAAATTGTTTCCATGTGTAAGACTCCTTTCCACTAATGTCAATGTGATATAATATTGTTTCTGATCTATTCATCTTCCTTGTTCAAAGTAGGGGAAGTCATGCAGCCTGGAAGGAACCTTTGCATTGTTCAGTGACTTGCCACAGCTCTTTTAGAAAGTCATAATTACTGAACCTATGTCACAGAGCCAGATGGAGCTTCTTGTTGTATTTCCATAACCTAAAAACACATGTGTATAAGAAAAAGAAATACTGTACACATACTGTTACTTTGGTTTTTGGCTTCTTACAGCATGTACGGAGAATATAGGAGTAGTTATATACTACCAATTAATTAGAAATGGTGATATTTAGTAAATGTAAAGCAGGGATGTCAAACTCAAGGCCCGCGGGGTGCTTCAATCTAGCCCTCTGAGCCAGCTTGGAACTATCAAGGGACCAGCTTGCGGTGCCTCTGATGGCTAACATGGGTTGGGTGCGACCCCCCTGCACCTCGTTTTCACCGTCCATGGCCTTGTGCAACACTCTGCTGGTTAAAACTGGCTTGAAAAATGGGTCCAAAATGGGCCAAAAATGGGTCCAAAACAGGCAAAAAACATGCCAAAAACAGGCAAAAAACGGGCCCCAAACAGGCTGAAAATGGCCAAAGAACAGGTCACACAGCCCATTTTCGGCCAGCAGAGTGCTGCAGGAGGCCATGGAGGGCAAAAATGAGGTGCAGGGGGGCCATGCACACCCCCTTACACCCCATTTTGGCCAGCAGGATGCAGCGGGAGGCATCTGTCTCGCCCCAGCCATTGCCGCCCCCCCACCATCGCCCCCCCCTGCCTTAGGGCCTCTCCGCCAACAGCCCACAGAGGAGAACTACAATGCTGATCCAGCCCTCAAAGAAATCCAGTTTGACACCCCTGGATGTGAAGGCTTGTAAGAAGAAGATAGGATAGCAGAAGTTTTGTTGAAGTTCACTTTGATAGTGGTCCCAAACTTTGCAGTGTAATATGCCAATAATTTTAGTCTATGGCTTTATTTATGTACTAATATGCTATCTTTATGCTTATGTAAGCAATGTCCTACAATAATTAAAACAAAATGGAAATAAAACATGACAAATGATTTTAGCACTTCAACCAGCACTTTAATGCAATTAAAATTAATTAATAGAAGCTAGGCAAAAATGCATTTTTGTCATATTTCCAAATACTGAGAGATTTGTTCAGGTGAGTGTGGGGTCAAACCAATTTTGTAACAGATTATGTATCAGCAGATACATATTTCAAAGTACAGTTTTTATAAGTTTGCCACTTGAGCAATATATGTGAAAAAAAGAAATATATTCATGGATTACGGTTTCTGAAATTCTTTTTTTTATATAAATAAATTTTATTAATTTTACAATTAAAACAAACCAACAAGACATACACAAATGAAAGAAAAGAAAAAAAGAAAGAGAAGAAAATAGAAAGAAAGGATAGAAAGCAATTAAAAACATTCTGATCTTCAACAGTTTGTAAGATCTCTTTTTTCCCCATAACCCTTAATTTATGCCATATACACACACCTAATCTTTACATATATCTCTATATCACTGCTATAGGTTTATCCTACCCTCTTTTGCCTTTTAATGTAAAATCTGTCTTTGGTCAATCCATTTGTACCAGCAGTTCCAGCTATTGGAGTACATTGAAGTGTCTTTGTTTCTTAGTACCAAAGTTAGTTTGTCCATTTCTGCACAACTTGAGATTTTTTGAATGATCGTTTCCTCTGATGGAACCTGAGGCTGCTTCCAACATTGGGCGAAGGCTAATCTGGCCGCTGTTAAAATGTGTATTGTTATGTATTTCGCTTTTTTTGATATTTGTCTGTCAAAGATCCCTAACAAGAAGGACTCTGGTTTGTATTCGATCTGCTCTTTTGTCATTTCTTCCAGCCAGATTTTGATTTTCTTCCAATAATTTTGGGCTTCTGTACAGGACCACCACATATGGAAAAAGATTCCTTTTTTTTTTTTTGCATTTCCAGCAATTCGGACTCATATTGGGGTACATCTTCTCCTTAGAGCTGCTCGGATCGTCCAGAGGATGGGGTGGAGCTTCAGTCTCTGCTTGTTGTAGGCTGAGCTTAATTTCTGAGGAACACTCCCCCTTCCATCACGTGGCTTGCCATCTCGTTCCCAAGTTTATGCTCAGCCCTCGAGCAGAGTAGGCTGTGTGTGTATGTGCTCTTGGCCGTTTCAGGATTCTTCTCATTCTAATTTGTTTTTAGTACCTCAATTCAGGTCGTATACAACCCTTTATTATTTCCTCACTCGACCCAGAGCTCTCGGCCCTGCTAAGCACCCCAGAGGTTGATGAGCCTGTCATAGGCCTGACCTCTTCCTCTGCCCTCAGTGACCCTTTAGAGGCCCTCAGACCAGAGGACAAGCGGTCGGAGCTCGCATTAAGGTGAGCTCACCAGTCGGACGCATGGGCGATCAGGGCGGCTACGGCCGCTTCCTTTTTCATCAGATCATTCATTCGCTGGCTTTGCCAGCTTAAGCAACATGTCCCGACCTCCAATATCCGCGCCCATCAACACATCGCCAAGATAATGGCCGCAGCTGAGTTCTCAGCTGATGCCACCTTTCATTCAGTAAAATTCTCCTCCCGCGCCATTTCCTCCCACGTCTCGGTCCGCCGCCTGCTCTGGCTAAGACACTGGCAGGCGGATCTCAAGAACAAGGTGAAGCTAGCTTCCGCCCCCCTAGCGGGAAATAAGCTGTTCGGTACTTCCCTGGATCCTCTCCTAGTCGAGGGAGGGAATAAAAAGAAATTCCTCCCTTCCCTCTCCCGCAAGTCAGAACCCAGATCTCTGCAGCCCTTTCAGAGGGCTCCCTTTCGTCCCTATCCCCAACCCCCCTTCCCCCCCAGGTACCAAAGGCCCCCCTCCTTTGGTTCGGGATAGTCCCAGGACAGGTCCGACCCCTTCGACAGGCACAGGAGGGATGGGAACTTCAAGAGGCCTTTTCATGGCTCCGGCAGCAGGCCCTTCCGGCGCTCCAGATAAGCCTCCTGACATTATCCCCATTGGCAAGCGACTCAAAGCCTTTGCCTGTCGGTGGGACTCATCCACTTCGGACTCTTGGGTCAGGGATACAGTCTGGTTTGGCCTTGCCCTCGAGTTTCTCTCCCCCCCCCCCGATTTTTACATTACATATCCCCTCTCCAAGAACCTCACCAAACGTAACCTCATGGATGCAGCAATTCAGCACCTACTGGACATTCAGGCTATCCAGCCAGTTCCTCCATCCCAAAGGGGACAGGGCTTCTACTCACTCTTATTCGTGGTGCCCAAACACTCGGGGGGATGGAGGGCTATTTTGGACCTAAAGCGGTTAAACCGTCACCTGGTGTACCGCAGATTCAAAATGAACACGCTGCAATTCATCCTTTTGGGAGTTCGGCAGGGAGACTGGTTGTCATCCATCGACCTCTCCGAGGCATATTTACACATCCCAATACGACCCTCCCACTCCAAGTTTCTCCATTTCAGCTATAATAACCTACACTTTCAGTACGTGGCCCTCCCATTCGGGTTAGCCTCGGCCTCCAGGACTTTCACCAAGGTACTGGCCGCGCTGGCTGCCCACCTCAGATCCATCCCGGTGCGACTCCACTGTTACCTGGATGATATTCTCATCCTCTCCCCTTCCAGGGAACAGGCCATCAGGGATACCCATACTATCCTCACCTCCCTCCAGGAACACGGGTTCCTCATAAATTGGAAGAAAAGCCAACTGGCCCCTTCCACTAGGCTACCCCACCTAGGGACCATAATTGACACAGTCAAAGGGAGAGTGTTCATCTCCCCAGAAAGGATACTCAGCATCCAACAATCTGTCAGACTCATCAGACGACACAGGAAGGTCTCTCTCCTTGAATTATCCAAGTTGTTAGGTAAAACGATCTCTTGTATTCCCGTTATTCCCTGGGCCTGTTTCCACTCTAGATCCCTCCAGTGGTTCCTGCTTCCGTACCGAAGAGCTGGGTCAAGCAACTCAAGGCGCAAGGTCAAGGTCTCGCCAAGGGTTCTCACCTCCCTCCTCTGGTGGAGCAAGGCGTCGATCAACAAGGGCTGCCTCCTCAAGGAGCCTCCAAGACTTATCGTCACCACAGATGCCAGTCTGTCCGGATGGGGTGCCCACCTTCTCTCCCTTACAGCTCAGGGCAGATGGTAATTGACAGAGAGGCTGCGCAACATAAACTGGTTAGAGCTTCACGCCATCCACCTGGCCCTCCGCAGCTTCCTCCGTCATATTCAGGGCCGCCACGTCCTCATTCTCACCGACAACATAACAGCAAAGGCACATGTCAACAGGCAGGGGGGCACTCAGTTCTCAAGTCTAATGAGGGAGACCGAGCGCCTCTGTCGGTGGGCCGAGTCTCACCTCCTCTCACTCAGAGCAGACCACATTTCAGGCATCGACAACACCCGAACAGATTGGTTGAGCAGGGCCACCATAGACCAGGTGGAATGGTGCCTCCACCCAGACCTGTTCAGGCAGGCGACAGCAATTTTCGGCCTGCCTGTGGTAGACCTGTTTGCCTCCCCCCGCAATACCCAACTTCCATGGTTCATCTCCAGATTTCCGTCCCTAGGGGCGGAGAACCACAACGCCCTCCAATGCCCATGGCCCTTGGGCCTTCTTTACGCCTTCCCCCCTCTGGCATTGGTGCCCAGAGTACTACAAAAGGTCCTTCACGAGAGGGCGGAATTGCTTCTGGTAGCTCCTTATTGGCCCTGTCGCTCCTGGTTTGCGGACCTCCGCAGCCTATCAGTAACCCCACCTTGGAGGATCCCAGCAGACAGGATCTCTCTGTCTCAAGGCCCCCTTCTTCACCCAGCCCCCAATGTCTACAGCTAGCCGTCTGGAGGTTGAGCGGGAACGTCTAAAAAGGGAGAATTTCTCCATTGAGGTTATTAATACCATCTTAGCAGCTAGGCGTCCCTCCATCAGAAGGATTTACGACGCCACTTGGAACAGTTTCCGCAAATGGTGTGCCAATCTCCGCATTGACCCAACAAACCCATCGGTGGCCCAAGTACTCGACTTTCTCCAGGAGGGTCTCGGTAAGGGTCTGTCCCCAACGCACTAAGGCGCCAGGTAGCAGCCCTATCCCCCATAATTTCCTGCGAGGGTGCTAATTCCCTCTCTCACCATCCCTGCATCCGTGCATTTCTGAGAGGGGCCTCAAACTTACGACCTCCATCCCTTCACCGGTACCCAACATGGGATCTCAACAAAGTCTTGACCTCCCTCAGTAAGCCACCCTTTGAACCCCTTAGAGAGGTTTCTCTCCAGTTCCTATCCTACAAAGTAGTGTTCCTGGTGGCAATTACTTCAGCCCGAAGGATTTCAGAGATCGCTGCTCTGTCAGTCAGGAAAGACCTGTGCGTCTTCCATTCTGACCGGGTGGTCCTCCGACTTGACCCGTCCTTTCTACCTAAAATTAATTCGGTTTTCCACAGGGCTCAGGAGCTTATCCTCCCCAATTTTTGCCCCAGGCCAACTCATGCAAAAGAGCAGCTTTGGCACACCTTAGACGTCAGGCGGGCCTTGCGGATATATATTAAATGTACTCAGACTTTCCGCAAATCCGAGGCCCTGTTCATTTCCTTTCAACCAAAGTCTCAGGGGCTCAGGGTACCCTCAACTACAATAGGCCGCTGATAAGGGCGGCCATTTCTAGGGCATACCAGGCCCCGGCACTCCCAGTGCCCAGGGGTATCATGGCTCACTCTACCAGAAGTGCGGCGACATCAGCTGCCTGGGCTACACAGGCCCCTATATTCGACATTTGCCGGGCAGCAACGTGGACCTCCCCGTCGCCTTTTATTAGGCATTACAGAATCGATAGGTATGTCGCCGCGTAGGCATCTTTCGGTAGAAGGGTCCTCCAGATTGTGCTCGGGGATCCCGAGGACTCGACAGACCAGACGGTGTCCCTCCCGTAGGACAAGCCCCAGCTTTGGTATGTCCCATCCTCTGGACGATCCGAGCAGCTCTAAGGAGAATGGGCATTGGTTTTTACCTGACACGCCATTTCTCTTGAACTGGGATCAAGATCCGTCCAGCCCCTCCCTTTTCCTTTCACCATCTGGAGGGGTCTCGTTTCGGCCAATGCACCTTAAGTCTAGCAAAAGGACAGCACGAATGCCTGTTTTTTTCCTCTCTTCTTCGCATAAACTGGGGAACGAGATGGCAAGCCACGTGATGGAAGGGGGAGCGTTCCTCAGAAATTAAGCTCAGCCTACAACAAGCAGAGACTGAAGCTCCACCCCATCCTCTGGACGATCCTTCCAGCTCAAGAGAAATGGCGTGTCAGGTAAGAACCAACGCCCATTCTCTAACCTCGAAGGAGGAAGGTGCCATCTATAAAACATTTTATAGGCATTTTCCTTATATGCTACTGATTTTGTAATCTTATTGTTTCTACCCCAGACCTTTTCCCATTCTGTTAAGGTGATGCTGCGTCCTTCATTCCTACTCCAGGCAATCATGTTCCCTTTTACAATTTCTTCTTCTAATTCGACTTCTAATAAATAATTATAAAAATTTTTTATTTTTTTTTGCCTGATCCTAATAAAATTTTATCTAATTGCTGGAGTTTATTGTTAATTCCGAATTCTTTCTTGTCCTGTTTGTATCTACTTTGAATTTGAAGGTATGCCCACTGATCAATTTTTTGTTGATCTTGCTCTTGAAGTTCTTGCCTCGATTTCAAATTTTCTTGTGTATCTAATAGGTCCTTATATTTAATCATTTTAGTGATATCCAAATTGTTTGGGTGGATCGCCTCCATTGTTGAAATCCAAATTGGTACTTTTATATAGTGTTTTTTCCATATGTTCTTCCAATTAGTTAATAATGAGTCTCTGATTAGATGTCTATGGAAATATTTTTGACTAGTTTTCCTTACATCCCATAGAAAAGCGTGCCACCCTCTTTGCAGATCATGGCATTCTAAAAATAATATTCTCTTGTTAGTTAAATTCACCCATTCCTTCAACCATACTAAGCAGGCAGCAATATAATACAACTCCCAATTTGGAAGTGCCAGTCCTCCCCTGCTCTTCATATCCTGCATTGCTTTTAAATTTATTCTAGGTTTTTTCCCTTGCCAAATGAATTTAACAGTTATTTTGTTGAGTTCTTAAAAAAAAAAAAGTGTAGTTTAATTGGGATCATCTGAAATAGATATAAAAATTTAGGAAGAATATTCATTTTAATGGTAGCAGTCCTGCCTAATAATGAAAGTTGCAGCTTACCCCATGATTCTAAGTCCTTCTTTACCTGTTGCATCAATTTATCATAATTATTTTCTTTGAGCGTCTTACAATGTGCTGTCAACCATATTCCTAAGTATTTAACTTTCTTTGTCACTTGTATTTCCATAACTTCTTCTAACTGTATTTTCTGTTAAATTTTTAGTCATTAATTTAGTTTTCTTCCTATTAATTTTGAGTCCCGCTACTGCTCCAAATTTTCATCCTTTTGAATGACTCTGTTTTTCTGTTATTTTGAATAAGATTTTGTTATTATGTTATTTCCCTAAATTGTTAGGCAATATACTGTTTTTCAAGCCTTTTATTCTAGCTATTAAAGTCTGCTTGTATTAATGTTTCATCACTGTGATTGAATAGGAGTTTATTAAAAAAAATACTGCTTTTTCTGAATGTACTCCTTTTAACACCTGTTCATCCAATATAACGAGGGGAAAAAATACATACAGTTGCAAGGTCTATATGCTTTGTCTCTATCTCTGTTTAAATTTATAATATTCCCTTAAATTTATAATATTTATGTACAGGTAGTCCTTGACATAGAACCATTTGCTTAGTGGACCATTTGAAGCCACAATGGAACTGATGACTGGTGACATTCCACACAATGTTACTTATGACTGGTTTTCATCAGTGGTGGGATTCAAATTTTTTTACTACTGGTTCTGTGGGCATGGTTTGGTGGCGTGGCAGGGGAGGGATACTGTAAAATCTCCAGTCGGGGTGGTATTTACCAGTTCTCCGAACTACTCAAAATTTCTGCTACAGGTTCTCCAGAACCTGCTGGTCAGAACCTGCTGAATACCACCTCTGGTTTTCATACTGATGACTGATACAGCATCTCCATGGTCATGTGATCAAAATTCAGGTGATCACCATTTGTAACCTTCCCAGCTGGCTTCTGACAAGCAAAGTCAGTGAGGGAAGCTGGATTCACTTAATGACAGTGTAATTCACTTAATCAAATGCAGGGATTTATTTGACAACTGTGGCAAAAGAGATCGTAAAATGGGGCAAAACTCACTTAGCAACTGCCTTGCTTAGCAATGAAAATGTTGGGCTCAATTGTGATCGTACATTGAGGATTACCTGTATTGTTTCTTGACCAGATGTTCTCAACGCAGTCTCTTCATATAGCATGAAGCAAAACTGTTGTCAAATGTTTACAATCTTGATTTGGTTTTTATGTTGAGATCCTTGAAGAAACAGAAAGTACGCACATTCTGCAAGTGATATTTATTTGAATTAGAGCACTTCTTCCCTTGAAGCTATCCGTCTCTCGCTTGTTTTCCAGAATAGATAATAATAGTAGGGCTGTTCTGCCACCTACTTACTCCCTCATACAGCTGACTTATTGGTAATTGAAATCCTCAGAGGAATTGCTGTCCTACTTTGCTTTATATTAGAAGCATTTTTACCTGTCTTGACTTTTGCAAAGCGCATCCCCCCCCCCCAATGTAACACTTTCCCCTTATTCCAAGTTATCCTGCACAATGAGCAACTCTGAGGAATTTTTGGAAAACGTTAGCAGATTGCAAATATCTATGCCAAGCAACTGACCTGATTTTTTTTTTGTAGTCTTAGTGATTCTTCTAGTGCTACACGAAAAGTACTGATAGAATAGGTAATCATAGGAAAGAGATAAACCACCCAAAGTCAAACTGAGTAGAGAATGGAAGGCCAGAGAGGATATATTTCAAAAAGTTTTGCTCACCGGGTGCAGAAATTCAAAAACATACAATCTAGTCCTTTTGCAAGTAGTACATTGGGATATTCTTAGCTATTCTTTTGCAAGGCCATATCAAGGATTTCAGTAAGACAATTATAAAAATAGATGACTGATCTGCTACCTTTTAAAGATTGTGGTGTAAATGCAGAAGATGGAATAGGTGCATAGCATATATTCTGGTAATTGGGAATAAGGAACACTTTAATCATTCTGGGTAGGACAGATAATGTGAAGTTACCAGATACCAGGAGTAAAAAATGGAATTCATTGATTTGCATAAATATACACATCTCTTTATGTTATTTCTGTTTTTCAAATCCAAATAAAAATGGAAACAAAAAACTTGCAGATTTTATTTTTTCACAATCAATTCCTTTTGCAAGTATTTTTTCAATTGTGGAATGATTTCTGAATACTTTTGTTATTATTATTAGTATTTCTGAATACTAATACTCCAATAAGGGCTTATTAGAGAATTCATCACAGCTTTTGACTAGAGTTGACTCTCAACATAAGCACATTTTAGAATTGCCAATTCTATTTGGCTTCTTTAATTTATCTAGATATTCTTTATAATTGACAACTATTTTATAGTTGCATTAATACCAGAGAGACACAGGGCAAATTATATTAGCTATCAAGTGTATTTGAAAGTAATGTCTATTTTTAAAAGGGTCAGTGTTTCTACCTGTTCCCTTCTTTTTTTCCTGTTTCATTGTGATTTTATGTGTCATCAACATTTTTGCATATAGTTTTGAGGGAAGTGCCTTCAAGTGGGGAGGTAATGTGATAGACTACAGTGAAACAGCAGTTTCCTAGGAAGGAGGAAGCACATTCAAAATAGGTGAGACAAGAGGCAGTACAGCCTAGAGCTGGATAGAAGACAGAGGAAGGGAGTGAGGATAGCCATTTCCTAGAGTCTCTCAGGGTATATCCATTAAGGTGAGAATAGTGAAGTTTAGTCTGGCAATAATTTGTCTGTTGTGCATAAGCAAATAAAGAAGTGAATTCTAGTTGGGTTGTTCTATGTTGTTGAGCTAAATCTGATAATAGTTTGTCCTATTTTTGATTAATTTATCAAATTTATATGGCTGCCCATCTCATGGTAATGGACTGTGGGCTGCATACAACAATCCAATAAAATAATAAATATAAAGCAATTGTTATCTAAAGTCATAATAAATAATTACTAAAACATTAAAAACTATAAAAAAGAACTAAACAAGAAAAGAAAAATAATAGACAGAGAGAGGTCAGCAGTAACAGAGCCATCTCACAATTTCACCCAAGCCTGCTGGCAGAGCCAGTCTTGAAGTACCTTTGAAAGCTTAGAAGTGATGTGATCTATCTCATCACTTGGGAGAGAAGATTCCACAATGTGGGTCCCGCAGCAGAAAAGCCCTGAAGGATAAATCCTGAAGGATACCATGGCCAATGGTATCGAAAGCACCTGAGAGATCAAGTAAGGCACAGATAGATGCACCACCACCATTCTGCCCACATCAGAGATAATCGAAAACCATGACCAATGCTGTTTCTGTTCCATATCTGAGGTCTGAAACTTGATGAAGGATACAAATAATCTACTTTATCCAAGGTCCTCTGAAAGTGTTGTGAAACCACTTTCTTGATCAATCTCCCCCCAAAGAGGAAGTTGGGCATTAGTTGTCTGTTATCAAGAGCTCCAGCAATGGTTTCTTGAAGAGAGGGTGAACCATAGTTTCCTCTAATGATGAAGGAACAATCCCCCCATCAAAGAATAATTAAGTATTACTAGGATCCATTCAAACAACACCCCACTCCCCCAGGCTGCTTTCACAAGACAAGAGGGGCATGGATTTAAAGGGCAGGTGGCTGGGCTAAGTTCTAAGGACTCTTGATTTTTTCAGGTCTAACAGGTTCAAACTTTTCCTAGATAACCAGGTAAGACTCAACCCTAAGCCTCTCCTTTGGGCCTGCAATTAGGCCAGCATCCAACTGTGAGCAAATCTGAGTGATTTTATTTTATTTGAGCAAATTCCTCTACATGTCATTGCAGAAGGTTCTCTGACCCCATTTACTCAAGAGGGCTGCGTCATCTGAAACGGGCTACAGTTTGCTGTTTCAATAAGAGTGGAGAATTATTGTGGCTTTGCCACCCTTACTCCACCAGAGAAGCTTAATAGCAGCTCTAAGCTGTGTTTGGTTAGATTCACCCTTGGTTGAGCACCAGTGGCTCTCTAAATGTCTCTTCTCCTTTCATTTCCCTCATTCCCTCTGTAAACCACAGAAAGTGATAAAATCCATGAGAAAGGAGAGGGTCATATACAATAGGTATGATCCAATCCAATGCCTAAGTTGTGGCAACCAAGGCTTTGAAGGACTGTGCACTAGACCAACAAGAACAAACCCCAGCTCCCCCTGAAACCCCTCACTGGGGGTGGTCCATCCTGGTGGGCCCAGCCTCACTGCAATGGATTGCAGTGCCCGAAAATCCATAGTAATCAGGATATGATTTGACCATAGCAAGGGGAACACTTAAAACTCCCACAGGCAAAGATCATATAGCCATTGCTCTTGACAGGAACACCAGATTTGATGTGTGACCTATATCACGCTCTGAATGACTTGGAATAGGCCCATGGACATCATGGTGGCCATGAATTCCTGAGCCGCCTTACTTTCTTCTTCCAGGAGGAGACAGATTGAAGTCCCCCAAACCTGGGAAATTCCATTGCCAGCCTAGTGATAGGGTCAAGAAGCTCAGGCAAGGAAGTTGCCATGGAGCAAAGAGGCTGATACAATAGCAACAATCCCAACTGATTCTCAGAGCCCAGCTTAAATGAACAGAATCTCACATCCATTGATCTGTGGAGCAGCACCTCTGAAAATTATAAGTGATTTTCAGATGACAATCACCACTCTACCAACTTTGTTTAATTGATTTTGAAGTTACAGACTATGCAGAGTACGGTGCCTCTTCTCATTTTTTATTTTTTATTGCCTAGCTGGGTCTATGAGAATGTATGTAGGCCTTTGAAACCTCTGCACAGTTGCATTAGGAAATGAATTCAGCTGTGATAGGAAGATTAGAAATAATTTCTGAAAATGAGTTACCAGTGATGTCCTTGCTCTTTAAGGTACTTGACGTACATATTATTCAAAGAAGAATCATGAGGACAAGTAATATTAATATTCTGTCTATCATAGGCATCAACGAAACTTAAGAACTTTGTGTTAAGAAGCTGCTGATATTCCAGAATGTCAAAATCACAAAATTCTTTTAGTTGTTGGTTCTGATAATGCCAACCCTTTTGAAGTATAGTTGGCAAGTTAAATAAATAGAAGTGGCAGGAATTCCAGAAGGCTCTGGAGTGATGTAAGGTGGAGTAACAGAATTGTAGTAAGGTTGAATGACTGAATCTTGAAAGTCTGCCCAAATTTCTCTCTGTTCTCATCCAAAATCTCATCCAGTCTGTCTCTATTCCCCCTCACGGTACTTATAAATCTTGATAAGAGAAGTAGCCTGTATAGCAATTTGCACTATATTGTGGACAGCACAGAGTATGAAACTTATTTTATATTTCCTGCTCTTAGTTTACCATCAAAATTAGTATTTATGTTATCAGGATTAAATCCATTGTTGTAAATTGTGCGTGCCAGCAACCATACCTGTTTCTTCCTTTGATATGGTAGATTCATCATCTAAAAGAGAAATACATTTCAAAATATTTACTTTCAATATTTCCTCACAATAAATAAACAAATTACTGTGTTTATAAACTATCCATGTTTTCTATTGGAAGCATTCATGGATATAGATATATAATTAATATTGTCCATGTCTCTTTTCAGGCCATCAAATACATTATTTTTGTTACTGTCGGGCCACAGTAGAACTTTTTCATTTTTTCATTTTTTTAATTAAAGCAGAAATTGGGGCCATTGGCTAAATATTATGCTTAAGAATCATAGTATATTGTCCATGTCTGCATTTTTTAAAAAAAAATGGGCTGGGGAGGCTGTCTGTGATTCTTCTGTCTGAACATTGTATTTAGGAGACATCTTTCAGCAAATTGCTTTGATGAATAGTACTATAGAGATTTCTGGGCATGAATGTATCAATTTTAATGTATTAGAGGATTTAATTTTTAAAACCAGCTTTGCCCAGAAAAGCATCCCAGAGGGTCTCTGCAGCTTTTATATGCTTGTGAAATATCCTGTTTACTACAGCTGTGAGTAGAATATACCAGGAACAAGTGCAAATGCAAATTATTACATTTCAATAAATATGTCTGACTAAATTTCATTGGCAGATTCTCTTGCTTAAGTTTATATGAAATGAATGGACATCTCAGAGGAATCATATTTGTATCAATCCCATTCATTTCTACAAGGCCTGTACAGGAAAAAATCTCACTGTTCTCTTTTGATCATTATTAGCTCTAGGCTCATCTATAATTTGTAAAATTTGATGAATATGGTTATATTAATTTGCATTTAATTGAATAATTGAAATGTGCCTTTTATTTAATAATAAAACCTGCACTGTTTCTTTCTTGATCCTCCTGCCCACATTAGATGGGCATGATTTCCCCCTAAATAAAAGAAAGTACATCTGTGTTTATCTCTGCACCCTTTCCCCCACAGAAAGATTGGAAGTTAATATTTGAAGGGCTTTTCAACATTATTATAGTTATTGCAAACACTTCCTGTTCTCTGCTGTCTTCTTACTTTGTGTGCAAAATGTTTCCACCTCAGACCATTCTAGTAGATGATCCAAAAGCAATAGGCCCCTGCTAGCCAACAGGAAATGGAGTAGAGGAAAAAAACAATACAGGAACTACAGTTAGTGATTACCAGATGTAATTTTTGTTCGGAATCTTTTCTACACTGCCACTGCCAATTGTCCCAAAATGATTGGTTTCCTGTACTGTAACTCATGCAAATCTTTTGCTGGATTGGTTCCTGAAAATAGGATGTTTTCTTGGATTTAGGGTCTGAGGGCTATCTGATTCATCTTTTCCAAAACCAAGACTGCATAATTTTTAAAAATCTGGTCATTCAAACTTGTGCATTTCAAGATGGGGTATAGAATGTCAGACACATGAATCAAGAAAAGTTTGAAATTATCAAAGAAGAAATAAAGGATATTAAATTAGATGTGTTAGATGTAAATACAGGGCATAAGAGCTTACCAAAGAATCAAGTGGCGGGGATACTCAGAAATAATATCATTTAGTATAATATCAGTGTAAGTATATACTTGAAATGGACAAGAATATTAAGGAATTCTACAGCAAATGGCAAGAATAGGGAATGTAACGTAAAAAAAGAATTTAATACTACTAGTTGGAGAAATGGAAGAATCTGGAATCACAGTAAGATTTGGATTGGACAAATCCAACAATTCAGATGTTGGAATAGATTTTTTGTAAAGGGAACCTTGAGGTACTTCAGCTTGTGAAATAAGCCATGACATTGAAAATACACAGGATAAGCTTAAAAAATTAAACAGAAAATGAGACAGTTGACATGGTGTCATCCAGTCAGAATATAAATTCTTTGTAAGGAGCAACATTAGTACACTTATACAAAAGAGGACCTAAAACATAATGGGAAAAGATAACAGACGTGAACATGAAAGGTTACAGGCATAAACTTTCTCAAAATTTCAAATTTCAGAAGATCAAAACGATTTCCAAAATAAGTTATGATAGCCAAGAAAACATGTAAAATGAGAGTAACAAAATGTAAAACAAATTAATATAAACTTCCAATATGAAGCAAAAAAGTTTAAGGAATAATATCTCATTCAAGAATATTACAAAAAGAAAATAACAAGAAAAGAAAAATGATAAATGTTTTTAAAATATCAGAGAAACCAGGGGGGAAATGCATATTCCTATGATAGGAATATTCAAAAGTAATCTGATAGAGATAGTTGAGATTTTGTTTTAAATGGAAAGACTATACTGGAGCCTTTTACAAAACTTTGCAGAGAGAAAATATGTTCTGAAAGAAACTCCACTAGAAAGTGAAATACAGTAGGTAATAAATCTATTGTCAAGTAGAAAACCAATAGATAATAGATGAAAAATCCATTGAACTATTTAAAGCTACCAAAGAAGAGGCAGTTAATCAGTTCTAGACAACAAATTTAAATTATAGTTTGAGACCTAAAGATTTGAAGGTAATAGTACATATACCTATACTCAGGAAGGGAGATTGATTTAAGTATGTAGTGTTTTTTTCTGGTCTCCTAATAAGCACTCATGCTGCCTCTTTTAGGCAGGTAGATATTTCCAAGCATAGGACAGAGAAATCCTGTTTTTTTCTGAGAAAATACCTCTTTATTTGCTTTCTTGCTTTTTAAAGTGGGAAAAAACCTCAGTAGCTTTTCAGTATCATTTCAGTTTTCATTTATCATTTTGGACAGTGTATCCTATCTAACTCTGCAAGGATGCTGAGGACTGGAAGGCAGTTGCCTGATGCTCACAGGTGCTATGAAGCCTGTGATACCACTAGATGGTGCCCACTGACTCCAAAATGATATGTTGTTTTATATTATATTTAATGTGTACTTATTTAATTTTAAAATGCTCACTTTTATTTTTAAAGAAATCTTACTAGTTTATGTTCCTTCATAAATCTTTCGCCATTTGGAGGCTTTAGCATTGCAGAAAATCATATACAATAGCAATGTCTATCCTGATTCCTAATATGTACCAGCCAGAATACTCTTCCAGTAAAATCTAGAACTTTAAAAAAATTGTTTTCCCCCTCTCTCCAAGTAATGGAACTTTGACTTTGGTTATAGAGTCTAGAGCAGGGGTCACCAACCTTTTGGACCTCAGGGACCACCACACTCATACTTTTGAACCCTGCGGACCAGAGACGGAAAATCCCCCAAAAAATTCTGCAGGAAAATCCCCCACCCCGTTTTCCTACCGATCGATTGTTCTTTATTTGGGATTGCAGGATACCGTCTCCAGCTTCGTTCTTAGGGGGAGGGAGGGAGGGAGAGAGACTGAGACTGAGACTTTTGGCTTCATGCAAGGAAAGCAGCAGGAGCAGCAAAAGTCTTTCTTTTTCTCCCCCAAACTCTGCCAGGAATGAGCCTCTTGGAGTAGGATGCCTTGTAGGGTCCCAAAGACTCTTTTCTGGCAGAGTTTGGGGGAGAGAAAGAAAGACTTTGGCTGCTTTTGTTGCGTGCAGAAGAAGAAAGAAGCAGAAAGAAGCAGCCTGGTGGCCAGGCTAGGTGCTTGGGGCGAGTGGGGAAAGTCCCCCCCGCCCTTTCTCCCCTCCCCTCACTACCTCATGTTGTTTGCAATGCAAGCGACGCAAGCCTTGTGTTCCCACAGGCCATGTGGGCGGCGCAGCCTTGTGTTCCTGCGCAGCCTGGATTAATTGCTTTGGGGGTAACATTTCTCTGTGGACCACCACAATTTTCTCATGGACCACCAGTGGTCCCCAGCCCACCAGTTGGCAACCACTGGTCTAGAGCAGGGGTATTAAACTTGAGTTGTCATGTTGCCATATGATGTATCACAACTTTTTCCCCTTTGCTAAACCAGGGGTGGGCATGGCCAGTGCATGATGCATCCGACCCATGGGCCGTGAGTTTGACACCCCTGGTCTAGAGTACTGTTATACAATCTAAAGCAGGATGTCAAACTTGCATCATCACATCATCGTCACATGACGGATCACAACTTTTCCCTCTTCGCTAAATTGGGCATGGTCGTGGCTAGCATGTGACACATCTGGTCCACAAACCACGAGTTTGACAACCCTGATCTAGAGCATTGGTATCCAAACTTTCGGCTTGCTTGAGCCACAATTTGTAAAGAGGAATTTCTTGAGTCGCATATAAAACATATAATATAGTCAATGTATATAACTCACATAATGTTTCAGGTTTATGATCTTATGGGACCACATTACTAGCTATCTAGGCTGCATTCAGCCCATGGACTACAGATTGGACACACCTGAAGTTACTTGATGCAACTTATGGATACATCTCAAAATGTAACATGCTTTTCTCTCATGAACTGTAGTAGTGGGAGGTGCTTCAGTCTCTTCCTAGTTAGGCTAGGCTTAATTGTGAGGACACTTCTCCTCCTCCATGGGACTTCTCCTTAGCATCCCCAGTTTTAGCTCAGCCTTCGTAGGAACAGGCAGCTTCTACTTTGGCCGGAATAGAACTAAGATTGCAGAGATTAGTAAAACCCAGGTTTGGTATTCAAATTCATTTAGAGAATCCCTTTGTCATCGAGGAAACCCAGTAGCTCCTGACGGTTCTCTTGCATTATCCTTTTTTACAGGAAGTACAAATTCCCCAAGTTGGTTAAAAAGATCTTAAATTGCAATCTTCTGACTAATATACCATAAGAATTCTGTCATGCCAACATTTTTCATCAGCTTTTCCCTCCTTATGATTTTCTGATATCAAACTTATAATTGCTTGACTATTGTGTGCCATCAGTTGTTTTTGACTCCTAGTGACTACATTGCTCCATGACAATCTATCCCAGGCCTATGAAACTGGCAGCCTGTGGGCCAGATGCATCACGTGCAGGCCACGCCCATCCCGGCTCCGCAAAGGCAAAAAATATGCTATGTCATGTGAGGCGATCGAGTTTGACACCCGTGATTTATCCCTAACCTGTTTTTTTAAGCCTCCCAATAGTATCCTTATCGCCACTGTAAATGAATCTATCCACCTTTCTGCTCTTCTTCTCTTTCCCTCCATCTTTCTGACATTACAGTTGGGTTTTTGCATGGTATGTCTGAAATAAGATAATTTGTACCTTGTCATTTTTGCCTCAAGTGAGAACCCTAATTGATTCATTTGATGATCCATTGGTTTGTTTTCTTTGTTGCCATGCCTTACAGCTGCTGCCAGCAGCCAGTTATATAGGGCACTGTAGAGGGTGGAGATAATGACATCATGCATGACATGTGGCATTGCTGGTAACCCACTATAATATTTATTTTTTTTTAGATATTTATTTATTTCATAATATTTACAATCCCAATGTCAAAGGAGTCCAGTACTAATAAGAAGATTGGATTCAAAGTACAAATAATACAAGAAAAAATTGTCAGCCACCCAGAGTCATGTTTATGAGGTGAACAGCCATATAAATTTATTAAATGTATAAAAAAAGAAATACCTATAATAGCCATCCAGGATAAAATTTTGGCAAAGCATTGACTGATATGTATTGAGATTATTTAGCTTCACTTAGGTTCAATTTTAGGTAAAATGTTCTGTATGTAGCATTTGTCTCAAGCATTTCTAAGACAAACGTCATCCCTCTATTGTGCAATTTTATTTATCACATTTATTTGCCACTCATTTCACGGTTTAAGGCAACTCGCGATGATGAATACCAAGAGACAGTATCGAACTCAAATTGACTATTCCACCATGAACAGTTATTCCACTAATTCTGGGGTCATAAACATTCTCTTTTGTTTGTTTTAATCTTAATGTTGCATACATGCAAATTTAATTAAATGTACACTTGCATTACTATGTTTTGTAGGTATGTCAATAAGAAATGAGCAGAATCAGAATTAGTTATACAAATTATCTGCCATTGTAAGGAGATTTTAGTCGTTTTGCTAATGACAACAATAATCCATAGAATTGCCAAGGGTCAAACCTGACAGAATGGCTGGTGTCAATGAGGCTAATGATAAGAATGCAGTCTAGCTAATGATAAGAATGAAAAAAATAAGGTGAAGATACCACCTGCCAACATATTGCACAATACCTGTTTACTATCGGTAGCTCAAACTGTGGGATAAATGTTTGGAAGAATTGATTATAAGTCACTGGGAAGGCAAGTACACATGGAATATAGAAAAAAAGATTGAAGCCAGTTGCTGGTTCTAAAAGAAGGCAAGGCAAGTTGATTCAAAACTTTTTTTTCTTACAAGGTTCTGGAAAAAAATCCTAACAGACCAATGAGCCATAAAGAGATTCTTCAGGTTATCCAAAAAGAAGGGTTAAAAGAGATTAGGTGAGTATGAATTATTTTCCAACTGTAAATTTTGTAAGTATTGCAGGTACAAATAGTTGACCAAAGCAGTATATGCATTCATCTCATGTTCATTTTGTGTTGCCATACTTTCTTTCAGATGAAAGAACCTCTAGATTGAAGTTCTTTTTTTGCATTTATGAAAATGCAAAATAGGGAACTAATGCTACTTGGTAACAGACAAAAAGAAATTTTGTTCATGAGCTGGAAGGCAACTTCCTGGTTGAAGTAGTATCATTTTGATGTTATGTGCCTTAAACAGTTTACTTTTCAGAGATGCTTGGGGGTTGAAATTGAGCTATCAATCAGTAAATCATTAGTTTTTTCACTAAGCTTAGGAACTGGACTAAGTTAATGCTTATTCCAATTTCCTCTGAGAACTCAAGGCAACTTTTAGAAAGATCTCCCTTAATTTTATCCAAACAACAATTTTGTGAGGATGGTTAGGCTGAGAAAGGATAACAGTCTAAAATGAACTCCATAGTTTGGATAAACTTGGTGTCTTCCATTCAAATTTATGAATATAATAAAGAAATTCTTAGCAATGTAGAGATCATGTTTGTAAAACTAACTTACAACTTTTTCTTCTACTAATTATTACGAGGATTATTTTTGAGGGTAAAGAAAGTATCAATATAGAAATATAACTTGCTTAGTAAATAAAAATTAAAATGAACTAAAAATTAGAGGAGGTAAAATCACTCATTGAAAATGATTAATGCTACTTTTTTTGTGTTTAGCTTGGTCAATTTGCCTCTGATGAAGCTTTACTGCTAAGGAGTTTTAAAATGTGGTCTGTTCCATTTAAAAGTCATACATTAATGATTTAATTTAGTTAATGTTTTTGTAGATTGAAGACACATTTTTAATTTGAGATGGGATGGGGAAGAGTTACAAGATGTGGGACAGGTATACTATCTCCAGAGGGGACAAGACTAAGATTTTCAGCCCACTGTTAAAAGCAAAAAATACTTTAAAATTTGTGGCAAGCTCTTGTGACTATGCATGACTCTGGGAAGTTCCAGACCAAGAGAGCTTGATGTTGTTTATTTCTTGTTTACACGGACAAATCTCACTTAAAATATTGTTCTCATCACCCACAAGAGTTTGAGAAAGGCTTTTGGGGGGCTCCTTCTTTTCTGATATTCTGCTGCTGACTGGAGATGTTGCATTTTCCAGAGATTTGCCTTTAAAAATTATTTACTTTTTTAATGATGATTCTTGTTTTACTGGGTCAAGAGATGGAATTTATGTTTAAAATGTATTATTTATTTTGGTTATTTATTAATTGAACTAGGCCAATTCAGATGTTTCTATTTGAAATGCAAAAGAATAAAAGAAATACAGAACTTTTAAAGAAATTACAAAAAGTAATAAGGACATCATATTATAGTATCTTTCAGAATTTAATTGAATGAATCTGTTAGTATCATGTTTCTCACAAAATAAGGCTGGGCCTTTTTTTTTTTTATTATCCTCGGGCGGGCGGGCAACGACGGCTTGGATGTTGACCTTGGCGTTGGTGGGGCACTTCATATCAGGAGACTTTCCGCCACTGTTGCTTTCCCTTCTCCCCGTGCTGCCGCGGCGTTTAGAGCAATGCCGCAGCATTTGGCGCATCCATGCGTGGCCAGCCAGGGATCCTCCCTGCAACCAGAGCCCAGCGGAGCCACTCGGCTTCAGGTGCTCCTGTTGCTGCCTTCCCTTCGCCTTCAAAGGCAAAGCCAATTCTTTTAAAAATGATGCCCTACTACTGGTACGACAAAGCCTCCCCTACCCGAGAGGGCAGCCCAAACCCACGTGGGGAGGCAAATCTCCCAGGGCCACAGCGCAGTATCGGCCCACTCCGGGAGAAGCGCCCAGCTGCCATCCCTGCCTGGCGCCAGGCGAAGCGTGAAGAGCTTCACCTGGGGCGCCCAGCGCAGCTGACTGGCAGGCCCTCCTGTCCGGTGGTGGAGCTCTCGCCAAAGCAGCGAGTGCCTCCCTGTAGGGCCCTCCGCTCATCCCGCTAGGGCTGTGCTAGAGCCATGTGGGTTGGGCAGAGCCGGGAAAGCGAGCCACAGGTGCGCGCCCGTCTGCCAAGTGAAAGAGCCTGGCCAACCCGAGCTTGGCTTCCTTCCCAAGTCCCTCCAGCCTGAACCTGAAGGGGCCACCAGGAGAGGCTGCCCCAGGCAGTGATAGCGCCTACCCATCCGTGGACAGGGAGACAAGGCAACAGTCTGTGTCGCGTCCTCCTCTGAGCTGAGCCCCGCCGAGTGAGCGCCTCTGCCCGATGCCTGTGCTGCTGCAGCATTTGGAGCTGCTGGCGCATTTGGAGATACATGGGGACGAGGACGGGCTGGGCGAGGGGTGGAAAGGACGGGCAGCTTTGGGCTCTCTCCGCCGGACCCGCCGGCCAGGGAAGCAGCGCTGCTGTTGCTTTGCCTCTCTGTCCACAGACGGGTGGGCGCTCTCATTGCCTTGGGCAGCCTCTCCCAGTGGCCCCTTCGGGTTCGGGCTGGAGGGACTTGGGAAGGAAACCAAGCTCGGGTCGGCCTGGCTCTTTCGCCTGGCAGGCAGGCACGCACCTGTGGCTCGCTTTCCCAGCTCTGCCCAGCCCACACGGCTCTGATGTGGCCCTGGCAGGATGAGCGGAGGGCCAGGCAGGGAGGCGAGAGCTGCTTTGGCGAGAGCTCCGCCGCCGGGCAGGAAGGCCCGCCTGTCAGATGCGCTGGGTGCCTCAGGCGAAGCTCTTCGCACTCTTCCCGGTGCCAGACAGGGATGGCGGCTGGGTGCTTCTCCTGGGGTGGGCCGATCCTGTACTGCGGCCCCAGGAGATTCGCCTCCCCATGTGGGGTTGGGCTGACCTCTTGGGCAGGGGAAGCTTTGTCATACCGATAGTAGGGCATCGTTTTTAAAAGAATTGGCTTTGCCTTCAAAGGCGAAGGGAAGGCGGCAACAGGAGCGCCTGAAGCCGAGTGTCTCCGCCGGGCTCTGGTTGCAGGGAGGAGCTCTGGCTGGCCACACGTGGCTGCGCCAAATGCCGGCAACACAGAGAGAAGGGAAAGCAACGGTGGTGGAAGGTCTCCCGATACGAAGTGCCCCACCAATGCCGAAGTCAACGCAGGCAGCACCATATCCTGGTATGCAACAAAAGTACTTCATAACAGTAAGGCCCCCCCTGCCATTCCCCCCATTTTGCATGTTTAATATAGGCCTTAATTTGGGGGGAGGGGCTTAATTTGATTTTATGCCTATAAAACATGCTGGGACTTCCTTTTGGGGGAGGCCGTATTGTTGGAGAAACACGGTACTTTACAATATAAACTATTCCCTTTCTTCAGTACTTCAGTAAAAAATTGTCAGGCATGTTTTCCTTTTAAAGGAGATTGAAAAATTATTATATGAACATTGTAGCTTAAGCTTCAAAATTGAAGTTGTCAGAAAAATAATGCAAGGATGTATCCAATAACACATAATGCTATATTTCTCCAGAATGGGTGACTTCCTGGCTTTGGTTCCAGTCTAGATCAGATGCTAAAAAGAGTGAAATTGTATTCAGTAGTCTCTCTTCCAAATATCAGATGCTTATCCTTGATAATTTTTCTGCTTTATAAGTCTCTTGTCATAGATCTTTCAAGCAATTTGTTCCTAACAAGCATGATTTCTGTGTAACGATATGGGCTTTGTTTTTTCTAGTCACAGTAATAAATAAATAGAAATAAAACAATTTCCACCAGAAATTAGGTTCAATAAAGGGTCATGGAGTATTTTAAGTACATATATTTTTATTAAATCATGCAACCAACTCACAAGATATGTTCTTAATTATATTGGGAGGAATATGGTTGTAAAATGAATGTGGTACATGTAATTCTCAGCTGACATCTGTAATAATGGATCAGTTTCAGCAATATTCTTTGCTCCTGTGGCATTGATTCTGCAGCCTTTTATGTTACTGGGTTTTTTTTTACTTTCAGTGTAATTTGGACCTGAATGCCAAAGTCGTATCTTTTATTTATACTACCAAGGCTCCCCCTTAAAACTTGCAAGGCCTGCTTGATGAATTTATCCCATTCTTGTTCCCCTTGTTCTCTATATTAATCTAAGGAAAATGTCTGGTATGAGTTGTGTGGGTGGTCATTGGAAATATTTAAAAATATTGTTTTACTGATATACTTAAATTGTTCTCTTGTTTTTTCCCCTTTACCCATTCTCATTGTCTCTTTCAACTTGTTTTTGGATTTTCATCTTTTCCAGAAGGTAAGCACCACAATTAATGAATAAATTCCTTTGCATAGAAGCTTAGTAATAATTTCATTGCTATTAGATTGAAGAATCATTTCTCTGTGTACCTAAAGCTTCTTTGTGGGAGGCCATGGCTAGCCAGATGAGGTGGGAAGGGCTGACATTTGCCAGTCGAGTCTTTGTTCTCTTTGAACTAGAATGAAAGAAGCTTAGCATTGGGCTCTTCTACTTGGATGATTTCATCTCTGATTGACTTGCCAGGGTTTTCTGAACCATCTTGTTGTTCACTCTAGGACCTTCTGAATGTTGAATTAAAATAAAGCAGAACTGGGGATCCTTTTTTGGCCCAAAGGCGGCAATCATTTAAACCCCTCCAGGGTCATGCCAGGGAGCCGTACGGAGTAAGACTATTCTCTTCCTTCTTATGCTTCCTTTCTCCCATAGCTTTTCAAATAAACTGTTCCCTCCAGAGTCCCATTTCCCCCCTCTTTCCCCCCACAGAGCCTTTTTATAGCAATTTAAACTTTTTAGATGTCTGACCAGCTGTAGGAATGGAACGAATTATTTTTCTAGAGTGGTTCCAGAGCATGAGGAATGTGGAGGTTTAATCTGATCTCCATTTTATCCTTGTGCAGCAGGGATAGTTGCACAAGCATTTTATCCTTGAAATATCTTCATTGGCATCACTAACATCTTTTAAAATACTAATTGCTATATAGAGGGAGGGGCCAGATGAAATGACAAGGGAAGTCCAGTGATATACCTCTGGCTAGTGGTTTCCTATTCAGACTACTGGCATATCTACATTCTGACTTTTAGCTACAATACACTTCTAGAAATATAAGATACATCCTTGACAAAGGTTGTGATTTCCACACAATGAGTTAATGAACTTACTTATGCAACCAGCAATGTGAGTTATTGCTGATTGGTTTTTCAATTGCTCCCTCACCTATGAAGAGAAATCACACCGAAACCACTATCAGAAGCAGATGCATTTCCTGAGTCCATTTAGATAAGTTGTGTGCATTTATTTACTGGTAATGTGCTCTTTGCACAGTTTTTTGGCACAATCTTTCTGTATTCTAGTTTTAGAGCAGGAATGAGCTGCTATGGCTTTTTGGGACCCCTTTTTAACTAGAATCCCAGAAAATTGGTGGTGTGATTTTATACTGTTTGAGACAAGAAGTACATGAAAAACATTGTTTGAATCTTCAAATGCTTTAAAAAGAGAGAATAAAATACAGCTTAACACTCCAAAAGCGGGGGAGGGGGGTGAGGAATAAGTGCTATATCCATATTATGTACTATCACCTTCTCTTCAGCTCTCTGGTTCTTCTTAGATATGAAATATGTCCTTATTTGACAAAATGTTGCCCACTTCTGTTATAGAAACAAAGGTTTCTGTTTGTACATAAGCAAATGAAATGAACTGATCCCTTATTGGTATTATAGGCTAAGGTAAATTAAATGAATTGTCTCGTGGGAGTAAATATTAGCCAGTGCTTTTCGTATGCCTTTGATTTCAGACTAGTTTTGTGTTTAATTTAAATCCACATTTTATGGCAATTGTGGTTACAACTTGTATATCTAGATTTCATGTTTGGAAAGCTTAATGCATTGTTCATAAATGAAAGTGATTGGTTTATGAGTGTATTAGTTGACTTTTACTGGGTGTTGAACAGTAAACAAGCACACATTGGAAGCAACTTGGAAGAGTAAAAAAACTGAAAGTATGAACTCACTTTATTTTGTAATGCTGCTTCTCAGCTTTATTAAGGATGCACAACACATACGGGAATTTGCAGTTGAATTAAAGGCAACTCATTTTAGGAAATATTGTGAATTTGATGTATTTTACTCTCAAACCAGCATATTTTAATGTTTTTTTAATCCCAATATGTCTGAAACAATGAAGACTCTTGAGTCATTCCCATAAATGTCTAAAGTTTTTTTCTTAACATTTTGGTTGTCAGAGCTGCAGAAAGTTCTAATATCTCTGCTGCATTTTTAACATATGGCTTGGCACTTATGTTTAGGAATGTGATAGACTATGCATGAAATTATAGAAGAAATTTTTTCCTTCCTGGGAATTATCTGAATAGCAAGAGCAGTTTTCTCTTTTATTATTAACGTGTATGAAAATTTTATGCTATATTTTGCAGTATATGCTTGCTTATAGAGAATTTACTTGTTAAATTATATTGTCCACTGTCTCTAAAAATTTCCCCCTAAGTGCCATGGACTGTAGCCAACCCTTATTTCATTTTAAAAAAATGATAATTTGCAAACACTGAAGAATTGTTTAGAAGTTAGTTGGATTTGAGCTGCACTCAAAATAAATAAAGTTGGGCAAGGTGCTTCTTGGATCATTTCTTTTACCCTCCTGTAATGCATAGTTCCAGCAGATACAAAGTGTGATAGTTGTGCTTTGTATCGCTGGTGGCTAATTCTTCACTTCTGTTTCCAGTGGAACTTCTCCGCTTGCATGCCTGAATGCTATGCTGCACACTAACTCCCGTGGAGATGAAGGAATATTCTATAAGGTTCCTGGAAGGATGGGGGTCTATACATTGAAAGTAAGTGAGACTCCCACTTGAAATGTGCACCATCTTTATGATGCAGATGTTTTCAATAAATCTTCCCAATGGGGCATAATATAGTTTTTGAAATGGTGAGTAGTGACAATATGTGGTGTATGGATTTGGCAATGTTCCTGCATTAACCTTTATGATTGATTAGAACACAAACCAATTGTTAAACATTAATTGAAAGTCTTAATTAACTTAACAGGAAGTTCATTGAATCAAATCCATACAATCTATAGTTAGGCATTTGAGAAGCTGTTAGAAATACAAGAAACCTTCTATTGAGTTATGCCATTGATTAATTTAGTTCAATATTATTAACACTGGCAGTAGCTCTCCAGGCTTTCAGACATGGGTCTATGTCCTTGACTCAATCTAGAACTTCCACATGTTCTGTCACTAAACTAGGGTTTTTCTTTTTTGAGAATAGACTTTCTAGTAGTGTAGCATGTATTGATGAAGATAAAATGTATTATCATGAAGATTGTTTTCCAAGAATTATATTTTTACAAACTAAAGAAACCAAGTGGAGAAAACAGATGGAATGTTAACTATGATTGTACTAATAATTTGAGGTGTTTTGAGGTGCACAAAGAACAGATGTGTGGTAGTCTCCATTCCTTGGAACTGTGGGAGGCATCTTTTGGGAATACTGAGAGATGTGGGCAGTCCTTTTTTGGATGGGATAGTATGAGATTTACTTTTCCTCTGGAGTGTCAAGCTAACCTGTATCCATCCATGTTAAATAAAAATGGAAATTCCTCTTGAGTGTAATTTCATGTGAATTCAGAGACACATTTATTTAATTATCTTGGGAGCTATATCATATTGGTTTGCTACTATCTTCTCCTTGGATTTATTTAGTTAAATTTTCCAGTCCACTTTATAGTTCTGGGGTTTTCTGGAAGTCTCCCATTCAAGTACTAATCAGATCCAAATGTGCTTAGTTTTCCTAGATCAACCAAAGTTAAATAGATGCCGCCACCTAAATGGTCTCATCCATATTAGTTGTCTGTAGATAAGGTCTATATCATCTTTTATAGTTGCCTTTAATTACATGATGTTCCTAGAAGAGTATGTTCCTTCATTTTTGAACTAATAGCATCAATTTGTTTTAGAATTTAATTCTTTATGTTAAACTGAAATATAAAGCTACACTTTTCACATTAGATTTGTCTGCCTGTGGTTTGTATAATTCTTTCTCTGTTACCTCATTTACAGAAAGATGTTTCTGATGGGCTGAAGGACTTGTCTGAAGGCTCAGAAGAAAGCAGTGATATACAATCAGATTCCCCCAGCTCAGAAAGCAGCAGTAGCAGTAGCAGTGACCAGAGTAGCAACAAGGAAGGAAGAAAAAACAGGTGGCAAAGGAAAGGTAGATATTTAAAAAAAACCTCTTCCTCCACCTCATCTCCAAAACAATGTATGCCCTTCCTCTCTATTGGCTTTTATTGCAAAATCAATCAAGATGTTTTATTAACTGCAGTTGTTCCTGAATTTTGTAGCTGGTTATGCAGCAGATTAAAGCTTTAATCAAAAACTTTAACCTTAGACTATCTACTATTGACCTCACCCCTTTCCTAAGAGGTCTGTCTTGGGCATGCATAAGCGCACAAACGTGCCTACCGTCCCTGTCCTATTGTTTCTTTTTTTTCTTATATGTCCATGTATTCATAACTATGTTTATATTTATACCTATTATCTTGTAAGCAATTGACAAATCAAATAATAAATAAAAAAAGTCTAGTAGCTGAAATTGTAGATGGAAATTGAAACTTTTGTGGGTTGTCCTAGTATTGCTCTACACCACTATTTCTTAAACTTTTTTCTCTCTTGAATCATTTCCCACTTTTAAAAATTATGGAAGAGCTCAAAATAACTTTATTTGCATGGGTCATATTTATTGATACTCAGTATATTTAAAATTAGAATAGATGCATTTGCCACCAAAACTCATTCTTACAATTATTTGATGGGACTTTAATACAGTATTGTATTATTTTTTTAAACATGAGCAGGCAATTTTGACTTTTCAAATCTCTGGGGGGGACTTGGGGGAACACCAAGCATCCTAGGATCAGTTTTTAAGAAATGCCACTCTAGACAGAGCTTTGTAACTTTCTCTGGTCTGTTACTTCTCTAAAATGCCAAAAGCTTGTAAGCTTTGAAAGCATCTTTTCACAGGTGGGAATTATACACATAGTCCTCAACTTACTGTGACAATTGAGACCAGAATTTCCATCTCTTAACTTATGTGGTTGTAAAGTACAGTTGTATTGTTTAGCAACATCAGTCCCTGCAGTCCTGGTGGCCATCATTAATTGAATCCCACAGTCAAAGTTGAAGCCACTACCAGTTGGTTTCTCACAACCAAAGTCAGCAAAGAAATCAGCAGGAATTTGCAAGTCCCATAGTGGCAGGCAGTTGGTTGTTGCCAAATGGAGGAGGGAGTGAGGGGTGCAAGGGAGTGTCAGGGAGGGTCATGAAGTGAGGGAGGGTCAGCAGGAATGTGAGGTTGTATGTCATCCAGAATCACTTGGTTGAGTTGAATGACTATAGAAATTGAATAAATAAATAAGAGAAGTAGCATACAGATTGGGGAGGGTGTACAAGGTTGCAAGGAGATGTGTGTGTTCAGGGAAGATACATATGGGTATGAGGGGATGTGCGAGGGGTTGGCGCAAGTTAGGAAGGATGTGTGGGGAGGCATGAAATGATGTGTGTGAGAGAGGTGTTGCATGGATTTCGAAGGGTACACATGTATGAGAGGTCAGTGAGGGTATACAGGGGTGATCAAAAGGCACAGGCTAAGGTGTGCAAGGCTGTCTGGGTGCATCAGAGGTGTGGGGCTGGTCAGGGAGAGGGTGAAGTGGGTGCACTAGAAGCAATAAATAGGTTGAGGAGGGTACATGGGTGTGTGAGTAGCCACAGGTGGGGAGACTTACTCCAGTGACTTTTGACTTCCTGTAATGACCTTGAGAGATGAGGAGAAGAGATGCTCCTAGAAAATACTTGACAAGAGAGGGAGGAACCCCCAGTGGCTTAATTGTCAGAAGAAGAAATTTAAGAAAGACCCGCCCTAATTGATCTGGTGTTTAAAAGTGGTGATGGGAGATTTGAACCTTTAGACTTGCAAGATTCTCTTAATGTAGCCTTGCAGTAAAGTAGAATTAGCTCATCTAATCATGTTTCCTGTCTGGTTTTACGGGGGTGGGTGGGGGACTGATATCAATTATGCAAATCTCAAGGTACAAACCACTACATAGATTATTTTCTATTGGAAAATATGAGTATACTAGACATTGCAAAGGCTGTATGTAGACCAGTCCTATAAAAATTAAAGGCAGTATTTTGGGGCCTGGAATCTTAAGTATAACATCTTTTGCAATAGCAAAGCAATAATGCAAAGCAAGGAAGTCTGTGTCATTCATTTGCCTTCGGTGTTTCCTAGATGGGGAAGGGATTTGATTATTCATTATTTTTCTAAAATCTATTTTGGAACTTACATTACTCTTTGTGCATTTCTGCTCCAAAATAATAGGAAACCAAAACATCAGATTTTAGCTAGTAATTACTTTAAAGAATGGATCATTAACATTAAAAAGCCTCAGGTGACTTACTTTTTCCTAACTCAAATGAGAGACCAATTTATCCACATCACAGTTTAAGCTTTCTTCATTCAGGAATTGTCCCCTTCTGAATCATTCTGACCTCTCTTTAAAATTAGAAAGAGGAATTCCCACCCATTGATCTCAGAGTATGAACAACTGTAGAGAGGTTTGTTTATTTAACAATTTTGCAGTATATAGCCTCCCATCTCACATAATAGGACATTGGACAGTATACAGAGTTGGTCCAGATCTCAGTGCCTTTCTAGAATAAACCCCTCTCCTGCTGACACAACGGAATGTCACTTTCTAACACTAATTTTTTAATTTAACCTTTTAATTTTAAATTTAATCAACAAACAAGATTGTCTCTTTTCTCAGAACGATGATAAGCAAAGAGAGAATTAGTGGCAGACTATGTATCAAGAATATTATATATTGTACATTGTACTTTGTGGCATGTATGGCTCTAATGTGTTTTTACAGGCAGTCCTCAACTTACGACCACCATTGAGACTGGAATTTCTGTCCTGTCATAAATCATTGTAGTTGTATGTCAAGTCATACTCAATTTTACGATAATTTTTATTGTGATTGTTAAGCAAATTATCATGTTTCTGAAGTGAATTGTGCTTTTTAAGAAAATCATGTAATTAAGCAAATCCAGCTTCCCCCAATGGGCTTCCCCAATCATAGTAAGAATGATAGCTATTTGTAATCTAGTGATCACAAGATATTGCAGCCAGTTGTAAATGCAAACTGGTTGCCAAATGCCCCTGTTGTGATCACGTGATCCTGGGGATGATGCAATTATCATAAGTGTGAGTACACATCGTAAGTCACTTTTTCCATTGTAACTTTGAACAAACAAGTCAAGGACTCCCTGTATATCCTACAGATATATGCAGCAACATATACAAAGAGCAGCTTCAAAGGAACTATTTGATCCTACAGTGGTTTCTGAATGCCAGTAGCTTTACAACAGCTTCATCTCATGTATGTATCTCTAAGTTGAGAAGTTAATCATAAAAACTAGAGGAAGGTTGCAATACAAGATAAATAATTATTGTTGACAAAACCGTAATGCATATTCTCAACGCTTCTCTATCAGGATTCTCTTTAAATAGGAGACATATACAGTAACTTTTTGGGATGGAATATGTACCTGGAGAAGCAGTGGGGGAGAGTTTTGACAACGCAGAACTTTCTCAGAGAGAGGCCTAGATTAAGAGACTATGAAGTCACAAGATCGATGGGGGATGGAGGGACAGATTCAGGGTAGCTACATCCTAGAATCTCTCAAGATCTATCTAGTAGATTAGAAAGTTAATAGTTTAATTTGGTAAAATGCTGTTCATTAGGTGTAACTGTGTAAGCAAATAAAGGATTGATCTCAGTTGGTTGGGTCTAATACATTTGTACTTGGTATATATAATTGTTAAGTTGTATTTATCAAATATTCAATCACTCATATTGTTCATATACTGGGTTAAGAGCTGTCTTTAAGGAAAAATAATGGCACTCAAAATTTTTCATCCAATCTTGTGCCACCTTTGGAAAAAACAGTGGAATAAAAGCATGTGCAATTTTTCCTCTAGTAAGTAGATAGCAGTTTTTCCTGCTTTGGGCCTTCAGTGCTACTATACTCAGCATTAATTTGCAATCCAGGCTAATGGTTCCTTTTTGCACTGATTTAAAAAAAACTGTTGAAGACTAACATTTATTTGCTTTAAACCATAACTTCTTTCTCTCACTTAGTACAATAATAGACAATGTTTATCTCTCTAAGTGTTGCTGAATTTTAGCTCCTCTGAGTTGGAATCACATGGCCAGCCAGTGGTGAGACAAAAGGGGAATGCACTAGTTTTAAAAAATTGTGCAAAAGGCATTTTGTTATCTAGAGAAGCTTGGTTTTTGCAGAATGTATAAAATCAAGTTACTGAAAGAGTCTGTCTTGTTTCATTAAGTTTTGTACATAAAAGAATTATACAAAGAACCTATTGAGCAAATTTCTTACATTTATACTGCTACACTGAAGTATTTTAAACACTGTGGTTGTATCTCAGTCCTATTTTGATATTTTAACTGAAGATTATTGAAATTACAAAGGGATGTAATTAATAAAGAAGTATCAACAGGGTACATGACTTTCAAGTTAGCATGTGGCTCTGGAGAGGATTGCTTTATTGAGTCTTGCTTCAGTTACAGATTGCTAACTGTTTTGAGGCTTGGTAATAAAATTAATGTGCCAAGTGCTCTTTTATTAGAGTGGGGTCTCTTTCAACATGTGCCAAAAAGGCCTCAAACTTACTTATTTTCTCAATAAGAGTATATTTGATAGTTTGTCTTCCCTGACCCAAGGAGCTTGCAGTTGTTAAGGGAACCATTTTACCATTCATAACTTGGAAATAGATGGAAAGTACTGGGAGTAGAAGGAATATGCTGGATCTAATAGAGTCACACTGATTGTGTTCAATATTCCAAACACTATACTGCTAAGCTATGCAGACCAATAATGCAATTATTGTTTCGCTGGAGTAGCTTATAAAGTTTGGTGTAATTCTTTCACTAGCAAGCACGTGCAAGAAATATACTGACAAATCATCATACAATCCAATAAAACATAATACATCCAGGACTTGAGAAATATTTTTATGCCCCTTCATACATATTTAAAATGTTCTTGGATAGATTTGGACTTCCACTATACAGCCTCCACTTGAATCCATTGTGTGAAAAGAAGTTTATAATCACTCTTGATAGTTGGAGTATTGAGATGTTCATAATTGCCCTGATTTCTTACATAAAGTCACACCTTTCTTTTAGGGATATTGTATGGAATTTTACATCTGGCTTTCCTCATGCAATGCAAGAGTATCTCGAAAGCAGTTAAACTCATGGCTCACAACCCTTCTACTATATTGGATTTTTACATGAAGAATTAATAGATGAATAGAGAGAACAGAAAAGTAAGAGGCTTCATTGATTGGATGAAATTTCCAGTATATTCACTAAAGACAATATGATGGTGATAATTCATGTACTGAGATAGTTTGAGTCATATACAGTTCTTTTAGTTAAGCCGAATTAGAGGACCTTTAAGTTCCCGAGAGTCACATTCCATTCCAGAAGCAAACTTCTATGGCAAGCTACTATTTGTTTTTGAGAATATAGCTATAACTGTATATCAGCATTTTCGAAATGATAGCATTCTAAACCTGTCAGTTCATAACCCTGAACACCAAAGCTGCTATTAAATATGCCTTCTAGCCAAAAATGTTGTGTATGCTGCCCTATTTGTAGTAGCAGAAGGATGGGGGTGGAATGGGGGTTAAATTGTAGAGTTTTAACTGTAGATTTTAAATGCTATATACTCTCCCCAAAACTCCACCAGAAATGAGTGTTTGCTGGCGCAGCCTTTTGGAGCAGGATGCCTTGCAGGGTCCCAAAGATTCATTTCTGGCGGAGAAAAAGATTTGGGGGAGAGAATGGGCGTTGGTTCTTACCTGACACGCCGTTTCTCTTGGACTGGGAGGATTGTCCAGAGGATGGGGTGGAGCTTCAGTCTCTGCTTATTGTAGGCTGAGCTTGATTTCTGAGGAACGCTCCTCCCTCCATCACGTGGCTTGCCATCTCGTTCCCCAGTTTATGCGAAGAAGAGAAGAAAGACACAGGCATTCGTGCTGTCCCTTTTGCTAGACTTAAAGTGCCTTGGCCGAAACGAGAACCACCCCCCAGACGGTGAAAGGAAAAGGGAGGGGCTGGACAATCCTCCCAATCCAAGAGAAACGGCGTATCAGGTAAGAACCAACGCCCATTCTCCTTGGAACTGCTCGGATTGTCCAGAGGATAGGACATACCAAAGCTGGGGCTTGTCCTACGGGAGGGACACCGTCTGGTCTGTCGAGTCCTCGGGATCCCCGAACACCCTCTGGAGGACCCTTCTACCGAAAGACGCCTCCGCCGCGGCATATTTATCAATCCTGTAATGCCTAATAAAAGGCGACGGGGAGGACCATGTTGCTGCCCGGCAAATGTCGAATATAGGGGCCTGTGTAGCCCAGGCAGCCGATGTCGCCGCACTCCTGGTAGAGTGAGCCGTGATACCCCTGGGCACTGGGAGTGCCTGAGCCTGGTATGCCCTAGAAATGGCCGCCCTTATCCAGCGGCCTATTGTAGTAGAGGGAACCTTGAGCCCCTGTGACTTTGGTTGAAAGGAAATGAACAGAACCTTGGATTTGCGGAAGGTCTGAGTACGTTTAATATAAATCCGCAAGGCCCGCCTAACATCTAAGGTATGCAAAGCTGTTCCCTTTCATGAGTTGGCCTGGGCAAAAATTGGGGAGGATAAGTTCCTGAGCCCTGTGGAAAATAGAATTAATTTTTGGTAGAAAGGAAGGATCAAGTCTAAGTACTACTCGGTCAGAGTGGGAGACGCACAGGTCTTTCCTGACTGACAGAGCAGCGATCTCTGAAATCCTTCAGGCCGAAGTAATCGCCACCAGAAAACTACTTTGTAGGATAGGAATTGGAGGGAAACTTCTCTAAGGGGTTCAAAGGGAGGCTTGGTGAGGGAGGTCAAGACCTTGTTGAGATCCCATATTGGGTATCTGTGAAGGGACGGAGGTCGTAAGTTTGAGGCGCCTTTTAGAAATGTCCGGATGCAGAGATAGTGAGAGAGGGAATTAGCCCCCTTGCAGGAAATTACGGTGGATAGGGCTACTACCTGACACTTTAGAGTGTTGGGGGAGAGACCTTTACCGAGACCCTCCTGGAGAAAATCGAGGACTTTTGCTACCGATGGGTTTGATGGGTCAATGTGGAGATTGGCACACCATTTGCGGAAACTGTTCCAAGTGGCGTCGTAAATCCTTCTGGTAGAAGGACGCCTAGCTGCTAAGATGGTGTTGATGACCTCTATGGAGAAATTCTCCCTTTTTAGACGTTCCCGCTCAACCTCCAGACGGCTAGCTGTAGCCATTGGGGGTCTGGGTGAAGAAGGGGACCTTGAGACAGAGAGATCCTGTCTGCTGGGATCCTCCAAGGTGGAGCTACTGATAGGCTGCGGAGGTCCACAAACCAGGAGCGACAGGGCCAATAAGGAGCTACCAGAAGCAATTCCGCCCTTTCTTGAAGGACCTTCTGGAGTACTCTTGGCACCAGAGCCAGAGGGGAGAAGGCGTAAAGAAGGCCCGAGGGCCATGGGCATCGGAGGGCGTTGTGGTTCTCCGCTCCAAGGGACGGGAATCTGGAGATGAACCATGGAAGTTGGGTATTTCTGGGGGAGGCAAACAGGTTTACCACTGGCAGGACAAATATTGTTGTCGCCTCCCTGAACAGGTCTGGGTGGAGGTGCCATTCCGCCTGGTCTATGGTGGCCCTGCTCAACCAATCTGCCCTGGTGTTGAGGGTGCCTGAAATGTGGTCTGCCCTGAGTGAAAGGAGGTGAGACTCTGCCCACCGACAGAGGCGCTTGGTCTCCCTCATTAGACTTGAGGACTGAGTGCCCCCCTGTCTGTTGACATGTGCCTTTGTTGTTATGTTGTCGGTGAGAATGAGGACGTGGCTGCCCTGAATATGATGTAGGAAGCTGCGGAGGGCCAGGTGGATGGCGTGAAGCTCTAACCAGTTTATGTTGCGCAGCCTCTCTGACGGTGACCATCTGCCCTGAGCTGTAAGGGAGAGAAGGTGGGTGCCCCATCCGGACAGACTGGCGTCTGTGGTGATGATAAGTCTTGGAGGCTCCTTGAGGAGGCAGCCCTTGTTGATCGACGCCTTGCTCCACCAGAGGAGGGAGGTGAGAACCCTTGGCGAGACCTTGACCTTGCTCCTTGAGTTGCTTGTCCCAGCTCTTTGATACGGAAGCAGGAACCACTGGAGGGATCTGGAGTGGAAACGGGTCCAGGGAATAACGGGAATACAAGAGATCATTTTACCTATAACTTGGATAGATCAAGGAGAGAGACCTTCCTGTGTCGTCTGATGAACCTGACTGATTGTTGGATGCTGAGTATCCTTTCTGGGGAGATGAACACTCTCCCCATGACTGTATCAATTATGGTCCCTAGGTGGGGTAGTCTAGTGGCGGGGGCCAGTTGGCTTTTCTTCCTATTAATGAGGAACCCGTGTTCCTGGAGGGAGGTGAGGGTAGTATGGATATCCCTGATAGCCTGTTCCCTGGAAGGGGAGAGGATGAGAATATCATCCAGGTAACAGTGGAACCGCACCGGGATGGATCTGAGGTGGGCAGCCAGCACGGCCAGAACCTTGGTGAAGGTCCTGGGGGCCGAGGCTAACCCGAATGGAAGGGCCACGTACTGAAAGTGTAGGTTATTGTAGCTGAAACGGAGAAATTTAGAGTGGGAGGGTCGAATTGGGATGTGTAAATATGCCTTGGAGAGGTCTCTAGAAGACAACCAGTCTCCCTGCCGAACTCCCAAAAGGATGGATTGAAGTGTGTTCATTTTGAATCTACGGTACACTAAGTGACGGTTTAAACGCTTTAAGTCCAAAATAGCCCTCCATCCCCCCGAGTGTTTGGGCACTACGAATAAACGTGAATAAAAGCCCTGTCCCCTTTGGGATGGAGGAACAGGCTGGATAGCCTGAATGTCCAGTAGGTGTCGAATTGCCTCCTCCATGAGGTTACGTTTGGAAGGGTTATTGGAGCGGGGACATGAAATGTAAAAATCAGGGGGGGGGAGAGAAACTCGAGGGCAAGGCCAAACCTGACTGTATCCCTGACCCAAGCGTCTGAAGTGGATGAATCCCATTGACAGGCGAAGGCTTTGAGTCGCCCGCCAATGGGAATAATGTCAGGAGGCTTATTTGGAGCGGCGGAAGGGCCTGCTGCCAGAGCCACGAAAGGGCCTCCTGAAGTTTCCGCCTCTTCTGTGCCTGTTGAAGGGGTCGGACCTGTCCTGGGACTGTCCCGAACCAAAGGAGGGGGACCCTTGGTGTCTGGGAGGAAAGGGTTGGTGATAGGGATGAAAGGGAGCCCTCCGAAAGGGCTACAGAGATCTGGAATCAGGCTTGCGGGAAAGAGAAGGGAGGAATTTCTTTTTATTCCTTCCCTCGACTAGGAGAGGGTCCAAGGAAGTACCGAACAACTTATTTCCGGCTATGGGTGCGGAAGCTAGCTTGACCTTGTGCTTGAGATCCGCCTGCCAGGGTTTTAGCCAGAGCAGGCGGCGGGCCGAGACGTGGGAGGAAATGGCGCAGGAGGAGAATTTTACGGAATGAAAAGTGGCATCAGCTGAAAACTCAGCAGTGGCCGTTATTTTGGCGATGTGTTGATGGGCGCGGATATTGGAGGTCGGGACATGTTGTTTAAGCTGGCGAAGCCAGTGAATGGAAGATCTGATAAAAAAGGAAGCGGCCGTAGCCGACCTGATTGCCCATGCGTCCGACTGGTGAGCTCGCCTTAATGCGAGCTCTGACTGCTTGTCCTCTGGTTTGAGGGCCTCTAAAGGGTCACTGAGGGCGGAGGAAGAGGTCAGACCTACGACAGGCTCATCAACCTCCGGGGTACTCAGCAAGGTCGAGAGCTCCGGGTCGAGGTTGAAGAACCTTTTATCATTGGCCGAGGGGGCCGGGGGAGCCACTGAAGAGGACAGTTGCTTGGACACCAGATCCAGGAATATGGGGGGGGGTAGGGATGACCTTGGCCTCCACTACCGGTTGTCTGAACATGGAGTCCTCCTGTCCCTCCGAAACTACGGGAATGGGATCAGAGGGGGTCTGGGCTGTTAGGCCTGAGATGTTCCTAGCCTTGTCGAGGAGGGATTTAAAAAGCTGGGGCTTAAAGAGCCCTACAAAGGTGGGCTGGTCCGGAGAGAGACCTTCGTTCTCGGACATTTCCGCCTCTGATGGGTCTGAGTCCGGAAGAGGCTCGTCGTATGGTAAGGACCCCAGGTCATATTGTTCCTCCTCCTCCCTGTCTAATTCTAGGTCCCCTTCCACTTCCTCCTCGTCCTCCCTGACTGAAGGGCAAACTTGGGGAGGCATAAGAGAGAATGATCTTACAGATTCGGTGGCCTGCGGAGGCAACCCCGGTCTGGTCATCTGCTGCATCCCTTCTGCAATTCCCTGTCGAATGGCCATCTCCATCCAGACTCTGACCTGCTCCAGAACCGCCTGAATGAGAGGTTCCTCTTGGCGCAGGCCAGCGGCCGTGGGCGTGAAGGTGGCCTTAGGAGTTCGCCTGGTTGGTGTGCCCGGGACTTGATGCCCTTGAGAGGGCGAGCTGTGCCTGGATAGGGAGGAAAGAGCTGCAGGAGGGGGAGGGAGGGTGGAGGTGGAAGGAGTGGCAGGTGCTGGAGGCACTGAGCCTGTCTGTCTAGCACGTCTGTCTATTTCTCTTTCTAGAGCCTTATGATGTCTTAAAGCGTCCTTTTGAGAGGCTTTGGTGGGCTCCTTAGCCTGACTGCGCAGGTGGTGGGTCTTTGCCTTGGCCTTCAAGGAAAGCCCCTTTGAGGGATTGCTCTCTGCCATTCCAGATAATTAGGGGTCCAATCTGAGGCGGTTGGCGCGCCTAGGGGTCAACCTACAATGAAGGCCAGGAGCCCTGGGAGTTCCTTTATACACTGACACACTTTCCCCCGAATATTATTGACTTGAATCAATAGGATTCTTTGCTCCGTATGATTATTCCCCCCCTCTCTATTCTTTTCTCCTTTTTTTTTTTTTTTTTGAAGTCAAGGCCTAATGGAGAACTTGAAGAAAACGACCTTGCAAGGTCTCAGATTACAGGGCCTTAAGGGCAAAACCGGGCCTAAACCAACTGCCGACCCAGGCAACAACCGGGCGGGAGTGGTGGAAATAACCGCAGCCGCTACAGCTGGTTGCGGTGAGAGCCAACAGGGGGAGGTGGAGAAAAAACCTCCAACTGCAAAAGCAATTTTCTTTCTTTCTTTCTTTTTTTTTTTTAAACCTTGGCAGGCCTACCGGACCTGCTGTTTTGAATAGGCACTCAGTAAGAAGAAGAAATGAACGCCAAAATGGCGCCTGGCCACGAGGCGAGCTTCAAAATGGCGGTCGCCACTAACAGTTCTTGTGGAAAATAACCTGGCAAAGGCCAGGAGGATCCCGGTAACAATCAGAGGGTCCCTGGGTAAGCCCACAGAGAATAGAGCCAAAAAAACCTTAAACGCTATAAAAAAAATTCAAACGGAGCTCGGGGGGGGGACGGAACAAAACGGAGCCTTTTAAACAATTTTTACACAGCAGAAAAGCTGAGAAAAAAGGGTGGGGGAGGCAGCGCAAAGTTTTGAGCCTACCCCCTGGCAACCCCTGGGGGGGTGAACCCTCCCAGGAAACCAAGCCAACGAAGGAACCAGCTGCGCAGGGCTAAGGAGATAGAAAGAAATAAGGGTTGTATACAACCTGAACAGGTAGGAAAAGGGGTGAATGAGGGGAATCCAGAAACGGCTAAGAGCATGCAAACACACAGCCTACTCTGCTCGAAGGCTGAGCATAAACTGGGGAACGAGATGGCAAGCCACGTGATGGAGGGAGGAGCGTTCCTCAGAAATCAAGCTCAGCCTACAATAAGCAGAGACTGAAGCTCCACCCATCCTCTGGACAATCCGAGCAGTTCCAAGGAGAAAGAAAGACTTTTGCTGCTTTTCTTGCATGCAGCCAAAAGCAGAAGAAAGAAGCGGAAAGAAGCAGCCCGGAGGCCAGGCCAGGTGAGTGGGGGAAGTTCCCCCCTCCTCCCTTCCCCCCCTCCCCTCACTACCTTGTGCTGTTTGCAATGCAAGTGGCACAAGCCTTGTGTTCCCACGGTCCATGTGGACTGTGGCACAGCCTTGTGTTCCCATGCAGCTTGGATTAATTGCTTTGGGGGTGACAGTTCTCTGCAGACCACCAAAATTTTCTCACGAACCACCAGTGATCCCCAGCCCACTGGTTGGCGACCACTGATCTAAGAAGTAGTCAGTGTTTTCTTAGGGGAAGATGTACTAGATGACTTCAGGGAGGAATTGATGTGGTTTCTTCTAAAGACGTCTTCCTTGGATCTTTCCTTCTTAGGGATAGCTATTGAGAAAGTGGTGTGGCTTCAATTATACATGCACTAGATGAGGTGTATTATCTGGGCCCTTTTCTTACCCTAAATAGAACAGAAATGGATAGATGACTTTGGTGGATTATCTCATGACATGGATAGAAAGAGTGTCCCATCCTTATTGTCTTCTTAAGTGGCATTTTGTAGCCACTTGTTTAATTATGTTATCCTTCTGGATGATCTGTGAGAGTTGGATATATGTTTTACAGTCATTCCTCCTTCCTAAATAGATACTACTGGCAGCAATAGTGCAAGAAGTTGAACTGAAGTGTGCTCTGTCTAATTCCTAATTTTTAACATGTATACAAAAAGATGCAGGATTAGTATGCCATTGATACCAAACTGTGTCTCTTTGGACAAACCAAAGGTGCAAAATAATTCTTGATCCAGTGCTGGGAGGTTCTGATAACCTGGATGGAAGAAACAAACTGGATGAACTATTCCTCTACAAATCATCACTTTGTTTGCTCAGGTTTTAACCATGAGTAGTGTTCCAACCTCACTGAAGGTGTAGTTCTGTGATTTCTATGTCCTCTTGTCAAATTTGCAGATAAAAGCTATGACCTTTGCACAACTTCAATTGATAGGCCAGCTGCAGCCATTCCTGGAGCAGGAGCCCTAGCAACAATAACCCATGTTTTCCTCATCACAGGATGCACTGCTGGAGCATGGTGTACATGGGGCTTCCTTTGAAGACTAACCAGAAACTGCAGCTAGTACAAATGCAAGTATCCATATGCTGGCAAATGAGACCTGCTGCAGCTGTATAACATTAAGCATTGGCTTTCAATAGATTTACAAATATTATTCAAAGTAGTGGCTGCAAGAGAAGATATTTGTGGAACTACCTTCTCCAGAAAGAACTATTACCTGTTCAGTATGTTCATCCCAGTTGGGGATGCTAAATGTTCCCCATATAGGAGAGATGAGCCTGGATATTCCTGTATAGCACTGAATACTTTAGTCCTCTCCTTGGAAATCCAGTTTGTACCAACTCTGGTACATTTTTCTAAAACTGCCAAGACCAATCTTTTCTGCAGTGCATTTGATGGGCTGGCACCAGCATATTTAAAACTATTTAGTACCAATTTTAAGTACTTAATTGCACTTTTGGTGTTTTAATTGCATTCTTTTATTTTTAATGCTACTTTCAATTGCCATGAATTGCGAGATTCAGTAGTGTACAAGCAAATAAAGTCAATATGAATAATTTCAAACAAAGCATTGGGTAAGGACTTGAGTGTAATGTTTATATAAACTATATAAAACTATAATTTCCTTTGAGTCAAATTTGCCTCTGGCGACTTCATGGATTATATCCATATAGCTTTTTTTGCAATAAAACAGAAGTGGTCTCTTATAACCTTATGGGAGGGAAATTGAAATCTCCTAGAAGCAGCTATTTGTGAACAGACATATTAGGGTTTTGGTAGGTTACAATGGAAACTAAATTTCCAAAAGCATATTTCATTGGTTGTAAATATTCATAAGATGATGTTGCAAAGACCTGAAGAAAACTGGCTGCACTTTTGAGTTTCTTTAGAAGCTGGATCTTTCAGTTCAGTGGCAAGTTGACAAGAAGTCCTATTAAATGACAAATTCTAGAAAAAAAGTAAAGGCAGATTTGTTTCCCTTTCCATTATTGACCAAGGCCTTTAAAAGTTGTAAAAATAATGTAATGTGAGCTTCATAGAATTATGCTCATAGTAGCCCTTACTCACAAGTTGTTCTTACTGTTAGAAAAAGAAATTCAAAATACATCTCCTAATGTATCCTCTGAATATCTGCATTTGGTGCAAAACCAGTATAACTCACTGAGACTTCTCAAATATTGGTTTGATAATTCAAAAACTATAGTAAAATTGGCTTCACATAGTATAAAATACAGAGATTGGCAAAAATAATTGCTGCACTTGTCCTTTTATTCCATTCAAAAACTCAAAAGAAAAATACTGATTTCACTTGCTTGAGTTGTTACAAAAATAATCTTGAAAGTTATTTTGCTCCTTTGGAACTATTACATCTCCTTTTTGTTCTTTTAAGGTTTAATACAGTTCTTAAATGCATGGATGTCTGTGGTTGGTTAAAATCTTGCATAATTGTAAGTGCTTGAGCAGAGCTTAAGAAGCAAACCTAAAAGGCCAAGGTCTGACAGACTTGGACTCTCTTTCAAATACTTTAATTTTTGATTGGGAAGAAGTGGAACATTTTAAATTTTGTATCTTTCGAGGATAGAGGACTGGCTTTGTTGAGCTTTGCAGTTTAGCTTAATGCAGCATCATCGTTATGTATATATGTACAAAACAGGAAGTCCTTTCAGATCATATCAGCAATCTACTTCCTTATATGTACAAAAATAAAGATTACTGAAACAGCAAAGACAAAAATTGATACAATATAGGCAAGCCCCATATTTTTAGGCCTATCCAATCGTGGGGCACAGGAGGTTTAATAGCTAAGATTGCAATTTCTTTTTTTCTTTTTTCTTTGTATTGCTTCAAGACCCCAAAGCAGATACAAATCCAGATTTTAAGTTTTTTTCTGGGTGCTGTAACCATGTCCACAAATGAGATTCCTTTGCAAGGTAAGACTACATTTCCTTATCTTGAAGTGAACTTAGATAATTTCCCCCACAATATATTGCAGTGAATGTTGTTCATATTGAAAGGAACAGGAGGTTCTTTATGATTCCAGACCAACCCTATGATTGTTTAATTAAAGAGCTGCCTTTATTAGAGCTGGCAACTCTCTGTACAACTTCATGCTAACTGAACATTAGACAAGAGAGAGAATGCAGATGTGGATTATTTTTCTGAGTCGATTACTGATATGGGCTGTGGTCAGTCTACAGTTGATCAATTAGAGTTTTCCAAATTTCAGAAATCTAGTAGGAGTGCTTTTTATTTGCCATGATTGTTATTTGTTTAAATGGTGCTACAACTCTGGATCTAGGCAGTCAAGCCCTTCAGAGCCTACTTTGCAGCCTGAAGATCCTGGATCCTGGAAAGTCTTTGGACTGTTCACAAAGGGATTGTTTCTAATCATGTATCCATATGCAGCTGGAAGAACAGTGTAATCCAAACCGGAAAATATGAACAGTTAATTGTTGAATAGATGTTATGGAAACTGGAATACAATCAATTGCAATGCATTTGAAACTGGAATACAATCAATTGCAATGCATTTGAAATTGGTAGCCAAATGATGAGTCTGGACTATACTGTACTCTGAGATTTATATCTGTGTTTCAGACCAGTTCCTAGAGCGTTCTGTGTTTAAGAGCAAGGGACAATATGGAAACTTGCAGTGTTGATTTTCATCCATTTGTAAAATGCTTATAGTGAGAGTGCTATAAAAAAAAAAATACTTTGGAAAGATAGTCCAGGTTTGTGGAGGTCAGTCATCTGGTTGAAATAGCAAACATCTGTGGACACGGTGCATTTATTGCTTTCAATAGAATGGTACTGATCTCTGAAATAAAATAAAGGAGGCCTCTATTGCCTTTTAAGAAAAACACTGAGTGTTTTTACACCAACAATCATTTGTTTTATTAGGATGTATAGGTTGTGCTTTTACAAACATACAACATTGATGTAATGATTCAATAGGCAAGAACTAATAACAGTGTTACCTATTCTACAACTGTTCTTCTCTAGGAGATTGTTTTATTTGATTGAGTCTCCATTTGTTAGTCCTCCTTCAGGTACCAATTCGGAAGGTCAACAGCAAAGTCCTTGGAGCTGTCTGAGTTTGGTTACTTGCTTGCAGATGTTTCATTACCCTATTGGGTGACATCACTAATCAAATAGTTTCCTTAGCATTAGATGACACTTACTGTCTATCAGTAATTGCTTCTAAGTGTCTCCATCCTTTTACTTTTATCCCTGTTGTATCAGTGATACAAGAAGACCTAACTTTACATAGACCTAATGTCCATCACTGAGTTTTTCAGTTAACTACATGAACACTTCCAGTACTCAATGAATATTATGGTTGTCTCTGATATGCAAATATTGAAAAATTAGGAGTGGTTGTTTATCCTAACTATGTATTTGGAACAGAAGTGATGAGAGCTGGACTTGTTGCCAGGTGACTTCCAGAGTACAAGGCAAGGTTATCTTTGATATCTGATAACTATATTTTCCATGTGGAATTTGCCCATCCAATGGAGATGGGGGTGGATCTTCTTGATAATGCCTCCTCTTCTTTGGAGCATCTTACCACCTAGAGCTGAATTCATGTATTATTATCATGGATAATTACTTTATCATTATTCTAAAGATCTTGCTATTTAAAGGAGCCTGTGGACTTGAATGTTCTCCCAAAGAAATGATCGAGGAATTAGTGTATGATTGAAATTATTGGGGTTCTCTGTTTTGGTGGTGGTGTGTGCATGTGCGTGTGTGTATCTGTGCACGTGCTATGTGGTATACTTGTAATAACTTTACTTAAAATACTGAGGTTTTTTAAGCAGTCAGTTGACAGACTGCAGTAGCATAGAAACCTTTATAATAACTAATTCAGTGAAATGAGGAAGAACTAAAGCCAAGTGGCTCTGTGATTGGTTAGTCTACTGTCCAAATTCCAGTAATTAACAGACAATTTCAGAACATTAGTTCTGCCTTCTTATAGTCTTATGGGTGATAGAGGACTACGATTCTACTGAACCTCTTAGAAGAATTATGAAAATTATATATAAAATGATTTAAAACCATGGACCATATAGCATCTTATTCTCAAATAAATTCTAGTTTCTTCTTGCTCTTAGTTCATTGGACTGCTTTACAATAATAGGCCAATTATTTGTCATAGAGAAAATATGTACTTCTTTATGGCCTCAGTTAGTTTATTTAATTATGAATGATATTTATAGCTTTCAGAACTCTAGGCTGTATACAAAAAAAGCATACACATAAAGGAAAAAAAAAGTGTACAGCATTTACATTGTTAAACCCTAGGGGAAAAATCTCATAGGTGATCCAATGACTGAAATTGCTTTGAGGACCAGTCTGATGAATGATCACCGCTTTATGGTAGGGGTCATCCATACCTCTAAGGGCAGAGTGTTTCAAAGAAAGGAGACTGCTATTGAATAGACCTATTTCTGGTCCACGATGTCCCATGTAACTTTCAAGGGACCTGCCACAGAAATTTTCTTGAACACTGAATGGGCAGATTCAATTCTTTGAGGCACCCTGAGATCAAATTACAGCAGTCAGACTTTAGGGATGAGGTTGGGGAGATTTGAAGGGTGGGGACGGAAGTGGTTTGACTCCAGGATGCTGCTTTTTCTGTCCTAAAACTCTAATAAACACCCTCCAAAATTTTGACATTTATGAGATAAATTTTAGTGAATCTGCAGAGCATCAGGAAACCATATTGTGGTTCCCAGTCCTTCAAATATTGTCCACTTTTGCCTAAATATACCATATTTTTTGCTCCGTAAGACATTGCTGACCATAAGATGCACCTAGGTTTAGAGGAAGAAAACAAGAAAAAAAAAATCTGCCTTTGTCTCCCAGCGTCCATGCAGTATTCATCTGGCTAGTGTCCTTGCAGCAAACTGCAAGGAATGCTGGAGCCTTCTCTTCCCAGCAGCTGATCAGCTGGAATACCACCGATCAGCTGTTCCAGGCAGTGATGGCTGATGCCATTCACTGCTGCTGCCTGTTGTCCATATTCGCTCCATAAGACGCACAGACATTTCCACCCATTTTGGGGCGGAAAAAAAGTGTGTCTTATGGGAGCGAAAAATACGGTATTTCATAAAATAAGATTAAAATAAGTTTAAAAGACAAACCCAGTGAAAAGCACAAATGTTTCCATTCGGTAAGTGTACTGGGCATGGCCCTGCCCCTGTTATCCCTCTTCCTCAAACTGTTAAGCCCTTGAGCACCCGTTGCCATTCTTGATGAAATTGGTCCTGTGACATTTTCCATTAAATGATACCCTTTAATTCTGGCCAATAACAGAAAGGATCTCCTCGGGGTTCTTGAATGAATGATTTTTTTTGGGGGGGGGAGTAGTTGAGAAGTATGGTATATGATTTTTGAATACTCAGAGTTTATTCCAGAACTCCAGAATCCTGCATTATATTTCCAGGTATCTGTTTTTCCATGTTTACAATTTCCAGGTATCTGTTTTTCCATGTTTACAATTTCCAGGTATCTGTTTTTCCATGTTTACAATTTCCAGGTATCTGTTTTTCCATGCTTTTATTTGTGGTATGCTTGTTTATCATCTTGTCACCTTCTGTTCTTGCTTTTTCAGTATCAGCCAGACTTTCACAAGTGTCCTCTCCACAGCCAGGCTGCCCATCTCCTTCTATTCCACCAGGTAAAATCATCTCCTCATCTCAGAAGCACAGCAAAAAGGCACTTAAACAAGTAAGTGAGTGAGCAAACTGATTTGTTTATCTGACCTTTAATTTGTGCTTATCTGCACGTTACTTGGCACTAAAAACCTAACCTAACTTTATGTTAAATTTGCTCTGCACCTTGCTCTAATTTACATTCTGCTAAAAATTCTGCATAATTGAGCACATGGATACAAGGATAAAAGTTAAGTAGAATATATGTAATAAAATAAAGCTTCTATTCAAACTGTACCCATGGAAGAATGGAAAATTTTTCTTAGGATTTTTCCATAAAACTTTAAATCACTTTTCTGTGGAAACGACAACCACTAAGATGCTAGATTTCTTTGCATTACTATCTTTGTATCTGGCTGAAAAAAACTCAGTAGGCTTTAGCTATTGGCCAGTTAGCTTGAGCCTATTGAGTTAACTAATTGAGTTAGCTAATTCATTCAGTTGCAAAACAGCTGTTAAAGTAATAATTATTGCTTTATCCTTGGCTATCATGTTTTTCCAAAATAAAAATAAATTATAATTGTCCTTGGTTTATTTATTGCTTAATTTCAGTTGCCCTGTTTACTTTTTGTCTCATGCATCAGGTGATAGTCCTCTGGCGGCTCTGTTTGTTCTGGCCCAAATGCCCTAGCATTTTCGTCTGTTTTTTTCCCCCATTCTCTTATTTCTTTCACAGTGATTAGTTCTTAAGATAATCACATTTCCAATATAATTTGCTGAATGTTTTTCTTAGCCTTTGAAATTTGCTTGGATTTTTCTCTAGAGGATATTTCCTCTTTTGACTGTGATTTCTACTCGACTTCCTTTCCCTTCCTTTACTTGGTGTTTTGCAGAAATATTGAAACAGTCATTTTTCTTTTAGGAGGGTATCTCATTCTGTCAATACAATACAATACAATACAATACAATACAATACAATACAATACAATTCTTTTCTTTTCTTTTCTTTTCTTTTCTTTTCTTTTCTTTTCTTTTCTTTTCTTTTCTTTTCTTTTCTTTTCTTTTCTTTTCTTTTCTTTTCTTTTCCTTTCTTTTCTTTTCCTTTCTTTTCTTTTCCAGGCTATGTTTTCTTTCTGTATCTCTAACTTCAGAATAGAATACAGGGCAACAGAGTTGGAAGGGACCTTGGAGTAGACACTATACAATTTCAGACAAATGGCGGCCCAATCTCTTCTTCAAAACCTCTAGTGATGGAGCATTCTTAACACGGAGAGTTTTCATTATAATTATGAATTGTATTTATTGCAGGGCCTATATAATATAATGTAACTTATATTATTTCCTTACATTCCCCTTGAGCAATTGTTCTGTGTCTATATGGATCAGATTTGTTCATACTTTCTAGAAGATATCTATGTTTTGAGAAAGGTCTTTGTAATTATGATAATGCCTTGGGTATTATCTGGATTCTGAGAAATTATTTTGAGAGTGCTCATTAATCATTAATGAAATCAGATTATCAGATTGCAACACTGTAAGATAAAATATTTTGCCAAGTATCAAAGAGGAAAATTTTCCCACTTCTAAATATTTAACATAAACATTAATGTCTTTGATAGCAAGATAAAATCTGTTGTCTGCAAATCTGATAACAGGAAATTTATGTCAAAATTATTTTGCAGTCTTCTGGCTCATTTGTTATATAAAAATAAATCAGTAGGAGACAGAATATCTTCAATAAAGTGCAATATGTAATAATTGGTAATGGAACAGTAGCCCTACCAGCCACCCATTTCTACATCTCTGCAGGCTTTCCTGAACAAGGAATTCTGCATTACTGTATAGCAGGGGTCTCCAACCTTGGCTCCTGGAAGCCTGGCGGACTTCAACTCCCAGAATTCCACAGCCAGCTTTGCTGGCTGTGGAACTCTGGGAGTTGAAGTCCGCCAGGCTTCCAGGAGCCAAGGTTGGAGACCCCTGCTGTATAGACTTTTCAGCTTGAGAAATTCCTGTATAATGAATTGCTTTCACTATCTTATTAGGCCTTGAAGCAAAAGCAAAGGAAGCAGCATCATTGTCGAACCAGCGTGCCTGTGTCAACTAATCACCACCTCCTACAGCAGCATATGAAGATTCCAAACCATCCTGCAAAAGCCGGTATTGCTCATTATTTTCCTCAACTCATCAGCTCATCACCCTTGACCAGGGGTGGGATACAACAGGGTTAACTACCGGTTTGGGATTTATGAGCTTCCCTGCACGCTGGGGGCTGCATGCCTGTAAATCGTCATCAGCATGCTGGGTGCAGAGAAGCAGCCTTTGAAACAGCCCTCTTTTCCTGCCTTTTTAACTGTGGCTATGCCTCGTTTGGCAGCTGAAGTTGAAAAATCAGGAAATAAAGATCAGGTAAGAGCCCAGGTGGGCGGGTAGGCAAAAACATCAGCAGGCATAGAACCGGTTCTATGTCTTCTGCTCTTCAGAGCTGCTGGTTCTACAGAGATGGACAGAACCAGTAGAAACCCACCCCTGCCCTTGGCCTCTGGTGACAAGAGGTCCAAGATTGGCTAATATTTAATTAGCCTACTGTAACCAGAAGACTTGAGAAATAAGGCAGTGGTTAATTCTTTTTGAATGAAACTCTCCTTCCTTTCTTCTTCTAGGCCGTCTAGTTCAATATTAAGTTTCCACAATGGCTAATATATATTGCTAATTTATAATATTACATTTTAATATTGATAATATTATATTTTTAAAATTAATATCTTTATAGGCACCAGCAGCACACTGTAAATTCTCTTGTTTAACTATATGCTGTGTATAGAATCCAGTGCAGAATACTTCTAAGACTAATAGACTCTAAGAATATTTCTAAGACTGATAGAACAACTTCTAAGATTGATAGACTCTTATCAAGCAGATACTTACTTTATGGCAACTTCCAATTCAATCATTACTACTAATAGCACATGCACTCAGAAGCCACAAATAATTCGTTATCTATCCTTTTTGTTTGTTGTGCCTTTGCATATCGCTACAATACATATTCCATATAGATAACCAGTAGAAAGGTTTCCAAAAATTTGAAAGAAAATATTAAATCAGCAGCTGAACAACTAAAACTAGATGGTATTTCATTCGATTAAAACAATTAAGTTTAATTATTCTTTTCCTTGCAGCTTGGGAAGGAAAACAATCAGATGGACATTCAAGTAGCCCACAGAATTCTACTTCTAGTTCTTCTCCCTCTGTTAAAACTGAGCCTTCCTTGCCAATCCTTGGAAAGAAACCATTCCAGAGATCTGAGAGGCTCCATGCACGTAAGACAACAGCTTTCTTTAAAAAAATAAATAAAAACCCTGCCTGATACTTTATCAGGATCAGAAACTTACAAATATTTTATTTATTGTTATTTTGAATAAAATAATAAAATAAAATAAGTAAAAAACATTTGAAAATGTATTTCATAATTCATTTTTAAATTTTAATGCTTCGGTTATTCAAGAAAAAAACAAAAATGGATTGGATAAGTTTAGAAAAAAGACCTTTCTGTCTATATATGTGGATGGTTTTTTTAGTTTTTTGTTTCCTGCTAGAAGAGTTAAATGAATAACCAGAGTTTTTACTTCATTGGGTTTACCTCACGTGGGTCTCTGTTTGAGATAACATTGCTGTGTAGCTTATCTAAAACCAGTGAATTTTACTGTATATTCTGATGAAGCTAGAAGCATTCACTACTTTTAAAAAATGTGTCATATATGAAGTATTTAATGGTTGGATTAGACTAAGGCATATTTAGCTTATATGTCAGCTTTCTTTCTAGTAAGAAGTATTCAAGGCATCTAAGTACAAATGGAATAGTAAAATAAAATATTAAAATTTACCAATAACAGTAAGAGAGTAAAATAATTGAAATTTCAGTATATTACAAGTAAAAGCAGTCCCAGAAAAATCTTGCAGGATCTAATCTGGGTCAGTCACTGGGACCAGAGGTTTAGTCTTCTGAGGGAACTTCTCTCTAATGGGATGTATGCTTTGGGCTATTCTACGCATAGAATATTTATAATATACTATGCATATATTTGTAATATTCTATACATATCATTTGTAATAATATATCTATATAGGCAATTCAGTCATAGGTGGCAAGTACTATTAGATCTTCAATCTATTGAATAAATGGAGCCATAGTTTTATCTTTCTGATGCTGCAATGTCAGTCTTTTAGCCATTGTAAAGGCACAAAGAATACATTTTACTATGAATACTATTACTGAAGCAGCATCTGAGCATTTGTAACAAAGAAGAACTATGCCCTTGCTCTGATTTGTTTGTTGCAAATGCCCAGATGCTGCTTCAGATAGAAATATTAATTATAATATCCTAATAGAGAATTATATAATTCTCATTAGAGGTGGACAGAATGTCTATGGAGATTCTCAATCATCCAGGTCATGATTGTCCCAAAAGTGCTTTTCCAAAAGGCAGTTAGACTTTCTTGGCTTTTTCCCTGAAGACATTTTGCTTCTCATCCAAGAACTGAAGAAGCTTCTTGGATGAGAAGCAAAATGTCTTCAGGGGGAAAAAACCAAGAAAGTCCATCTGCCTTTTGGAAAAGCACCTTTAGGATTGGTGTACAGAATGTTGGAAAATTGAAATGCTTTGTGTTTGAAGTTCTCCTTTTTCTATTTTGTTGTCAGGATGAGATTTTCCAGCCTCGCAGAAAGTATTCCAAGCTCAAATATTTTGTAGTCATATTCCTGATACCTTTTCTCATCTCTGGTGAAGGATTACGATGTAGTATATCTGAAATGCGTTGAACAGAAGCAGTTTTTAGAAGTTACACATAAGTAGCACTTCAATAAGCTAGAATTCTGGCATCCCTTGAGATTTCACTGACTTAGTTGTGGACTTTGAAAGGTGCCTTCCATCTTATTTCCTTTAACATTCTTTCTGTGTAGTAGAAAGAAAGCTGTCCTGTAACATTGACCTATTTAAAAAGATTTGTCAAATGGAGTGGATTTCCAGACTCCAGTATCAGTCCTTGGAAAGGGACTTTCCCATTCCTTGTGAGAAGCAGAAATAAAATGGGTAGACCTCTTCTTCCTAGTAATGATCTTTGGTTTCTTTTTTTCTTAGGGCAGCTGAAGAGAACAAAATGTGCTGAAATTGATGTAGAAACCCCAGAATCCATCTTGGTGAACACCAATCTGCGAGCTCTAATCAACAAGCATACATTCACGGGACTACCAGTTGAATGTCAGCAGAAGCTGCTCCTGCTCCTTCCAGAGGTGGACAGGCAGGTGTGTGTCCATGGAGGGAAGGGAGGAAACAGGTCAGGGGACAACTTTCCCCCCTCATTTTATATAACAGGGCTATTGTGCAGAACTTAGGCTGTGTAACAGTATAGGCCCAAGGTTCCCAATACTCAATAAATTGGTCTTCTGTGTTAGCAAATGGGTGTTCAGTTTGTGAAACTCACCTTGTTTTCTGCTTCCTTGGCTCAAAATTAAAATCATCCCTTTTCTTATTGTTGATGTATCAGCAAGAATGGAGTCTCTATTGGCTCCCTGTGGTAGTTTGGAGCTCTGTAAAAGGAAACTGTCTTTTTTTAGGCACCTGGTGCTCTAATATTGGCATTTTTAATGAGAATAAAAGTCTTAACCGTCAATACTTTTACTGTGGTTCGATTGTGGCATTTAGTGCAAAGAAGCACAAGGCCACTTTGAGAAGCTTGCCAATATGTGTATATTTTCTTCTGTATATTTTCTTATATGTATGCAATATGCAAAAGCACTGTTGTTCTATGTTGTTTCACCCATTTTTTCCCCAGTTCCCAAAGTCTCTGCACAAATAAACAATAATTCTCAAATCATTTATAAGGCAAAAGAGGCTAAAAAGTGGCCTGTCAGAGACCCTCTTACCCTAGAAAGATAAAGTAAAGGAGTTCCTTCTTTTAGGCCTTTAGGATTAACCCATCGCTTTATCTGCCTGGTTTTATGAATTCCTCGAGGAAGTTGAGTACTTGGCAGTATATTTTTATTCACCCTACCCCATTTGTCTTTCAGATTGGAATGGATGGCTTGATGAAGCTCAGCAGTTCTGCCCTCAACAACGAATTCTTTAATTCGGCTGCGCAAGGATGGAAAGAGCGACTGTCGGAAGGTGAGGACATTCAGAGGCAGGTCTTGAGGTTTCTGAGGATGTTTCTGTGGGGTTGGTGAGAATGAACAGATTTTTACTGAAAGAATTACTTTATGCAAAGAAGCAGAAGACCAGAGCTATAAGCAAAATAAAAATAACCTCCTTTGCCACTTCTAAGCTAGGCATATTAGTGACTTTTGAAAAGATGTTTGACATGTTCAGGAAAGTCAGGGCAGCAAAGAAAAGGCAGACACTTCTGTATCTTTCTAACTTCTTTCCTTCCACTCTCTGTGTGTGGCAGGGGAGTTCACTCCAGAGATGCAGCTAAGACTACGGCAGGAACTAGAAAAGGAGAAGAAAGTGGAACTTTGGAAAGAGCACTTCTTTGAGAGCTATTATGGCCAAAGGTAAGGATTTAACCTGCCTTCCCTGCTCAACATGCCGTTTTCTTTTCTTTCTGAGACTTTTGAGCTGACTGGACTCTGAAGTGTACAACTGCACCGAAGACTGCTTTGGAGGGATGCTTTATTTTGTATTGCACCATTCAGAAATGAATTATCCAAATAGTCAAAGCATTTTAAATATTTGATTCCAGAAATACTTTAAATAAGTTTGGAAAGATGCCTAATATTTCCGTTGAGGGTTGAAAAAGCAGTCTCTTGAGCAGAATGTCCACAGCTGAGATTATACTAATCTGCTCACAGAATGGTCTGTTGGCTAGTGCAGTGCAGATCTCTGCTGTATTGGTTTTTATAAGGTATATGGATTCCAGGATTGGAGCTCATCTGCCATTTCAGTTTCAGAGGGAGGGAAGAAGGAACTTTCAGCCATTTTAAAGGAAGAGGTCTCCACCTCTTGCCTTAAGGCCAATTAGTCTCTTCTCCTGTAATCTACTATGTCAGCTTTGGTCCTCCTCAGTTACTCCTTTTCATAAGGAAGAAAATATCCCTTCCCTTGACAATCAGTTGATTATACCGATTCATTCTCTCCTTTATTCCCAACATAGCTATTGCTTTTACCCATTCCCTGGGTTTCATAAGTCATCCCAACAACATATTAACCCACAACACAAAAACTAGCCAAGATTAACATCTTAGTGTGTTGTGTAAATGTACCTACTAGGTATTTAGTTGACCAAGGTACATATATAACAAGAACCAACCTATTCCTATTCTGACAGGCTTCAAGATTTGAATATTTCTTGCTTCTCTATGAAAAGTTGGCACTTTCAAAAGATTTCCTTATTGAATGACACTCTCTGCTTGTTGAGAGGGGAACAATTGTCCTTTATCTTACCAATGTCTCTGCTTTCTCTTTCTGTCTTCTAGTTCTGGGCTTACCCTTGAAGACTCTAAACAACTGATATCTTGTATTCCTACTGTTCAGAATCAAGCACAGACTGGGAATCTAGCACCTCAGTTACAGAAATGCATAGTAGTCCATAAAGCAGTATCTGACAAAGAACAGATCAATTCTCTGATGGGTCCAAAAGTACACGTTCTCCCAGCTATAACAGCAGCCGCTAAAGGAGAGGAGATTGAGCAGCCCAAGGTCCTTAAGCCAGAAGAGCTTTTAAATTCTTCTGGCAACATTGCCTCCATCCAGAGTAGCAGCCAAATTCCTCAGAAGATTTCCAAGAGAGTTGAGGAGCCAGAAGAGGTGACACCACAGCCTGCTTGCCTGGAGTCTGTGGTGAGACAAAATCCAAGCAAACCAAAGAATGCAGCCATTGCTGGCACTAAGCTAAGCCCAGAAGTAGAAACTCAGGAGATTTCTCCAAAGGAGGTTCCTGCCACTTGCACAGAACAAATGGACACTGGAAGCCGGGCTTTCAAGAGAAAATCAGAGATCCCTGAAGAGGCACTGATGACACCTGAAAAACAGCTCCACGTGACAGAAAAGTGCCCCACCAGGCCGCCTTTTCAGGCCCCACTGCAGTGCTTTCCCATCGCGCCTACACCAAAAGTCCCTCCACTCAGGGTAAAGGAACCATATGTGTTAAGTTCATTCTGTTATGACTTCTGTAGGCTGATAAAGTCCTTTATCCAATTTCTGCATTGTTCCACATTTCTATTTTGAAAGCGAAAGAACACCTGTCACTGCGGTTTGCTGGCTGGCTGAATGTCTGTAAGCAAATGAGAGTGAGTTGAGCTCAGTTTGAGCAATTCTGATCAGGGAGATTCAGCCCAAGAGTGTTTGAATGACATCCTAATTTTCACCACAGATAATCTCACTTTAAGAGGAATCCTGTGGTTGAAGAGGAAGGAGTCTAGATCTTGTTCTTAAGCCAAGCCATTTTGAGTGGCTTAGTTTACTTCAGGGATTACCTGTGTAATTTCTTTCATACACCACTAATTAATTAATTAGTGAGTGAGTGAGTGAATGAACAAACAAAATAAATAATGGGAAGTTACCAGCACTAAGGTTGATGAATTAGTAGTCTAAATTTTTGCTACTGCACCTCCTTTTTTCAGAAGGAGGTACTTACTATTCAGTTTAGCAGCCTCTTGAAAGAATAGGTGGGCATAAGAGAATTCAATGTGTTCAGTTTGATCTGTCCGCCAACAAAACGGTGAGTGTTTTCCTTGGAACTCCTCAGACCCCTTTTGCCTTGTGTCTCTTGCTTTGTTCCAAGGTAAGAAACATGAGTAAGAGGTGCTTTACCTTCCAGTTTATTGATGCGCTTTCCTCTTTTCCAGATCCACGTCTCCAGAATCCAAGGATCTCCAGCATTACTGTCTGCTAGCCAGGTCTCTCCCAGGCCCCCCTTCCCAATCATCAGGAGAACAGGGGCCAGGACTTTGGCCGATGTCAAAGCCAGAGCTAGAATGGCCAGGGCCCAGCGAGCAGCTGCTGCAGCCGAAGCAGCCGCAGCAGCCTCCATTGCTACTACTTCTGCCTCCATTGTGGAAGCCATCCCAGGGCCAGGGCCAGGAGGGGGGAAAGGAGAGGACAAGAGCAGCCCACTCTCAGGGAGGCCTCATGGAGCTACATTGGACATGGCAGACTTTGGAAACAGGACAAGTCCAAAAAGGGTTTTCCTCTCTTGCCCAGCCCCTTTCTCCCCAGCAGACTCCCCAGCTCCAGAACCAGCAGCAACAAGCAGTGCTGCTAGAGCACAACTACAGCCGGCTCCCCCAGCACAATCCAGAACTGCAAGCAGCAACCCAGAGGTGGAGAGTGCGTCGATTTCACAACCAGCAATAGGGAGTGTCAGCTGTACAAATCCCAGCCTTTTGACTGTGCCTGCCACTCGGGATGTCACAGCTTCTTTGGGGTCAACAGTTGATCTTGCTTCCATGATGGAGAAACTTAGAAATAATCCTCTTGCTCTTAACCAGGTTACAAGAACGTCCAGTGGCTTTGAGCCTGGAGTGAACTGCAAAAGTATATCGAAAACAGCTTCTACCGCCAGCACAGGTGTTTCAGAAGACAAAGCCAGGGCCTTGCTTTCTGTATCTCCTGTGTTGGCTGAATCCATCAAGGCACCCCCTCTGCTTTCTTCTCCACGTGGCACTGTGCCCATGTCCACTTTAACTCCTCCTTCCCGTAACACTTCGTTGGTAGCCCACAGCCCTAAAGTGCCCCCAGGCTCCTCAGGTTCAAATGGAAGTAGCTCTGCAGTAAAGGCCAGTTCCAGTATACCTGCTAATAATCCCCTGGTGGCTCAGCTGCTGCAAGGTAAAGAAGTCCCAATGGAGCAGATGCTCCCAAGGCCTCTGACAAGAGTTGAAATTAAGTCTATTGCAGCACCTGTGAAGGAAGGCAAAGCGACCACAATTGTTTCCAGATCTGGCCCTCCAAGGGAAGGGGAAGGACAGCTGCACATAGCTTTCCCAGCAGGTGGGAAGCCAAGCCTTAGTCACTGTGGACAGTCCCAAGATCCTCCACCCTTATCCTCTTTATCAGGGCAGGACTTTTGGAGCCAACCTACAGACCTCCACAGTAGCCAGGAAACTTTAGGCAAGAGTGCCCAAGAACATATTCTCCAGACTGTCATGCGGAAAGTCCCTGTGCAGAGCCTCCCTGCTGCTCCTTCTCCCCCTCCACGTCTCCCCCTCCTCCCCCCACATTTCCCAGTAGAGAGCAGCTCCGCCAGCCAAAGTTTCACACTGGGATTCATAGGGAGAAGGACATTCAAGCCTGCCATGTCTGGCCATTACCTCCTGAATGTTTCTACCTATGGACGCTGCCCAGAGAACCTAAGAAGAAACCTTGCCATGCCCCCAGAGAGCCACTTATGCTCAGAGGAGCCCCCGAAGAAATTGGAGGAACAGAAGCATACATCTAGAGATGACAGTAACATTAGCGGGGGTGAAGATGAAGGGTTCAGAGATGGCAACGTGACTGAATATGCAACAGCACATCTCAAAGTTAAAGAGGAGTCTCTGGCTCCAGGAAGAGGAGGAGGGAGGCGGGCAACCTCAAATGTAAAAGTGGAGCAGGCGGCAATAAGCCACAAGGATGGAAACATTTGCTTATTCCCAGCAGGTCAAGACTATGCTGAAAACAATGCAGCAAAAGATTTTATTCAGGCTGCCCAGGAACAAGTGGCTCAGACAATAAGAGGAGAAAGGAGATCTTGCAGTGGGGAACTTCAAACCTGTGCTCCAGCAAATGTTACCCCACAGCGGCCCCTGCTGCTTTCACCCTCACCCTCTCCTCAGCTCTTTGGAAACCCTACTCCTACGCAACTTATTGGACCAGGCTACAGTGGCACCATTAATGTGTCCACTTCTCCAGACATGCATCAGGATACTCTCCTGACTGGACTGTCAGACCCCAGCCACATGGGGGATGTAGTGTCCTTCTCTGTAACTGTAACAGCTATCCCTGCTGGCCACTCAGCAAATACTGGTAGCCATGGACAAGCTCTCCGTGGCCAGGCTTTTGCGGAAGATGATGGCTTGGAGGACTTGCCCACAAAGTGCTACTGTCGCTTGAAAGCCATGATTGTGTGCAAGGGCTGCGGGGCCTTCTGCCATGATGACTGTATTGGCCCCTCCAAACTCTGTGTTTCTTGTCTCGTTGTGCGGTAGCAGGTTTGCTAGATGGCATCTCATCTAGGGAGCAGGAGGAGCATGCTGCTGAGTCAAGAGTCCCTGTCCTTATGCCACTCCATGTCTCCTTGGTTTCCTTGAGAATGAAGAAAGCACCTTGGATGAATGGCTGAGCCCAGTGGGACAAGTGTGTGCACTTAAGGAATCATGTAAATATGTTGCATTGTTTTGTCTTAAAGATTATTTTTTCCGACCTTGAGATAAATCTATGGATGTGAATCTCATGCTCATTTTGCCTCTTGTCCTATAGTAGCAGAATTCTGACCTAGTAAGTTCCTCTTCACCTTCAGTGCCCCTGTTTCCCATAGGGCCAGATTTGTCTCCACCTTGCTATCATCGTGGCCTCCGTGTTTTGCTTTGAATGGGCTTGCCAAATGTCCTATTGAAACACAGTGGTTGAGACTATTACATCTGCAGCCCTAAGCAACAGGAGCATACAAAAGGTGGGCAGATAGCCTATCGTCCAGTTGAATTTTGTAGCGTTGCTGTTTACAGTGAATAATACTTCTTTACCATATAAAATCACCTTGAGGAGAGGCAGAGGCAGTGTACTGTAGATCATCAGAATTTACAGAGCAAAATGTGGCTTGGTGGGGGATGGTTAGTTTATAGCTCTGAATTAATCAATGACAGCAATGATGATTTCTATTTTCTTATATGATATGCTTAGCCTTTGAATTTCAATCAAGATGTAGCAGCACAAACTCTTTTTGGTCCCAGGCTTTAGATTCCCATTTTTCAAGAAGAAAAATGTCTTGGTGAGTTAAAAGTTGTAGAATAGAGTGGAAGAAACATTTCAGATTTTTTTTAACATCAAGTCATAACTTTGGGTCAGCTTGTCAGCTTCTAGAATCAGCTCTGACTCAAATAATTGAAGATTTCAAGCTGGAAAAGATAGTGGGACCTTGTTATTCCCTTGTAAATATTCTTCAATTGCACACTCAAGATGTGGAGCATTATATTTAGAAGCAGAAGGGATCCTGCTCAGAATCACCACTTTTTTTAAAAGAGAGTTTCTGGACCTGGATTTCACTTATAGAAGGAAGGGTATTTCCTTGGAACTAATTGTAATGTCAATGATGGATGGAATAAGCTTTTTAGGATGGAAACTGAGACATACACAATTTGTTCTGCTCTTTCTGACACCTTTTTTTTTTTAGCTGTTCCCTTGCCCTCTCCTACCCTGTTCATTTCTATTGTCAGAGACTCAAACTAATTGCTTATTAAGAGCGTTTAAGATTAGGCAGTAATTAGGTTCCATACTCTTGATTTATAAAATGTACAGAGCTATCTTTTGCCTTGTCAGGGTTGTGCCAAGATAGCTCTCAAAGCATGGCAGAATTCCAATGTCTCCTTCACTCTAAGACTACTAGGAAAAGACTAAATTATGGAGGTTTGATGAAATCTGCATAATTTGTTCCAGCTGCATATTCTACTTTTTGTGAGGCCGATTTACACTGAGTTGGATATACTTAGAGCATCTGCAGCTCTGTTCTAGATCTCCGCTGTAGTTTGGTAGCATATAACTACAGAGTTGTAATTGGCCATTTGGGATCCAGTCCCCAGTTAATGTGCAGGTTTTTGGTTGAAGTACCACCCGTTGAGTAATTGGAAAATCTACCAAGTCAGAGATAAATGAAGAGAAGAACAAGCTTTAGAAGGGTTAACTTAATGTAGAATATTTAGATAAAGAGTAGGAAAAGATAGTTTAGCCACGCTACACCGCTCCATGCAAGTTGAACTATATCATTTCCAGTTTCCCTCTTTCATTCTAGATAAAGTCAATATTGACGTTTATGGATTGAGACAGTTTCACCATTAACCTTTTGAAAAATGTGTTAAGGCACCAGACTAGAAATCAGGAAAGCAATGCTAGCCCCGCCTTAGACATGAAAGCTTGCAGGGTGGCCATGGGCAAGTCATACACACTTGGCCCAATTCACCTCAGAGGGTGGTTGTTGTGGGGAAAACAGGAGGAGGGAGTTTTAGATACATTCTCTAGTTTGAGTTATTTACAGAAATAATAAAGGTGGGATAAAAAAAGAGAGAGAATGGCTTGGAAGAAGGCCAAGGACTCCATTTCCTATTTCAGCAAGCATTGCCCATTTCTATTATTCATCATAGAAATATCACATTACAATGACTGCTATAGGAATCACTTTTTCTCATGACTCTAAGTCGTGATCTGGCCTTCTGTTTTTAATAACAGTCTGCCAGATATTTCCCAGCAGCCTATTGACAGAGTATAATCAATTGTCTTTCAAGTTCCATGTGCCCCAAGACAGCAACTCTTGGATAGGCCTATTCTCTTCCCTGAATTTGTATTATACCTTGAAGAAGGTATCAAAGGCATTATCGCATTTTGTATTGGTCACTCCTATAAATTAGCCATTTATTTTTTTGCATGTTCTACGTCTACAGTATTTATACAGCAGTATCAGTCTGTATTGTTCTTTTACACATAGGTAAAAACACATCAGTGTGTCTTGTGCTTTACATAGGTAACATATACAGTCAATAAGAACCAGGAAGAGAACAAAATGTAGGTAAATTCAATTACGCAAGACTCATCTTTATATTAAGTATTAAAGTAAATAAGTTAGGCGGCATGAATTTCTAGGGCTTATTTTACTTTTTTACCCCTTTTATTTATGCAATTCATAAACGTACAAACTAGTATCAGAATCCCCTCATTCTTTAGCTGCTGCTGCTGTTTCTAAGCAAACAATCCATATTTTTAAGATTTCAGTGACAAAAGGAAAACTTTTGGTCTTTTGGTACTTTGACTATCTGTTTGGTATCTTTTCCTGGCATCCGAAACATCCAGATGAGGGTACACTAAATTATTATGGGCCTACCCTTCATTTCAGACATTTTCCTAATATGAAATTAGCTTCTCTTCATAATTGATGTACAGGTTTTGCATTTTCATTAAGCTATCAGGATGACCTTAGGATAATTTTTCCACTTAGATCTTATCAGATTCTGTAACTATTACAAAAGTATTTTTAATCATTACTTTTGCTTTATGCCCCCTGGACATTTTTTAGCTCATTACAGCTACATTTTTTCTCTCCTGAATTTTTTGGTATTACCTAAAAACTCAAGCAATTTACTCTTCAGCCATAACTAATCGGGAAAACAAATGCAGATTATATAAAAACATATTAAAAAGTGCAAACTCTGGGGAGTTCCTTTATTCACATTTGTCAAATTTGTTTATACTTACTGTCTACTTCCTGCTCTTTTACGGAATATTAATCCACTAATGGGATCTTACTTGTGATTATTGACTTTTTCAGCCCTTCATTTTTACGTACAGAAGATCTTTGCTACCAGATGCTGATGCTTTTCAACACTCCAAATATTAGTAAATTGAACTTTTCTCTTCAGAAACCATGTTTATTCTTCCTCAGCAATTTTTTATTATTGTAGGTAGTAGTGCAAGCTTTCATAATTAACTGGAAGAAATGTGAGGCAAATACATTTATCTTCTGGACTTTTTTTAATACAGTGATGTTACTTTGGCTATCTTTTCATATTCGACTAAGGAGACTAAGTTCAATAATGATTTGCTGTGTCACTAAAGTTTTATTGTGATGGATCAGTGGAATAATAGCCCCTACCTTCCAACCCCAATAGCATCCAATCCTTTCTGACTTTAATTTCTGTTGAAGCCTTGACTTAGAGCCAAAACCTTTGCAACTGAATTATTCATTTCCATCGTCATTCTATCCTTCAAGTAATGAATATTCGTTTTCTGTGATTGTCCTCTTAGCAGCATCTCAAATTTACACTATAACATATCAAAGGGAGAGTTCTATAACTAGAATGGAGTTACTGGTTCCCACTGAGTTTTATAGAACACAAGTGAGGGGTCAAACCATGAATCTTATCTCATATATTAAAATAAATAATAGCAGATTTGTCCTCACCCTTTCACAATGGTGCCTCAGAATTGTTTCCTCTTTCTCTTAGGGGGCAGAATTATGATTATAGTAATAATCATGTGCCTGAATTCCCCAGACTTCTTCAGCAGGGACATTTTAGCATAAAACATGCAAAAACACATTTCATACTTGCAGTCCTAGATTCCTGCATTGTAGTTAATTTATTTTTAAATTATTAACATTATTTATATACCATTCTAAAAGCTTTGAACTGTGTTCTAAAAAAAATCTGATATAAAAGCTACTTTCTATTTGTACACTGTCATAATAACGACAATCCTTGAGCAGAAAGTACATCAATGGCCCAATTAAAAAGGAAGGTCTTGTTCCCTAAACACCAAGAGTGAGAAAGTCAAGCATATCTCCAAGCGTAGCCCATTCAACAAGATGGAGCCTGTCTTCTGACCCATACCTATCTGTCTTCATATGGGTTGTGATCCTAAGGAGGAACTCTTTGATCTGATGAACAAAGAAAAGAATTTTGGATAAGGAGGTCCCTGAGACAGCCCATTGAACCACTGGATTAAGAGTCTCTTACTAATAACAAATTAATAACATGGGGCTGATCAGAAGATCGATAGAAAATTTGTAAAAGATTAAGCATAATAATTGCTTATAAGGCTATATAAAAAGCTTTTTTCTAGGCTCCAAAGTTCTGAAGGAGTACTATGATTTTTGGCCAGTTTCCCATAGTTAAATCCACATAACTGCATCATAAAAGGGTTTTAAGCATATTCCATATGCTTATCATATATCGAATGATTGTTTAGCAGAAAGGGGCATGGAAAAGCAGATTGTATAACAACCTTCCCCTTAGTTTAGCAGAACTTCATCAATGGAATATAACAATGTTGACAAAAATTTAAACTGATTCAGCCACCTCACTCAAGCTAAGCAATACTCACCTGATTGAAGAAGAAAGCCTTCCCTTTAGGCTAACATAAGAGTGAAACTGTTGCTGCATCTACTTTTACTTTTCATCCATATAGTTACTAGTGCAAGATGGATCTATCTATCTGATATAAAATAATCCAGTCTTTTTTTGGCTCAACTCATTTCTCTTAACTGAAAAACTATGTGTGTTCGGTTGCATCCTTATGAGCGCAACTGATGGGACCTGAGATCCAAAAGCCCTTAGAGTTCAACAATTAAATGGGACATTTATATCTTTGACCTTGTTGGTAGGAGATAATAGGTCATATTTCTGGAAATGCTAGATTGGGTAAATCTGAAAAGTTCTGCATAATCTTTTCTAAATTGAACAGGAATGTCAGTGAGTAGAATTTTCTTGGCTATATCTGACATCTATAGCAGCATCTGAAATTTTCTTTCTGTGAAAGTCCTTTTCCTTCCCTTTCTGATATTTGTGATGATGATTCTGGAATATTGGTAAGTATTTTCTTAAGTAGAACTACAGAAGAATTTATACATGACTACTCATGTGGAATTCAAGTAGAAAGCCAAACTGAGCATTTTCTTTCAACAGAAAGCTCATGCAAAACAAATTTGCACTGAAGTGTGCTTTTTTGAAAGGGTACTTGGGTGAAGTGCAAGGAATATGAACAACACTTCTAACAGCTGAAAGGATGGAACTCAGTTGTAAACCCCACTAATACACACAAGGTTAAAATAGAAGGTGGGAACATCCTTGATTTTGAAAGAAGTTGAGGTGAGATTTCTGAGTGGGTGATTATAAGCTTAGCGGGCCATGCTCTAGCTAGCCCATTAAATTGCACTACAGGTGGCTGTTGACTATGTTACTGGTTCTTTTATCTCATCCTCAAATTATAAATCCTAGGACATAGAGACATCATTTTTTAAAAATTGAATTAAGATGAGTTAATGATGTGACTCATGCTGGAATTGTGGGAGTGAATCAGCTGTCACTCAACATAGTCACCCCAAAATAATACCCTGCTAAACATTGAGGTGTACAGCTTCATTTCAGAAAGGAAAGCCCATGTGCCTGTGTAACACAACATACATTATTCATCTTATCTTCTGATATCAGGTATTGCAGCTTTTAGAAGCCATTAAAAATGCCCAGGCAGTTTGCATTTTCTGTCAGTTGTATTTTTGGGTACAAACCACAGGACCATTTTTCATATTCCATCAGTAGGCCATTTTGCTTGCTTGTAGTATTACTTTTAATAGGCCAATGATATGCGTTTATTTTGAACCTTGTGGAGCTGAAATCTTTTGTAAGAACAAAAAGAATGAAACTGAAGCATTTAGTCTGTCTTAACTATACTGTTTTCAGTGCTTTTTCACCAATGTGGTAGGACAGTATTTTCTGCAGGCTCCATTACTGTGCAAATTATCTGGTACTCAGATTTCACAGCCTGTGCTAATCCCACCTTTGAGGCATGGTACCAGGGAGGGGTAAGATTGGCAGCACGCATGAGTTGCAGGAGACGTGGCCATGAAGTCCCTTCATCTCTGTCAAGGTCCATTTTTAGAAACTGGTGTTTAAGCTAAAAGTGATATGTGGGTGTTTCTCTGTGTGTTTGTATGAGAGAGACATAGATTATTTTCCAAGGTAAAAGGCACTATGTCTTTCTGTTAGAATGACTGAAAGACACTTCTCTGACTTCCACATTGTATTCTGCAGGATTGAAACTACACACAGCCATTTAGGTAAATTAAGAGATTTTGGCAGGGATAATATTTTTTCCTTCTTTCTCCCCCCCCCCCCCCGTCCCCATGCAATACATTTGATATGATTGAAAAGAATTTTAAGAGCTTATAAGTAATATATTTTAATTAATATATATTTTAATACCTCTATTTCAAGAATGATAAAAGATTTGTGAAATTGGTGTATGTATGTGTATGTGTGCAATTTTGAACGTGTTTTCCCCCCATTAGGGGACCTGGTAAGCACCCCAGGTTGCAATAAAAATTGAAGAACTGTTAAAAAAAAGGTGTCCCAGGAACTGTTTCATTTTTATAAGCCAAGAAGTGAGTAAAGATACCTTAGAGTGTACTGAACTTTAATTGTTGCCTTTTAAAAAGAAACTTAAATTGGAATTGAGAATACAGAGAAGTCAGGTTAAATGAGAAGTCATTTAAAAAGTCATATTTTTTCACAAATGATATAGAAAAATATTTTACTTAAAAAATTTAAGTATTTGAAATAAATATAGGTATGTAAATATACTGTATGTACTTCATATATTCTTTTATTTTACAATTTATTGTAAACAGATGGATATTAAAATTCTTTGAACTGGCTTGGTTGTAGATTCCAACTTTTGCAAAAGTAATGGTGAATTCTGTTGATTATGGCAACATCACAGATGTTTTCACCAGTAAGTCTTTCCAATATGCTCCCTTTTCCCCATTTCTCTTTTGCTCCTTGCAGAATAGATGGAAAGAACTCAGAATCTTAAATGGCCCTGTGAAAATAATCAAGAAATATAATTTAAGAAATATGATCAAAGTCTCATCAGAAAGCTTCAAAATGGAGTGAACTCCTCTTGGATTGATGATAGCAACAGTAATGGATAAGTTCGGACAGTGCTTAAGAGTGTGCTAAGTAACTTAACCATAATGTTTTGTTGGCTGCAATTTTTGGATAATTATTAAAGGGATCCACCATTATTTCTTCTAATCTTGACATTATGAATACATGGGGTACTAAGGCAAGACTATCTCTATTCAAAAGAAATGGTAGCTGCCATGCTAGTCCAAAGCTTGCCTCAAAGTTTGCCTCGAGATTTTCTAATCTCTGCACCAATACACTTTCTTCTCCAGATCAGGTATGACTCACTTGCCCACAAGACTTCAGTCTTAGAAGGATTAATCTTTACTATGTTTGCCATCATGCAGCCCACCACTGTATCAGGATACAAGTCTCAACTGTGCACAACCACATCTGGCTCTATTGTAACAAATAGGTACCATATAGATGAGGGAGAAAATAGCCCCTTGTAGAATCCTGCAGCATAATTGCCAAAAGACCAAAGCTCAGCCTCTCAATGTCTTTGTCACCTTACAGCTGTATGATTACAACATGTTTTAAATTGAAAATCAGAAGCTTCAGCTGGTGCACCAGGCATCAGTCTAGGTAATTATGGGTAGTCAAAGTTTGTTCATATAGCACCACTACTATTGAGTGCAGTGGTTTCCAATTAGCTTTTGGAATTGGTTATAACCTATAATTGTAAGTTCTCAGAGCCTCCAGAAAAGGAATAGTGTATAGAATATATAAATAAATAAGACTTGGTTTCTTGATGTAATTCTCAACAGTCACTCCAGCTTAGAGGAATAGAGTCATTTCAACCCATGTTTCATGGAGCTAATACTGAAATGTAGCAATAGCAATAGCACTTAGATTTATATACCACTTACAGCCCTCTCTAAGCGGTTTACAGAGTCAGCATATTGCTCCCAACAATTTGGGCCCTCATTTTACCAACCTTGGAAGGATGGAAGGCTGAGTCAACCTTTAGCCTGGTGGGATTCGAACTGCCAAATTGCAGGTAGCCAACAGCAGAAGTAGCCTGCAGTACTGCACTCTAACCACTGCATCACGGTGGCTCTTGTACTATGATTGTTAGCATGAAATTTTTCAGAGAGATGAATTGAGAGTTGCACATGCTTTGTCCCTTTCTTGGCAATAATTATCCATCAAAATGACAAGTTTATTTTGAAACTTGGCCTTAGTCCCTTTGAAATTAGAATCGGTATCCTCCAGTTTTGACCATCATCTCCTTTACAAGTACAAAATGTTCACATGAAAGTACATTCAGGAATGGCTGTAAAGCAAAACATGGAGATGAGTGAGAAATGAAAGTGTCTTTGAAGCAGAATCCACCAAGAAGTTTTAAAGTCCAAGTATTCACTGGGACATTAGTGCCCATTTCATTCCTGATGAATTGTTTTTTAAGTTGAATATTTGATGTACATTGCACATTTTCTCTAGCAAGCATCCATATCACTCTGCCTTCTCAGATTTCCCCTATAACTGTGATGGTAAACCTATGGCACATGTGCCACAGGTGGCACGCAGAGCCATTTTTGTGGGAACACGAGCCTCAGTCAAACTTCTCTTCACTGCATATGTGTGTGCCTCCCAGCTGATTTTTGGCCCATTTGAGGCCTTTTTCGGCCTCCCAGAGGCTTCAGGGAAGCTTCTGCAGCCTCAGGAGGCTGAAAAATGAGCCTTCCAGAAATACCAGAAGTGAAGAAATTGGAAGCAATGAAATGGGCTCATTTTTTGGCCTCCAAAGGCTGCAGAGGCTTCCCACAAGCCCCCGGGAGGGCAAAAACAGCCTCCCCCAGGCTCCAGAGGCCCTCCGGAGGCTGAAAACAGGACTTCCGGTATTTCCAGAAACGTTTTTCGGCCTCTCGAGGCTACAGAAGCTTCTCTTGAGCCTCTGGAAGGCCAAAAAAGGCCTCAAATGGGCCAAAAATCAGCTGGGAGGTACGCGCATGTGCAGTGCAGGTAATGGGGTGGGGGGAGTTATATGTACATGTGCAGGGGGGCGCATTACATTGTGGGTGCTGGCATGCATGCGCTTTTGGCACACAACAAAAAGGTTCGCCATCACTATAACAATCCTGTGAGTTAGATTGGGATGAGAGACAGCGCTTGGCCAAAATCACCCTCTGAATGTCCATGACTGAGGGTAGACATCAAACTTGGCCTTCCATGTCTGTTCAGGATTTTAAATTACTGTATTATTATGGTGCATTGTTCTATCTTAGATTTTGGGGTTCAAAATGTGTTTCATAATATCCAAGGAACACTCTTTCATATAGGTGAAATGTTATCTCTATTCTCTTAATATGTTTACACCATCAAACTTCAACAACCAATTTTGAAAATGTTTCCTTATTTGTGTATTCTAAGCACTCAAGGCAATTAACAAGATCTGAAACATAGAATAAAAACAAAAAAGTAAAAAAAAAGTTGTCAAGACAAATGCTAAAATATTAACGCCTATTAAAGAAGATTTAAAATTCACAGATTTAAAACCTGTACACACCCAGAAAGACAAACACAACTCTAAATGAATGTATTTCATAGCCTGATGGGAACACAAGAGAAGCTCCTCTGCCATATGTCCAGAAACTGATGCTTCTAACAGTGGGCGTATCTTCATAAGACCCACTACTACAGCTCTAAACTGATAAAGGAAGGAGCTTTTCCTTAGACAGGCTTTAGACCATTTAGGGCTTTAAGGACCATTTAGGGCTAAAGCTGGCTATTGGTGCAGCTGTTTTAAGTGTGGGACTCATTTGAAAACTCCATACTCTGCACCAACCAATGGCAAAACTGCCTCATTTTGCACCAACTTTCAGACATTTATCCTGCATAGCACCATATAAAGCACATTTCACTCCTCAAGACAGGATGCCATAAAGCATAGGTAACCTGCCAGATCCAAGATCTTCATGAAAGATCTTACCTGATGCTCAAAGTGTCCCTTACTACAGCTGCCACCTGTACAATATGTTGAATATGGTAGCTATATTTGAAGGAGTTCTATTTATTAGCATCGCTTTTAACTTGGTTGGATTTCATTCCAGTTTAATTTTTCCCTCATATACAGTAACCAATTTAGTCAATACTCAAGCATGCTGTTTGGGATGAGATGATAAGTAATGCAGCATAATTGGGCTTAATCCCATTCAAAGCTGTAGATGATCTCTGGAGCATATGAGAGCAGTTTCAGTATCATATGTTTATTTTATTTATATTTATTTGCTGCCAATCTGGTGTTTCTTGGCAATTTTGAGCTATCTAAGCTGAAAGACTAATTAAAATTGATCCAGAATGTAAATGAAATTCAAATGTATCTGAAAGGCCATCAGTATTTCAATCCTCAAATAGAATATTTGGCACTGGCCTATAATTTTGTAGATCTCCCAAAGAAAGAGAAGATTCATTCAATGAAATTCTTACTACAATTTCTTTCAGGTTGGGGAAATGCAAGATATTAATAATTGTGGAGCCAGTCTCACCCTAGTTGGTTTTATAAGCCATGTGCCCTCTCTTTAATACTTTTCTTAGTTTGATTAAATCACATCCATCTAAGTTATTTTTTTGAGAAACACCAATATAGAAGGCAGTGGGACAACTACAAAAAGCCAACTGACGACTTCTGGCTGATGTCGCGGTGCTATCAGATGTGACGAGTGGGTCTATGTGCTCCCATGCCGAGTTCTCCCTTTTGGAGGGCTCTGAAAGGAACTAAAGCTACCCAGTAGGGGTGGTGAAGAAAAGAGGGGTGCCCTGCAGTTTGTGGAGACCAACAACTCTCCTGCTGGACTTAGGACTTCTTTCCTTTCCCTCAATGAGAAGAGGCAGCCATTATGGCTGCCATGAAGCTGGGACATCCAAGGCAACAAAGAATTGTGCAGGAGCAGTATAGATGAAGAATAATTTGAGCTGGTTGAGAAGATTCCTTTTTATTAAGACTCTAACTAAAGAAAAGAAGAAAGAAGAAAATCCAGGAAAAGAGAGTCTTAGAACTATTTCTCAAAGTGGTGAACAATCAGAAAAATCCTAGACCTGAAAGAAAGGAACTAAGGGGAGAAAAGGTAAAGATCTTTTAAAACATAGAAAATTGGATTCTTAAATTGGGCAGTCATTGTTTTGGAAAGGCATTATAAAATGCTGGAACTATCTACTTGAATCTACTTGAATAGCTGACTTTGTTTCCATAAATTGAACTACATTTGAATTAATCAAATCTATAAGACTTGAAACAACACTGAAACCTAAGCTGAGGGTGCCATCTACTGTTGAATGGAATATACCAGACCCTACAAGTTTAGAAAAATATTTGATGTGAGAAATAAATAACATTCATCTGGAGGACTGTGGTGATATTTCCTGTTCTATAACTATCTACTTTATGATTATTGGAGACTCTTTTGTGAGAGTAAGGAAGACTCTTAAGTAAAGTGACTTTTGATTTGCAGAAGCTGCCTGGACTACTTAAATGGAATTGATTAATAATCCTGAGATATAAAGAACAATGATTATTGAACTTTCTGAGGAGTAACATTGGACTGGAACATATTGTTTTTGGACAAGAACAAGAGCAGGACTTATTAAATTAAGACAAGATGCTCCATCAAGGGAAATTGAATGAGATTTCAAGAGAAATGGCATTGATGTTGCAAAGTATTAGGGGTACTATGGAAAAGAATCACAGAGAGATAAAGAACCTAATGCAAGGTATTTATGGGAAAATAGAAAACATGGTACAGCTGATAATGAATGAAGATCAAAGACTCAAGGAAAGAGGAGATAGCAGAAAGAATGGAAGAAAAGACAGAATGGACAAACAGCAAACAAAGCAAGAAGATGAGCAGGAGAAGACAATAAAGACAGTAATGACTGATGAAATAAACTGAGGGAAAAGTACTTTAAGAGGTTTAAAAATGGAATCGGATAATCTGGAAGATATTTTTGAAAGGGAGATAGAGGTTTGGGTGCATACTCTGAGACCTGGCAGCTTAGGAGGACAGAGATGGAAGAAATATTCAGTCTGAATGGTGAAGATACAGATGTTGATAGAGACAAAGATCCAAGAGAGGAATATGGGAAGCGAGCCAAAAAACAAATAAGAATTGAAATATTAAAACGGATGAGAGATTATGGGTATATATAATGATGGGCATTATATTATATATAATATAATGATGGCCCCATTAGAAATTTGAATAGAGGTAGAAATAAGAATACATACCTTTATATGAAGCAACAGTTAGATGGAAAGATGGTATTATTAGCTATGTTTAAATAATAGAAAGACTGTTATTTGAATGGTGTATTGTGACTTTGAACAACCAAAGAATGAAGTACTATGTCATAATATAACGTGTATTAATACTAGGATTAGCAATGGTGACCTGATTAGAAGCGAGAATAGAGGTAGAAATAAGAAATAGGGGGTATATTAGCAAATACAATTTTTATACTGTATAACAGAATATAAGTAATAATTTGATGGAAAAGATCAGAGGTGGAAAAATGGTATTACTATGTATGCTTATAATATCATTGGCATTAAAATGGAACATTGAAATATTGAATAATTACTCTAAAAACCATGTATATTAACACTAGGATTATATAAGTTTGATTAATATAACAACTATTATGATTATCATTTGTTTGTATCAAAATGAATTATACCCAGGGCCACACTGTTCATGTATCGATATTGGTGTATACCTAAAAATAAAAATCTAATAAAACATTTTGACAAGAAAATTTTGTCCCAATATTCATCATTTGTTTGGTACTTGATGTGCAAGCTAGAATTTGTTAATGTTGGTTGCCTTGTGACTTGTTACCCTTTCCAGCCTAAACAAAGGGTCATCCGTTAGTCATATGGTATCTCTTGCCCTGTGTACATCCTTTTGTGGTCTTGTCTTAGCTTCTGCAATCATTTTGTGTATTTTTGCATTTTTTTTCCTCATCAGTACAGGTAAAGTGAAATTTTTACTTTATTTACTCCAACTATTAATCTTTATTTCTTGTGTAATGATACACAACACTATCTTTTTACATATTGCCTTAAAATGTGCATTGTCTTTGATTTGGGAACGCATTACATTTATTTACATTATTCCTTATGGGAAAATGTTGTTTGGTACTTGCCGTTTTTTGTACTTTTCATGCCTCCTGGAGTCAATTAATCAGTACCAAGGTGCCACTGTACTTTATCTATCAGAAAGAAAATACTAGCATCTCCCAAAACACTCTACTGCCATTCTGCTAATAAAAATGATATTTCAGAAATACTTTTTCTTCTTGTGTTGCTGACATTTATGTTAAGGAAAAAAGAACCATTGATCTGCACTTTCCCCTTGATCCTCTTTATTCTTTCCAACTATGTGGAAGGCTGGAAAGGAATTAGGTAAAGGGGGTCAGGACCAGAGTTTGTATTCAGCAGGTTCTGACCAGTTCTGGAGAACCGGTAGCAGAAATTTTGAGTAGTTTGGAGAACCAACAAATACCACCCCGACTGGAGATTTTACAATATCCTTCCCCTGCCACACCCACCAAGCCACACCCATAAAACTGGTAGTAAAAAAAAAATTGAATCCCACCATTGGTCAGGACTCATTGTCTGTACATCAGTACAATTACTCAAAAACTAAAAGGAACTGAATGAGATGTAGAGGGGAGAAGCTGAGATTGAAAATGTGCTGTATCAAATTGGAGGTTATGAAAGAAAGAAAAAAACCAGTTCCCACTGTGTATGTCTTTATTCAGTGTTTCGCAGTGGACGCATGCATACAAACACAGGCGCAGCATGAAGAGAGAGCAGGCACATCAATATACAATTTACTTCGATGCACAGAAGAAAAGAAAGTGGTAAAGGTGTCATTGTAGAAGGAACTCCAAAAGTCATGTGTCAAGTCCCATGCAGCTGGGCAAAATAAAAAAGCGAGAATGAGGTACATTAGAGTAGAGTACATTTAATGCTAATCTAGGTGGAAGAGCAGGCGGCTTAGAAAATTTGCAGGTAACTGTGCTTCCTTCCACCCCTCCCATTTGAACCTTTCCCCCAGCAACAGCATGGCAGAGTTGACAGAAAAAAGAAGCAATCTTGAAGCCAGTGTGGGAGAAGATGCACATTTTGGAAAGTCTGCAGACACCAGCAAACAGAAAAATGCAGCCAATTAAAAAGAAAGATAATGGATGATCCAGAGGAAAAAGTATAAAGCATGGGAAGATTTAAGGTGCTCTATATGCTGGCCGTTAAGGGTGAGGGGAGGGGGGGGAACAGAAGAAATCCCAGAGAGAGAAGAATTAAGAAAAAAGCAGAACAAGATGTGTAAGAAAAAAAAAAAAAATTCTATAGAGTGCAGTATAGTAATAGTGATGAGGAAATGTCACAATAGTAGAATAGTTATACTGCAGAGCAAATATTGTAACAGTAATTGAATAGTAATATAATAGTATAATTGTTACAGTAATAGTAATTAGCGGGGTAATATAGAAATAATAGAATACAATAGAAACAATAGAAAGTACTCTACTATAGATTTGTAAATTTCACATCTTCTGTGTTAGATATGCACTTCAGTTTGCTGAACTTCCCACTTACTGACATGCATCCAGTGCTTTTTAAAAGTTCAGAAAGGCTTCTTCCCACTACTATATACAAAATCCCAGATGTATGAACCCTAATCCTACATTTCTCAAATATTGCCCTTTGTCACCACTCATTCCCTTTCCATTATTATTCTGCCAAATACCTTCTTAGAAACATTTAACAAACTATTCCCCTTATTATTTTTGCATTTTGCTACCTTTCTGTCTGCACAAGAGAAACAGAACAGCATTCTTCAAATAATCAGGCTCAGATATTTTCATACATAAACATGTTGCACAGCATAGCCATAAACAATACGCATGTCACGCACCCATATTTTAGCATGTATTAAGTAATTCTAATTGAATGAAGTTTACCAAATAAAGGTTGATTGCTCCTGTAGAATAATGATGAAACTTCTCTATTTGGGGCATGTTATATGAATGGATAATAGACAATAATAATAATTATGCTTGGTAAAAATTAATGAAATTGTAGAAAATCTATGACATAATGTGGATGGAAGGAATCAAATGAATTCTCAGAATGCTCTTGGAAGAATGCCGAATTGTTAGAGACAGGTGAAAAATGACATTTGTTGATACTGTCACTAGAAGTAAAATGCAACTTAATGCACTTAATTCACTCACTATTAATTTGCATAGATCCAGGAGCCATCTAAAGTCTACAGCAGGAGACAGTAATAATTTTGGCAAGGTAATTAGAACTTAGAACTTTATTGTTGACAATTTTATCTGTTGCTTGGCAAACATTTGGAGACGCTAAAAGGAAATCTACCATCAATTGCACATTTGATTGTCCAGTTCACCAATTTAAAAGGAAATAATTTCTCTCAGTAAAATGATTGAATGATCGCCAGTAGGTGTACAAAATAGTCCAGATGTGCTTTTAAAAGATGTGTATGTGGATTTTAAGTAAAGTTTGGGTTAGGGTTAGGTGCATCTGATTTTGAAATTAAACCAAACCTGAGATTTCACTGTATACATTCACAAAAGCTGGCTTTCCAGCTCAGGTACTGTGTTTCTCCAACAATACGGCCTCCACCAATAGGAAGGCCCAGCATGTTTTTTGGACATAAAATCAAATTAAGCCCCTCCCCCCAAATTTAGGCCTACTTTAAAATATGCAAAATAAGGGGGAAGGGCGGGAGACTTGCCGTTAGGAGCGCCCAGCGGGCAGGTATTCCTCGCCACCAGCCGCTCCTAACGGGTGATCATGGCGAAGCGCGGAGAGCTCCCTACTCCCACCAAACACCTTTGCTGCAGACACCTTTGGCACCCTCCCGCTGTTGCTTTCCCTTCTGCCCATTTCGCCACCACGTTTGGAGCTGCCGCTTCCGTGTTTGGAGTGCCGCCGCCATTTGGAGCTCCAAACGCGGAAGTGGCAGCTCCAAACATGATGGCGGGCGATCTTTTTATTTTGGTCCGCGCAAAGTTCAGAGCGAGCGAGAGGGAGACTGCGATGCCTCCATCTGAGATGGCAACCTCACTAGTGGATCACAATGTGGCTGGAAGCCCGAATCAGCAGGATACAATGGCAATCTTTTTGTAGCGAGAGGAAAGGGAGAGAAGAGTTGCGAGGCTTAATTTGCAGGAGGAAGTGGGTGTACCCCACAGCAGGGAGCCCAAGGAAGAAGGGCCGGTAGGCAACGCATTTGGAACACATTGGAACACGCACCAACTCCAAACGCGAACGTGTTCCAAACACCAAGCCAGTTGCTAAAGAGCCAGAAAGCAGCAAGGGCGTTAGGTGGAAAGGACAGGGTCACAATCACACGGAGATGCCCAAAGAGCGGAGCGCACATGACTAAAGGCGGCGCACGCAGTTGGTTTGGGGACTACAAGGCAGCATCTGCGCCTCTTCCCGGGCGCGTCTCTAGGCTGCTTCCGGAGCTATGGGACGCTCTCCGTTGCCTACCGGCCCTTCTTCCTTGGGCTCCCTGCCGTGGGGTACACCCACTTCCTCCTGCAAATTACGCCTTGCAACTCTTCTCTCCCTCTCCTCTCGCTCCAAAAAGATTGCCATCATATCCCGCCGATTCGGGCTTCCAGCCACGTTGTGATCCACTAGTGAGGTTGCCATCTCGGATGGAGGCATCGCAGTCTCCCTCTCTTGCTCACTCTGAACTTTGCGTGGACCAAAATAAAAAGATCGCCTGCCATCATGTTTGGAGCTGCCACTTCCGCCTTTGGAGCTCCAAATGGCGGCAGCACTCCAAACACGGAAGCGGCAACTCCAAACGTGATGGCGGAATGGGCAGCAGGGAAAGCAACAGCGGGGGGTGCCAAAGGTGTCTGCAGCAAAGGTGGGAGTAGGGAGCTCTCTGCGCTTCGCCATGATCACCCGTTAGGAGCAGCTGGTGACGAGGATGCAAGGGGGGAATTAAGTCACCCCCCGAAAAGATGGCCTAGCCGTTTTTTGGGGGCTCAAAAAAAAATAAGGCCCGGCCTTATTATGTGAGAAACACGGTAGATATAGGCATCTGCTTTTCCTTCTCTCCAACCCAGCCTACAAATCCTGGGTTTTCTAGGCATAATTGCCTTTATTAACATTCTATTTCCAGTTGCCCTATTAAATTAAATGCAGAAAAAGAGAAACAAAATAGCTCCTTCGAGACTTTCTGTATTTTGCTGGTTGTTGCCTATGTCTCACTGATTGGTCAAATTGTCTATAGTGGGTTCTGCATATTGCTTACTTCCTATGTTGCTTTATCTCCTGCTGCTTGTGATTGTAGTTTACAACTGTTGAGACTTTTTTGGGGAGGCTCTAAACCATTAAGTTCTTGCAATAGATCAACCATCTTATTTTCCTGCCATAGTTAATGGCTCTTTCTTATCCTCTTTATAAAAACTTTGTCTTGATTAGTCTAATTTTTCATCACTCTCAAAACTGCTTTTACAGGCTCTTTTTCATTCTTCAGTTTGTCAACTGGGATTTCAGTTATACTGTATTAAATGGCCATAATAAATATATATAAGGCCATAGTGATAAACCTCTCTTCCTTTCTAACCTCTTCTCTACATTTATCACTCTTCTCTCTTCATAGCCATCTCCTGATATTTATCATATTGTATATATTGTATGTATCATATTTATCATATGTTGTATGTCCCAACTTTCTACCATAGAGTTTTCAATGTAAAATATAAATGATACATCTATTAATGGGCATCAAAGAATGGATTTTCCAGCCCTGTAGTCAAGCATAGTAACATATACTATGATAAAACTAATGCTTTAGCAGAAGAAGATGCTTTCAACTATGTATTAAAAATAAAAGTATAATAATGTTGGATCAAGCAATACTTATATCAGTTCTTCTATTCTTCTAGGGGCCAAACTGGTACTTGTCAATGAAGGCAAATATACATGTCCCAGGATAATGTTGCAGGATTCAATCTGAGTCAGTCACTGTGATCACAACTTCCAAGCTTTTGGGCTCATGCTGGAGCCCATTATCAAGGAACTTCTCTCTCTCTCCAGAATATCTGCATTGGGCTGTTCTACACATTTTTTTAATATGGTGCCTGGTTGTGTGTAGCTTTTAGTTGCTAATTAGGGTATTGATGGCTGTCCATTAAGTGATTGTTGTTTCCTTGTGTTGCTGTGTCCTGATGTGCTATAATGTTCTGTCCCTAACCTGATCCTTCAGATATTTCATTGGTGTACCCACAACCACTGTAACTAATCCATCCATCTGGCTGCCGGTATTTCAAATTCTTTACTTCCATCTTTCTCAGCATCTGAATCTTCTCCAGGAAGCTAGGCCTTCACAAATATCCATTATTTGCCTGGTCATTATTTGCCTTGAATTAGAATTGTGAGTTGATTTGTTCAATGATCCATTTGTATATTTCTTTGTCTGCCCATGGTAATCATGAGAGTCTTCTCCAACATCAATGTTCAAAAAGGTCAGATTTGCTGATGGCATGAAATTATTCCTGGACATAAAAAAGATTTCCAAAGGAATTTACTGTAAAAAAAAGAAAGAAAGTGCACAGCATGTTATGATTAATAAGAAACAGTGCTGAAAGTAGAATAGAGGAGAGGAGAAAAGAGAAGAGAATACTTTATTGGCCAAGTGTGATTGGACACACAAGGAATTTGTCTGGGTGCAAATATTCTCAGTATACATAAAGAAAAGGTACATTCATTAAGAATCAAGAATCATAACGTACAACACTTAATGGTAGTCATAGGGTACAATAAGCAATCAAATCATACTAGGAAACAGTCAATATAAGTTGTACAGATACAAGCAACAAAGTTACAATCCTACAATCACAAGTGGAAGGGGATGGGTGATAAGGAGTGATGAGAAGATTAACAGTAATAGTAGTGTAGACTTTGTAATAGTTGAACAGTGTTGTGGGAATTATTTGTTTAGTGGAGTGATGGCTTTCAGGGAAAAACTGTTCTTGTGTCTAATTATTCTGGTGTGCAGTGCTTTATAGTGTCATTTTGAGGGAAGGAGTTGAAACAGTTTTTGTTTGGAATGTGAGGGGTCTGTAAATATTTTCACAGCCCTCTTTTTGACTCGTGCAGTATACGGATCCTCAATTGAAGGCAGGTGGATAGTAATTGTTTTTTCTGCAGTCCTAATTATCCTCTGAAGTTTGTGTCTGTCCTGTTGGGTTGCAGAACCAAACCAGACAGTTATAGAGGTGCAGATGATAGACTCAATAATTCCTCTGTAGAACTGTATCAGCAGCTCCTTGGGCAGTTTGAGCTTTCTGAGTTGGCACAGAAAGAACATTCTTTGTTGTGCTCTTTTGATGATGTTTTTGATGTTAGGTGTCCATTTTAGGTTATGTGATATAGTAGAACGTAGAAATTTGAAGGTCTCTACTGTTGATACTGTGTTGTCTTATATTGTAAGAGGTGGTAGTATAGGAGGGTTTCTTCTAAAGTCTACCACTATTTCTACGGTTTTGAGTGTGTTCAGTTCCAGATTGTTCCAGTTACATCACAAGGCAAGTAGTATAACCTCCTGTCTGTATGCAGATTCATCATTGTCTCGAATGAGACCAATCACTGTTGTGTCATCAGCAAACTTCAGTATTTTAACAGATGGATCGATTGAGATGCAGTCATTGGTATACAGGGAGAAGAGAAGTGGAGATAGCACACAGCTTTGGGGGGCCCCTGTGCTGATTGTACAGGTATCAGATGTGATTCTGCCTAGCTTCAACTGCTGCTTCCTGTCTGTTAGGAAGCTTATGATCCACTTACAAGTGTGTTCAGGTACCACAAGTTGGTTTAATTTACTTAGAAGAGTGTCTGGAATGATTGAATGCTGAACTGAAGTCTGCAAAGAGGACCCTTGCCTAGGGATTTGGAGATTCAAGGTGTTGTAGGATGTAATGCAGAGCCATGTTAACAGCATCATCTGTCGATCTATTTGCTCGGTATGCAAACTGCATGGGATCTAACAGTGGATTCATGATGGTTTTCAGGTGGGACAGCACAAGCCTTTCAAAGATTTTCATAACTGCAGATGTTAGAGCAACTAGTCTGTAGTCATTCAGTTTCTTGATGGAGGGCTTCTTTGGCACTGGGATGATGGTAGAACGTTTGAAGCAGGAAGGAACATAGTACATCTTTAGTGATCTATTGAAGATTCAGGTGAAGATGGGGGCCAATTGGTCAGCACAGACTTTTAAGCAAGAAGGAGTTATCTTGTCTGGCCCTGGTGCTTTTCCTGGTTTTTGTCTGTGTAATAGATCTTGCACTTCTTTTTCTGTGATCACCAGAGGTTGTGAGCCCAATGGATGGGGACCAGTTGTAGGAGGCTTGGCTATTGTTGGTGTGTTTGAGATGTGGGTTGTGGAGATAGGTGGCTGTAGTTTCTTTTCAAACCTGCAATAAAACACATTCAGGTCATCTGCTAGTTGTTGATTTCCTTCTGCCTGGGAAGGAGGTTCGCTGAAGTCAGTGATCTTTTTAAGACTTTTCCACATGTTTGCTGGTTCATTTGTTAAGAATTGATTATTTACCTTTTCAGAGTAGCTTCTTTTTGCTGCTCTGAGCTCTCTTGTTAATATGTTTCTGGCCTGGTTGTATAGCATTCTGTCACCTTTTCTATAGGCTTCCTCTTTGGAACAACGTATCTGCTTAAGTTTAGCTGTGAACCAGGGTTTATTGTTATTATATATTTGCAGGTTCCTTGTTGGTACACATAAGTCTTTGCAGAAGCTAACATATGATGTTACAGTATCTGTGAGCTCATCTAGGTCTGCAGAGGCATCTTCAAAAATATTCCAATCAGTGCAATCAAGGCAGGCCTGAAGTTTCAGCGTTGCCTCATCTGACCAAGTCTTCACTGATTTAATTGTTGGTTTAATGGTTTTAAGTCTTTGTCTGCAGGCAGGTACAAGGTGAAAAATCAGAGATGCCAATTTCATGATGGCCTTATAAAAATTGTGCAACTGCATCTGGAATATTGTGTGCAGTTTGGTTACTAAACCTCAAAAAGGATGTGAATAGTGCTGTATCTTTACCAAGAAAACCACATGAACAGAAACCACATGGGCTGGCCAATGTCTAGGTTTTTGTTGTAAATGCATAACAGATTATAACTGAATGCTAGAAAATGGTTACATTAAATCAACAATAGAACCAGGGATAATCTCTGGTAATCTCATCTTCAGTCCATGTCTTCAAGTGAAAGCTAGATCACTGTCTGCCAGAAATAACTTGGTTACTGCTGTTGGAAGTTATGATTCCCCTCTCTTTTAGGAAAAGAAAATAAATCTTAAAACATTAGAAGGGAGAGGAAAATTCCCCTAACCTAAAAGAAAGGAGAGGTGAAAACACAAGCAGGGACAGCTCCATTAGCCCCCACTTTTGCATGGGATACACATTAGCTAGGATCCTTTCCCATAGAAATCAAATAGATAGCAAGCTGCAAAAAACTTGTGAAAAGCAAACAGCATAACAGGAAACTCAGGATATTGCAACCAGATGCAAACTGATGGCTACAAAGGATCAGGGAAAAACAGAGATTGGACTATAAAACAATTACTCCTACCAAGATCCCAGGAAGAGATCCCAATCTCAAGAAACAGGAACTCGAACATAAATCAAAGCCTTCAAAGATTCACACTTACAAAATCAAAGAACTTGAAGTGTATAAGAAAGAGGTTTCCCTACTCACTTATTAATCTCAGGAACGCTGTAGGGTTTATTATTTGCCTTCCTATTAATAAACTGATTCTAGCTTCCAATGAAGCTGACCAAATGATTTTGCATAAAATCTCCCAGCAGGGAAGTTTGAATCCACAAAAGGAAAGAACTTTGCCTTTTTCCTTAAAGGGCAAGGCTTCCTTTTCCTTTCCTCAATTGGTGACTCTGGTGGGACTCAAACCCACAACTCTATCATTTTATGAACAATAAGGTCATACACAAACCATTAGACTGTAGCCTTCTGATACTAATTTAGAGTATTCCCTTAGTTGTTCCACAATCTTTCAACTAATGCTTTCTGGACAAATGGATTCTGAAATAAAAAAGCATAATAATGCAAATATTTCAATATAAATTCAAACTTTTCAATATAAATGCAAACTTGCATTTGCTGAATGCAAACAACTACCAACTTAGCCCAGCATGTCCCTGATATCTGTTTTCTTAATTACCAGGAAATGACAAGATTTCAGTTCAGAAAGGAAACCAAGTATCTTCTGCAACTTCCTAATTTGGGGCGAGGTAAGATTTCAATTGACGGCTGGATGATGTTTATCATTCAATTTATTGCGGACACAAAATCAGGATGAGACACACATTAAAGACCCCCCCCCCGCTTCTGGACTACATCACTCATCACTCTGGACTCTGGATAGCTTTGTTAGTTACAAGAAATTAATCATATATGGCTGCAGTGATAAAGCCGGCGCAACACTGCGGTGTTTATTTTGACAGAAGAAAGATGTAGATCTCCAAGCAGGATAATGAGGACTAATTCCAGGAGAGGGCTAAAAAAAAAACAAAAAAAACACAAGCCGCTCGGACTAGAGATGAAGCTCAGAAGGCCGCAGGCGCAAGCTTCCTCATCACCATAGCAACGCATCGTGATTGCGTACGCCTGGGTTAACAAAAAAAAAAAAAGACCGCGTAGCGCACGAGCAATTATTGACGCGCGCGACTGAAAAATCGTGATGCGCGCAAACATAAACGAGGCTGTTGGGTAGATTCACGTACGCATGCGGCAATTCCTGCCCGTGGGACATTGTGCGGCTGAAAGGAACAAAAAATTGGACGCTTTTCCTTCTCTGACTTCTGATTGGCTTAATTATCGTGCGGTCAAATGCTGGGAGGGCGGGACTTTTGCGGCTGCTTCTTTTTTTTCTTATTGGTGAAACTCTTGGCTAAGTTCCAGAAGGCTGAGCCGCCCCTTTGTCGTTCCCCCTCCCTATTGCAATCGCTGTCGGGATTGGACAGGCTGAAAAGAGGCAGATCCTCGCATCGGGTGCTGAACCGGGTTGGTTAGATTGTCGGCGGCTGCGAGCGGAGCGCCTGTGGGAACGGAGAAGCGGCAGCGGGGGCTGAGGCGCGCGCGCGTGGAGGCGGAGGAAGGTAGGCAGGATAGGTTGGTTGGTTGGCTCGGTCAGCCGTTCCCTCCGCCCCCCCTCCCTCCCTCCCTCCCTCCCTCCCGCGGAGAAGAGGGCCCGGTGGAAAAGTAAGTGTCCGGGATCGGCGCGGGAGGGTTCCCGAGAGATCCGGGCGGGGAGGGAAGGGGTCTCTCCTCCTTAGCCGGTTGATTCGCCTCTTCGCAGGGACCCCCCCCCCCCCGAAGCTCGATCGGAAAGGAGAAGGCTCGATGGGGGTCTTGCTCCCTGGGTTGCTTTCGCGAATTCCCCAAGGCGGGTGGTCGCCTGTAGCATCAACCTCGCGTACGTTTGCTCTATGGGCGCGCATATGCTCAGTTTGGCCGTAGTGCAGGTATTCTCGCTGCAGCGGCAAACAGCAGCAGCAGCAGCAGCACCTCTCCAACGCGGTTTGCAAAAGAAAAGGATCAGGAATAAATTCCTTAGGCTGGAGTTTCTTTCCCCTGGAGAAATTAACTTCTAGAATATATGTTGACTCTGGTGCTGTATATTTTACGGTGGTGATCTTATTCAAATTTGCAACAGCCATTTGAGGTCCGTCGTCAAGTGACCGATAGCACTTCTTTAAAAAAAAAAAAAGTCGTGTAGCTGAGTTTAGCGTTTTTAGCCTTGGTTTACTTTAACTTTTTGTGACCGATCTCGCATCATTGTTAGATCCGCTAGAGACGTGTTTGGCCTCTCTTGGCCATACTAGTAGTATGACCCAAGACAGCTGTAATGTGCCAGTGGGAAAGGGAAGCTTCTATGGAATTGTAGTGCTGAGGTTATAGGCCTGTATGGGTTAACACATTTTGTTAAGTTGTTGTTTCTTTAATTATGGTTTACTGATTAAACCATATTATGTGGGGCTCATCTAACTTGTTAAATGATAAATCATGATTTAGAAATCACGGGATGCATTTCATAGAACACACAAAATTAGAACAAAAGAAACTAACCTATAGTTTAACTTCCTGTAACTTGTAGCTTAGCCTGTGAATGACAGTTAAAACTTGTCGAACTAAAAATGTCTCTAATGCTGCTTTTTATTATTCCTAAATTCTGAGGGATAATGACTAGATTGAAACAGAAATGTAAACAGTACATCTGTTCATTCTCTGGTGTAACAATCCAAGAAAGGCAAGATGTTTCTTTATGACAATAAAGTGACTTTTAATTAGATGGCTATTAGAAAAACAGCAAATCTCAAGAGGCGCAGGGCAGGTGCTTAAGATATTAAAAGGTCTGGGTTTCATTTGGGACAGTCAAACTGCCATGGCCCGGTCTGTGATGAAAAAAGAAGGCTGATCATTAGACCTTTTCTGAGAAGGAATTTATCACATGAAGATTCTCTGCTGGAATTATATTATCTAAAAGACATCCATCTTGCACGATTGTTTTTTGGTTGGTGTTGGCAGGAACTCCAGTTTGAGTTGCAAAATGGAAGTCAACTGTGGGGCAAAACTGTGCCTGAGTCATACTCCTTGGTTATTACTTGGGTAAATCAGCACCAGTTGCTGATGGACAGCACAATAAATGGCTTCTTACTTTTGCCTTTAGGAAAAGCTTTCCATTTAGGAATTAAGTGGACAGTACCTGTAAATAAGGGAGTTTTTTATTTTCATCTTTTTGTAATTGGAGCATGGCCTTAAAAGGCATAACTTGAAACACAATTACTGAAAGACTGCTTATATGTGTACTAAATGGCCTAGGCCTAAGAGGCACTAATGAAGATCTTGCTCATATATCTGCTAAATAGAGCAATGAAGTTGGCAAGAACAATTAAGATCACCATGTTGCGAATATAGTAGCTACAAAATAGAAATGGCCACATGCAATATTGTATGTGACCAGTTTTCTTATTATTTATTTTAAATAGTTCCTACTATTAATAGTTTGTTTGGGGTTAATGAATGTAGTTCTTATTTGAGTATATATTTGAACGTGTTATTCTATTTTCAATTTTTAAATAATTTTAAAAACCAAATTTTAAGATAGCTGTATAATATTTGAATTGCTCTAAAAACTAAAATATTGATAGAAAAATTAAGAAATAGAATCAAAAGATAACTGATTTTACTACTTCTTAATTGTGAAAAATAGGATCTAGATTCACTGAACTAAGCAGTTATTAAAGCTATCTATAATGAAAACACAATAGCTATGTGTTGTGTTGTGCCATTGAAGCTTTTAATACAGATACTACAATTGTCTGGAATATTGAATTGCTCAGGGGGCAGGATAGTTTATAGCCAAGACTTTTTTTTTTTTTTTTAAAGAAAAGACTAATTATCTCTGGACAAGGAAAGACCAGTTGAGGTGAGACTCTGAGACATTAAAACAAGGAGATCTGATAACAAGGAGAATAAAGAAAAGGTATGGAATCAGCAGTGGACTGAAAGAGAGGAATTGAAGGGGAATTAAGGTGAAGGCCAGAAAAGAGCAAGAGTGGGAGGAATTTAGGAACCAGAAAGGATGCTATGCTAGAAAGGACAGACAAGAATACGTTTATTTTTAAAAAAAGAAAAGAAAAGGAACAAAGAAAGTGATGGTGTAATGATTAAATATATAAAGAATATATTTTGATCAAAAACCATTTTTGATGCTGCCCTGCATGATAAGCGGGAAAAGAAGGCTGGTAGTGGTGAGTCAAAAACCCAAAATGGCATAAGATTTATAGAGTTTTATTGGTTAAGGTTCTACTTGTTGGAATTAGGTGTTCAATGCATTTATCTCATATCATGTAGAGGTTATAATTCTAAATAACTACTTACTTGAGGGTCATTTTCTTGACTAGAAGAAAGGCTTTCATTTTACCAATGCTCAGAGCTGTTTTGGGATATTTTATTGTTATTTTTGTTTGTATTAATATCCCACCTTTTGCACCCTTTTTGTGAAAGCTCAAGGAAGCTTACAACAAGGAGCTCCTTAAATATTGACACCATAAAAGTCTAAAAAGTAGATTGATCTAAAAAGTAATTGCCTCAAAGTCAAGGAACAAACTTTGTGAATGAGTGGGGGTTTTAACATCCAGCACAGGCATCCACACCAAACCAAAATTAGATCTGCATCGTAACATCACGATGCAAATCCCACTTTTATGCACTTGTGTCCTGACAGATCTTCCTTTTGGATAAATTGTATTATTCACTATTTGCTAGAAAGTTTTAAGAAATGCCTGTAGCTTGTAACACACACACACACACACACACACACACAGACAGACAGACAAATAATTGCCATTCATAGGGAAGCTTGTGTGAGATGTTTTATTTTATACACAAAAGAACAATCTTTAATATAGATTTGTAATGTTTGAAATAGTCCTTGTGTTTCATTAGTTCTGAACAATCTATATGATTTTTCTTAAGTGTTTATATTACCACAAATATTTTACAAATATTTGAACTTATTATTTCACAGATATAGCTCATTTTGTAATCTAGATGAGAAATTGTAGTACAATAGTACAAAAAAGCTCAGATATTGTGTCTGTAAATTACATGGTATGAGAATGAACATGGCTCGCCTGTCAGTGATAGGCAAGATTTGCTCTTAAGTTAGTATTGATCAGACTCTTGGAAGTTTGAACATTATTGAAACTGAAATATTTTATATCTTTACAGTATTTTTATTTGACTATTTTTTAAAAATGAGTCCATATCTATACTAATTAGGGAAAATTTCTTTGAAAGAAGGTGTTGAAAGTTGTATGATATATATCTTGTGAACTTTTGGTTGCCTTTGTTCATGTCCTTGAAAAGTGATGAACGATTCTAAAAGTTATTTAGAACGCAGAAGAAAAGATGGGATATTGGGAAATGTTGAATATAATTTATAGGTTCTGTTAATTTTTTCATTGTTAAAATTATTTTGTTTTAATTATTTTTTACACCACTGCAGACATGCATAAGTGCATATATAAAGCAGTGGTGGGTAACTTTTTTGGGCTCCTGTGCCAAAAATTGTGTGCATGCTTGCATGCAAATACCAAGAAGGCAATGCACATGGCCCTCCCACATCTCCTGCACATGAGCGCGGGATTCCCCCCACCCCCTTACCTGCACTGCACCTCCCAGCTGATTTTCGCCCTGTTTGAGGCCTTTTTCGGCCTGCCTGAGGCTTGAGCGAAGCCTCTATAGCCTTTGCATGCTGAAAAGTAGGCCTGTTTCATCACTTCCTGTATTTCCAGAAATACCGGAAGTGACAAAAGGGGCCTATTTTTCAGCCTGCAAAGGCTGCAGAGGCTTCCTTCAAGCCTCTGGCAGGTCGAAAAAGGCCTCAAACGGGATGAAAATCAGCCAAGAGGCGTCAGCTTGCTCAGTGAGGTAAGTTTGCCTGGGGCTTGTGTGCCCGCACAAATGGCTCTGCGTGCCATCTGTGGCACGCATGCCATAGGTTCACCATCACAGATATATAGCATACAATATTAAATACAGTTATTGAATAAAAAAGTAAATGTAGTTCCAGCTTTGACTAACATTAGATTCAAATACATGTCCATTAGGATTCCAATTTAACTCGGGCATATGCAGCCTGTGAGCCATGGGCTGCATGCGGCCCCAATATAATGCAATGCAATGTATTGTACTATACATATGGTAGAAGTTTGTTATTTATATGCATTAACTACATTATATATTCATATGCAGCCCAAGACTATTCTTCTTTACAGCCCTGGTAAGCAAAACATTGAACAGCCATGAATTAGCTGCTTTCCTACTTTAGAGAATTAAAAATTGACCTGAAGTGACGGACAGAGTTGCCCACTTCCTTATTTCAGTCACCATTGATAGTTACATACATAGGCTGATTTTTTTTTTTTAATATAAAGTATTGTGGGAGGTTTTTTTTAATCTAGAGGAAATGTATGGTACTTTCTACCCCCTGAGTTCAGAAACAGTGTTGGAACTGGTAACTTTAACAGTTGGTTTTGTTATTCTCCTTAATAAGCTGACCCTCCTGTTTGCAGTATAAACTTTAGAAGCACTGAAGCTTCTAAAGACGATACTGACTGCAACTACAGTACTGCAGAAGTGGGGCAGATGTGGATATCTAAGACAGGACACCCACTTCTAAAGAAATGCTTTAATTCTATGGAGAATAAGTTTAGTAAGTTAAATGAGGAGTATTGTTTGGAGCTGTACACTGGTTTGAATTACAAAGAGTGGGAAGAATGGTGCATTTTATGTTGAAAGGTCAAAGGCCCATGGCTGTCTCCCACTTAATAGCATCCCATAGGAAGGAACTTTAAGTTATTTGTTTGCAGCATATCTTCGGACCCCTGTAAATTCCCACTACTTTTATTTTCTAAGCACAAGTATCACAATTTTAGACATTTGAATATATCACTGTGTTTACTTTGCCGTATGTTTTATATTTTTTAGTCCAGCCCCCACCCACAACCAAGAAGGCTTATAAAAGAGTAGGAAACATGACTTTCCAAGACTTACTGAATTTTGCATCCTTCACTATTGATTTGATATTGATATGATTGACCATTTGCTTGCTAGAAACCTAGGTATCCATTGGGAGCAAGATGGGCAAGTGTCAAAATGTGCATCACAATCTCATGGTGCAAACCCGCAAACCCCATGATTTTGTACTTATGGCTAATCCCACAATGCAAACAATATGGACCAGAGTTTGCCTTACGTCACAATGACTGTTCATCATCTTTTCATCATTGCAGGTTGTAGCCATGAGTTGTGGTTCAGCAGTGTCTGCTTACCAACCAAATTCTCACAGAATAAGAGCAACTGAGATCTGAAGTTATAAATCTTAGAGAAGGCTGTAATTAGCTTAATTTAGATTCAGAGTCTTAAACATATGAAATGTCGAATGAAAACTAATTGCTTAGGTTCTCACATCATGCAGAAATGTTAGATATTCTGTGTATACTTTCTGCAATTTACTGCAGAAGCAGTCAGATTCAATTTATTGCAGTAGCAGCCAAATTCGTTTGGAACAAAACAAGGAAGAAAAGCAAAGAACTAACTACTACTCCTGATTTAAATTTGCAAAGCCTATTCTGAGCATCACACCGTAATTCAATCATAAAAATAACTGAAGCAATGTTTATCTACTGCAGTGTCCTTTATTTCCTTAGTGGCTAACCAGTTACTATTAAGATTCCCCCAAATTAAATATGGGAGCAATATCTTTCATCCACTGCATTATAACTGTTGAGGAGATACAAGAGTCATGGATTCTTAAAAATCAGTGAAGCTTTAAACCTACTTTGAGGAAGCTTTGTTTACTGAAGGCTGTTCGTACAAAGTTTTGTCAGTGGACATCATGCTGACAAATACTCCAAACAGTAGGTAATTAAAAAGCTGAATGCAGAGTAAACATGTAATTTTATTGATCTCATTACTCAGAAATAAAGGTTGCTTTATTGTTACTATGTTGTTTCACTCTTTCTCTCTCTCTGAGTATACATGAGTAAGTGTGTGTGTACATATGCACACAATACATTTGGTACTACAAGCTGTCTGGAGATTTTTTCATTATATGTCTATAATTTTCTTCAGTGGTTCATCTTGCCAGCTTCCATATTAATTATTAACTAATATTACTTTAATAACCTAATATATCTTTAATGTACTACTGTAATAATCATAATAAATAGTAATCTACTAATCTAAGTGAGCCAGCTTAATATAGTGATTAAGATGGTGGACCGAGAGTATATCGGGGGCAACCAACTAGATCCACTCATGTAGAGTTCAAATTTGCTACTTTATTGTTTTATGCTTATTCCACAGGAATCTCCCCAGACTGGCAGCTTTTGCCCAGGAAAGACTAGATAAGGCTTTGTGGAAATGTACATTTAAGGATAAACACAAGTAGTCCTCAACTTACAACAGTTTGTTTAGTGACCATTCGAAAGCTACAATGGCATTGAAAAGTGATTTTATGATTGTTTTTCATACTTATAACTATTAAAATACCCCCATGGTCATGTGATCAATATCCAGATGCTTGGCAACTGATTCATATCTATGATGGTTGCAGTGTCCCAGGGTCATGTGATCATCTTTTGCGAACCTGACAAACAAAATCAGTGTCAAAGCCAGTTTCATTTAACACATGTGTTACTAAACTAAAATTGCAATAATTATTGCAATTAACAACTGTGCCAAGAAAGGTCGTAAAATAGGGCAGAACTCACATAACAAATGTCTCACTTATCAACAAAAAAATTGGGCTCAGTTGTGGTTGTAAATTGAGGACAACCTGTAGTCTCATGTACTTTTTCTAGCAGGGTTGGCAAATACAAAATATTGAATGATAACTTAATAGCAGCTGAATATCATTGTGCAAGCGTAGCTTTCAGCTTGGCAAAAACTTCAATATCACGTCAACATTTTGCATGTAAAGCTGATCGATTTTTTTGCTCACTTGCACTATAAGCCTATTAGGAATCGAGAGAGAGAGACATCAGAAGAATTAGTAGCCTGTTAGTGTAAAGGAAAAATAGATCGTTGCAAGAATCAGGAATCCTAAGGGATATTTTAAAAGACACAAAGACCCGTCGTTCATTTTTTTCAGACATTTTATTCTAAACTACACAATAATGGCTTACCTCAAGGATAGGAAAAAATAAACTGCTTAGTATATAATTTACAAATGTGGGGTCTTCCCAAGAGTAAAGAAGAGAATTTTTAGGCAATGCAACTACTCTTGATAGAACCTAAAGAGAATGAAAACAGACTTCAGGGCCTGATGGATATAAAATAGTAATGGTACTAGACAATCAAAGTTCCAAGTATAATTTATTCATTGCTAATATCAGTTTATAATAGTTATATAATAGTTTATAGGTATCTATAAATTGATATCACCTATCACTTTTATTATGAAAGAATATCATTATGATTTTTAGTCAGTAAATGCCTCTTTATCATTACTCAGGCAACAAATTTAAGTGTAATAGTGACTGTAGTTGAAAGGCAGTTCAAATTGCAGTGCCTAGTTGGTCACAACACACAAACTAAATCCCCCTCACCATGGGATCCAGACTATAAATTATTTGTAACTATTCCAATAAATTCTGTTCAGTACCTATTCTAAAAATAGAATAGAATAATACAGTTGGAAGGGACCTTGGAGGTTTTCTAGTCCAACTCCCTACTTAGGCAGGAAATCCTATACCACTTCAGAAAAATGGTTATCCAACATCTTTTTTAAAAAACCCAGTGTTGGAGCATCCACAACCTCTGGAGGCAAGTTGTTCCACTGATTAATTGTTCTAACTGTCAGGAAATTTCTCCTTAGTTCCAAGTTGCTTCTCTCCTTGATTAGTTTTTGTCCTGCCTTCAGGTGCTTTGGAGAATAACTTGACTCCCTCTTCTTTGTGGCAGCCCCTGAGATATTGGATCACTGCTATCATGTCACCCCTATTCCATCTTTTCATTAAACTAGACATACCCAGTTCTCGCAATCGTTCTTTATATGTTTTAGCCTCCAGTCCCCAAAATGTGGTCTATATCAAGTTTATCCAGTTTTTCCATGCAAAAGGAGTTTTGCAAAAAGCTGGGATATGTTATTAGGTTAGGATATTTAAAGGATGTAGATTTTGTAAGTTTGGAGTATAAAATAGACAGCACTCTACACATATTTGGCATTACAGTATTTATAATAAACAGATATCACTATCCCAAAATTATTAATTGGTTGAAATTGGGAAGAAGAGACTCCTGCTTCCTAAAAAAGGACAATTTACGTACCTTCAAAAAAATGCAGAAAACCTGTGCTGAATTCTGCTAGCATCTAGTGTCTTTCACAACTGTTCATTAAAAAAGTGTGTTGAAGTAGTCTATTATAAAATGAAAGAATCTGACCCAGCACCAGATTTTTTTGTGGCATAGATTTTTGATGCCCTTGTTTTAGAGTTCTCAGTGGAATGTAAAATCTTCTCTTTGAACAACAGCCATGAAATTTGTAAAGAATATAGTATATCTTGGGCTGTGCATCTCATAGGAAGAACAATATTGGAGATAAGCATGTAGCGTGCTGACTGCCAGTGATATTTGCCTGTCCTCATTCAACAATATTGTTGAATCTTCACTATACAAAATAATCCTCAGCCTTTTTATGTTCATATATTACATGAAGCCATAAAGCGGATTGTTTGCCCCAGAGTCAATATAATGTGTGAATGCGACTGTTGTGCTTATAAAGCATGATTTATGCCTTGCAATAAGCCAAATATACCTTATTCAACAAATCTTGCTTAATTAAACTATAACTTTTGTGAAATATACACCTAATCTCTGAAGGGATGAACTCTTAAATAATTTCATTTGTTCTGAAAAACAATAGTCAAGAGAGTTTTTTAAATTGGGTAGCCCTCCCCAGTAGGTTTTCCATTTACTTATATGTCAGGAACAGAGTTTCATGTTTCCCTAACAGATTTCCAGTGAGATACAGTCCTGATAACTGGGATTTGGGGAATGCATGCTCCATGGTGTACTATGACCCTTTTAACAATTGATAATATTCTTCAGAATTACAAAGAAACTAATATGCACATTTGAATCCAGGGACTCTTGAAATTAAGACATGCCTGAAAAGGTTTATTACAAGGCAAACTTAATTGATTGGTTAATTAGATACCATCAAGTTGATGTTGAGTCTTAATGATTACATAGACTTTCTCCAGACTCTTTCTGGTCCTTCAGGTCATCCAATGTATCCATTACTACTGTAGTTGACTCCATCCACCTTGCTGCTTGTTATTCTCTTCTCTTTCCATCCTTCTCAGGATTATAGACTTCTTAAGGGAGCTGGTTATCTGCATAATGTGTCCAAAATAATTTTGAGTCTGATCTTTTATACTTTGAATATGAATTGATTTGTTCTATGATTAATTTGTTGTCTTAGCTATCTGTGGTATTTTCAGGAGTCTTTTAACACAAATGTTCCAAAGCATCAATACTCTTCTACCCTTGTTTGAAGTCCAGCTTTCACTTCCATGGCATGTCTAGGGGAAAAAACACGACTTACACAATTCTGAGCTTTATTTAATAAACAGACACATCATGGAATCGTAATATGTTTTTCAAAGCCTTCACTGCTACCATACCAAATAGTAGCATGTGGCATATTTCTTAGTTCCTTTGCTGAGTACTGAAAATAGCAGAAGCTATTCGTCACTTTATTTATCTCTATTGTTTGCTCTAAAGGTGGCTCCAACCACAAACATAATACCTTGCTTGCATATTTTGTGATTTCAGGTCACCAGCTTTGTCTTTTTCTGCATCAATGGTCGGCACAGTGGGTAACCATTACATTACAGGTAGTCCTTGACTTACAATGTGAATTGGTAATCTAGAATTATGTAACTAAATCATGCCAGTTTTTAAGTGAGTCGCCACATGACCACACCTGATTTTATTACCTTTTTGCATCAGTCACTAAGTGAATCACCACAGTTGTTAAGCAAATCCATTCTCTGCAATGAGCATAATTTTTGGAACCCAGAAGTAATGCCTTGGTAAGACCACTTTTGGAATATTGCATCCAGTTTTGCTCATCACTATATAAAAAAGAGGTTGAGTCTCTGGAAGGAGCACAAAGAGCAACAAAGATGATTAGGGGAATGGAGGCTAAAACATACAAAGAACTATTGCAGGAATTGGGTATGTCTAGTTTAATGAAAAGAAGGACCGGGATGACATGATAGCACTGTTCCAATATCTCAGGGGCTGCCACAAAGAAGACGGTGGTCAACCTATTCTCCAAAGCACCTGAAGGCAGGACAAGAAGCAATGGATGCAGACTAATCAAGGAGAAAACTAACCTAGAACTAAGGAGAAATTTCCTGACAGCTAGAACTATTTATCGGTGGAATGACTTGCCTCCAGAAATTATGAGTGCTCCAACACTGGAGGTTTTTAAGAAGAGACTGGACAACCATTGGTCTGAAATGGTAGAGGGTTCTCCATAGAGCTGCTGCGAGCATCCAGAGTGGGAGGTGCTCCAGTCTTCACTCTTACAGGCTGAGCTATAATTGAGGAACACTCCTCCTCCTCCACGTGACTCCATCATGCGTTCCCCAGTTTTAGCTCAGCCTCGCTAGAAACAGGCAGCTTTAACGATTACTCCTTGGCCGATCCAGGTTTTTTTCTTCTATTTGCTGATTCAGGTTTGACTCTCTCCTTTCTCCTGAGAGCCGGTCGGATCATCCAGAGAGTGGGAGGTGCTTCAGTCTGCGTTGTTGAAGGCTGAGCTTAATTACTGAGGAATGCTCCGCCCTCCGTCACGTGGCTCCCTTGCATTCCCCAGTTTACGCTCAGCCTTCGTGAGAGTAGGCTGTGTATTTCACCACTCCTTGGCCGATTCAAGTACTCTGATTCTCAGGTTTGCTGATCTTGGTTTCTGGTTCTCCTTAGCCTCTAAGCGCACTGGGTAGTGACAAAGCAGGGGAGCGCGTTTTCTTCGCCCCCGGGGGGGCTGTACAGTGGGCAACTTTCACACTCTGGCGCCAATCCCCCCCCCCTCAATTTGATCCTCTTCCTGCCGCTTTTCTACGCCGCACTCGTAGCGGCTTTATTTGATCGCGCTGTAATAGCGCAGCTGGTGTTCCCCCCCACCATAAACGCCGATCGCCCCAAGAAGGGGCGAAAATCACCTGGCTGCCTCTCTCGGCCCCTAGATGTGCTGGAGAGGCTGATTTTGGCCCTGAGCAGCCCATGAGTAAGGGAGCATGGGCGGCCACCATTTGGGCGCCACCGCGTGTCGGGCGCCGCTTTTAGAGGCCTCATTGAGCTGTGAAGGGACTAGCTCTAATTATAGGCCTTCTAGCCTGTGAGAGCTATTAGATATTCAGGGGAATTGGCAAACTTGTTGGCTTTCCGCAGCACGCTCAGGGCAGGAAATAGCAGCCTATCCCTCCCGGTTGTTGCCTGGGAGCTCCAGCTGCTAGAGGCCTCACTCCAGCCTCAGGCGTTTTATTTAGCATGTTGGCAATATTAACAGTAATTTCTGGGGTCACTTCTTCCTGGGAGTTCCAACCAGACCTTGGATTAAATATTTGTAAATAATAATAATAATAGTAATATTTATCAATAGATAGATATCTAAAGATATTTAGATATACAATTATATATAGATATAGATATATATACGTATTTGCATATATATATTTTTACATCTTATCAATATTTGGCTACTTCACATTGCCAACACTGCTTGGATTATATATCTTGATTGTACGCTTACGTATAAAGATATTAATAATTATATTATAGTTTATATACATCTAAAATTCCAAAAGGGGGTGCGGGCCAGTGAAAGGACACCCGGCCTTTGTTGTAGGTCGAACCCTTGATGAGCCAACCACTTTTACATTTGTATTACAGTCCTTTCCTCTACAATGGCAGATGACAATTCCACTAAAGGCCCTTCTTTGAAGGCCAAATCTAAATCCTACCACCTACGCAAACAGGCTAAGGAAGCCCCTAAGGAAACTTCCAAAGCTTCTCAGAGGGACGCTCTAAGACATCATAGGGCACTGGAGAAAGAATTTGACAGGCAATCTAGAGAGACACAACCAGTATTTCCAGCCCCCCCACCCTCTGCTCCCTCCAGACACCCCCCCTCCTCCAGATTGCTCTTCCCTCTCCAGGTGCAGCCCATCCCAGGGACACCAGGTCCCCGGACCAACGACCAGGCGGATGCCGGAAGCAACATTTACGCCCACGGCCACTGGTCTGCGCCATGAGGAGGTCGACACAGTTGAGATCCCTGCGCACATGCAGGCATGGATGGAACGGGCTATTCACCAGGGGATTGCAGAGGGCCTGCAACAGATGTCCAGGTCTGGTCCTCCCTCGATGGCGCCCGAACACGACTTGCCATCAGTCAGGTCCTCGCCTAGATAGGACCCTACTCTTGGTCAGGTACCTTTACAGGAGGGCAGTCCTCTCCCAGAAAGGGATCTGGAGGAGGCCATGGAGGACCTAGATCGGTTTGGGGAGGAGGAGGAATTGGAATGGGGGTCTACGCACCAAGGGGAGCCCCTATCGGAGATAGACCCTATGGAGGGGGACATGTCTGAGGATGAGGGCCTCACCCCGGATCAACCCACCTTTGTGGGTCTGGTCAAGCCGCACATGTTTAAATCGCTTCTATTTAAGGCCAGGAACCTTTCTGGCCTGTCTGTGCAGTCCTCCTTGGCTCTCCCTTCCCCAGCAGAGGAACAAGAGGACACCATTTTTAGGCAGCCCGTGGTGGAGGCGGAGGTGATCCCGGCCCCGCCCATTTTTCATGACGTAGTCTCAAACCAGTTAGACTCCACAAGGGCCCCCCCTGCCCCATCCAGCCAGGACAGGAGGTTCTTTAACCTCAAGTCGAGCTTCTGAAACCTGCTCAACACTCCCGAGGTAGATGAGCCCATTGTTGGTTTGGCATCCTCGTCCTCTCCCAGTGATCCCCTGGAGGTCCTGAAGCCCGAGGACAAGAGGTCCGAGCTTGCTTTACATAGGGCTCACCAAGCGGACACCTGGGCCATTAGATCAGCCACTGCCGCTTCCTTCTTCACCAGGTCTTCGATCCAGTGGCTCCATCAACTGAGGCAGCATGTCCCCTCCTCTAACACAAGGGCACATCAGGACATAGCAAAATTGAAGGCTGCGGCAGAATTCTCGGCCGACGCCACATACCACGCGGTTAAGTTCTCTGCCTGAGCAATATCCTCTCATGTTACAGCTCGCCGCGTACTCTGGCTCAAGCACTGGCAGGCGGACGTAAAAAACAAGGTTAAGCTGGCCACCACCCCCATAAAAGGGGACAAATTATTCGGCACTGTCCTGGAGCCATTTCTATCAGAAACCAGAAGCAAGAAAAAATTTCTTCCCCCCCTTTTCCGTAGGTCAGAGTCAAGAGCACAGCCCTTTTGGAGAGGTTCCTCATGACCTTTCTACCAGTTTCCTTTCCCGCCCAGGTACCCGAGACCCCCCTCCTTCCAGCCTTTCCAGCCCCAGGATCGAGCCGATCCAGGTGACAGGAGCAGGAGGGGCGGCAGCTACAGACGCCCCTTCAGGGGTTCAGGAGGGAAGCCCTTCCAGCGCAACAGATAGACCCCGTCCACCCCTCCCCATCGGTGTACGCCTCAAGCATTTCGCTGACCGGTGGGACTCTTCCACCTCCGATGCCTGGGTCCAGGAGACCATCAGACTGGGCCTCGCACTTGAATTTCAGCGCGCCCCCCCTGAATTTTTTATGGCATTCCCCCCCCCTCCAAGGATCTCACCAAACGCAACTTAATGGATTCAGCTATCCGTCATCTCACCATACAGGCCATACAACCTGTACCACCATCCCAGCGGAGGCAGGGGTTTTACTCTCACCTCTTTGTGGTCCCCAAATCTTCAGGTGGATGGAGGGCTATCCTAGACCTGAAACGCCTTAACCGTTACCTGACCTACCGCAGGTTTAAGATGCACACCCTACAATCCATTCTACCAGGCATCAGGCAGGGGGACTGGCTATTCTCTATAGACCTTTCAGAGGCATACCTTCACATTCCAATCTGGCCCTCCCATTCCAAATTCCTCAGGTTCTGCTACAACCATTGCCACTTCCAATATGTGGCACTTCCCTTTGGATTGCCCCGAGAACCTTCACTAAGGTCCTCGCGGCCCTAGCAGCCCACCTCAGGGACCTCCCGGTTCGTCTCTACTGTTACCTGGATGACATCCTCATCCTGTCTCACTCCAGAACCCAAGCAGAAAGGGATATCAGAGCTACTCTTTCTGCCCTCCAAGATCATGGGTTCCGAGTAAACTGGCAGAAGAGCCATCTGTTACCATCTACACGGATCACCCACTTGGGGTCCGTCATTGACTCAGTGCAGGGAAAGGTTTTCCTTTCCTCTGAGAGATTCCGTAGCATCCAGGAAACTGTCAAACATATCAGACGATCAAGAAAGGTAACACTTTTAGAATTGCCTAAATTACTTGGTAAAATGGTCTCATGTATTTCCATTGTTCCCTGGGCCCGTTTATACACTAGATCTCTACAATGGTTCCTGCTCCCATTCCAAAGGACCGGCAGAAGCAATTCAAAGGCCGCGGTCAAGGTGCCTTCAAGGATCCTCACGTCTCTCCTCTGGTGGACCAGTCCCACCATCAACAAGGGACACTGCTTCAAGGAACCCCAACGCCTCATCCTCACCACAGACGCCAGCCTGTCCGGATGGTGCGCTCACATCGCTCTCGACACAGGGCAAATGGTCACAGGTAGAACGCACACGCAGTATAAACTGGTTGGAACTTCGTGCCATCCACCTGGCCCTGCGCAACTTCCTTCCCCACGTACGCGGGCGGCATGTCCTGATACTCACGGACAACGTCACCGCCAAGGCCCACGTCAACCGACAAGGGGGCACACAGTCCATAAGTTTGATAAGAGAGACCGAGTGCCTCTGCCGTTGGGCAGAGCGCAATCTCCTCTTCCTCAAAGCCGAGCACATCTCAGGGGTCTCAAACACCCAAGCAGATTGGCTGAGCAGGACCACGGTGGACCAGTCCGAGTGGCACATTCATCCGTCACTGTTCAGGGAAGCGACTGTGATGTTCGGTCTCCCATCAGTAGACCTCTTTGCATCCCCACTCAACACCCAACTCCCCAGGTTTTTTTCGAGGTACCCCTCCCATGGGGCCGAGAATCACAACGCCCTCTGTTGCCCCTGGCCCACAGGGCTTCTATATGCATTCCCTCCATTGACCCTCGTCCCCAGAGTCATCCAGAAGCTCATCTCTGAGAAATCAGAGCTGATTTTAGTGGCACCCTACTCGCCCAGGTGCCCAAGGTTTGCGGACCTCCGCAATCTATCGGTGGCCCCCCTTGGAAAATTCCCCCGCACAGGATACCCCTTTCCCAGGGGCCCCTTCAACATCCAGACCCTCAGTGGCTCCAGTTAGCCGTTTGGAGGTTGAACGGGAACGTCTAAGGAAGGAGCAGTTCTCTGACCAGGTTATTGATACCATTTTAGCCGCAAGACGGCCCTCAACAACCCGAATATACAATGCCACTTGGAATAGCTTCTGCAAGTGGTGCCATAATTTCCAGATCAACCCTCTTTCACCCTCCATTGCTCAAGTTTTGGAATTCCTCCAAGAAGGTCTGAGGAAGGGACTTTCTCTGAACACCCTGAGGCGTCAGGTAGCAGCCCTCTCAACTGTGATTATTTGCGACAATCTGGGTACCCTCTCCCTCCACCCTCGCATTAGGGCATTCCTTAGGGGAGCAACTAACTTGTGTCCCCCAACTGCACACAGATACCCTACCTGGGACCTCAACAAGGTCCTGGCGTCCCTTACTAAACATCTCTTTGAGCCTCTCAGGGAATCCTCACTCCAGTTCCTCACATTCAAAGTTGTATTCCTGGTGGCCATTACTTCGGCTCGCCGAATATCGGAGATAGCTGCCTTGTCGGTGAGGAAAGACCTTTGCATCTTCCATGCCGACCGGGTGGTTCTACGGCCAGACCCTACCTTCTTGCCTAAGGTCAATTCAGCCTTCCACAGGGCACAGGAATTCACACTTCCGAACTTCTGCCCAAATCCCTCGCGGGAAAGGGAGAAGCTTTGGCACACCCTGGATGTAAGACAGGCCCTCCGCATTTACATTAAACGTTCCCAGCCCTTTAGGAAGTCCGAATCTTTATTCCTTTCCTTTCAACCTAAATCCTTAGGACACAAAGTGTCCCCGGCAACCATCGGTCGCTGGATTAGAGCTACTATTTCCAAAGCCTACTTGTCCCAGGCTCTGCCGGTGCCCAGCGGAATAAAGGCACACTCCACCAGAAGTGCAGCTACCTCGGCAGCTTGGGCCACCCAGACTCCAATTGCTGATATTTGTCGGGCGGCCACCTGGGCCTCCCCATCTCCCTTCATTAGGCATTATAAGATCAACATATTTGCCTCGGTGGAGGCTTCGTTTGGGAGATGAGTTCTCCAGCGAGTCCTCAAGGAACCGCAGGGACTTCAGAACCAGACGGAATCCCTCCCGTAGGACAGCCAAGCTTTGATATGTCCCACTCTCTGGATGATCCGACCGGCTCTCAGGAGAATGGGCGTTGGTCCTTACCTGACACGCCATTCCTCTGGAGCCGGGAGGATCATCCAGCCCCACCCTTTTAGTTCACCGTCTGGTGGGGTCTTGTTTCGGCCAAGGAACCGCTTAGCATAGTAAGATGAGAGCACGATCTTCTCTTTACTCTCGTCTTTGGGTAAACTGGGGAATGCAAGGGAGCCACGTGACGGAGGGTGGAGCATTCCTCAGTAATTAAGCTCAGCCTTCAACAACGCAGACTGAAGCACCTCCCACTCTCTGGATGATCCTCCTGGCTCCAGAGAAATGGCGTGTCAGGTGAGGACCAACGCCCATTCTCCTTGATCCCTGTGCCTTTAGTTCATCCCAAATTTAGTAAAGAAGCGATTTTTTCGCCCCTTAGGGGGGAAATAGGGGGATTTGGAGCCTTTCGGCCCCCCCACCCCCATTCCTTTTCCTCTGCCGCTTTTCAAGCCATGCTGCATCTAAGCAGCGGCTTCTGTTTGCGCTCTAAAAAGCGCTACGTTGCGCCTTCCCCCCCACGAACGCCTTGGAAGAAGGGGAGCCTTCTTCCGCAGCCCTTGGTTTCGCTTGCTTTTTGCTGGCTTTTTTTATCATTAAGGGGCTTCTGTGTCATCTCTGAGTTATTCATGCCGGGACCAGCGGCCATTTTGGGCGGGCCTCATGGCCGGCCACCATTTTGATTTTTACTTTATTCGATCAATCAAGCTGCGACGTTCTGAAGGCTCATAGCGAGACCGGCGGGCTGTGTGGAGCCTAGTCCTTTAGGGGTAGTGTGGCTCTGTGCCCTGTTGCCACCCTTTCAGTTTTAGTTGACTTTTCTTCCGCAGCTCGCTCAGAGACGCAGGCACTAACTTCCCATTTTTGTTGGGAGGCTGCCTCTGGAGGCCTTTTCCTTCCTGTTTTTTTGATTCTTTTGATATTTATCTCTCCTGTCCTCAGCGTTCATTTGGCTTATTGGGTGATTAGAGTTTTTACTCCAAAAGCTTTTTAATTATTATTTGAAAACTATAAACGGTCTCTTATTAATTTTTTTGAATTCGTCTGGCACCTTTAGGTTCCTCCCATAAAATAATAAAATAAAATAAATAAATAAATAAAATAAAATAAAATAATAAAACAAAAACAAAAACAAAAACCCAAACCAACCAAAAAAATTTTATTCAAAAAGGGGGACGCGGCCCAACTTAGGACAACCAGCCTGCGTTGTAGGTCAAGCTTTCAGGCGTGCCAACCATCCTTTTTTTGTCTAATATCTCTCTTGGCTTCTTTGGTGTTATGGCAGAAGGCAATCCTAGCGGTCCTTCTTTGAAGGGTAAGTCAAAGATGCACTATTTGCGCAAACGGGGCAAGGACTCATCCAAGGCCTCTCAGATGGATGCCTCAAGGTGCCATAAGGCCTTGGAGAAGGAGTTTGACAAACGGTTCCAAGACTCGCATTCTGTAACTCACTCTACCTCTACTCAACCCCCTCCCCTGCCAGAACAACCTTCTCTTTCCAGGGTCAGCTCACCCGCCCGGAGCTGCCAGGCCTCTCGAGCGCCTGAAGCCACATTCACACCAACCGCTGCGGGCCTACGCACAGAAGACCCATCCTCTACCATCATTCCGGACAGTATCAGAGAGTGGATGCAGCTAGCTATCCATCAAGGAATAGCAGAAGGTATCCACAGCTGGCCAGGTTCCCAAATGATGGCGCCCGAGGTCGAATCTATGTCCAGGGGATCCCTCTCCAGACCGGCTTCTCAACACGGTCAGGTTCATTCCCAAATGGAGACTCCTTTCCTGGAAGGGGAGGAGGCTCAGGGAGAGAAGGAAATGGGCTTTGAACCCTTCAGGGAAGAGGAAGGGTCAGATAGGGGGTCCCTACAATATTCCGAGCCCTTTTTCGAGGTAGACCCTATGGAGGAAGACATTTCTGAGGACAAAGGCATACCTCCTGAACAACCGGTACTTGTAGGCCTGTTTAAGTCTCATTTGTTTAAGTCCTTGCTTTTCAAGGCAAAAAATATTTCGGGCCTGACTTCCTAGTCACCCTCTGAACCATCTCCAGCAACCCCAGGGGCCCCAGAAGACTCTATATTCAGACAACCGGTTATCAAAACCGAGGTTATTCCTATCCCTCCAATCTTCTCCGACTTGCTAGCGAGGCAATTGGCCTCTTCGGGCCCCCCTCCCGCCCCTTCCAGCCAGGATAAGAGATTGTTTAATCTCGACCCGGAATTTTCTGTCATGTTAAACACTCCTGAGGTGGACGACCCCATAGTTAGACTAGCGTCATCCTCTAACCCCACTGATGCTCTGGAAGCGCTGAAGCCAGAGGACAAGCGGGCAGAGATGGCGCTACGGTGGGCGCACCAGTCGGATGCTTGGGCCATTCGGTCTGCTACGGCCGTATCATTTTTCACTCGATCCTCCATCAGGTGGCTCAGACAGTTGAAACAGCATGTCCCCCCATCTAACACCAGGGCCCATCAGGACATTGCCAAGCTCATGGCTGCAGCAGAATTTGCGGCCGACGCCACTTTTCACTCAGTGAAATTTTCTTCTTGGGCCATCTCCTCCCATGTTACTGCCCGAAGGCTTCTTTGGCTTAGACACTGGCAGGCCGACATTAAGAGTAAAACTAAATTTTTCTTATATATAAGAAAAAAGAATATTAGGAAAAGGCAAGCCACTGAGGCCTTGGAAGATGAGTATAGAAGACTTGAAAAAGAATTACATAGAACGCCACAGAAAAAGGATATTAAATTGAAGTTGGATATAACTAAACATAAAATGGAATTAATAGGGAAAGAAGAATTGGCACAGAAAATTAGAAATGCTAAATAGAATTATTTTGAAAATGCAAATAAACCAGGGGGGGCTCATTTCACACCTCCTTCCAACCGTCCTTCACCCCTAGGTATCAAAGTTCCCCGACGTTTCGGCCAGCTTACCAGGACCGGAGCGACTCGGGAGACAGGGACAGAAGGGGTGGCAGCTACAAGAGGCCCTTTCGGAGTGCAGGGAATAAAGCGTCCTGCCGTCCCAGATAGGCCCCCAACCACTTATCCCAATGGCGGTCACCTCAAGTACTTTGCCGACTGGTGGGATTCAACCACTTCGGATTCCTGGGTTAGGGACACTGTAAGATTGGGGCTCTCCCTTCAGTTTCAATCATCTCCTCCGGAACACTTCATGGTTTCTCCCCTTTCCAGAGACCTGACTAAGCATGCTCTCATAGAAGCCTCTATCAAACACCTTTCTGATATCAAGGCCATCCAGCCCATGCCACCTTCGCAGCGGGGAGAGGGGTTTTATTCCCTCCACTTCTTGGTTCCTAAACACTCCGGGGGTTGGAGGCCCATCTTAGACCTGAAGAGGCTCAATCGCTACATTGTACGTCATAAGTTCAAAATGCATACACTTCAGTCAATCTTATAGAGCACCAGGAAGGGAGACTGGCTCACGTCCATTGACCTCTCTGAGGCATACCTTCATATCCCCATCCACCCCTCCTGTTTCAAATATTTGAGATTTTGCTACAACAATCAGCATTTCAATATGTGACCCTTCCCTTTGGTTTCGTCTCGGCCCCGAGGACCTTCACTAAGGTGTTGGCAGCTCTGGCGGCTCACTTCAGGCACTTCCCCATCCGCATTCACTGCTATCTTGATTACATTCTTATATTATCCCCTATCCGTCATCAAGCCGAGAGTGACACTAAAACTACTCTTTCAGTACTTCAGAATCATGCTTCCTCGTCAACTGGGAAAAGAGCCAGCTTAGCCCTTCCACCCGAATAGCTCACTTAGGGGCAGTGATTGATTCAGTTGAAGGGAGGGTCTTCCTTTCCCATGAAAGGTTCAGCAGTATCCAAAAGGCCATCAGGGCTATTAGACGAACTAGAAAGGCCTCATTACTGGACCTATCCAAGTTGCTTGGAAAATTAGTTTCATGCATATCTATTGTCCCCTGGGCTCGCTTACATTCCAGATCCCTGCAATGGTTTCTCCTGCCTTATCAGCGTTCCGGAAGGAGCAATTCTGGCCTCGTGGTGAAGGTTCCTCCAAGGGTTCTCGCCTCCCTTCTCTGGTGGACTAGACCCGCTACCAACAAAGGGCATCTCTTCAAGGAGCCCCAAAGGCTCACTCTCACAACAGACACCAGCCTATTCGGTTGGGGGGCCCACATGCAATCACTTTCAGCCCAGGGTACTTGGTCAGCAACCAAGCTGCAGCATCAACTGGCTGGAGCTTCGTGCAGTATACCAGGCCTTGCGCGCCTTTCTCCCTCAGGTGCGAGGGCGCCACGTACTACTACTGACAGACAACACTACCACCAAGGCCCACATCAACCATCAAGGGGGCACTCACTCCATCTACCTCATGAGGGAGGCCGAGCGGCTCTGTCGGTGAGCAGAAGTAAATTTCCTATCCATCAGGGCGGAACACATTTCGGGGGTCTCAAATGTCCAGGCAGATTGGCTGAGCAGGGCCACTCTGGACCAATCGGAATGGCGCCTGCACCCCTCCCTGTTCAGGGAGGCAGCAGCGATATTCGGTCAACCTCTGGTGGATCTGTTCACATCTCCACTCAACGCCCAGACACCGAGATTCTTCTCTCGATACCTCACCAGCGGGGCAGAGAACCATGATGCCCTGCATTGCCCCTGGCCCACGGGGCTTCTATACGCTTTTCCTCCCCTCCCGTTGATTCCCAAGGTGATTCGGAGGTTGATACTCGAAAGGGCGGAAGTTCTCTTGGTAGCCCCATATTGGCCCAGGAGGCCATGGTTTGCAGATCTGCACAATCTGTCAGTGGCCCCACCTTGGAGGATTCCCCCAGACAGGATCTCACTGTCCCAGGGGCCTCTTCAGCACCCAGACCCACAGTGGCTTCAGTTGGCCGTCTGCAGGTTGAGCGGGAAAGGCTAAAAGATGAGGGCCTGTCGGTCCAGGTCATCAATACCATCCTAGCAGCAAGGCGGCCTTCAATTACCCGCATTTATAACGCAACCTGGAACATCTTTTGTAAGTGGTGCACTAAGTCCTCCATCAACCCGCTCTTACCTTCAATTGCACAAATTCTAGCCTTCCTACAAGACGGTCTAGATAGGGGCCTCTCTCCCAATACTCTGAGAAGGCAGGTCGCAGCCCTGTCAACGGTGGTCTCTGGCAGTTCTTCTGGTTCACTTTCCCACCACCCTCGCATCAGGGCTTTCCTTAGAGGGGCCTCCAATCTGCGCCCTCCAGTGGTTCACAGATACCCGACCTGGGATCTTAATAAGGTTCTTATTGCATTGACCAAACCTCCCTTCGAACCTCTCAGGGAGGTGCCACTTCAGTTTCTCACATTCAAAGTGGTGTTTCTTGTGGCGGTTACATCAGCGAGAAGGATATCTGAAATAGCTCTATCCGTGAGAAAAGACCTATGTGTCTTCCATACTGATCGGGTGGTTCTGCGACCAGACCCCGCCTTTATGCCTAAAATCAACTCGGCATTTCACAGGGCACAGGAATTGGTCCTACCTAACTTTTGTCCCAAACCTTCTTGAGAAAGGGAAAGGCAGTGGCACACTCTCGATGTCCGAAGGACACTCCGGATCTATATCTATCGTACACAGTCTATCAAGAAGTCAGAATCATTGTTCCTGTCATTTCAGCCAAAGACGCTGGGCTGCAAGGTATCCCCATCTACTGTTGGCCGCTGGATTAGAGCTACCATATCCAAGGCCTATTTGGCTCAGGCCCTTCCTGTTCCTAGTGGGATAACCACTCACTTTACAAGGAGTGCAGCCACCTCGGCAGCCTAGGCTACTCAGGCGTCGATTCAGGATATCTGTCGAGCAGCCACCTGGGCATCTTCGTCTCCCTTTATATGCCACTATAAAATCAATGTTTACGCCTCAGCTGAGGCATCCTTTGGCAGGCGAGTCCTTCAACAAGTGGCAAGAGAACCAGAGGTGATTCCAGACCAGACGGAGTCCCTCCCGTAGGACAGGCCATGCTTTGGTATGTCCCACTCTGGATGCTCGCAGCAGCTCTATGGAGAATGGGCATTGGTGCTTACCTGATACGCCCTTTCTCGTCGAGCTGCGTAGAGCATCCAGCCCCACCCTAATTGGTCCGTCTGGTGGGGAATTCCTGTTTTGGCCAATGATATTTATAGTTTATAGTTCAGGCTTGTATAATAGATGACATGAGAGGATAGTTGCTGTCTTCTCATCTTCGTAAAACTGGGGAACGCATGGTGGAGTCACGTGGAGGAGGAGGAGCGTTCCTCAATTATAGCTCAGCCTGTAAGAGCGGAGACTGGAGCACCTCCCACTTTGGATGTTCTACGCAGCTCGAAGAGAAAGGGCGTATCAGGTAAGCACCAACGCCCATTTCCTGCTTGAGAATGGTTGGACTAAAACAGGGCTCGCCATCTTTTGGACCCCAGGGACCACCAAACTCATAATTTTAAATCCCGCAGACCAGAGATCCTGGGAAAATCCGAAAAAAGTCTGCAGGAAAATTCCCGCACCCCGTTTTCCTATCGATCGATCATTCTTTATTTGGGATCGCAGGATACTGTCTCCAGCTTCATTCTCGGGGGCGGGGGAGAGACTTTTGGCTTCATGTAAGGAAAGCAGCAGAAGCAACAGAAATCTTTCTTTCTCTCCCCCAAACTCTGCCAGAAATGAGTCTTTGTGAGACTTGACATGCCAGCTCAGCCTCTTGGAGCAGGATGCCTTGCAGGGTCCCAAAACTTCTGGTGGAGTTTGGGAGAGAGATAGAAAGACTTTTGCTGCTTTCTTTGTGTGCAGCCAAAAGCAGAAGAAAGAAGTGGAAAGAAGCAGCCCGGAGGCCAGGCCAGGCATGTGAGGCGCGTGGGGTAAATTCCCTCCCTCCGCCCTTCCCCCCCACTACCTCATGTTGTTCACAATGCAAGTGGTGCAAGCCTTGTGTTCCCATGGGCCATGTGGGCGGCGCAGTCTTCTGTTCTGTGCAGCCTGGGTTAATTGCCTTGGGGGCTTCTTTGGGGGTGACATATCTCTGTGGACCACCAAAATTTTCTCACGGACCACCAGTGGTTCCTGGCCCATTGGTTGGCGACTACTGGACTAGAAGACGTCCAAGTTTCCTTCTGACTCTGTTTTTCTATAAATGCCACTTTCTAGCAAAATAATGTAAATTGTGGTTGTGACCATGGGATGCTGCAAATGGCTGTAAAAGGGGCTGGTTGCTGACTGTCCAAATGTGATTATATGTCTGCAGGGGGCTGGCCATTAGAAGTTCAAATCCAGATTATAAGTAGCTTTGAGAGATCCCTTATAACTTTCTTTGCTAAGCAATTGGTCATAAGTTGAGGACTGTCTGTAAATGGTTGCTTACAACGTCTTATTGATACTCAGTTATTGACAGAAGTATGACCAAGGCCTGTCTCTGCCATCTTCCTTCTCTGATTAGAAAACCGTTCCTTTGTTTTCATGTTCCTAATTAATAACCAGGAAAAATGTCCAATTCTAGTTTATTTCATTCATTAATGTTTAAGAAGTTTTTCTTTAATTGTGTAGAGTTTTCCTATGTTTATATCTTCTGTTGCCACTCCAGTTTTGTAGGTTCAGATTTTATTTTCCTGCATTGCAGCATCAGCAACTAGATTTCTTTAATATAGTTGTGTCATAAATGCTATTGGTACTTTGAAGGATCTTTCTTAGTAACAAGTCACATTGCTCAATTAAGATTCTTGCCGCTGACATTTACTTTTTAAATATGATGCAGTTGAAAATGGAACAAGAACATGTAGGAGGGATATCTAAGAACATGATTCTTAAGGAACAGTAGTGTTCCATTTCTATTGTAAGGTAGAATATCATCTCCAGGCCAATAATTTAAGTAACTGATTTAAATAAAGACAATAAAAATTCAAACAATTGCAGATGGCAAGATTATTCCTTGCATGTCCAAATGAAAGATGATTTTTATTGAGTTCTTGAATGTCAGACAGATATTGGAAATTTGATTATTTGAGCTGCAGTTTATTTCCATTTCCTCTTGCACTAAAACACATGCATACTTTTCTGAAGGAAGATAATTGCCTTCAGATTTTGGATGTCATATTCTGGTTTCAGTCAGTCAGAGAAAATAGGATAAATGTGTTTGATTTAAGATCATTAAGGGCTTTTGACTCCTGAACAATTCAGAATCATACTTCGACATAAATTGAAACATTATTTTAAAGTATTCTTCAATTCTGAAGATTTTACTCTAGTTCCTTTCCAATTTTCTATAGCAAAGAGGAAATACTATTACAGGGGTGTCAAACTTGCATTATCACGTCGTCACATGATGTATTGCAACTTTTCCCCCTTCGCTAAAACAGGGCTGGGTGTGGCCAGTGTGTGTGATGCATCCAGTCCACGATGAATCCAGCCCGCAGGCCGTGTGTTTGACACCCCTGTATTAAAATCTGACAGATAGTTTTGGCCTGGTCAGTTTTACAATAATATTTTCAGCAGGCTGTGTGAATAAGCTCTGAAGTTGTTTCTTTCTGATTTCTTTCTGAAAATGAATACTTTCAGAATTGGGGTGGGGACTCTGTAGCTATTGAATTTTTTTTCAACTGTTTTGGGTGTTACTTTGGCAAAGTGCATGACCACATGCACATATACATATACAGCATTGAAATAACTTTGTTCAGGCTATGGACTGATGTGATAAAAGGCAGGATTAATTTCTGCATGAATAGTTTTAGAATTAAATACATGTACTATGCGCACTTGAATCCAGTTATTTTCCGCATATTCCCCTGCCAGGGCACTGAAAATCTAACTGCTGATCGTGTGATTTGTTAATTTGATATGGCTTGCCACATCCAAAGAACGTGATGTGTTTGGTTGCTGTATTTTTGGAATTTGAAGAAGATAGTAGCCATGCTTTTACAACACTAAAAAAAGGACAATTTTTTCTTTGAAAAAAAAAATGTCTACCTCTTTCATTGTTGCAGACCAGAGCAATGTCAGAAATTAGTCTGGTTAAACAATGGTAGTGGAAAGACTTTATTTGGAAAAATCCCACTGTAGAATAAGCTAAGAACAATTGGCTCATATTCTTATACAAGAACTAAAAACAAAGCAGTGGTTATATTCCAGCTCTACATTCAGTTACTGTACTTGTCTAAGGTCTAATAAGGTCTCTAAAGTAACTACATTTTCCCCCTTCTGTTCAATCATGCCCGAGTCTCAGAAACTGCCTGGACAAATCCCTACAATTTGCTTGGCAACATTTTTCAGAAGTGGCTTTCCATTACCTCCTGAGGGCTGAGGGAAAGTAACTGGCCAAAAGTCACCCTGTTAGTTTCATGCCCAAGACAAGAATAGAACCCATAAGTCTCCTGGTTTCTAGCCTTAACCGTTATACCAAATAGCTCTCAAGAGAAGATACATGGGTGAATATCATCTAAAAGTAAACTATACTTCCATCACTGTTAATTAGTTTGAAATAGGAGTAATTTGGTCTTTTTAATATACTTGTGGGAAGAAAATTGAACAGTAGTAGTTTTATAACAGTGAATAGTTATGAAGTCAACTAATGTGTAATTCTCAACCTACAGGTTGTGTAGAATAAATGGCAAACTGTACTTAGAGTTCTGTAAAATATATTTTAAAAAAGCAATTTAATCATGCAGTAAGCTGGCATTCTATAAACTCAGAAGGTATAATTAAGATTATACATCCTACACAGACTAAATCTTTTGCTGTTCTAAAACAAACAACCTCAAAAAGAATCAAATGCATTTGTAATTGTCTGGAACAAGACAACAGAAGTACAGTTTTAATAGTATCAAAGCTCTGAGGTTTGTCCAAACCAGGATCTGTTGCTTCTTTTTCTTATTGCAAATCAAAATCATGGTTTGTGATGATGAGATTGAATTATTAGTATAAATGTTAGCTTACAAAATGCATATTCTGCTATTCCCAAAATTTACAGAGTGATTTGCAGATAAAGCTGCAAGCGTTAAAGGTAAATTCAACTACATATATTTCATTTTTTGCGGCTTGGGAAATAGGAAGAAATACATAAGAGCCAGACATAGAAAAGTTTATAGTAAAGAAAAGGGAAACATCCAACACTGGACTTCAAAATAATTCTCTGTCTTATTTGTACTGCATACTATTCAATATATTTGGTAGGAGGTTATATTCACTGAAAGAATAGACTTAGAATACTCTTAGGACATACAGACAATGGTAGCCTTTCATTTAGGTACGCCATCAGCTGATCCTTGAAGTTATAGCACATCTAATCACAAATGGAATCATGTCTAGTAGCTATTTTTGTTACTATTCATTTCATGAATTTGCCTATGTATTCTCAATTGTTCCTGTACTATATACTGTGTGAAAAAAAGCACTTCAATTACTTCTCTTGAATCTTCCACCATTTCTAATATTTCTTCTCAATACGTAATTCAGTTCCTCTAATAGAAATTTTTAAAAAATAAGATGTGGGAAATTATTTCTATCTGTGCATATGAGGAGGTAGATTTTAGCTATATTGGAGAGAAACTGGTTTAGTTTTGTAGATTACAAATTGTGTCCAGAATAGGCATTGCTTTATAATTGATAGTGACTGCAATGACTCACTATTAAAGATAGTCCTTATTTTATGACCATTCATTTAGTATCCATTCAAAGTTATAACAGTACTGAAAAAAGATATTTATGATGGGTCCTCCTATTTACAACCATCACAGTCTATCCCCACAGTCACATGATTGCAATTTGTGATCACCATTTGTGACCTTCTCAGCTGATTTCCAACAAGTAAAGTCAGTGGGGGAAACTGGACTTGCTTAATGACTGCAGCAAAAAGGTAGTAAAATGAGGCACATTTATATGACTCACTTAACGACCATATCACTTAGCAACACACTTTCCAGTCCCAATTATGGCAATAATTTGAGGACTACCTGAATTTATTAAAAATACAGAAAGTCCTTTTTTTAAAGCTTCTGTGTGAATAGGAAGGTGAGCTGTTTTAGGGAACCAATTAACATTAAAATGAATTTTAAAGCAGACACAATTTTTTCAGGCTCACGTGGAATTTTTTCTTGGGAAGTGTTAGACAATTGTTAGCTTAAATCCTGAAAAACATGCTTGTCTCACATTGCAATATGATTTGGTGTTGGAATACATGGTGGATTTAGATTTAGGGATTAAATTAGTGCTTTTGAATTTCTTTTAAAAAATATTGCAAAATAGGCCGTTACCTACAGCTGATGAGCTCCAAGAAGAGCGAAACCTGTTAAAATAGGTCCTGTAGTATTGGCCTTAATAAGTAGTTCTTTGCATGGTCATATCTACACCTGCCCTTTTAAATTTTAAAAACAAATGAGCAAACCAGATAAATTCTAAATGCAGCCTGGAATCAATTACTACTCAGTGCTGGAGTTTATTAGGACTTTACCTGGCATTCCTGTTGATAAATCAATCAAACGTTTATTGTCAATGCATAACATGTGTACAATGAAATTGAAAGTAATAATAATCTGGCTGTTCTGAGCATTTTTCTATTTTTCTTCATCATAGCATCTACTTTTCTGCACCACGCTTTCCTGTTTTAATGTACAACATATTTTCCTGATTTAATCTCACAAGAGAAATGAGACAAAGAAAACCAAATGGTATTTTTAAAATTTAACACTCCAAAAACATAATTGGCATATCTGTGAAGAACCTGGACAGATATTTCTGGTTTGGAATAATTGTTCAGGTAGTCCTTAAGTGCAGCCATAAACGTGGACTATAGCGTTCAAAGTTACAACAGCATTGAAAAAAAGTGACTTGCAAACTTTTATATTGTATATTTATGTAGTGTACAGAATATTGGAGGTGCAGTCCTTTGCAAACTGCAACGAAATTTCATTTTAATGTATGCCTATTAGTGTACATTCAAAGTGACAATAAAGTTATTCTAAATCTAAAGTCCTTTCACCTAAAATCGTTGCGGCATCTGTGATCAAAATTGGGGTGCTTGGCAACCAACATGCATTTACGACTGTTGCAGCCTCTTGTGATCATGTGATTGCCATTTGTGACTTTTCCAGCCAGCTTCTGACAAGCAAAATCAAGGAGGAACTTGGATCCTCTTAACAACTGCATAATTCACTTAACTGGCAAAATAGGTCATAAAGCAGGGCATGATTCATTTAACTGCCTTGCTTAGCAACAGAAATTCTGTTCCCAATTGTGGTTGTAAGTTGAGGACTACTTGCATTATGTATAAATAAATAAATAAAATAAATACATACATATATACAAACATACATACATACTGTTACTAGTGATCTTGAATTCCTGGAGTTTTTTTCAAAATAAAAATCAATGTGATAGTAAAAATAAAAGTTAGTTCTTAACTATACTTAAGGAATCTCATATAACTCAATCTTGATGCTCTCATTTCTTAAACTGATTTAATAATGAAGCCAACAGGAAAGGACCAACCATCTGTTCATTGCTGCAAGATGTTTTTTTTTTCCAAGAATACCCTCACTATAAAAATTATAATTGCACAATTAGGGGCTATATTTAACAGACTAGTTCCTAATAGAAAAAAAGCTTGTGCTCTAGTGCAGTGTAGGAAGAAGCACATATTTCCCCTTTTGAATCTCCCAACCCAACAGTAAATTAACTGTTCTTCAAGCTTATTTGCTGGTGGTTGCGTTGGAAAGTTAATTATTATGGATCTTTATTAAAAAAGAGGTGTGGAAATGTCTTTGAACTTCTGGTATTTGTTTCCTGCTCTGCATAAACTCAGTGAATATATATATAGCAGTCTATATTTCCCAAGTGGTTTCTTTTGGTTGTTTATTTGGCTATTTTCTGCCATAACAGATGAATAATGAAAGAGTTTGTGAATTTATTCTTGGTATCTAAATTCTCTCCAAACAGCCTGCTAAAATTCTAAATTTGTTTTTAGGATGATTGAAGAAAGTGGAAAGAGGAGGAGGACGATGGCAGAGAAAAGACAGCTCTTCATGGAAATGAGTAAGTAGACATCTTAAAAGTTTGAAACTTAATTTAAAAATGTGTTGCAGCCTCTTCAAAGAATGTAATCAGATCCTGTTTCTTCTAAAATTATTACATTGAAATAACAGGGTGTTGTTCCTTGAGAGTTTGTGCCTTAGCTTCCGTCTTTAATAAGATTTAGTGGTGACCTTATATTACCTTTTCCCATTCCACACTTATTTCGCACTGTGATGGCAAATTTCAATTCTAGAATGTACTATTTCACTCCTTAAGCTAAATTTTGCCACATAAATTCAAAATGTAAGAAAAATACAATAGATAATAATACAATAGATAAAAATACAATAGAAATGTCATAGATAAATATTCTTTTGAATATGATAGTTAACCATGCATTGGTTACTTTTTGTGTGGTGGAATAATTGAACACAAGAGAGAGGGTGGAGTATGATACAGAATTAGTACAATCCAGATAAAAGATTACAACTCCTTAAGGATTAAGTTTTTAATGTAGTTGCAGTTAATAATGTAATAAAAGTCCTCTTTTCATTTTAAAATTGAAATACATGTGGGGAAAGCTCTTTGCTTTTAATTTGTAGGAGCTCAGAATTTTGATGTCATCCGACTGTCAACGTATCGGACTGCCTGCAAGCTGAGATTTGTGCAAAAAAGATGTAATTGTAAGTAGAAATTACTTTGGAGGGAGGGTAGAACTTGATAAAGACATGTTTCAAATTAACAGTTCAAACTAATTTTTCAGTTATGATGGAAAATGTGAATGTTTTGAAATGATAATAGAAAATGAAAAAAAATCCTACTCTTTCTGTTTAGTGGAAGAATTGCTGTTACGATGCTTTTTAAGTTTGTGTAGGATTTCCATAAAAACTAATATTATTCTAAACATTTTGTTGGTCATCATTGGTTTTGTACAATATACTAAATATTAAGTCTGAGTTAACAAACATAATATTTATTTTATATAAATGTGTTTATGTAGCATGTTATGTTCAAAATATAAGGTATACTTTTTATTTGTTTATTTATTTATGTATAGGTATACCTATATTACCTATATACAGGTAGTCCTTACTTACTCACCACTTGTTCAATGACTGTTAGAAGTTGTGATGGCATTGAACAAGTGTACTTATGACCAGCCCTTGACGTTCTGGCCATTGCAGTGCTCCTGCAGTCACCTGATCACAATTCAGGTGATTATACTTTCAGCAGTTGCAGCACCTTTCCTGCTAGCTTCCTGCAAGCAAAATTAATGGGGAAGATGGCGGAGGAAGGTTGCAAGTTGCTTCGGTAAGTTCCCCACCCTCCCTGCAAACCTAATTACACCCTCCCACCTTGAGCCTTCCTGTACTCACAAGTACCTACCAGCGATCTTCTTCCCAGCCTCCCTGTGCTCATATGCATCCTGCTCCCTCCTTCCTAGATCTTCCTATGCTGTACATGTTGTACCCACCACCTTCCTTCCCCTGACTTTCCTGTGCTCATATGCATCCTGCTCCCTCCTTCTCAAGCTTCTCTAAACTTGCAAGCACCCCACAACCTCCTTCTTGAGCTTTTCTATACTCACATGCAGCCCATGTCATTATAAACACCCTTCCCTCAAATCCTCCATGAGTGCAATAAATATATAATAGCTTAACATGATGGCTTGGTTCATCCAAGGGACTAAAACAGGCTGAATTTCTACAATATGATGGACCGGGACCATAAACTACTGATTTCCCTTTCTTTAGCATGTTGTACACACTCAGTACTTCAGAAGTGCATTCTTAAGCTTAAGTAAATAAGAATCTCTGGGATGAAATCCCCCTTGAAATCCTACCATATCGGCATTCAGTAAAGCTATGATGACCTGCTTGTTCTCCTAAGCCCTGCATTAAACTGAATGGAGCACTTTGCAGAATGTGTTTTTTTTTAATGTATGTGTTTTGTATACAGTGGCCGGTTATCATCTTGTTTTGTTTTTTCCTGTTGTGTTTTCATATTTTATTATGTTATGCCAAGTCGGTTTGGCATACCTAAATTAAATTAAACAAACAAATAATTAATGCAGGATGGGCCATTTGATAAGCAAGGTCAATGGGAAAGCTGGCAGGGATAGTCATAAGTTGCTCCAGTAAGTCGGCCTCACCTGTAGCAGCCTCCATCCATGGTCAGCCTCCATCAACCGCATCCAGGTCCTCTTCTAACTCATGCATGATCTGCATCAGGCCTCCCAAGTCCTTCCCAACCTCCCTCAATTCATGCATGGCCTGCACTGGGCCTCCCAAGTGCTTGCTTCTCTCCCTCTCTTGACTCGTGCAACATGTGCCAGCCCTCCCAGGGCCTATACTGGCCCTATCCCCCCCGCCAGCACTCCCTTACTCCTTTCTTGGGACCCTCGCCACTTTCTGCTTAACACTCTGTGCATCTCGTGATTTTGATGACAACCAGGATTGCTGGGATTGCCATCCCTAAACAATATGATCATGTGACATTGCACTTTATGACCATAGCACTTATGCCAATGCCATTATAACCCAAAGAATAGTAATAGCACTTAGACTTATATATCACTTCACAGTGCTTCACAGGCCTCTCTAAGCAGTTTACAGAGTCAGCCTATTGCCCCCAACAATCTGGCTCCTCATTTTACTGACCTCAGAAGAATGGAAGGCTGAGTCAATATTGAGCTGGTCAGGATTGAACTGCCAGCAATCGGCAGTTAGCAGAATTAGCTTGCAATACTGCATTCTAACTATTGTGCCATCATGGCTCATACCTTTACAATTTTCAAAAAAAAAAAAAAGAGGTGAAGTGTTTACTCTAGCTGCTGGATCTAGACAGGTGAAAGTGAAAAGGAAGGATATGAGGAGTAGATTTAAACTTCATCTATGCTATTTACAGAATTTGACAAAAGATCTGGTGCTCATTTCTTTGACATGCTGTTCACAGCAATCAGAATTTAGAAATATTTGTCCTAACTTATTACTTGCCTCTGTTTGCTTCACCTTGACTTGATTATCAAACTTTGAAAAATGCAAGTGTAACAAAAAGTGGAAAAGGTACTTCCATCTTGGTCAATGTAGATAATGTGGGTCTTTTATATGCAATCCAGAGAACTTTTTACGTCTTCCACACTGACCTCTATCAAATGATGGTGATGTAGAAGTGAGAGAGAATCCTCAATACATATTGTGTTTATGTTCTTGAAAATAAATGTGCCCAAATAAACGCAAATGCTGTGGCAGCAGAGAAAAAATTGCCTTTCATGAAATAGGAGATAGTATTCAATGAGGATTGTATACTCTAGTAGTTCTTAAAAGACCCAAAGCTGAGAGTATAATGTACAATTTTGAAGATATGCCAAAAGGCAGGGCAGGGAAAGTGTGTTAGGAGGAAGTATGAGTAAATTATGATTGCAGTATGTGGCGCAGAGCAAATTCCTGTTGCTTGTTAAAAATAGTATTGCAAGAAGAAGGTGTTTAACGAATACATAATAATATAGCATAAAGAAATTGAAGATGATGGAGAGCTCATGTTGGCATTACCAACATGAGTGTGTTCACTGGAACAAAAGAAACTGTTCCTTTCAGTTAATTATTAAATTTTAGAGCAGAGCCTGACAGTTTCATTCATGGAATCACAAAATTCTAAGGGTCGTGGCACTGCGAAGTTTAGAATGCTTATTTTAAGGAGTTCATAGGTAAATGTAAGTTATTTTTATGAAGGAAATATCTGCGATTTGTATTATTACAAAATTGTCTTATAGAAGATTTTCCTTTTTTAAACATATATAGTTAGAATTGTAACAAATTTTATAGTAGCTATAAAATCATAGAAATGAAAGAGACTGTTTAGACCTGGAGTCCAAGTTCTGGCTTACTGCAGGAGTTAATTATTAAAGCATTTTTAACAGATGGTTGTCTGGCCTCTGCTTGAACATGTGAAAAGGAACCCATCACCGCCCTGGATAATTGGCACTGCTATCAAGCTGTTTTCATAGTTAGCATGCTTTTTCCTAACATTCAGCCAGAAACTGTCTTCTTGTAATTTAAACCAAGGAATGTGCAAAATTTACTGATTTGATAGTGGAATATTCTGGAGAACTTTCTTCTGGACCATGCCATTCTGCAACATCATGTCTGGGACACTTCAAATTGCTTCAGATTTGTTGGATTTGCTTCTGGAAATCAGTAAATTATTTAGTACAGTAGACCAGAACAGGAACAGAATGTTCTGTAGTTGGGTGTTTTATTTTAAATAAATCAGTTTATTTAATTTACTAGGGGATAATGTCAGGGTTGACATTATCAGGCTTTAAGTTTGACAGATATAGGTTGCTCCAATCTCAAACAGCTTACTGTCCCTAGTTAATTTATTATTTATTATTCCATGAAATAATGTTTGGGATGACAGAGGACAGACCTTGACTATATGTATGACCTTCCTGGAGTCTCCGCCCCCCCAAGGCTAGACATTTCCAGTTCTTTCCATTTCTTGTATGTTTCCACGCTATGATTCTCCTATTCTCCTGTCCAGTTTCTTTGCATCTTTCTGAAATAGTGGTCCTCGGATGTAGATAAATATAGTACATCAGGTAGCCTCAGACCAATGCAGAATATAGTAGTAATATTACTTTCTGTGATTTTGAAACTATATTTCTATTGAGGCATCAAAAAGCCTCAATTTGTTTTTAATACTGTAGTTAAGTCACACTGGTAACTCTTTCAGCTATAATTCTGAGGTACTTTTCACACATTTTATTACCAAGGCAGGTATTCCCCACCCTGTATCTACCTTTCTCCCTCCCTCCCTTCCTTCCATCTGATTTTACTTATACCTTATGTCACTTGGGGCTTATATATGTTTGAGACTGCCTATTCTGGGTAGAATTTGTTTGCCTAGTACAAGTAAACAGGAAATGTTCCACTTATTGTAAGGTGTGGCAGCAAAATTACATGGAGCTGAACATTTTCAGCAAGTTCCCCCTCAGGTGAAAATAACCCCCCATGCTCATGGCTATTCCGAAACTGTTAAGATCTCGCTTTTCTAGATGACTTTTGGAATTTGATTTTGCTCTGAGTCAGACATGGCACTAGAAATTTAGTTCATTGTTTAATGTTGTCATTTTTATTTTTGATTGTTCTATATATTGTATAATCCCTTAATTACTTACTGCTTAGAGTCCATAGATTGAAGCAATATAGGAACCTTACAATTATTTTTGTGTAATATTTATAATATTTTTGTTTTTTCCAGTACATCTTGTGGATATCTGGAATATGATTGAAGCCTTCAGAGATAATGGCCTTAACACATTGGACCATAATACAGAGATCAATGTATCTCGACTAGAAACTATCATTTCCTCCATTTACTATCAGTTGAATAAACGCCTTCCATCTACTCACCAGATCAGTGTGGAGCAATCCATCAGCCTTCTCCTCAACTTCATGATAGCAGCATATGATAGGCAAGTGATTTTGTTCTTGAAGCAATCTATGTTTCTTCTGACCAAAAACTAGCTGAGCTGGAGTAAGCCTGAGATCTATAGAACCCAAGTTGGAGCCTGGGTCAGTAGGGGCAATCTCAGCTTTTCTAACTATGGTTTGTTGAATTGACAATAGTCAGTAGTCAAAACCAAAGCTTCTAAGACAAGATTTTTCTTACAGGTAGTCCTTGGTTAACAAAACAGTACTTGGGACAGAATTTCTGCTGCTAAGTGATACAGTCACTTAGTGTCATTAAGTGTTTCTTAATGATGGCAGTTGCAGCACTTCCTAGTTGCTGTCATTAAGCAGACTCTAAGGCCATCATTAAGTGAGGACATCATGTGGTCACTATTTGTGAACTTCTGGCTTCCCCATTGACTTGTATGAAGCTGGCAAAGAAGGATGCAGATGCTGACCAAGTAACTCAAAGATACTGCAGAACTCCAAGAACTGGTCATAAGTACTATTTGGTCAACCCCAGTATAAGTATGGTTACTGAACAAGTGGTCATTAAGCAAGGATCAACTGTATTTTTCTTTCTTCTTTTCTCTTTTGTGTGTTTTAGGTTGTAATACTGGGAGTGGAAACTCCTTTACTTTTTCTTGACTGTAAACTACTATAGTAAATACTATGCTTTTTTTATTCAGAAGCTTTCCATTTAACATATGAAATTGTATATGTAGTTGGTAGCCAATACATTTTTTCTTATTAGTCGTTGCCTGATGAGAGTGCTTTTCCTTTTTCACTGGGCAACTGGCAATCTTTCCTCCCACATAAGGGAGAAGACTAAGTAGATCAAATGGCATTGTTCTGTAGAAGTTTAAGTCCTTTATATGGTTTTTTTAAAAAAGAAAATTAAACATCCTCACTTCCCTAAGAAACATTATTGTGAGCATCTGTTTTGAAACCTGGGTTAAAAATGCCAGGGAATTATACTTTTTTCTTGATCTTTGTTCCTAGTCTGCAAATGCCAGTTTGCAAGACAGACTTTTGACTTTTGACTTGCTGCTCTAGCTTCCAGATGATAAAAGAGAACAGATCTGTGCCAAGCTTTCGTTTGGGTCTTTGGAATTTTTTTTTATTTTGTTGTGGAGGTGGAAGTTGAAAGAAAGAAACATTTTCAGTTCCTGCAAAGGGAAGGAAGCAGGCTGTGAACAACTGAAGGAAGTAAAAAAGCAATCTGTTTACAAAGCAAACTTGCTTAAAATGAATTTGTAGTTAGTTGGAAGCAGAATAGGAATTTATTGACTGGGAATTATTTGGAAGGATTCATTTGCAAGATGAGGAATAGAGGCTAAGACTTCAACATTTATTTAGCAGCTATATTTAATTTAAGAAAACGGGGAGAAGCAAAAGAGATTGGTTGGATTGAGTCATCATGTTTGGTCAGTTTGTTTTAGTCATAAATAAAAATACGATTTTTGTAATAGAGTTTGCTCTACCTGATTCAGTTGTCTCAGCTACAAATTTTCACAGTTTTAGTCACAAATTGACTTCTGTGGACCTCACTTCATATTTAAGAGGTCTATAAGGGGGCATGCATAAGTGCACTAATGTGCCTATTGTCCCTGTCATTTTATTTTTATATTATTTGTGTTTTTGTTTTTGTTTGACAAATTATAAATATAAATAAATAAACTGCTGAATAAGCCCATCAGAATATAAAAACAGACTTATTCAAAAAATTCTTACAAGCTTTTTTGTTACTGTGATGTATAGCAACCTACTCTTATGTATAGCAACATACTCTTACGACTCTTAGATACTAAGATCTCATCTATACTCTCTTGGTTTGGAAAAGATATAAGAAGTACCATGCGTATAATATTTAAATTGTCACTGATTGTATCAGTGTCTCTTGATAGAGATACTGATATAGAAAATGACGATATTGGTGAGGCAACTGATATCTTCTCAAATCTACACACAGCCAGCTAAGTGAAACTGTCTTTGTATATAGCTTGGAACACTGAGGCAATCAAGAACTACAAACAGAATCTACCATAGAATTAACACAAATAACTCTGTAGAGTTAACATTCCATAAAAATTATTGTATAAGCAGAATTCTTTTTTAAAATAGAAGATATGTGCATTTTAGGTATCTGAACTTGATTTTAACAATCTCAGAAATTGCTTGTGTTGTATAATAGATGAGGTGGATTCTTCTTCAGTTCACTTAGCCCTCTTTCTCCATAATATTTTTTTTCCTAGCAGAAAAGTAGGCTTTTGGACAAATATTGTTACATATTGTCCTGTTGAATAAAATGATAGGTGTCCATAAATCGGATGCTTTCTTACTCCAACAGTAATTTAAAATTTCTTATGTAGTGAGTACGGCTTATCTTTTACAGTGAAGGTCATGGAAAATTGACAGTGTTTTCCATAAAGGCAATGTTGGCAACTATGTGTGGTGGAAAAATTCTGGACAAGTTAAGATGTGAGTATTTTGGCTATCTTGAGTCAATAATCTATTATTAAAATTTTATGGTCAAACACCAAGTTTGTGGCATTTAGAACACTTACTTTCATCATTGCTTTTTTGCCGTGGGATAGAATGATATAACATTATAGCAATACCTATAGAACTTAGAGTTACATACCGCTTCATGGTGCCTTTACAGCCCTATCTAAGAAGTTTACAGAGTCAGAATATTGCCCCCAACAATCTCATTTTACCGACCTCGGAAGGATGGCTGAGTTAACCTTGAGCCTATGAGAATCGAACAGTTGGCAGTTGGCAGAATTAGTCTGCAATACTGCATTTTAATCACTGCGCCACCACGGTTCTTATTATTATCCTTTATTTTTTTTTCTTTTATTCAGGGAATATACTTATTTGCAAAATAGTAAGACTTTACAACAAATGAAATGTCTGCTCAATGCTAGGTTTAAAATATTAAATATAACATATTGCGAGCCACATTTTCATATCTGCCTTTGATTTGTATTTTAGATAGTTTCTCTCAAATGTCAGATTCCAATGGGCTGATGATATTTTCAAAATTTGACCAGTTTCTAAGAGAAGTTCTGAAACTTCCTACAGCTGTTTTTGAAGGGCCTTCTTTTGGCTACACAGAAAATTCTGTGCGAACATGTTTTCCTCAGCAGGTAAGCTTTATGTGAGATGATAGGGCTTTAAGGGCTGATTTATATTCAGTGTCCTCCAAATTAATCATAAAAGATGAGTCTATGAGACTCGTTCCCTTTCTAGTTTTCTAGAAAGCTCCCTGATGTGTAGGGTGAATATATTCATTCGTTCATCCTCCTAAAATAAACACACGTTTCTAAAATGTATTTTAAAGAAAAGTATAGTAGAAGATAGCAATGCTACTTTGCCTTCTAATTAAATTCTAATTAAATAACCTATTTTGTAAATTTATTGTAACCATAACAGGAAAATAAATGTGAGTATATTGAGACTAAAATTCTATCTAGTTAAAAAACACAATTGAATCAGAATTTCTTTATTTTTAAGATTACTGGATTTTGGAGAGAGAAGGATGCGTTTAGCAATAGAACTCAAAAACACATAATCTTAATTCAGCTGTATTGTGTGCTTTATGGTTTCTTACAACATTCTTTTGTATTGGGTAGTTGTTGTTTTTACTCACTTATTAGTCCAATTCTGCTTGGCTTTCCTCTGAACTTTTATTTCCTTGTTTTGCAGAAAAAGGTAACATTAAATGTGTTCTTAGACACCTTAATGGCTGACCCTCCACCCCAGTGCCTTGTGTGGCTACCTCTGATGCATAGACTTGCCCATGTTGAAAATGGTATGTGGCATATATTCCTGAATCGTTCTTTACATATACAGTATGAGCTTTGTACTTCCAAGTTCATTGAATTATCTATTGCAACCTGGGTGCTCTTTAAATCAAACTTGTGTGACTTAATGTGCAATGGAATGATATGCATGTCTGAACATTCTGTGAACTTGTTTCATAGAACCTCAATATTTAAGTCTACCCTTTAGCATTCATTATTGAGTTTCACTTTAGTAAGAAATTTTAAAAAGTGTTGTTGAATCAAATCTAGGCCCAATCTAATCCAACATTCTACTTCTCAATATCTAATCATTACTTCTGAAATGTAGACTGTGAGTTGACCTATATTTCTCGACAACTGGTAGGCAACAGCATACTGTTTATGGTCTTGGAAACAGTGTACAGTTCCATTGGTATTAGCCAGGGGTGGAATGCTACCGGTTCTGCCCCGCTCAAAATGTAATCAACAAACCGCCCTTATACAAAACATAATCAACAAATTCTGCCCTTACACAAAATGTAATCACCAAACCGGTAGTAACATTGGTTGAATCCCACCCCTGGTGTTAGCTAATTATAACCTTACTTTCCATGAATTTGTCTAATTTCTTTTTAAGTTTTCTATTGGGTCCCTTCATAAACTATGTTTTAAATGAACCATTCTTGTATCTGATACCTTCTTTAGTAGCAGTGGCATGGACAAGTTCATTTAAGTATACCTTTCTTGATCTGCAATAACATTAATTTTCATGATTCCCCTTCTTTATTTTCTAAGTCAAATTTGGTTATGAATTTTTTTTCTAGGAGGGCTGATTACATCTATGTTGAACTTAATAGCAGCGAGGTTGTTATTTCCGAGAGGCTCATTAACAGTTACACCTCATACCCAGTTTTGGGGGAGGAATCTCTAATAATTCCCATTGACTGTCTCTAAGAGAATCATAATCTCAACTTCAGCTTCCTAAATCTTAATTTAGGAATATTGCATAGTATAGCAATTATAGACAGGAGATATGAGCTGGAAGATCCCCTCCCTCCATTCCAAGCTTGGATTGGTGTTGCACTTCTACAAAATATCTAGTAAACTTAGAGACTAATCAGTTTACCTGAGTCTCTGTCTAATATTTCATAGCTGTTAAACTCTTCACTTGCTAGTATTTGGGGTAGTGTGTGTTATGGTTTGACTTATTATCTAAAACTACAAAAAAGAAGGATAGAACTAGAGGTTTATAGACAATTTATGACTCCTATTTAAAGTACAATATGTAGAATTCTCACAGCATTAGATTCACTGAGGACTGCTTGTGCAGCTTAGGACGAAGAGGCCTGTTTTTTCAGATGCAGTTCTTACTATTTCTTTTCCCCCCTTTTATCTCCTTCAAGTCTTCCATCCTGTGGAATGTTCTTACTGTCGATGTGAGAGCATGATGGGCTTCCGATACCGATGCCAGCAGTGCCACAACTATCAACTCTGTCAAAACTGCTTTTGGCGTGGCCATGCAAATGGCCCTCACAGCAACCAGCATCAAATGAAAGAGCATTCCTCTTGGGTAATCACTCTCTAATGTACTCTTTTCTCTAGAAGCAGGTCTGGTGCCTTTCTAGTATGTGAGTCATAAGCAAGGAACATTCCACAGTCTGCAGCCATAACGGGGAGAATAATGGACAGACCAGACAACATACTTTTTAGTCCTATTAATCCTTTGGTTAAAATTGAAAGCCCCACAGCACCCCGAGGGCTTGAACAATGCAATAAAAATATGTCAGGAGTTGCAATTCTGATGCACTCTGAACAAGTTGTCTTTATGGTATGTTTAGAGGCCGCTTGTTATGAGTTGTTTCTATAACATAGATAAGGATGGGGATTTTTAATTAGTATACTATAGTACTTGTGTTAGTTTTGGCTGTAGAAACAAGCTGGTTATCTTTTGGTTGCTTTGTTGCTCAGCTGGATCCCTCTCTGGTTCCTACATCTGGTCTCTGGGCTAGTGTTGGAATCTCCTTGCCTTATGGTACTGGGTGATTTCAGTCTCCATGCCTTGGCACCTGGTCAGGGAAAGCTTAAGAATTCATGGCTGCCATAGCAAGTATAGTCTTAGCACATGTAATCTGTAACCCATTGTCATACATGAGACCTTGTTGTCATACATGAGACCTTGTGTTTGCCTTGGAGCAATTAAATTATAATCCTAATATAAAGAGTATTCCTGCATTTAGGAAGTTAAGGAAGGAAATATCTTTAAAAAGTGTTATAATAGGAAGGTAATTTAACTTTTTGAGCATTATTATCAATAATTTTGGCATAATAAATGGAGCAGGATCATTTTTGTGCCCAATAGTTAATTTAGGGAATTTATGGAGCGGCACCGTGGCACTAGAGGTGAAGACGCTCACTTTCCACCTAGCCCCTTGCAGTTGCCCCAACTCCACCCTGAGAAAGGGATTACAGGATCACAAAAAGGGGGGAAAAAAGCTAATTTAGGGAATTTATAAACATCTAATTTGGGGAATAAAGGCTGCCTTTTGTAAATATAACAATAGCAGAACTCAGGTTCAATAGTTACTTTAGGAAATTTATAAAATACTACTGGTATATTTTTATAAATACTATATTTTTAGGATTATCTATTTTAAATAGCACATTCTGTGTGGCCATGGATATGCAATGAGATGCTCAGCCTCTTTCTCCAAATCCCAATCTATCCCTTCACTGTTTCCATCCTAAATTCTTTCTAAAGTTTGCCCAGTTGTGCAGAGCTTGTGTTTGAAGAGATGACTGATGATTTATTACACTTTAATGAGAGCCTTCTCACTTCAGTGCATGTTCCATGGATTTGTCTAGTAGAATTAAGTAGTATTTTAAAAGAGAAAAGGTTTTCTTTGGCATCAATGACTTGAAGCTGGCAGGGAATGCTTGGGAGGCTGTAAATGAGACTGAATTATCTGTTTATTTAATAAAACTATTTACTGGCAGGTGAGATACCTTGTTCATAAAACTATTAGTAAAAATAGCTTAGCCTGGAGCGAAAAAAAATAGTTCAACAATATGCTGATGGTCAGTATTCCTTTTCTTGGCAAAGGATTTGAGAGAATGCCAGGTGATGAATTCAGTTATTCATAGTAAAAGCTGCGTTTTGTGATCCATTTCATTTAGGTTTCAGATCTGTATTTAATTATAGAAACTGTTATATGATTTTTGCAGAGAGATGGCAGATAACCAAGAAATCTATTCCTATTTTTTTTAGATTGCTCAATGGCTTTTGCTACTAAACATTAAATTGTTTTTTGGCTAAACTGTTTGAATCATGTCTGGAAACATTAATTGATGACTGTGCTAATTCTATTTTATTAACCATCCTGATTATATTATCAGAATCTTAATATTTAGGGAACATTTCCCTTGTAGGATTACAAGGACTGAGTTATATGGAAGAGATTCTGTAAGATGTGATGGAATACCTAATAGGGAGGGCTGCAAGACAATACAGTTAAGGGAGAAAACATGGCCAGCACAGAAGAAAAAAGCTCCTGAACTCTGGAGAAGGAGAATGTATAAGAAAAAGACTCAAAGTAACTCTGCCTTAATTACACTAGCTTATTTAAAAGAATTACTTTAATGGCATTACTATATTCTGTTGTATTACCCCGCTAGCAATCCAGTAATGGACTTGTCAGAAATCTAAGCAGTTCTTGTTACTGGAGTTTGTCAGCTTTGATAGATACTGTTATACACATCTGTATTCGCATGTGTATATGTGGATTTATCCATAGTATGGATGATGTACATTCATAATTATAGCCATGAGCAATGGTTACTGTATTGCATAAGCAACTCAGGTTATTGGATATGAAAAGCAATTTCCTTCTTATAATAACTTCTTGTATATAGGTTGGCCTGGCAATTACATGTTGTTTTGTTTAAAGTTACAGTGAACTATTTCATTTCAATGCACTTACTAGTATAAGTAGAATTGCAACATAATGCCTGTCCAGCAGTCACTTGGTTTCCCTGTATGTTTTAAACATTTCACCACATAATAAATTACTTGGGCTATGATCCAGAATGTCCATTTTCCTTTGTGATTAGGTGAGACAAAGCCTTCTATACTCACACAATAGCAGAACTCTGGTCATTAATATTTTAAGCTTTCTTGTGCTTCTTATGAAATGTTTTAGACGTGACTGTATTTATGTATGCAAGAAAAAAGCAAAGTGTTTTCAGCATTATTTCTATGGCCATTTATAGTTTAAAATTTGTTGATAGGTTATGCAAACTTGAAATATTCCAACGAAGGCTTATGGTACTCTTCAGATATATCTGATTTATCGTATTGAGTGTGTACTCCTTTTAATATCTATTTGTATTTAAAATAATATGGCAGTTATACCTGTCATATTAATTTAAATAAAAATAGATATTAAAAATAGATATGATAAATTGTTTTCACCTTAGTTACAAATGTAATGTGGCATACTTAAGCCACTGTAAGCCATTCTGTTAGGTGACTTGAATATCTTTATTTTAACAGGTTATGATATGAAAGTAACTTTAAGAACATGCTTTTTTCTTTCTTTCCATTCTGTTGGAGATCCTAAGAGCACTAAATAGTGGAATAAAATACTTTCCACAAATAAGTAAATAAATGGTAAGAATCTGATTGTGTAGTTCCCTAGTTCAAATGTAAAACAAGTTGAATATAATTTCAAAATGAACATTACATGAAAATTCTGATGACAAGTGTAAATACAACTAATGTGAAATACGACAAGTATAAAAGGCAGTAAGTGACAAATACCTTTTCAAACAAAAAAACAAATAAGGAGGTTAACTTGATTTCTGTAGTTCACATAGGAAATCCTATTTTAATGTGGCACAAACCACCATCAGTTATTGTTATAACATTAGGATCTCAAAGTCTTAATTTTTTTAAACAAGATTTTGAGTAGAAAAAATGCGGATTTCTTTTTAAAACAATGTCAGCAAAATTAACACATTGTGATATCCATAATAGAACTGATTTATTAAAAATCTTGAACAAACATGTCAATATTGTTAACATTGTCTATTGCAAAGACCTTCAAATTGGCTTTAAAAAGAAATTGACCAGAATATTATTGTGTGTATTTTTTAATCAAAGTGCTTTTCAGACTCAAATTATACATAGATTAATTACAGATCTCTGTTGGTTATCCAGGGTAAAACATCTATCCCCTCTTGATTTCATCTATGTTAGTTTATTTCTACTACAAGTAATAAGATTTCTGTATTCTGTTAGTAATTTTAAACCAGCTTTTAAAAAATTGACAAGTTTAAGATATGTGGACTTCAACTGCGGGAATTTCCCAACTAGCATCTCCCCATTTCCCCACTCATAAAAAGAATTTATGCTGATATACCACCTCTAGCTGGGTTATATTCATTCAAGTATATCTCCTTTCTGTTTTAATTGTTGCAGGGTATTACACAATGTTGTTTTTGAAAGTAGTCTAGAAACTGGCAAATCCGGTGAACCTGGAAACAGAATTGATAGCAATGGCATAGTATTAGCAGTTCATGTTGTCATATTTTATACAGCACTTTGAAACGGTTTACTCTGCATCCCTTCCACTAATATTAAAGCCATTTTGTGTGTTGTATTTATGCCAACAGTTTGAAGAAATATTGCAACAGAAACTATATAAATGCTTAAAGTGTCTGCTTCTCTCTTTTTTAAACGAATGAGTGGAAATCCACCAATTTGCTTCGGTGAAGAAAGAATGTATACAAATCTGTTTAAAGGCATCGTTTACATTATCTCACTGTGATGTATTTAAGTTCCATCTTCCTGTCTTATCCTTGCCAAATATTCACATATTCTTAAATCCTAAACATTATCTCAGAATTGAGTACAGTACTGTAGATTTATACTCGCTGAACTCAATTATCTTTCACACTGTGACAAGAATAGCTCTATTTTTTTAAAAAAAGAAAGATGGTTTAACACATCTTGTACAATGAGTTCATATGTCACTGCATGCATTTGTGGTTTCTCCTTTTTCCCCAGAACGTACTTCTTCAGTCAGGGGAAAAAAATTGACTTCTTAATTACGTTGTTAAAAAAAAAATATGGAAACAAAATATTGGCTTTCCTGATTATGTTCCACTCTTCTGAGTTCAGAGCTCACTACTCCTCCATGTTACATAATTTACCTTGAACATAATTTACCTTGTTTGCAAAACAGAGAGTTTTGCATAGCAGAAGATCAGACAGAAAGTCAGAGTGATTTCTGTCCATTAGCAGAAGAGAATCTGCCAGTGGTATTAACTTTGATGTAAATACTATACTACCACCTGCTGTTCAAAATAACCATCCCCTTTCCTGACTTCTGGAACACCATACCCCTGAGAACTGGAAACCTTTAAAAATATGTCTTATGGGGGGGAGATGTGGGTGTCAGGAGGTTAATGAGCCCTGTGACACAAGTGCTGTTGTGACTACTGTTATCCTCAGCTGCCACTCTATGTATATTTGTTGTTACTGTTTTTCTAATTTTTTAAGTATGTTTGCCACCCAGAGTTGCTAAAGTTGTGAGGTGGGCAGCCACGCAAACCAATTAAAATAAATAATAAGTAAATCCCTTCCAGCCATGTTCCAATGTTCCATTTCTCAAGAAAAACTCTAGAGTAGAGGTGTCAAATTCAATCCCATTGTGGGCTATATCAGGATTTTATTTGCCCTTTAGGGGACAGGGTGGTCATGGCCTGGTCATTGTGGCTGACAGGGTGGCCATGGCCAGGGTGAGCCAGGGTGGCATGGGCTGGTCCCTCACTGTCTCCAGGACAGCAATGCGGGACAGCTCTGGGCCTATTGTGGGCCAGATTTGGCCCATGGACTGCATGTTTTACACTTCTGCTCTAGAGCAAGGTATTAGTAAGCAAGTTTGGACATGAGAAATAAGAAAGGAGAGGGGGAGAGTAATCTTCTGTTCATCAATACAAATTCTCCTACTATATGCAGTACAGTATTCACAAGGCAGTGAGTTGAGGAGAGAGCATGAGTCATGGGCCTCTTCTGGGAAACCCAGGTATGTCTCCAAGGCTATGGCTATGGTTTGAGCACTGAGAGTTGTTTCTTTTGAGGTTCAATTGCACTCTTATATAGTGTGCTGCATAGATTGATCTGCTGTGTTAATACTAGTCTCTATGTTTAATTCTTTCTAAAAAAAAAAAACAGAAATCGCCTGCCAAGAAGCTGAGCCATGCCATTAGTAAATCTCTTGGTTGTGTACCCACTAGAGATCCTCCTCACCCTGTATATCCGGAACAGCCAGAGAAGCCCCTTGACCTTGCCCATATAGTGTGAGTATATATCTTCATTTAAATATGATTTGTTCTGTTCAGTTTGATTTCTTGCTGGTCAGGTGGTGGTCTCAAAGTCCTTTCCCCCCTTTGATATACATGGTGCTTATTGTTCAGGAGAGGTCTAAAAGTGAAATAAACTTCAGGTGTTTTAGGAAAAAAAAGTATGATTAAGATTTAGGAATATTGAAACGTCAACAGTTGGTTTAGTAATCCTTCAAATACTGATTATCAATTTGAGTCAGTACATTCTGTTTCAAATATTCATATTATCTTAGGACCTGACTGATTTATTATAGGTAGTCCTCAACCACAACTGGGCCAAAAATTTCTGTTGCTAAGCAAGGCAGTTGTTAAATGAGTCATGCCCCAATTTATGACCTTTTTGCCATGGTTGTTAAGCAAATCACTGCAGTTGTTTAGTGAATCATATGGTCATTAAGTGAACCTGGCTTCCCTCATTTACTTTGCTTGTCAGAAGCTGGTGTTAACACAGCCACGTTTTGAGGGATTTCCAAAAAGACAGCAGGAAAGGGGCCACTTTGGGAGAGAAGATGAGCTATAGAGTGAATGCCACAACAGAAAATGCCCCTTTTCTAGGTTCTGCCAGATATAGCTGCTTCATAGATGGTACCCACAGCATACTTCTTCTGCCAGATCTGATGGGATGGGTGTTTGTAGCTTGGAAGAGGTGGTCCCTCAAATAACCTGTTCCCATGCCATGAAGGATCAAAAGTCAGAACCATCACCATGAGTTGGACAAGGAAGCAAAGTGACAGCCAATGCAAGTTGAAGAGCAGAAGCGTATAATGTGTGCTACTTTCAGGTGCTGCCGCATTCTGCACCAGTTGAAGATCCCAAGTACTTTTGAAGGGAAGCTCCATGTAGAGTGTATTACAGCAGTGCAGCCAAAAGCTGATCAGGTCATGAGCCATAAAATTGAGGAAGGGGACTAATTGGCACACAACACAAACCTGTCAAAAGGCTCACCTAGCTAAGATGACCACCTGCACAAGCAGAAGTCTAGGAGGACCTCTAAGATGTGCACTGGGTCTATCTAGGGCAGCGCAACCCCATCCAGTACCATAGCAACATAGAAACAGAACTGACAGTAGAAAAAGACCTAGTGGTCCAGCAAGTCTTTCCTTTGAGTTTTTTGTTGTTTTCTTATTAATTAATTACTCTTTTGATTTTTTTTTTAATTTTTGCTGGATGAGGGACATGTGTTTATCCCAAGCATGTCTAAACTCATTTACTGATGATTGACCCACTACCTCCGTTGGAAGTTGGTTCTAAGCTTCCTCTACTTTTTCTGTGAAGTAATACTTTCTAGTCTTGGTTTGAATTTTCCTCCTCTCAGTTTGAGGTTATGCTTCTGTATTCTTGATTTTTGCTTAATATTGAAAATACTGCCTGCCTGATTCACACCCATAATATATTTAAAAGTTTAGATCATATACCAATGATGGAATTGTCCACAAATCAGCAGGCTCCAAAAATCCATAGGCATTCAGTCTTGACAGGATTCAGCTAAAGCTTGTTATTCCCCATCCAGACCCCCATAGTCTCCAGCCACCAAGATAAGTCATCCACAGCATTGCTTAACTCTTCAGGAGAATAGATGTATAATTGAGTATCATCAAGCATACTGATGATACCTCATTCCATGGCAACAGATGAGCTCACCTAGCAACTTCATGTAGATGTTAAACAGGAGAGGAGAGAGTACCAAACCCTAGGACACCCCCCATAGCAGGTGCTGAGGACGGAATCTTTCTATCCCCCATCTCCCCTGACTGGAATCAACCCTAGGGAAAGGAAGAAAACAAGCACAGCTCAGTGCCACCCACTCCCTGTTCACTGAATTGGTTCAGAAGGATACCACGGTCAGTGATATTGGAGGCTGCTGAGAGGTCAAACAGAGTGAGGATAGGTGAGCCACTAAAGATCATGTTAAAAAAGCAACCAATGTTTTTGTCCCCCACTCAGGCCTGAAACCAGATTAAAAAGTCTCTAGATCAGGGGTATCAAACTTGCGGGCCATGGGCCAGATGCATCAGGCGCTGGCCTGACCTACTCCTGATTTAGCGAAGGGGGGAAAAGTTGTGATACATCATGTGACGACATGACAACGCGAGTTTGACACCCCTGCTCTAGATAATCCATCTCATCTAGGATTCTGTGAAGCTGTTGTGCAGTCTTTTTCTCAACCATAAGTCTTTTAAAAATCTAAATAAACAATGAAAGCCAGATAAACCCTCTATCTATATTGGCATTTACAAAGAACTACAAAATATGGCTAAGATGTGGCTTGCCTTGTAGAACCCAGATTATTTTTTTCAACATGATCCCTCTGTTGCCTGGTAATTTTGTTTCTAATAATATTTTATACCATCTTATTAATTGTATCTGGAATAAAAGTTAAGCTAATCACTCTACAGCTTTCTAAATCACTTCTATATTTTAAAAAATTGTATTTCCTAATCTTGGGTCTGTATGAGTAAATTCTGGTGCAATTTAAGATACTGTGGTAACCTATAAAGCCTTATATGGCTCAGGGCCAGTCTGTTTTAAGACCACCAGAATGGGCTACTCTAGGTCGCTTCTCTTAAACAGTGCCATCTAGTGGAATGCAGGAAACATGTCTTCTGTGTTGTAGCACCTGGCCAATGGATTTCTCTGGGCTCTGGACAGTCCCAACCGTGCTAGTTTTCCAGAAAAACTGGCTTTTCCTTAGGCTCTCCTGTGTTAAATATTCTACTGTTACACAGTTGGCATAATATTGTTATATTATTTCTTGTTTTATATTGGGTATTATATTTTGAGCCACTCAGAGTGACCAGATTGAGATGAGCCACTATATAAATTCTATAAACAAGGAAAGAAATCATACCTACTTTCCAGTTGTTTGATAGAGTTAAGGAACTTTTATATCCAGAAATTCAGCTTTTTCCTCTTTCAGTTTTCAAGAACACTGAACAATATCTCCCTGGAAATTATTTCTCTTTTATTTATCAGTAATATCTAGAACATCTATTGTCACTGTTTGCCTCAGTTTGTATGTTCCTAAAGAACACAGGCATTTGCCCAAAGTTATCTGTACAGCAAAGGCAGACGCTAATAATTTCTCATTGTCTTCTATGAATAGTTTAAATTTGTTGTCTTTTGATCTGTGGTGCATTTTGTTCTAATTAGGAAAAAAATCCAGTTCCAAAATGAAAGTTTTCTGCAGTAGTTTCCCTTTCACCGATTAACTACTTTGATGATTCTTGGAATTGATAGAACATTTTCTGACTTGCAATATACTCATTTATAATGTTTTTGCCATTCAACTCCCTAATTTTTTTTTACTAATCTTTTCGATTTGATAATGAATGAGTTTGCAACCTTCATTAGATAAAATATCTTAAGTGTCTAAAACTATATTCTTCAACACAAGGGAATCACTCATGACTTGGACAGAAGTAGAGATGTTTGGAAGATAAACTATTTATGTATTATGGTAGAAATTAAATAGCATTGCTGTTGTCTCAGGCTAAACTTGATGACATGATAGATAAACTCTCTGCTGAAGTTTCTTACTTAGATTTGCCCTCTGTAAAGGGAAGCATAAAATATACAGTATATCAATATACAGCATGTTTGTGAGCACTTGGATAATTATCCAATTAACAAACTCAACAGGGGCTTGGCACAAGCAATTCATGCCAGATTAACTGTGCGTCTTTCTTTAACAGTAGCTTAATAGATTAGGGAAATACCAGTATATCAGTGGCTTATGAAAATTTCAGTAACATGGTAAAATATGAGCTAAATAATATGTTCATTAAATGGACTCATACTTGATTGAATAAATGTGCCCAAAGCAAGGTCCATTAATAGCTTTACTTCAGCCTGAAAGGAACTATCCAATGTGATGCTATGGGCCTCTTTCCTGAGCTGTTTAACATTTTTATCAGTGACTTCAATGAACGAATTGAGAAGACAGTTTCAAATTTGCAGATGACATAAAACTAGAAGGGATAGCTAATACTGCAGATCAAGGATCTTCAAACTTGGCAAGTTTAAGACTTGTGGACTTCAACTCCCAGAATTCCTCAGCTAACATGACTGGAGGAGGAATTCTGGGAGCTGAAGTCCACAAGTCTTAAAGCTGTCAAGTTTGAAGACTCCTGCTACAGATGAACGAAAGGGGGATTGGAAAAAAAAAGATCCAGACAATCTTGAACAGTAGGCTGAAATTAATATGATGGAATTGAATACAAATAAATATAAAAGTTCTGCATCTGGGTAGCAGAAAAGAAAGTCACAAATCTAGAATGGGAAGGCTTGGCAGCAGTACACGTAGACAGTATCTGAGTGTCCTTCTTGTTTACAAGTTAATCATGAGCCAGCAATACAATGAAACTTTTAAAACCACTCTTGGAAGTACATTAGAAGAATTGTTCCACCAATGTTGTTCTGACCAATCCCATTTGGAGTTAAGTGTCCAGCTTTGGCCACCCCTGTCCAAAAAGGACAATGAAAAATTAGAGCAAATTCAGAAGAGGTTATCAAGTTGATGATGGATATGGATAAAATCTGTGGGGAAGCATTAAAGGGTATTGGCATGTTTAGCCTCCAGAAAAAGATGACTGAGGGGAAATAGCAATCTTCAGATACCTGAAATGCTGTTACCCAGGGGAAAGATTAGAATTATTCTCAGTTGTCCCCAAAGTGCTTTTTCCAGACTTCCTTGTTTTTTCTTTTGAAGACGTTTCACTTCTCATCCAAGAAGCTTCTTCAGCTCCGACGGGATAGTGGGGAATGGGAGGATTTATATTCCTTGCAGACAGCTGGACATTTGCATCCTTTTAGAGGGTCCTTGAAGCACCTGGAGGTTTATCTGTGTCCTCAGGGTCACCTGAGTAGCACTCCTGGTTCCTGTAGTCTGCAATTCTTTTCCCTTGGAAATCCATTCCTACTCCCACACCCTTCAAAGGGTGTTCATCCCAAACTGTGTAGCTAAAAGCCTGTAGAGCTTCTCAGTCATCCAGGTCATGGTTGTCCCAAAGGTGTTTTTCCTGGAGGCAACTGGACTTTTTTTTTAATTTGAAGATGTTTCGCTTCTCATCCAAGAAGCTTCTTCAGCTCTGACAGGATAGTGGGGAATGGAAGGATTCACGTGGCCATGGGGTCATAAGTGTGAAAAATGGTGATAAGTCACTTTTTTTCAGTGCTGTTGTAACTTTGAACAGTCACTAAATGAGCTGTTGTAAATTGAGGACAATCTGTTGATATCTAATGTAGCAAGCAAAGGTCTTCAAATAGGATGGGTGGTTTTATTGTAGAGATGTGCTATTATCTGCACTGCTTGTGATTCTGTGGAAAAATGAGCAGAGAGACAAGTTGCACTGAGGTCACGTAGCAATTATTATAGATCTCTGTAGTTGTAGAGGGCATAGGGGGAATGGCCTTGAAGGTTAGCAGAATCAGTATTAATGTTTAATGTTTATTTATTTAATAAGGCTGCCCAACTCCACCGTGATCTGGGCAGCCCACAATAATAAAATCATAAATATAAATACAAATAAAACCACAGGCATAAAGAAAAAGTCCTAATCAATCACTCTAAAAATAATAATAGCACCTGCAAGACTTGCATCTCAATTCTTAACCCAAGGCCTCAGGAAGTGCCACTTTTAAGATTTGTTTTTAATATATCGCACTTTGAGGCCAGACAAATCTTAGCGGGATGTTGTTCCCAAGTGCAAGTGCTGTGACAGAAAAGGCCTGTTTCCTAGTTCCATAAGATGACCTTATTTTAGAGTTCCCCAACCTTTCTGGTTGGTGGCCCAGAGGGTGGTGGTGGAAAGGGGATGGTATTGTGGGAGGGACAGGTACATGCATTATTGCTAAAGAGGGGAATCCATAATGATAATAAAACAAAAAAAATTTGGATAGATGGCTATAGGTAAACTCAGAGTCTCCCATTTAAGCATCACTTAAATATGCTAGTCTATTCCTACCAGGAAATAAAATGGCACCTTGATACATCACAAGCAAAAAAGGAAGTCTAACAGTTGTGACTGGCTGGATAAATTAAAAATACTGGAGGAAATTAGAATTGGAAATTAGAGGTTCTGCTGTCTGCCTTGCCAAGCACTGTAGATCATGCGTGTAATCAAGAACGCTATATAACAGCCATGGTGGCGCAGTGGTTAGAATGCAGTATTGCAGGCTAACTTTGCTGACTGCTGACTGCCAGCAGTTCAACAGTTTGAGTCTTACCAGTTCAAGGTTGACTCAGCCTTCCATCCTTCTGGGGATCCTGATTGTTGGGGGCAATATGCTGACTCTATAAGAGGGCTGTAAAGCAGTGTGAAGCAGTATAAAAGTCTAAGTGCTATTGCGATTGCTATATAGTATAATATAAGTATGCATGCATTGGTTAACTGGCTGATTCATTCATTCATTTTTTTTTTTGTCATTTCTACTCTATTTATAAGATACCAAGGCAACTAATAAATCCAACCCACTAACTCCTACAAAACTTAAAAGCATGCATATTATTTTTAGCATTGAAGCATGCCCAGCACAATATGCAGAAAGTAAACACCCAAATTATTCAAAACAATGAGTAAGAGAGATTGGAAATGTGCATTCTCCGTTGTAGCACCTGTCTTCTAGCACAGCAGCCATTCAGACATACATTCTACTCCCACCCTTTAAATGTTGTGGCAGTCTCTCAGGCTCTGCTCCCGGGACTGTGGTTTGGGATTGCCCTGGCAATTGCAATTGCCCACAGCATTTTTTTCCTGCATATTATGTATGTTGTTTTGTCCAGATTGTTAGGGATAACATTGTTTACCCTAACTGGTTTAGGTAAAATAATAAATATGTTATCATGGTTTGTTAGTTAAAGTGTCTGCAACTTTAACTGTAGGAATGTAATTAAGGGAGTGGTTGTAATAGCACCATAAAAGAAGCGAGACAACGGCAGCTCTCTCTCTCTGGCTTAATGGTCCCTAATTACTAGATGGATTCAAGACTGCATTTTTTCTCCTACTGGAAAGGGAGAGAGAAAGGACTGATTTATTGGTAAGTGAACTGACATTGGATATTCTACACGGACTTTGCTAATTGAATATCCTTGAATGGACTGACTAAAATGATACATGACTAATGGACTGTTATTTTGACTATGCTATAATCTCTAAATGGAATAAACTATATTTTTATAGCACAAGCGTATCTGTTATTTTTACATACAAACATACAAACTTTTCTCACTCATTTATCTGTGTGCCTATCTGACTAACGCTGCACATTCTGTTTAGCTTGTCTCCTTAACCCTGGTTGGGGAACACAGGCTTAACACTGGTTATGGGCCCAGACTTAACACAGATAACCATGTTTCTTTTAAAAATTAAATATCCTTGTAAATATTGGAGGCCACCCAGTCTTTTTGGAGTTGCTTGAACAGCAGAGTCCAATAAATAAATAGATATTCAACAGACAGAGCAGTGGCAAGGCCGTAGAGAGTGCTTGACATTCTACTACAGATAGATAGTCTTCAAGTTGTGATGGCAACCTCAAGACAGTCCTCAAGTTGTGATGGGACCAAAATTTCTGTTGCTAAGCAATACAGTCATAAAGTGCAATATCAGGTGACCACATTGCTTAGTGACGAGCAATCTCTGCAGTTCCCATTGCTGTTATTAAGTGATGATCATGATTCATTGAGTGAGCATCTCTCTACAACTTCCTGCCAGCTTACAACAAGCAAAATCAGTGGGGAAGCTGGCAGGAAGTTGCAAGTCCTAGATAGCTTGTAAGTAGGCATGTAGGCAGATAAATAGTTGCTGCTGAGTGAGAGAGGATACGTATGGGTGCACAAGTGGTGGGGAATTACAGTTGTTTTGGTGTCCGCTGCCAGATAGTGTGTGAGTGTGTGGGAGGTATGGCATTAGCACAGTGGGGCTTCGGATAGCTGCTGCAAGGTGGGAGAGGATATAGGAGTGTAATGGAATATGTGAATGTCCCTGGGGAATGAGGAGAAGACATGCTGCCTAGGAAACAATCAGACAAGAGGGAGAGGAGTTCCTGATGGATTCATGGTCCTAGGAAGAAACTGAGGAAGGATCTGCCCTAATTGATCAGTCTACAATAAGACAGGGGAGGTTCAAGATTGATGTGAGCTGTCCTCGGTAAACCAGAGAGGAAACACAACTAGATGAGATAATTCTGATTTATTGAAAGGCTAAATGAACAGAATTTGAAAGTCTGAAGGTACAAACTTGAGTAAAGTGCAACCTTCTCTACTGGCTTCTCCGTTGATTATACTTGTTGTAAACCAGTAGGGATAATTGCAAATCATGATCATGTGACTGCAGGATACTGCAGCCATCATATGAGCCAGTTACAAAATGCCTAGATTGCAGTCATGTGACTTGAATTGCTAGGATGGCTGGACCTTCAAGGGCTGGCCCTAACTTCTTGTTTAGCACCAAACAGTCACTGAATGAGTTATTATTAACCAAAGACTGCCTTCAAAATATCAGCTGTTAGGGGAGTCTATAGAAGAGCCGTGGTGGCGCAGTGGTTGGAATACAGTACTGCAGGCTACTTATGCTGACTGCTGGCTGCCAGCAGTTTGGCAATTCAGGTCTCTCAGTATTGCAGGCTGATTCTGCTGCCAGCAGTTCAGCAGTTCGAGTCTTACCGGCTCAAGATTGACTCAGCCTTGCATCCTTCCAAGGTCGGTAAAATGAAGACCCAGATTGTTGGGGACAATATGCTGATTCTGTAAACTGCTTAGAGAGGGTTGTAAAGCACTGTGAAGCGGTATATAAGTCTAGGTCCTAGTGCTAGTGCTATAGGAAACTTCTGACAAAGTCTGCTGCAAACTTGTACATCCCACCTCAGAAAACTCCAAAGTGATTCTAATGTTCACATTTAATTATAAAATGAATCAATAAAATCTGATTTCTAATATCAAAGGTGGCATCCATACAATGTAGGGTTGTTTTTTTGGGAGGGACATTCATGTAAGAAATCATAGAAGTATTATTTTAAAAAAAGAAAGGGTTAGAATATGAACCCTAAAAGTATTCCTGGATGATTCTTGCTGCTATTCAAAGAGACTGATGAAGAGATAACAGTGTTATTGTATGAGTAATCATTTCCTCCTTGGATAACCGACTTACCTCTGCATCTGCAGCACACTATTTAAATTTTCTTAACTGCCACAAAGGAGGTTTTCAATATTTTGCTTTTCATTCCCTGAATGATTTGATGAGGTCAGAACTTCCTCCCCCCCCTCCCCATCTTACTGTGAAAAAGTTGAAAATACTTAAAGGCAATGGCCCTTATTAAGAGTTACTTAAGCATGCAAATTGATATTACATTGCATTGTTATTTTCATAACTTGTGGGAGACTGAGTTCAAGTCCTACCTTAGTCATGAAAGCCAGCTGGGTCATTTTGGGGCAGTCACTCTCTTTCAGCCCAACCTATCTCACAGAGTTGTTGTGGGGAAAATAGGAGGAGGAAGGTTCACTGCCTTGAGTTATTTGTAAAAAACAATAAGGTAGATTACAAATAAATATCTCAAAATATTTGTGTTTGGCCTCTAATTTTGATTTAATCTTCATTCTTCTCAGGATCCTATGCAAAACTTTGCTTGCTTTCATGCAGTGAATCAGTAATTTGCACATTCCTTTGAATCTACCTTATTAGGCACAGATAATTTTTTTTCCAGTTTTGTAGTCCACATAGTCTTGTTCCAAATTGATTGACACAGAACTGATGAAACTTTCTGTTGGGAAATTCCCAGCCAGGCAAGGAGGAGAATTCAAGCAAGGAGTTAGCTTTGAGGCGTTCTGCAGCTGCAAGAGACCTAGGATTGACCCCCTAGGTTCCATGATATCTGATCTGTTTGTTCACAAGGAAGGCAAGGAGTCTGGAGAGATTCTTGTACTATAGGTAGGACACAAGAAAGTTGTCAGCTTGACCTTTCACGTGTGGTGGCTTTCACCTGACACTTTCATTTCTTTGTTTCATGCTGCTTTGAAGTTTAGTAATTGGTTTATGTTTCTTGAAGTGGGAGATAGCAATAAAAATAATTATCTTCACAAAAGTCTATTTGCCTATCTCTTGCGCTATGCTGTTTTCCAGGCTATTTTTTTCCCTATGATTCCAAGTTCTTTCAGAGGATGATTCTGAATTTCCCTTGCTCCATCCCATCATTGTCTTGTATGTATCTGATTTGTGTGATATGATTTAAGTGTTTGGCTTAGAAAAAGAACGTACTGTGAAAAACTAGATTTCTCCCTCGTTAACTTTTAAAGATTTTTTTTTTTGATGGATGATACTGATAACACCCAGACATAATGCTAACCCACTTGTTGATTTTAGAATTCAAGCCTTGGGCTATTAATTGACTTATTTCTTATTTCTTCTTTCATTTCTCAAACACAACTGCATTTCTTTATCTGGTTTTGGAATTAATTAAAAAAGGACCATAGCAATGGAAGGAATTTGAATTTAAAGCATCCTCAACAAATATTTAAGCTTTGCTTCAAAAAAGTCCAATGAAGTGAACCTAATCTTTTCCCTATTTGTATTTTTCTATTTTGTGCAAATCCAGCAAATTGTGTTTGAACAGCTATAGTTTAAATAAAAAGACTTCCTAGTCTTTGTCTATGGCCACATGTGCTTTCTGTAAAGATTAGAAAGGAATTTTGTAGTAACTGAATGCGATAAAGGAGAAGGAAGATTCAAGGTTAAAAACTGTAGTCGTAATGCCAAACTAATTTTCAGTGTTCTTCCTGAATTGGTCTGTTGTGTATCACTACCTTTAACAAACTGATCATGTAATTTGTTAAATGAAACAAGCGGCCACATCTGAGGATAATGTTTTCATGATGTCATATCTTCATTTTATTGATGAACACTCCCTAATTTAATAATCTTAGATCATGCTAATCCTCAATTGTTACAAGATTCCTTCTTTCTGTCGACATTGGGTAAAACCTTAAAATGTATATGATAGTATAATTTCTGTTAAATGGCAAATTTATGATGGATAGCGACATTCTGAAATCATCCCTTGTTCCCCAAGGATGAGGTGGAATAATAGGTTAGTAGATGAAAGATATAACCGATCTGAATCTCAGTGAATCTTTGATGGCAATGTGTTATTTTGATAAACTATATGAAAGAAAGCCAGAAAAGATCTTTAAATCCTTTAAAATATTTAGATATTTATTTGTAGCTTAATAAAGTACTGATGCCCCATTCCCACCCAGTCGATAGCATATTTTCATCGCAGGAGCTTAATGGGTCTTGTAAATGTCAGTTAATGTGAGCACTTTCCAGAACATGCTGAAATCTCAGATGGCTGTAAAACAATATCATTGAGCTGGAGAAGAAGGCCTCATTTTCATCTGGTAACTGCCAGCCAGGTTGGTGGAGTTTTATCATTGTTCTGTGGCTATGTAACAACTCCAGTTTAAATTTCTTGAATAAATAAACTCACCCTATGGTACCAAATCCATTCCAGCACTGCCTACTTTGTCTGGCAGCAGCTCTCCAAAGCTGTTTTTGAACTGATATTTATTTATTTTTTGCTCCCAGGAATTAAACAACTGACAATCTAAGATTTGCACCAAACATCTAAACTTAGATTAATAAAACACAGATGTTGTGCATTAATGTTAATAAAACAAAATTACTATGCACAAGCAATAGTATACTATAGTATGATGTAATGGCCCAATTAACGCAATATGATAAACCAATATTTGAGTTGCCGTGCCAAATAACAAAACTAGCCAACTCCTTTTCATATGGTCAGGTTTGTGGTATGAATCCAGCCTGCATGAAAAACAGGTGATCTCTCATTGAGTTGGGGTTTTTCCTGTAATCTTGCATGAGAGGCAAAAGGTGGCCCCTGGGCCATATGCTGCTTTCAATCATTTGGATGTGACTCTCATAGTCCTTTGGAAAAATTATATTAATTTTTTTCAATATGACAGTAATTATTTTAAGCCTTATTTGATCATAAGGCTTAAATTAAATCAAACACAGTTTTTGTCCTACTGTCACCTCATTTTTATTTTTGGAAAGGCAACCCCTGGCACACTGCTATCCTTTGGCCCCAATGATTTTTAGAGACAGAGTAGGTGTATGGCGGTTGCATAGGCAGAATCATTAATGGTTTGCAGATGCATGAGACTACAACTGGAGTGAAAATACAAATATTTGGCTAGAACTGAGACTTTAGGATTAGGTTCTGTTAAGTTCTGCGCATGGGTGCAAGGAACGGAGACGAGGCAGTGAACAGTGAACTTCAACTCTTTATTAATCATCCTGAACAGAGCAAAAATCCTAGGGCAGCAGCAGCCCTTTTATAGGGCAGGCTGCTGACCTATTAGCCAATGAGAACTTGGAAGTGTTAAACCCTTGAACCACTGAGAGTGGCTCGTTAACAGCCAATCAGATTCCCCAGAACGGACCAATTTGATATCGCTATTATCGGCCAATCAGAAGAGCAGGATTAGAACCCTGCTTTTTCTTAAGGTTTGTTAAAACTTTATTTAAGCGCTTTATTAGTTCATAACACCCCTCCCCCCCGGGTTCCGTTTGAGGGGTGCGGTGACGTAATCCCTAAGATATGTAGGTTGTTTTAACTGTCTATTGGATTTGTGCTGTCCCACCGGTTCCTGTCTGTAGTCCGGTTTCGGCGGGACGTTTTTGGACATATCTGGTACAGGCGGTTCTGCATCCTCACTGGGCGACTCGGTGCTGCTAATTCTGTCGTTGTTGTCCTCCGATCTTTGTGGGCTTGCCTCCGTTGAGGTATTCCTCTGTGGCGAGGAGAGTCCCCTCCCTGATTCTTCTTCATTTATCGTGCCCGATTGCTGACTTCCTTTGCTTCTGCTTTCCACCATCTCGAATTCGGTTTCTTCGACATCCCCTCCCCCCTCAGTTTGGGAGTCACAGGAGTCACGGGAACTGGGTTGTAGCCTAGAGCGAAGCTGATCTATATGGCGTTTTCATATTTTTCCGTCACAGGTTTGCACACGGTACGATCTGGGCCCGGTGGTTTGAATTACGGTTGCTTCGACCCATAATGGTTCGCCGGAGAGGCTTTTGGCGAAAACCTACCTTGAACTCGTGGCATTTTCCGGTAGATCCACAGGGTTTCTCTGGCTCGTAGGACGGGTGAAGCCGGTCGAGGTGGGAACGGAGCTTGCGTCCCATCAACAGTTCAGTTGGGGTCTTGTTGGTAACGCTGTGCAGAGTGATGTGTTGGAGTAGGAGTATTCTGTTTATTTTGTCGTCAATGTCCCCATAGTCCATTTTGTGGAGAGTTTTTTTGACAAATTGTACCATGCGCTCGGCCCTGCCGTTAGCCGCAGGGTGCACTGGCAAAGTTAGCGCATGGCGGATGCCCCGATCCGTTAAGTATTGTTCAAATGCCAGGGCGGTGAACTGGAGTCCGTTGTTGGAGACCAGAACGTCTGGTAGCCCGTGCGTTGCGAACAGCCTGTTCAATTTTCGGATGATGGACTCCGTTGTAGTATTCTTCATTTTGTGGATCTCGAGCCAGTTGGAATAGGCATCCACTGTTAGGAGGAATGTATGTCCTTTAGTAGGTCCCACAAAATCAACGTGGATGCGGGACCACGGCCCCCGGGGGGGTTCCCATTCTGTTGGAGTTGCTCTAGGTGGGGCATTGCTGACTTCTTGGCACTTTAAACAAGTCTTTACCCAGGCTTCGATCTGTTTGTTGATGCCTGGCCACCACGCATAGCTTCGTGTGAGCACTTTCATACGCACGATGCCGGGGTGACCATCATGCAATGTTTTCAATACTGCTCGTTGTAACCGCTCTGGGGGGACGACTCTATCTCCCCATAGGATGCAGCCTTTTTGCGAAAAAAGTTCTGTTTGCTGGTTTCTGAAAGGGGTGAAGTCATCAGGGGGTTGTTCTATTGGCCATCCTCATTCGACCCAGCTAAGAACTCGCGCCAAGACAGGATCTCGTTTTGTTTTGATTGCAATGTCTCTGGCTGTTAGCGGCAGTGAATGTAACATTTCAATCTGGAGTGTCGTAAGGGTTGGAGCTGGGTCGTCGATGGTTTCCAGAAGTGGGGCACGGCTCACTGCATCAGCGTGGGGAATGGCTTTCCCCGGCCGGTGTTGTAATTTATAGTCGTACGCAGCTAAAAACTCCGACCAGCGAGTCATTCTAGGTGACAATATATAGGGGGTTGGCTTGTCTCCCACTATAATCCCTAGCAAAGGTTTGTGGTCGGTAACAATAGTAAAAACTCGTCCATACACATATTCATGAAACCGTTTCACAGCAGATACAACAGCAAGAGCCTCTTTATCGATCTGGCTATAGTTACGTTCAACCTTTGATAGGGTCCTTGAAAAATAGGCAATAGGGGCTTCACTGCCATTTGGTAACACATGACTCAAAATGGCTCCTACTCCAAATGGTGACGCATCACATGTAATTGTTAAAGGCAGAGTCTCGTTATACTGCATTAAAACAGCATCTGAGGTTAGTAAGTTTTTCACTTTTCGGAATGCGTGCTCCTCGCGGTGTCCCCAGACCCAGGTTGCTTTTTTGTCGAGAAGTCTACGTAGGGGCTCAGCTATGGTCGCTTTCTGGGGCAAGAAGATGTTGTAAAAGTTAATGAGCCCCAGGAAAGCTTGGAGATCAGTCTTATTTCTGGATCTTGGGGCATTTTTGATTGCCCTTAGTTTGCTATTAGTGGGGTGAATGCCTTGTTTATCGATTAGGTACCCCAGGAACTCTACTTTATCTGTACACGGTTGACTTTTTTTTTTTAAGCCTTAAGGCCAGAGTCTTTAAATTTCTGGAGGACCATTTTTAAGACGCTTTTCTAGTATTTCTCTATTCGAGGCAGCAATTAAAACATCATCAAAGTACGGCACGACCCCCTTGATCCCTTGCAAGAGTCTCTCCATCAGACTTTGAAAAATCCCTGGGGCTACGCTCACTCCGAATTGGAGTCGGTTGCACTTAAAGGCGCCTCAGTGCGTAACTATCGTCTGTGCCTCTGCAGTTTTTTTTATCTACAGGCAGTTGTTGGTATGCCTGTGCTAAATCCAATTTAGCGAAGACTTTTCCGCCCCCCAGGGAATGGAGAAGGTGTTGTACCACCGGCACCGGGTAAGCGTTCTGTTGAAGGGTGTGATTAAGGGTAGCCCGGTAGTCCCCACAAATCTTTAACGATCCATCCGGTTTGATGGGTGTTACAATTGGGGTTTCCCAACAAGCGTGGTCAGTTGGTTCTAAAACACCCTAGGCTATTAATTTATCAAGCTGCTCGTCAATTTTTGGTTTAAGGGCAAAAGGTACCTGACGAGGCTTAAGGCAGATGGGGGCTACTTCAGGGTTAAGGTTAAATGATATCGGGGTCTCCTTGTACTCGTTTAGTTTGTCTGCAAAGACGTCCTGGAATTCCTGGATGAGGGCCTCCTCCCAGTCGTCGCTGCTGGTTTGGTAAATGCCGGCTACCTCAATCCCGAGTGGGGCGAACCATTGAAGGCCTAACAAGCTAGGCCGGTCACGGTCGACTACGGTCAGTGGTAATGACGCAGTACGATTTTTGAATGATACTTGGACTTGGCTGGATCCCACGACCGGAATTCGGTTCCCCTGATAATCTCTGAGTATGATTCTTTGGGCTCTGAGGTCTTGACGCCAGAGGGCAGGGATTAATTGTTTAAGAGTCTTCCAGGAAACCATCAAGAGGGACGATCCTAAATCGACTTCCATCACGCAAGGCTGGTTTTCGATGGCAACCTTCACTCGGATCTTCTTTGCATCTAGCGATGAGGCATGACCGATTGTAATGGTTTGGTGTGCCTCTTCTCTTCTCAATAAAATGGGCGGTGTTTTATTTCTGTAGGAGTGGTTGTTCCATTGGTGGTTCAAATGTTCCCGACTCACAGGGTGATTCCCTGTGGTCTGGCGGTAGTTGTTTCCCCTCTGAAGTGGGCTGGATCCTTGCTTGCTTCTACAGACCTTCCAGATGTGGCCTCTTTTCCCACAGAAATGGCAGAGCACGTCGAGGAATTTGCAGCCTGATCGCGGGTGGTTTGCCCCACAACCCGCGCATTGGTGCGGTAGTCTTTGATTCCGCTGATGGCGTTGGTCACGTTCAGACCGGAGCTGGTTGACCTCCTCCTCATCACTTTCTGATGGCGATTCAAGGTCCTCGTGCTGGGTCGCTGTTGTGTGCCTATCTAGGTGAGGTGAGGTATTGCTGGCGAGTTGACGGAGAGGTGCGTTGGTGCGCCGCATTTGGACTTCCTGGTTGCTTCTGCTGCAGTAGCATCCTTGATGACATCAGCAAGGTTGATGTCCCCCTTTGCCATGATCTTGCTCTGCGTAGTGTGGTCATCTAATCCCAGAATTATTCGGTCTCTCAGAGCTTCTTCGAGATCTGTAAACCCACAGAGGCCTCCCAGGTTCCGGAGATCCGCGATGAAATCTGCAACGCTCTCTCCTTTCCGCTGGTCCCTCTGGTAAAATTCATGTCTTCGGACAAGTGTTGGTACGGCGGGTGCATAGTGGGCCCATAGAAGGGGCGCGATGATGTCCCAGTCCATGGTTTTCACCTCAGCCGGTTTCACTAGTGCCTTGGCCATCTTAAAGACGGCAGGCCTGCAATGGGTCAGGAACACTGCTCGCTTTTTCCCCGTGGTGGCATCCTTCAAGTTGTTGGTCTCCAGAAACATGGAACCGGTCTATGTATGAGTCCCAGTCTTCTTGTGCCGGGTCAAATGAGCGGATGGTATGGCACCGCCGGACATGGTTTCTGTTGTCGATGTGCCTTCAGCCACGTGCTCTGTTTGGTGCTCTGTAGTGTTCAGTCAGCTCTGATGTCTCCGCATCCCATCCTTGTCTCCAGTGTTAAGTTCTGCGCATGGGTGGAAGGAACGGAGACGAGGCAGTGAACAGTGAACTTCAACTCTTTATTAATCATCCTGAATAGAGCAAAACCGTAGGGCAGCAGCAGCCCTTTTATAGGGCAGGCTGCTGACCTATTAGCCAATGAGAACTTGGAAGTGTTAAACCCTTGAACCAATGAGAGTGGCTCATTAACAGCCAATCAGATTCCCCAGAACGGACCAATTTGATATCGCTATTATCGGCCAATCAGAAGAGCAGGATTAGAACCCTGCTTTTTCTTAAGGTTTGTTAAAACTTTATTTAAGCGCTTTATTAGTTCATAACAGGTTCCTTCTTCATAGAAGCAAGAACTGGGCTGCACACATAAATAAGTGACAACCAGTTTTCTTTTCTGCCAAAATTTTGTTCACATTCTCACTTCTGGTTCTTAATGGTATGCTGGCTTTGGCACCTTCTCTGGGACTAGCCTGGAAATAATTTGTGAAACCCAAATTTGAATTTGTTCTGGTAAATGTAAGGTGACTTTCTTCCTTTTTATTTCTGTCCTTACTTTTCATCGTCAATCTTCTCTATTTTGCTTTCAAAAAGAAATTCAATTTTAAATTAATGTAGATGAACTTCTGGCCCAGATTGTTGTGGTCTGATGTCAGAACTCTTTATTGTTTTATTGCCTGGGAGGGACTTAAATTCTGTGGTAATCTGGGGTTACAAGGCTCAGTGAAAACCTGTAATTATTCAAAAGGATAATAACTATGGGTTATTCTATTCCACAGTTGCTTTCCTAAGAATCAGTGGAAATAAAGACTAACAAGGAACTGTCCTTGTTGTTTTTTTTTAAATTGGGTTTATCTACAAAGCTGTTTAGGTTATTTAAAGGGAAACTGCAGAAATGAATTATTTCATGAAAAATTAAAGTAGACGCTGCCTCTCTCTCTGTGTGTATGTGTGTGTGAGTGTGTTGTTGTGGGCTTCTCTTCCTCTCCACTCACCTTGTCTATGCAGAGGGACGCTAGCTAGGGAATGAAGAGAGAAATTACTTTGCCACTGAATTATTGTGATGGTACCTGCTCTCTCTCCCTTGAAAGCCAGCCTTTTGCATGTATAAGTTTCTCCATCACGTGCCAGTTCTGTTTCCTTGGAGACAACAGTGGAGGAGTGTCTTTGGATGCCTCTTCGGCAAAGGGAAAGCAGAGGCTTTTGCATTGAGCACAGAAGGTTTGCTGTATTTACTTGCTTCTGTCTTTTGTTGTGCCGCTTTAAGGCAGGAAGGTTTTTGCATGCACTTCCTCAAGAGCCAAGCAAATAATCTTTGAATGCTATTGATAAATTCTTACCTTTTCCAGTAATTCTTAGTAGCTCATGGTTATAGAGATGGATGTGAAGGATGAAGCTGTAGTAAAAGTTGCCGGGGCTTCCTTCCCCTCTAGCTATACATAGATTACAACAATGGCTGGAGATATGGGGATTCACTCAAGGGTGGTTTATGGAACAGCTGCACAAAGCAGTAACTTCCTGCATATCTAAGTTACTCTAATTTTGGAGCCAGGTTTGAAGTGCTTCAGGAATGAAATCTTTGTGAAGTAGCAGTTCATAGTCCCTTAAGCAGACTTAGAACAGGTGCGAAAGCAATCAGCAAAATGCAAGGTCAATTGTTTATGTTTCCTGTCAGCAAAAGGGAAAACTAATTCTTGGAAGAAAGAAATGAATGAAGATTGATATTAATATTTGACATGGGTTAAGGAAAAATAACTCAAAATATTAAATACAGATGGCAATGTAGTGATCTCTGGTTTCCCCCCTGTATCTATTGGACATCAATAGTTTTCTTTCCACTCTCTCCTACCCACACCTTTTTTTAAAAAAACTTTTGGGGCATTTTGTAAAGTTGATGAAAATTTTAGCTCACACTTAGTCTTTGTCTTTGGGGTAAACTAATTTAATTGGGTTACCTTGTCTGTTAGCTGTAACTATAATCTTATCTGATTATTTTTATTACTAATATATAAACAGTAATCTAAAAATGCATTCAGGTGATTTATATCTATCTTACTTGAATACACCAACACACACATACACACGTGTGTGTGTGTGTGTGTGTGTGTGTGTGTGTGTGTATATTCATTATCTTGTTGAAATATTGGAAATCTGGATGCTCTTTTCTTCAGTGGAATTGAGTTTGATGTATTTGGTTGGGTTACTGACATGTGTGGTTGTTAAAACCTTTTAGCTATGCCATCCAATGATAGATAGGAATAGGACTGTCATTGAGTTAATCTAAGTGCAGAAAGCTGTTATCTGTCTATTTCAGTGAATAAAAATACTGCTCTGTTCATAATCACTCTGATAAGCTCATATTAGAGTAATGTCAAATTTTCTTGTTTAATGAGTAACTTTCTCAGCCATACATCTTTCCTTTTTTATATTGCTTAGTTCCCTTTTCTGGACAATTCACCAACTGTGATAACAAAAGTTTTGATGTGAAGAATTCCAGAAGATAGACACTAAGTTATTGTCACATGCTGTAAGTACGTTAAAAGGTTAGGATTATAATCATGCTGTGAAACCCACCTTCTTGACTTTTTTTGTAACATCTTTCCCAACTATCTCCAAATAAGGCTATGCGTAACAATTGTTATGAAATGGACATCTCTGTTCACTTTTAGATGTCCCTCCATATGCCTAATTCTCAGTAATACCTCAGGATTCTATTGTATTTCCCTTATATTCTATATGTCTAAAATACAGTTTTTGCTTTGACAATCCCTGCGCTTTCTGCAGCTGGTAAAAAATACTGCATGGCCCAGAATAATTCATATCTTGACCAATGTCAGAAGCAAATGTAATAACCTATAATGAGACCAAGTTTGAGTTTGGTGGAGTGATTAAAGGAACTGGGGTAGAAACCAGAACACTGTGAGTTTTGTGCCTGCCTTAGGTACAAAGCCAGCTGGATGACCTTGGGCCAGTCATTTTCTCTCTCTCAGCCTTAGGAAGAAAGTGATTTCAAACTATTCTCAACAATCTTGCCAAGAAAACTGCATGGACTTGTCATGACTAATTGATAGTACATAACTAATTGACAGTAGGGTTTAACTTGACTTGAAGGCACAAAAATATTAAGACCACAGCACTTGCAAACACAAAGCCTTGTTATCCTCTCTTCACTTTCTAGAGGCATAAAGGGAAGCCAGGGCCTGCTCTGGCTTGGCTTAAGATAAGATAGCCCATTTGAAAGTCTCAGTTTCATGAAGAATCATAGAAATGGTGTAAAATGCAAAGTGTTTGCTTTCAGTTTTAGGGGTCATTTTAATTAAATTCTGAGATAAGTGAAAGTGCTCTATCCAAAAGCTGAGTTAACAAAAATTGAAATTTGGAAGTAGGAGTGGATTTCTTTTTCAGCAACTTTGGCTCTAAAAAGCAGGGGTATCAAACTCAATTTCATTGAGGGTTGTGCTTGACCTTGTGGAGCCAACGTAGGCATGGTCAGCTCGACATCACTCGTGTCGGGAGTGCCTGTGATGGTCCGAGTGCTCTGCCAGTGAAATCGGGCTTCCAAGCTTCGTTTTCAGCTGTGACAGCCTCCTGTAGCCTTCTGCCAGTGAAAACGGAGCTCAGGAGAGCTGTGGGCGGCCTTCATGAGCTCCATTTTCGGCTGAGATGGCTTGCTACAACCTTTTGCCAGTGAAAACAGAGCTTGGGAGGGCCACATACGGCCTTCTGAAACTCTGTTTTTGTTTTCAGAGGCGCCATGGGCTGGTCCTTCATTGTTTCTAGGGTGGTCCCATGGCCCAAATCTAAGTACCCCGTGGGCTGGATTCAGCCCCTGGGTCTTGACAGCCCTGCTATATAGCTTTCTTCAAGTTGAATTCAACTCCTAGTGATTTCGTGTTATGTTTTAAGGTTGTGATTTTTACACAGAGGATGATTGTGTAAAAACAATGTCCCTATATTCCAACCTAAATCTTTTGATGCCAGATATAGTACAAAGTGACTTTTCTTCTGCTGGTTCTGGAAAGCTCTTATGACTCTCTGCAGACTTGCATGATAGAGTCCATTTCAGCTCACACACAATCAGCAAACTTTCAGCATTTGGGTCATCTTTTCACTTTCATTCCAACATTATTGATGAAAATAGCTTGAGCTAAAGGAGAAATTCAATTTCTCTTGCTGTAAAACAGCTAAAAGGCAACATAATCTTAAACATCTCTTTCTGTGTGTATTAACTCTTTCTTACTATATTAACACTTTTCTTTTCAAGCTTCTTTCATAAGAAATTTAATATCTTTGACTCTTGCATTATCTTTTAAACAAAACTATTTCAAAACTTTTCCTGCAAGTCTACACATGTAAATGTATTTTTAGGATGGAATCTTCTTGAGGTGGCAAACCTAATATAAAAAAATAGTACATAAAGCAGTAGAACAACCAGCAAGGTCAACAATCATGAATAACAGCATCCAAAATGTAATTCAAGAAGAAGCCTATAAAATCATCACTCCTTTTTTTTCTGAAGCCTACTAAAATGGGCCTGATTAACTGCTAGCAGAATGTCATAGATGCAGAACTTTCCAACTCAGTGACCTAAAATGATCTTGGTGACAGGCAATTTGAATGGGGCCTATGCTGAACATCTCAGAATGGTGCATGAGGCTGGATGAAGATGATGGCATTTGGGGGTTCTGCTTTACACCCATATTAAGCCACTTTAGTGTAGAGGTCCACCTGTTAAAATCCAGGAGACTCTGAGTTCTTGCTGTAGACACAATACTACCTTGGTTGACCTTGGGCCAGCCAGTCTCAACTCTAGGAAGTAGGCTCTGTGTGTGTGTGTGTATTCCTACAGAGATAGTATTCTATAGATAAAAATGTATGAGCTTTGTGTGTGCAAGAGCAACCACAAGTTTATGAATCATTCACTTTATGATAACGTACATGTTTCCAGACTGCTTTGTTTGTTCTTTTGGGCAATTTTAGAGCAATATCAAGTTTTGTACTAGGTTGGCATTATTTATGAGTTAGAATTAAAATCTTGTAGGATGGCAATTCTGCTTTATCTGCTTGGGGTTTCTGAATGGGGTTTTTATTGCTATTAAGTGGAGACTCACCACAGGTGGGTTAACAGGAGACTTCCAGAAGATTGCTTGTGTTGCTGACCTTTTGTCTTCAAACGATAAATTCATTTACCCCTCTCAATAGTGCTGAATAGTGCTATAACTAGATGCTGATTGTGCAAATACCATTGTTTTTAGTTTTTTTGTTAGAAAGCATTGATTGGCCACACTTTTACAACAGAATGCATAAAAGGAATCAATTAATTAATCAACTGAATTAACTAAGAAAGCAAAAACTTAGTGAGGCAGTAAGAAGCTAATTGTCTAGTATGCATTGGCAACGAAATCCCTTTCTTTTTGCCAGATGTTCATTTTTAAATGTACTTCCCTGTTTATCAAGAGTTAGCAGGAATCAAAAGTCTGAAAGCCATGGAAATGTGCAGATCAGGAATGGCTTGGAGATAATTCACTGTACAATATTATAAATCAGATGCCTAAGATAACAAGAGCAATACAAATTAGCATTTGAAGGAAACAAAGAAAGCAGTATTGGTTATTCTCACTATTGTTCTTTCATGCCTACAAGAAACCAAACTTTCTACATGAAAGGCCCTTAATAACACATAAAGCAGCTAGAAGACACATGATCTAAGGGATAGATTATATTTTAGGCAAAAAAAAATTAATAGAAGCATGCAGGCTATACTGCAAGGGAAGGCAAAGACTACCAAGTTGAATAGATCCTGCCATTCATTGAAACAGAAGAATTATTTGAAACAAGAATTAAAAGTATAATCTGCATGCTTCAATGTATGGCGGGATCTATTCAACTGGTAGCCTTTGCCTTCCCTTATTTTAGGCTGAACTATCTATCAGGAATATTTTAATTTCTGTGCTGAGCAGAAGGTTGAACTCAGTTGCCTTAATGGCCTTTCCAAGTCTATCTAATCAGCAGGAAATATTTATGTGGAAGTCCTGAGAACTCAGGACAGCTGATGGTTTTGCAACAAACATCTGGTTTTTTTAAAAAAAAATTCATTTTGGAATTTTTAATTCTAGCAGAGAACAAAGTACATTTCCACAAGGCAGAAAATATTTCCTCAATAATTTCTAATGCTCACATTTACAATGAAATTGTTCTTGTTTCTTAATCAATATCCATTATAGTGAAGGGAGATGGCATACAGTTTATAAGTGGCTGTTGAACTGATTGTAGCTTGATAGATGTTTTTAGATTGGTGAAGAGGCAGCAATATTGTATTTTACATCTTAGGCTTCTGGAAGCCATGCTTATTTTAGAGGCAATTGAGGCTTCTAAATCTGACCTCTAATTTTGGGTGCCCTTTGCCTTACTGCGAACAATTTGACACGAGCCTTTAATAGATAGAATAATTACTTTTTAAAAGAGCAGCCTAATGCTTGAACTTCACTTCTTCATGCATTCCTTGCATTCTTGATTGAAATGTGGAGGGAAGAGAGATTAATCGTTGACCTACTGCAAAGAAAACACATTCCTTGGTTCTATAATTGGAAGACTCCTCCAAACCCCACATAACTGACTTCAGATTCCAAGTACTTTATTGAAAAGGAGAGTGGTGTATCTGTCAATTAGTCTTGTGAATAATATTGGAAAGACTGAAGGGCTCATTTTTTTCTGCAGAACTTGGTATGTCAAAAAATATAGAAGCGAGCATTGGAAAATTGTTGTTGTTATTTTTTTGGTCATGAACATTTTTGCAATTGCATAACTATTCTGAGCCCATACCAGGGTGAATTCCTTCCATACTTTCATGGCCTTGATTTCTCAGAGCAGAAGTTCCTTATGATAACCTGTTAGAGCCTGGAAAATTCCATAAGGAAACAGAGCCTTTGCTGGTAGGTTTTCCAATTTGCCTGCATGTAAAGTGCAAAGATGAGATGTTTTGTATATTTTAAATTATTTACATTTCACCTTCTGCCAAGAGTTCTATGTCACTTACAGGGAGTTCTATAACAGGGCTGCCAACTCTCACGCAATCAGCGTGAGACTCACGCAATTCAATCAATTTTGACTGTCTCACTCTGATAAACAAAATCTCACGCTAAACCCCCAAAATCATGGAATGTACAAAAATATCCCTACATTCTCTGATTATATTCCGAATATTCCCCTTAGCTTAGGAGAAGGATGAGCTCCCAGCGCCGCCCCGCCCTGCCCAGCCACCCCGCCCTGCCCAGCCACCCCACCGCGCCTCTTTTCCCGCCTTAATCCTTCTGCCGGTGTCCCGTAACTGTCACGATGCCGATCATTATCGCTTCAGGAAAGCGAAGAGCAGGAGGCTTCTTCGCCGCCCGGGGCGCTCGCAGCCACTTTGCCCCGCCCTCTCCCTCTCTGCAATGTCCTCTGGGACAAGCCAGCTGCCCTAGGCTTTCCAAAGAAGGACACAAGGGGGCTGGCAAAGCCTCTTTACAGCCTCGGCCAGTAATAACAATGGTAAGCAAAGCCAACGGAGTGGCTTCCATTTAACCCTTTGGTGTTTAAATCTTTGGTGATGTTTCTTTATTTTCTCTGGCTGGATTTCTGACCCAGGGGAGAAAGACCATTTTAAAAAGCAAAAAGGACAGAAAGAACACCGAGAAAGAATGGGACAAACCCCCCCCCCCCAAAAAAAAGAGATCCAACACAACTCTGAATAAAATTATTATTATTTTAAATTTTATTATTATTATAATTATTATTACCACCCCTTTACACGCCTTATGCTCTCTTTTAGCTGATCCAAAAGAGTCTTCCCAAACCAGCAAGGCGAGAAGCGCGCCAGGCTGATCTATAAAGGGGCTGGGCAGCTTTTTTGCAAAATACTTAATAGAAAGGTTGGAGGACTGACAGGATTACATCTCTGGCAGTGGATGAAGGAATCACTTTTTCCTCTTTCTCCTTTGAGTTTAAATCCTAGGTCTCCATGCACCAGATCGACAGGACTGTACTACATTATTATCATATTTTCAAAACCTTAGATAAGGACTCAATAAGGACTTTTTTTGATGCCAGTAGGCTTCTCAGCCCCAAATTGGGATAGCCCTGACTCAACTAGAACATATTCTAATCTTAACACAATTTACCATCCAAAGAGCAGTAAGACCATTAAGTTCAGAATCTAAACTTACCCAATAAATAATATACTGTTTCCTCACTGTGCTCAAGCTTCAGAATACAGTAGATGAGTTTTACAGTTAACAATATGTATATTTATATGAAGCACTTATTATTTGATTAAATGTTTAGTTTATACATGTCTGAAATTATGAACCCCTATTTCAGTCAACAAGTTAGTATATAATTAAAGACTGAGACTATAGCATTTGATATTGGCATGTAGTATGGTATTTGATACAGAAAGAAGAATACCCATTGATGTATTTGCATTATCTCTGTAGTTGTTTCGGGTTTTTGTCTTTTTGTTGCACATTGAATTCATCCTATAGTGGTCTATAGTACATCACTAAGCTAATAAAGTCAGTTGAGGTAGAATACTGCAGTTACAAGTCAGGAACTTCAATTATTCATGGTCAGTGAACTGCATTATTAATATCTTACAAATCCGGTTCAAGTACATTGGTGCTGCTTGCATGTATGTATGTATGTATATGTCCAAATCATGACTAAAGTATGCATCAGATTGCACCATTTAAAATGTAAAATTGTCAAAGCTCCCTACCGTGGAAGGGGGGACACCCCCCTTCCACACCATCCCCCCCTCGGTCGCTTCGCTCCCTCGCAGTGTCTCACTCCGAACTATCACTCAAGGTTGGCAGCCCTGCTATAATGCTTGTGACATTAACTCCTTTCTTTGTCTGGAAATGGTCCTGATGAAACTGATGAAAAAGCATGGCAACAAACAGGCAGGGTTCCTATATTAGGAGGTCTTGCTTTTGCAGCAGAATAGGTAAAGAAGCCGTGTAGGAGATAAGGGAAATAGCATTTCAGTAACCACTAGTAAGCATTTTCCCCTTGTTCTGTCTTCCTGGAGCCTAACATCCAACAAACATTTTCTATTTCAGCCCTTCTCGGCCTCTCGTTAACATGAATGATGCTATGGTTACTCATGTGTCTTCGGGAGCCCCCACGCCAACAAAAAGGTAGGAGTACTTGGGGATGGGTAGGTGCTGTAGGTCTTCTTAAGAGCCTCGGTGGCGCAGTGTCTGTTAGAGTGCAATACTGCAAGCTACTTCTGCTGCAACCAGCTGCCTACAATTTGGCAGTTCGAATCCCACCAGCCTCAAGGTTGACTTAGCCTTCCATCCTTCTGAGGTGGGTAAAACGAGGAGCCAAATTGTTGGGGGCAATGTGCTGACTCTGTAAACCGCTTAGAGAGGGCTATAAAGTACTATAAAGCAGTATATAAGTCTAAGTGCTATTGCTATTCTCTTTGAGGTATCTGCATTTTGAGGAATTGCTGCACTGAACTCAGGTATTTGTTTCTAGAAAACAAAAATGTATTTGAGGTTTTTGGTATATTCTAAAGCCAGTCTTGAAACACTAAGACTCTTCCTTTGGATTTACTACTGCATGTGGAAATGCTGACTGAAATAAATCTTTGTTTTGACACTTTGATGGGTTTCCCCCCTCCCCCAAATGTATATAAGTAAGATTTTTTTTTTTTTAACGTGAATCAATTAGGATTTGATGGAAGAAAAAGTGGAGCTTCCTGCAAGCAGAAAGTTCTCTTTACTGCTCCCTGACTCTATTTGCAAGGCTTTTATTAATATTATCGCATTGCCTTTGGAGTTCTCAAACTGAACCTGAAACATGTTCAGTTTACAAAAAGAACCGAAGGTACAACAAACCTTGAGTCTGTTCAGCAAGTGTGTGTGTGTGTGTGTGTGTGTATGGGGGGTGGGGAGGACTTTTTCTTGTCTATGCTGAAAATACGTTACCTACTTGCCAGCTATGCATGCTCTCATCATTGGAAAATCAAATGTTTATCTGTTAGATTTAAGAAAACCATTGAAAGTGAATGTTCACTCTGCTGCTGACTGAAAGGGCTTCCAACTGAAGAGGAGAAAAACATTTTTGACAATTTCTGTCTCTGACACAATCTATTGTGTAACGCATCTATTGTGTATTAGAGACCTTTCCTTCTTGTGTGTGAGGAAAGTTCAGTTGTACCTTCTTTTTAAATTCCATGAATTTTTTACTGTTAAAATTTATTGGCTGCCACAGGGCAACTGTGAGCAACTTTTTATTTATATTTAATAATTAAATATTATTATCTAATATTATTTAATAATTAAATATTATTTAATTATTTAATAATTGCACTAAGACAAATTCCATGAGTGTCCAATCAAACTTGGCCAATAAAGAATTCTATTCTATTCTACTATGAAGAGTTTCTTGTTTTCCTGTTTGTGTAAATAATATATTTCTTTTTTATTTTCTCTTATATAAATTTAATTTTTAAAGTTTAACCTGTATAGGGTAAATATCACTTGTTTCTTAACTTGCCTGGGTAGAGTAGCTACTGTAAATTAGACATAAAGGATTATAGCAATTCCTATATATTAGAGTTAGATGGCATGAACTGCATTAATTTCTGCCACTTCCTAGGAGTTGAAGGGACAAACACTGCCATTTTCAATTCTGTCCTGCTTAAAGAGTGCCTGCTAAGAAGCTCCACCAACCAGGATAAGAAGGCCTCATAGTGGGAGTTTCCTGAAGCAACCCCCCACCTCTGAAAATGCTCCTTGAAGCACAGATGGCCCCTATTCTCATGACTTTCTAGATGCACATGAAAAACACATTAATCTCCCAAGAATTCTCCCTTCAGAAAGCCTTGAGAGATTAGCAATATTAGCACCACCACTATTTACAACTTTATAATTTCTGAGCTTAGTATTCTTAGCTTAGTATTCTTCGTTCATTTTTAGCTTATTCTGATATACAGAATGCCCCGTTCCTAATAGAATCCAGCTGGTTTCAGGAAGTTAGATTTTATTGATTGATTGATTTGATTTGATTTGATTTGATTTTTAGGATAAAATAATTGGGCAGAATTTCAGGAGGAAAGTAAAGGGGCTGAGAGAAATGGTGTACAGCTTCATCTCAAGGAAGTCAGAACAGGATTTTGGTGAATTTTCAAGTCACTTCAGTCATTTGATTCTGTGGCCTACAGGCAAGAACACACAAACAATACAGTGATAAAAATTATCAAAATATCCAGCAAACATAAATCTCTAATCATAAAACAATAGTGCCATATATAATCAAAATCAAAAAGTCCTCATACTCTAGTGTCTTTGACCGCCCTCAGTTTAGTCTCCAAAAGGCATGATTTTTAAAGCTTCCGGAATGTGAGAGAGTGAGAACATGGTTCTTCTATCTGCTGGAAGGGCATTCAATAGGAGGAGCCCTTCCATAAAGAATACTCATCTCTAAGTTCCCTCTCCACACATCACCCAAAGAATGAAACTATCAGCAACTCCACAGGCATGCCACAGGCAAGTAGATCTTGTTTGGCATAAGCTATTTCAAAGGTAACCAGGACCCAGTCAGAGATCACCGGCTTTTTTTTTAAATTGCAGCCAGAAATCATATGCACAATGTTCCCAGGTGGACTTCTGAAGACTGCATCTGGATTTGTTTGGCACACACAGTACTGAACATTTCAGAATTGTATTTTAGCATTAATTATGATACTCAGCGCTTGGGTGCTCTTATACGTAGATAGTCCATTGTGGAAAAAACTGCATTTACTGAAGATACATGATTTGATCTAAGCACCAAAACACATACAGAAGACTGGAGCAATTAATCAACCTGGACTGATCTTGAAAAGGTTAAGCAGGGTTGGACCAGATTTATTTATTTATTTATTATGTTACCCATCTCTCCTACAAATTGACTCTGGGCAGCTTACAAGTTATAAAACAGTAAAATATAATTAAAATATTAAAACATTAAAATTACACAGATTAAAATATTATTAAAAGCTGTACTGAAACCAAAACTAAGAGAGCTGCTAAGAGACCAACCAGATTGGTGTTTGAACAAAAGAATATCAAGAAATCCTAGGTTTTCTACTAGACTAGGAAGTTGAAAAAAATCAGGAATAAACGCAATGACAAAGTATTTCTGAACTGTTGCCAAGAAGACTATTTACACTTTTTGCCCTGTCATCTCCTCAAACCACCTCTGAATTCTATGCCAAAACTCTTAGGCATAGAACTTTTTCTACACAATATAAACCGGAATTTTTCTTACTCAGAATCATAACAGAAAAATACAAAAAAGAGGTGATCTATTTAATAATACATGTGATCACTGCAGCAAGATTAACTTGTGCTCAAAAGTGGAAAGATAAAGAAATCCCCGATGAAGATGAAGTATTAAAAAAGATTTGGACTTGCGCTGAGATGGATAAATTAACTTTGGAAATAAAAGATGAAACAGAATACTACAAAGTTTGGGATGAATTCTGTCAATGATGGGAAAAAAGGATCTAAAATCAAACGATAGGAGGATTGGCAGAACGGATGAATAGAAATGGAAAATGTATAAATATATATAAAACATGTACGTTATGCCATAATATATATGACAAACAGGATTGTCAGGACGATCACACCACATCCAACGTTTTTAACAATTTATTCAATAAAAATTTTGTTTAAAAAAAAGACTATTTGCCAGGATCAAATCTGACTTGAAAGAACTATTACTTTACCAAAAAGTAGCTATGGTGTTAGCATATCTAGCACTACTGGAGAGTTGGGCTTGCTTACCTTAGGCTGAAAGCTTGTGATGAGTTTTGTTTCAGACGTTTAGCTGGGAAGAATTTGATAAATGTTTTCATGAGGAATCATGTGGTTAGTATGGATTCAGAATGTAAATTTCCATGCTAAAGAAATAAATCTGTGTCTTTTTTTTACATACTATTCTAAACTGGAGGGTTTTTTCTTTTTCTTTTTAAAGTAAGCCACAGTGAACTATCTTGTACTTAGTGCTATACCATAATATAATGTGGCCATACTAAGCAAAATACAAACCAATTATATTACTGCGTAGTACGTATACAAAACCAATGGCAGGAAAATGTTAAGGCTTGAGAGCCTGTTGAGTTAATTTGTTAGAGACTTGTAACTGTAAAAATTAAAATTTGAGGTTTAAAAAATCCTGCATAAATAGAAAAGTCAGCTGCAAATATTCCTGCATACAAGTATGTATTTTTCTCTTACTTTTCCATCTAATAGCTTTCAAATCTCTCTACTGTGTTAAAGTTGAAATACAGTTGATAACCTGAAGCTTTAGCAGTCAGGGGTGGGATTCAACTGGCGTTACTACCGGTTCGGTGATTACATTTTGCGTGCGGATGTGCGCTTTGCACGCATGCACACCTGACATGCACTGCGCATGTGTGTAAACTAACCTTAGGCTGTGCTGCCCGGACAGTTGAAAAGTGCTGCGCGCAGGTGCACAGCATTCGAAAAACCTCTTTTTCAACCTCAGCTGTGCCGCGCAAAGCAGCTGAGGTTGAAAAAGCAGGAAATAAAAGACAGGTAAGAACCCAGGTGGGAAGGTGGGCCAAACAGCAGCAGACACAGAATTTGTTCAGTGTCTGCTGCTTTTCAGAGCTACTGGTTCTATAGAGCCAAGCAGAACCGGTAGCATCCCACCCCTATTAGCAGTGCTTCCAATAGCTGAATCAATCAAAGCCTCCCATGATTTCTAATATGAATCTTCTTGAATTTGTCATATTTTCTCTTAGCCTAATATGCCTGTACTTGGTTGTGAATCAAGAATGCAGCTAAATCCTGTGTGATATGAAGATATTGTGAGTTTAGCTGACTTATGAAAATGTTTGTACTTTAGAATGACAAATGTTTCTTAATGATTGAGAATCTCTTTCCAGCCCTTTTACTAGTAAGAAGAAAAGAAAAGCAATCTTTCTTTCTTTCTTTTTTTTTAATTCCGTGGCAAAAAAATATTCTACTGATAATTCTAGCTGGAATAGGAGATTTGGGGGACTTTCAGTTTTTGTAGGAATTAATGTAGTTTCAGTGATTTTGTTGATTAACGCTTGCAATATGACCTGCAGTGTAAATAAATAAGAAAGTGTAAATAAAACAGAAATTACAGTCTTGAGCAAGCTCTTCTCCGAAGGAACCAAAACTTTATATTGCTGCCTCTGGATTTGTTACTGTATAAGGAAGTAGGGACCATTTGATAGTAATCGTATGATTTGTGGAAAAAAGGAAGAAACAGAACAATGCACAATATGTCCACCTTTCATATGATATACTGTACAAGGAATTCATTCTACAGTGTGCTGTATCAACACAGATCTGTATTTCATACTGAGAAAGACAATGGAGTTACAGAGATTTAAAATACGTAATGCACTATTTGATTTAAATATGCAAAAAAAAATAGCACATTTGTTCTGCAGAAAACGTTTTAGGATCTTTAATGCCAATGTGCATCAGAGAAATATATCCAATGAACTAAAAATCTCAGGTCCCCCTTCTCCACCCTACCCCCCATGTAAATTCTGTACTGGACAGTAACAAAAGTTTTATCCATTCTAGCTTCTTGTTCCAATAGTTATTTACTGGACTTCTACAGGAAATCTAAAATTAGTTTTATAGTTTAGGTGCCCCATTCCATTTTGGACGCTATCAAAACCATCAATTACCCGTTAACTCTTGATTTCAAAAAAAATTTTTTTAAAAGAAAAGTATATTGAGAATATTTGAATTGTTAATGGAAACCACATATACGTTAAGATAACTGTCCCCCCCAAATCTTTTCCAGGCTAAGCATACCCAATAATGCCAACCATACCTCTTAGGTTTTTCCTTCCAGACTCCTTACATCTTAGTTGCTCTACTTTGGAGACTTCTAGTTGTCAGTATTCTTCATAAAAGGACAACTTTACTTGTACTTATTTTCCTTGTTTTGTCAATTGTTCTACTTAAGTCCATTTGGACACAGTTCTACTTTGAAGAATTCAGTTCTTTTTCCACCTCTTGCTCCTGTCAATATCTCCTGACAACAAGCTCACCTCTTGATTTTTAAAAAATTATTATTAACATAGTCAAAACAGGGGTTTTTTCTGTTACTTCTTATTTTCTTTACAAGCTCACTCCCCTTTGTGCTTTAATCTTTGTAACTTACTTTCTATAGATATCAGCTTTTACTAGTACATCTCCTTTGGGATTACACCCATCTTTCATTTTGTATACGTATCTCTTAACATTTCCTTTAGCTGAAAACTTCCAGTGGATCCATATTTTTTCAAACTTTCCTACTTATATTTAAATGCTGAAACTATTTAAACTCCATATGGTATTGTCATGATTTTGCATCAAGCAAATTGGAATTAGATACGAGAGGCCTAGTTTAGTCATCACAGAATCACTCAGTTTTTAACCATTTAAATAAGAGTATCTAAAAACAGTATGCTTCCATATGAAATTGCTAGTCTTTTAAGTTCTGCTATCAAGACTCCTTTTATTGCTTTCAACACTGATGTGAACAAAGACAATAGTTAAGGAATACCTTTCTTAGAGAGGCCTATCTGAACCAGTTTAATTGAATATTAAATGCTTTTATCTGTCCAGTTGTTCACTGAGCCAGAATTTAATTTTCAGTGAACAAGAAAGGTACACTGTGTATCTACACTGGGTTTTTTTTTTGCCTATATTCTCATTCTCCCTCACTGTAATCTTAGCTTTATACTTATTGCATATTTTTCAGCAGAAAAAGTTTCTGAATAGAAAGATAGAATATTTAAATTCATTCTTGTTTTGCATTCTTGTTTTGCAAATCATCTGCAAGGTTAATCTTCTTCGTCTTCTGAAAATGTGATTTGTGTCAGCTAAAACCTATTGTCATCTGTGAAATGTTCTGTCAGAATAAATTGCCAACCTTGAAAAAGCAGCCACAAAACTTTCTTTTGTGTTTCTTGTCCAAATGATATACATTGTCAGCTTAATATACCTCACAGGATTGGTATGAAAATAGCTGAACCTAAGAACATCTTTGAATTCCTTGAAGGAAAATTAGAATGTGAATATGATTAAGTATCTAACATTTTTTATTACTTTAGCAATGTCTGTAGTCCATCTCACATTTAAAAACACTTTCAGAAGAAATGCAGAAAATGAAACACTAATATAAATGGCAACTTCAGTAGATCAGGGCTACAGATTTCTTTTACCCTCAAGATGACTGGCCTATTTGTATTATTATGGACTATGATCTTTAATTCAAAGATGTGGGACTTCTGTTTAAAAGGTGAGGCAAATAATGTTCCAGTTTGAGGCATTGATGTGAAATGGCTCATATGTGCAGAAGTTTATTAGTGTAAATCATGCTAACATACACACTTCCAATAGTTTTAAAACATTTATGTTCTGCTTTCCAGCCTAGTGTCTGTTAGAGCAGATAACAATAGCATAAAATGTTTTAAGAATGAAAAACAGCAATACCAAAATTATGTTAGCAAATAGGGAAATCATCCTTTACCAGTAAAAAATTCTCAGATTTTACCCAATGGAAAACTCCTTGAAGACAGTTGGATTTCTATGCAGAAGGACCCTTGCCTGAGCTTCCCACCTTAAGTGAATGGTAACTACTTTCATTGAAGAGGAGAATCTTCTCTTCACCTCCAAAGAGACAAAGAGCCATATTACTTTGAAATATTGCCAGGCATTCATTCAGGGTGTCTGCCTCTTTTGCACGAAGGAAGCTTAATTCCTTGCCTTCTAATACGGTGCTATCAGGATCTTGTGGAGGGCCCCATAGTTTATTGCAGAGTGGCTTTAGTTGCCACTAAGGTCAACTTTATGGTGAGCTCATAAAACTGCACAAGCGAGCCAGCTGGAAAGTGTAATGACATTAAAGCAAGCTGTGGGGTCAAAGGGGAGCATTGTAAATATTCTTAGGCCATAAATGTTATTCCAAAAGGTCAGTTGCTCCAAATTGGAAAAAAAAGATCTGATTTTCAGCAGAGGCGATGAGCCGCGTAGCCCATGCTGCCTTGTGATGGTGAATGCACAGCAATTAATATTTTCTTCAGACAATTACATTACATCACGGATTATTAGGAGAAGGAGAACAGCTGTAAAACTAGGAGATTAATAGATAATAGCCAAGTAAGCAGCTACTGCAGATTCCTGTCTACCTGTTTTAAGAGAAAAATCCAGTGTTTCATAAGCTTTCCTGAATATAGAAGTTGCTCTGAATGTTCCAGTTCCAGTTAATTGCCTCTGTGTACTGCAGATGATGTAAATCCCTTCTGCTGTTGCTAGCAGCACTTTACTTACCAAAGAATGAATTTGTGACAATGAATACTTTTTTACAATCTGGACAAAAAAGAAATCAGTTAAGAAAAAGATTTATTGAACAACAGTGTGGAGCACTATAAAGTAATCCAGCACAATGTCATGAACCCAATCAGCCCTTTTCAAATTAATGAAATAGGGCAATTTGTTGCCCTATTTCATTACTGAATTGTTCAGTAACATTATTAAGGGTCCGCAATTAACCACTAAACATTATTTCTGTAGGAACTGCCTAATCTTGGTGCATAGAATGAGTTCTGACTCCTTCAGGACAATTTACTCAGCTCTGAGCAAGTCAGTTCCTAGGCACAATAAGATGAAATCAGCTCAAAAACAAATACCTATATAAATATAATTCAAAAGTCTTCAGGAAAGTAAAGCAGACTCCTGGTTATTGTTTTTTGGTAATATGAAGTATTAGATTTCTTAAGTTCAAAATCTCCCTAAGGAAAAAAAATCAATTTTATGCAGTTTTTAAGATTTTTAGCTTGAATATCCAAGATGACACTACATTCATATACATCGGGGTGTCAAACTTACCTCATCACATCATCACGTGACTTACTGTGACTTTCCCACCCTTTGCTAAAATGAGGAGTGGGCATGCCAGCGTATGATGCATCTGCCCACGGGCTGTGACTTTGATACCCCTAAAACCCCTACATCAACCCTTGAAAGGATGGCACAGCAAAGTAGAATATCCATAATATGCATTAATCATTTTACATTTACAAACTAATGAAATGTAAAATGTCCAAAATAATTTCCTCCACCTTGCATTTCTTGTTTCTTTTACCTCTGTGTTTGTGTGTGTGTTTGTTTTTGTGCTTTGGTTTTGGGATATCCAAAAAAGTGTTTATATCCCATGTCTAATCAGTTTTCCAAGGACTCAACTGAACTGTTTTCCTCTGTTCTTTCTAAGACCACAAATGAGGTATCTCTCTGTTCCTCCTTTTTCTCCTTATGTTAAGTCTTCTTTTATATTGTACGAAAGGAAATATATGGGAAGCAGGCCCCTTCTATCAAAGGCATCCTTTGTCTAACTAGGCCCTACTTCCATTAATGAACATCCTGCCTCTTCCATTTTCCGGTTATGTTATGTCCTATTTTGGAGGTCAGAGAGAGATAGTGAATAGAGTTTATTTTCTATCTTACAGTTGAAATGGGATCTTTTTTCCATTAGGCTCCAGCCTAATGACATAGTCCTCTGCTGACCTCAAAATATGGATATGGATTTGAATATGTAGGATTATCAAAAGAAGACTGTTTTGTAACTGGGTATCAAAATTGTATGTCTGTTAGAACAATGCATCTGCTAATACAGGAGTGTCAAACTCCCAGTCCGCACACACTGGCCATGCCCACACCCAGTTTAGCAAAGGGGGAGGGGGGAAGTTGCCTGACAGCATGAGTTTGACACCCCTGTGCTAATGCATACAAACAAAGCACAGGAGAGTGGTTATAGTTGAGGTTTGCCAAGTAATAAACATCCTTGCTCTTCCATGTATTAGAAACCTGTTGTATTTTGTTTTCTAGAAGTGATCTGCTAGTTGCCTGTTAGAATTGCAGGCTCAAATTAATAGTGCAGTTTCCGAAGTGGAGAGAAAAGGAATTCATGACGGGCTACCTCATTCTTCATGTCTTGTGGATCCCTTGCTTCTAACAGGAGAGTCCTGCCTATTTAAGTCACTGCTGCCTTCTAACATTCACATATGTTAACTATTATTTTTAATCATGTTATATTCCTCAAATAATTTACATTATTTCATTGCCTCATCTTCATTTCTGTTGAGTTTTGCTTCCTTTGCTTTCAATATCCCCAGGTTGCAGCAAAGCCTCGCCCCCTCCGATGGGCTCAGTGATGAGCATGTGCTGATAGCAGCCTATGTGAGCCAGCTACAAAGCAGCACACGGTTAGTGCCAGGCAAGCAGATTGTGTGTGGAAAGGAGTACGGGATACGCAGGTTGATTATTCTTTTCCTTTTCAAAACTTTGTTGGATACCCTATATAGGCAGCTGGGCGGGGGGGTGGCCCAGCCCATCCACTAAAACAAGTGTTAGGAAGGTCTGGGGTTATTCATTTTTATTTTATCTATGTTTGCTTGAAAATGGATTACTGGTTTGTTTGTTTTTTTTTAACAAAAGGGAGGTCTGTGACTAAATGTTACGAAGAAAAAAAGAGGCAGTCTAAAAATGAGAGGTTTATGGATGCACTCATTGGATTTCAAACGAGATTGCTTTAAAGGAGATTCTGTTTTATAGCAATCTGATGGAAATTTGGAACCAATATCAAAATGAGTTTTAACTCGATTTCTTGCTATGGTTCAAGGCAAATAAATAGTGTTGGCATGGAATGTAGCAATTATGAAATATTTTAATTTCTTAAAAACTCCTAAATTTGGGGAAGTGTGAATAATGTTTTCCTATACACTTCAAATGATGAACTACTGAATTGTTATAGGGAGAATCAAGATTTCTATGGTTTGAGCTGAGTCATTGATGAGACTATGTTTTAATGGATAGCTCTAGCAGTTTTATCTAGAAGGAATTGCAGTTCTTTTCCAAATTCCTGAATTTCAGAAATTAATTTTGATTTCTTTCAAGAGAGTCCTGGGATGAATATACTAGTGATAAACTACAATGGTGCACATCTATATTGTACCACATTGATTTTGCCCATTCCTGCTAGATGCCTGATACTTTGATATGCAAAATAGAGTTGGGTTGCCTTATGCTGCCAAACAACTTTTTAAAAAGAATAGTGTAAGGAAAAGAATTCCTTCCCACAGACAAAGCCAGTAGGTTCTTGCCAAAATAAGCAATGCAATATCTCTCGGCACCTTTTGATCCTCTGAGTGGGATCATTTCTAGAAGGGGCATTGTGCTATAAAGCAGGGGTGGGCAAACTTTTTGGCTCGGGGGCCGCATTGACTTTTAAAATTTGACAGATGGGCCGGGTCAGCACAAGATTTTTTGGGAATCGCCCCCCCTTCCCCCCTTCTTCTCCTCCTTCCCCTCCCCTCGGAGGCCCCCTGAGTCAGGAGTTGCTACCGCCGGCGCAGCTCTGCGCGGCTCCAGTCCCGCATTGCCTCGGGAAGGGAAAGGCAAAAAGGAAGAGCTGCAGCGGTGCTTTGCAACGGCAGCAGCGGTACCAGAGGCTCAGGCTCAGCGGCTCCTGGTTTTGCCTTTTCCTTCCCAAGGCAACGCGGGACTGGAGCCGCGTGGAGCTGCGCTGGCAGTAGCAACTCCTGATGGCCCCAGTCGGACACCTGAGTGGAGCCCGGGCGGAACTGCCTGTTGCTGCTGCCAGAGCACCACTGGGTCGCTTCCTCTAAGCAGCCCACTGGGCCTCCCCTCCGCCATGTGGCTCGGGGCCAGGCGCGAGTGCCCGTGAGTTAAAAGGAAGCCAAAAGTTGCTGGGAAGTTGCTCGAGTTTCCGGGGCTTCCAGGCTTAAACTTTGCACAGGCAAAGTTTGCAGGCAGGAGCGTCTTCCCGCCAAGGAGCCTGGAAGTCCCCCCCAAAAAAGGAGGATCGGCGGGGACTCACCTTCGGAGAGGTCGCACTTGAAGGTAATTTTGAACTCCCAGCCGAGGCCTTTGCAAAGTTCTTTTTTTCTTTCCTACCCCGAGAGTGCTCCTCACTGTTTTGCAGCTTTGGGAGCCACGTGGCGCAGGGCAATACGCCATGCCCAGCGATTTTTTTTCAGGGGGCGGGCCGGATTGGACAGGCCAACGGGCCGGATGTGGCCCGCGGGCCATAGTTTGCCCACCCCTGCTATAAAGCCATGCTTCTTAAAGTGGTATTCAATTTTCTTCCAAAATGGAAGGAAGTTGTTTATATTATATTAGAAAAAATACTTAAAGAATGGGCAGTTGCCATTCTGGACATCAGTAGGCCAATTTCCAACATATTTACAAATATATGTCAAGCCTCCTTAGTCATTCTTAAAAGTAGAGTATACAAGAGGGTAATGGAGGAGATTGTGGTGGGCAATTTCAATATTTGATTTTTGGTGAATGAATGTCTTGTAACTTGTACTTTCCTGATAGCTTCCAGTTGATACATCCAACACTTCAAATGTACCCACAGGTCCCAGGCATTGCATGTATCTGCCATAAAATGTGGAAGCACCATAAACAGGTTTCCTTCAAAAGAAAAAAAACAGTATAAAACAACATTAATCAAATAAATAACTTGTTGTGATGTCAGCTTTAAAAAATCTGGGTTTACTTTTAGCTCATTGAGACATTAAAATATTTTCATTGTAATGACAGAACTTTTTTGATACGTGGCATTGTTCTGGTATAAGCAACTCTATCTGTCAACTGTTATGTGATCAGGTTTGTCACGTTACAGCCTGTTCATATTATAAGAACTAGTTAGGTCTAGCGAAGAAGGCACCTGCCAGGGTTCCAGCGGATATGAGTTGATAGCACCAGGCTAGAAACCAGCAGACTGTGAATTCTAGTCCCACATTAGACATGAAACCCACAATGTTAGGCTAGTCCAACCAAGCTGGTTGGTCAATTCCTGTCACAACCAATGGATCAATATTTGGTTTATTCCCCCTCCCCCCCCCAAATACCCCCAGATTCTGCACTTGGGGGGAAATGCTATGAAGGGGGGGAGCCTGTTCATATTGCAGCTTTTAATCAGATTTCTGATTTAATTATTCTTAAAAGTTAGTGTTTTCTCAGCAGTCCTTGCAATTAGCAAACCTTCAGTAGAGAAAATAATTGTTTTGTTTTGGGACCCATCTGAAGAAAAATACTGCTGGAAATTTCTTGCTTTGGCACCTGATGTGATAAATAGTTGCCCTCTTGCTACCAATCCAGTAGCAACCTGTAGTTTTTCTGTCTTTCTTGTCTTAATGGCTTGAAGGATGCAATAAAGAATTGCACAATGAAAACTTAACTGGAAGCACAAGTTGTTTTTAATGTTCTCCAGCCATAAAAATCCCATTCACATTGACTGGATTTTAGGATTCCAAAGTATTTGACAGTGTTTACTACATTTGTCATTGAAAAGCAAAGTACAAGATGTTTCTGCCTATTAAAATACAAGTGTTTCACTTTGGATTTTTCTTATTTTGTTTTTGCAAGCCATTCGTATAACTTCGTCATTATATATTATTCTTTTATTCCCCCCCCCCCCAATACTTCCTTTTTAGGGGACATAATGGGTTTACGGCAGAAATTCTGCACAAAAAAATTTATGCTAATGTTATTCTACTACATTTTTGAAGAAATATGGTTTTGATATCTGCATTCGTGTTTTGAACATATGAGCCACTAACCCAGTCTTTATGCTGTGACACAAAGTCAGTGCAAGGTTATTTTTTATACTATTTATACTAAAACATTTTTACCCATTTTTTAAAAAAAATTACATTTACATTTCAAAAATTGATACTGGAAATAGTAATGCTGGTAAATGACAAATGTTGTGAGCTTGCCTACATAAATGCAGTGTCCCACAGAAATACTGTATGGAAAATATATTGCATTTCAACAAAATGCAGTTCGAAGCCATGATTGTAGATTTATTACTTTTTTATGCAGAAATGAAATTGGGCATGATTTGCTCATGAGTTAAGCTTGAGAATTCATTCCCAAGATACATTGCTTAAATTCTGTGACATGTTGGAGAATCACTTATTTGCCTGGTGTGATTTTATATTCTGGAGTTGCAAATACCAATTGGTAAATGTGAGATCTCTTTTGTTTAGCAGTGTCCTGGACAGTCCTAGCAGACTGGATGAAGAACATCGGTTAATTGCTCGATATGCTGCCAGATTAGCTGCTGAAGCTGGAAATGTGGTGAGCAATTGAATTTGTTTCTTGGCACCTGAGCTTTTATCTTCTTTTCTTTGATAATCAAGATACAAATGTGAGATGACTACCTAAGTTCCCAAATCCTTAGAAAACTAAATTTGCAGAAGGGCACTAAACTAGGAAATCTTGAAATCACCTTTCTTGTGTAGGGTTCCATGAACAAAGCATGGCTCATGCTAATATTGTATAGTGTTTGTTAAAATGAATTTATATATGTATGTATGTATATGTATGTATGTATGTATATATAGTATTTAGGTTTCTTCGCGTATTTTCCCACGTCTTAATATTTGTGCTTTTATTTTAAAATATTAAAATATTTTAAGCCAAATATTAAGACATGGGAAAATATCTGAAGAAACCTAAATACCATACATATAAATACCCGTGAAAACATGTGTGTGTGTGTGTGTGTGTGTGTTTTCTTAAGTTTTCGCGGGTATTTACATATATGGTATTCAGCTTTGTTCGGGTATTTTCCCACATCATTATAGTTGTGCTTTTAAAGTTGTAGCAACGTTTCGGCAAAATCTCATCTGCCATCATCAGGCTTCTGTATTGTGTTCATCTGTGAGTCAGACTTTTACAGTTGTTTCAGTTTTAAATTTGGGGCTAGCCTACTGCTGTGCCAGAATGGTTTTTTAATTACACCACAAGAACTCAAGAAGTTGCAACACAGCAAATGACCCAGGATATCATAGCACAAGACCAAGGATACCACAGCAATAAATCTCACAAGGTCATCACACAACCCATTACCAAAACCGTTACTATACAGGAGGCTAATGGAAAAGAGATCAAAACACAAACGAGCCAGGAGATTACAACGCAGGACCCAGGATACCACAACAAAAGAACTTGCAAGCCCATCACACAACCCATTATCCAAGCTGTTAAAACACAAGAGGCTAATGGAAAAAAGATCAGTACAAAACAAACGACCCAGGAGATTATAGCACAAGATCCAGGATATCTCCACAACAAAACTCACAAGGCCATCACACAGCCCATTATACCAACATCAACTCCATCAAACAATCAAGAGGCAGCAGTGCAGCCAACCAGCCCAGCACACCAGCCCCCACCACTGGTATTTATAGAGAGACGACAGCTCTGATCACACACTGCTTGCACTGGCATGAAGCCGAAAGCACCAGCCTGAGGATGGCGAGTGGGACCTCGCCAAAACGTTGCCAAGATACTCTTAATCTTACATGGGAAAAGACCCGAACACATCTAGACCTACATACCTGAACCCATATATGTAACATTCATGCGGTAGGATCCTTGCAGTCTTTTTGTGATAATGTACCGCAGAGCAAATGCATAAGGTAGATCCCAAAGAAGAATTTATGATCGCCACTTAAGTATAAGTGAGTAGTGTGCTGCAGCTGCCAAAATAGCAAACACGATACTAGGCTGTATCTACAGAAGAATAGCATTAAGATCACAGGAAGTAATAGTACCACTCTATACTACAATAGTGAGACCACATTTGGAATGCTGCATCCAGGTCTGGTCACTCCAATACAAAAAGATCTAAGGTCCTAGAAAAAGTGCAAAGAAGAGCAACAAAGATGGCGAGGGGCCTTCACCATAAGAGCCATGGTGGTGCAGTGGTTAGAATGCAGATTAAGTCTGCCAATTGCCAGCAGTTCGATTCTTAATGGCTGACTCAGCCTTCTATCCTTCGAAGGTCAGTAAAATGAGGGCCCAGATTGTTGGGGACAACGTGCTGACATCGTAAACTGCTTAGACAGGGTTGTAAAGCACTATGAAATGGTATACAAGTCTAAATGCTATTGCTGTACAATGAACTACTAAGCGAACTAAGTATGTTTAAACTAGGGAAGATAAAATAGCAGTCTTCCAGTACTTGAAGAGTTGACACAGGAACAAAAGGGTCTATTTGTTCTACATAGTATCTGAGGGCAGGACAGGAAACAAAGGTGGAAGCTTATCAGAAGGAAATTCAACCTGGAAATAAGAATGGATTTTCTGATAGTGAGAATGATTAATCAATAGAACAGCTTGCTTCCCGGATTTGTGGGTGTTCCATTGTTGAAGGTTTTCAAGTAAAAATTGGAGAACTATTTGTCCAGGATGGTATAAGGACTCCTGCCTTGAGCAGGGAATTGAACTAGGAAACCTCCAAGTCCAAGGTCCCTTCCAACCCTATGATTCTATGAATTCCAATGGACAGTGCTGTGATACACTGTTAGTCTGGGGTGGGTGGGGGTGGAACCAGATCAAGCTGAAATATCAGGCTGAGATATGTAACATAGCTTTCTAGCATGGTGCTACCATTGCTCTGTTAAATCACGAAGATCATTTTTTGGGGTCTCCTGATCACAATCCGATGCCAGGTATTGAGCTTGCAGAATGCTCCATGGATAAAGTGTACAGACATGTCCACACACACACACGCACACACACACACACACAAGCATACACTTTCAAAAAGGGAAATGTCCACATAATTTAAAGAATGAAAGATAAGCAGGATTGTTACAATTAAAAAACCATAGTATTTCAGAGTCCTAATATAAAAAAGATGTTGAGACTCTAAAGTGCAGAGAAGGGCAATGAGATAATTAGCGGATTGAATGCTAAAACGTAAAGAATGGTTTTAGGAACTGGGTATGTCTAGTTTAATGAAAAGAAGGACTAGGGGAGACATAATAGCAGTGTTCTGATATCTCAGGGGCTGCCACAAAGAAGAGAGGATCAGCCAATTCTCCAAAGCACCTCAAGGCAGGACAAGAAGCCATGGATGGAAACTAATCAAGGAGAGAAGCAACCTAGAACTAAGGAGAAATTTCCTGACAGTTAAAACAATTAATCAGTGGAACGACTTGACTCCAGAGGTTGTGTGTGTTCCAACACTAGAGGTTTTTAAGGAGAGATTAACCAACGATATGTGTAAAAGTATAGGGTTTCCTGCTTGAGCAGGTGGTTGGATTAGAAGACCTCCAATGTCACTTTCAACTCTGTTATTTGGTTATTAATATTCTCTTATATTCTTTTGCTGGCAAGTTTAGAAATAGGACCATCCAAAATAATTTTCCAACTGATTTATGTTTTTCGTTGCCTTGAGTGTCACTGAGCAATGTGTGCCCTGAGATGGGAGTCTATATGCTCTTGAATATGAGTGCCATTTCTCACCTCTTGAGGATCGCTGTCCTTCAGTGAGTCAGCAAGATGAATGCTTTCTATATTTATCAGCTCCTCAATTCTTCCTGAGCAGATTGCAACAACTGTCTGTGTAAACTAGAAGTATAAATGAAATATGCCATGTCCCATATCTCTAAATTAAGATGTAAGAGAATAACAGATAATCAGAGTTGGAAGGGACCTTGTAGGTCATATGTTTTATATTATAACAGGTGTTTCCACAAAAATCACATTTTAATTGAGTACTGGTAAATTTTTAATTGCTAACAATGCCCGACATTTTTTTCCCAAAAGCTTTATTTCCTGAAAAACGTTTGGCAATAAGGATAAATCAATTCAAACTGAACAAAATATAATTTCAGAATGACTGTATCACAGGAATCTTGAGAAATATGACATTACCTTTTAATGATTATAATGTAATGGAAACTCTATGTTTCCAACACATTGCATGAGTTCAACAGGCTTAAAGTGTTTTGCTGCTGTTTCTTTTATTTGTACTCAATGTCTGATGCATCTTACTGCACTGTTCAACAATAATCAGCCAGCATTGATGGATTTCAATTGTCCTCATACCATTTTTCTATTCTGACAATGTTTTGGTGAAACTTTTCCCTTGTTTGTTACTGACTGCATATAGATCTTTGGGAAAGAATTTCAAGTGTAAATGCAGAAAATGAATCCTTGGTGATAAGTTGTGCTTCATGATCTTGTATGCTGAAAGAAGTTTGTCAACCAGCTGAATGTACTTTAGTGCCCTGTAGTTGCCAAGAAAACTCTCAACAACATACTTGAATGCTTTCCAATCAATTTTCCTTGATCCTATTAACATATCTTTGAACTGTTTGTCATTGATGATGTATCTGATCTACGGACCAAAAAAATGCCTTTCTTAATCTTGACATCCATTATTTTTTAGAAACATCTGTCTCATATAACAAAAGCCTTCACCTTGTTCATTGCTTTCACAAAATTTTCACAAAATTTTTCATCAGTACAAGTTTTTATGCGACGTAGAGGCACAGATATCTTTGTTGGGCAAAGTGCCACATTCATGTGCCACATTTTTCTGTTCTATCTTTTGGAGTGGCCATTTCTTTTTAATATAATGTTACTCTCTTGTACGGCTGTTCTATTCACATATGTATTAATAGCAGTACTTTGTATATCCTAGTTGCATTCCAAGGAGCAGAACCACTACTTTTAGATTTCCACAGTTGCATTTGGTGTACTGTATGTACTTCAACAACAGTTCCATGTTTTCATATGTTTCTTTCATATGTGCAGCATAGCCAACAGTTACTGAAGGGTATACATTGGCATTGTGTAAGAAGACAAGCTTGAAACTTAATACCGATGGATCAATAGAGATGCCATTAAGGACGATGATAGTTATTGTTTGAGGTGATCTGGAGGAGAATGCTGTAAAAATGTTTTATTAAATGAGGAAGAGCAACAATAGGTAAAGGTTCCCCTTGCACGTACGTGCTAGTCATTTCCGACTCTAGGAGGCGATGCTCAAGTCGGTTACAAAGCCGAAGAGCTACGCTGTCTGAAGACATCTCCATGGTCATATGGCTGGCATGACTAAAAGCCAAAGGCACATGGAACAGTGTTACCTTCCCACCAAAGGGGTCCCTATTTTTCTACTTGCATTTTTTACATGCTTTCAAACTGCTAGGTTGGCAGAAGCTGAGACAAGTAACAGGAGCAGTGCTAGGGATTCGAACTGCCGACCTTTCTGACTGACAAACTCAGCGTCTTAGTCATTGAGCCAATCTTGTTTAATACTTGGCTATCTATAGTTAGCTGACTAAACGTTGGGACTTAGAACATGGCTGGGCAGATGTGATAACACTTCGCTGTTTTGAGGTTTTTAGAGTGTATCAGAATATTTAATGCTGGGAGTGCCTCTGGTTAAAATCATCAGATTGCATCAGATACAGCCCTGTTCACTCTTTATGGAACTGGGATTCATATAGTTGAAAACCATGCTGGAATATTTAGTCAATGTGTATTCAAAGTCTTTTTTTCAAAAGATTCTCTAATCACAGCCAAGAAAAAAAAACCTTTTCAAAAGAAGGTAAAATATTTTGTGGATTAAAAGAATCTTTAATTTCTAGTTCTTTTTTACTTGTGTGGAGCACAATTTATCCCCCCTTCTTTTCCCATATAGACTTTGAGGGATAATACAGTTAGACCATTCTTCAAACATGACTGTAATAAATAGTAATAAAAAAATCCATTCCCCTACTAATGCTCACATTTATGATTGATTTAATTGGGACTGATGCAGTGGTGGGATTCAATTTTTTTTACTACAGGTTCTGTGGGTGTAGCTTGGTGGGCGTGGCAGGGGAAGGATACTGTAAAATCTCCACTCAGAGGTAGTATTTGCTGGTTCTCCGAACTACTCAAAATTTCCACTACTGGTTCTCCAGAACTGGTCAGAATCTGCTGAATACCACCTCTGGACTGATGTTGCCTTAGGAAACATCCTGTAGGAAAAAAATCTTCTTCCCAATTAGTAAAAGCAAAACAATTAAAGAGTGCATTGAAGGTTTATTGAATTAGGGATCATGGGGGTGTTCTCTATCGGATAAGATTTTAGGATCCAGGAGGCCAACTATCCCATGTTCTCCCACCATGTCAGTTTCTTCTAACAAGGTGCTTCATTGAGTTTCTCTCTTTGTACATTTTCCCCTGCCATTCTTGCCAGATGTGGAGAAACTGCTCACCAAAGCAATGTGAGCATGGAACCAAGCAACTTTTTTCTGAATTCTTTTATTAGCTTTTTCATGAGTTTTCCATAGAAGCATAACTCTTGTGTGCATATTCTAGGCAGAATTCAGTCAGTCTATTTAAATGTTGCCTGTTTTTTTACCAGACACGGCCACCAATAGATCTGGGGTTCAATTTTGATGCTAACAAACAGCAAAGGCAACTGATAGCAGAACTGGAAAACAAGAACAGGTAAGATATTAAGAGGGAAGGAGAGAGAATGTCAGCTTTTATGGGCTCTTAAGGAACCAAACTTTCTTCATCCTGACCTAATTGGCTGAGGTGCTTACTTACTGCTATAGTCCTGATTTTCCTCCTTCCATAAATCTATCTATTTGTCTATCTATCTATCTGTCTCTCTCTTTCTTTCTCACTTTTCCTTCCTTCCCTGCTCATCTCAGGTTCAAGGTGACTATATTTTAGGGAGATAGAGATGGTTTGGTGGTTTTTATGGGGTCCAAGCCGCAAACTGAGTTTACTGGATACTGATACTGATTGTTAATCAATGAGGCAAATTTCTCATGTTTCCTAATAAGCTATATGCAAAATCCATCCCTTTGATGTTATGATTTCAGCCATTTATATTTGTTTCTTTAAAAGTTTTGTCTGGCCACCCATCTTAGAGCACAACTCTGGGCATCGCCATTTGTTAGATGGAAAGTGTAAAACAAATATATGTTTTATATTTTAAATATGCCTTATAACAGTGATGGCTAACCTTTTTGTCATCGTGTGCCGAAAGTGTGTGCGCCCACACCCATAATGCAATTCGCGTGTGACCCCCCCACATGCCCCACCCCCTGCGCATGCATGCACACTCCACCCACCCATGTGCATGCGCATGTGCCCCCACGCGGATGCACAAGCAACCCCCCTGCGCCCTGTTTTGGGCCTAGTAGACCATCCTGCAACCTCCTGGGGAAAAAAAACAGGCTGTGGGAGGGGACGTGCCACCCCATGCATGCGTGCATGATCCCGCACATGTGTGCATGTCTCCCGCATGCGGCACGTCCCCTGTGCATGGGCATGTGTCTACCACATGCGCCCCGGGCCCTGTGCATACTCTGAAGAGACCTGAAAATCAGCTGGCCAGTGGGAGGCACACGCGCATGCGTGGTGGAGCTGACCTTGGCGACAGTTCGCTTGCTTGCAGAGAGGGCTCTGCGTGCCACCTGTGGCATGCGTGTGCCATAGGTTTGCCATCTTGGCCTTATAATATACTAAGCATATTAAAATAATAACAAAACTATGTCTCCAAGGCTCGGGTGGGGGGAAACCTATTTGCATGATGGCATGACGGCCTCACCTAGTATTTTCAACTCCCTACTCACAAAGATCTACTAGATGTATTTGGGGAGTCACAAGTCTGGAATGAATCAAAGGACCTCTCATACTGGTTGTTTGAGAACAACCAGTATATAATGGTATCTTATATGGGAGAGATAGGGAGCATTAAAAAATAATAAAATATAATAATGTCTGCTGCCTCTTCAGAGAGCAGTAAACAGTGATCAATATTAATGGTTTCTGATAAACTAATATTCAGTTCCCTTTCAAAAGTTATTCAGTTTGGGGTTGTTACTACCTCCAATGGCTGCCCTTGGTTTTCCCAATTTAATGCTGCACTATGTGAGAAAATATTACCTTCTTTTTGTCTTGCAGATACATGACCTTGAGTTTTAACACTGTTACAGAAGAAAAGCTCTTCCATGTTAGCTAAACCATGCAAGATTATATGTATCTGTATTATACTTCCCTTTATTCTCTTTTCCAATCTAAAGAGCCCCAGGTGTTGTAATCTCCCCCTGTAGGGAGGCATTCCCCTAATCATTAGTTGCCCCATTTTGCACATTTTATAATGCTATAATACTCTTTGTAAGGTGCAGTGATCAGAACTGAGCACAATACAGCAAATGTGAACTCAGCCCATAGATTTCTAGAACAACATTATTATATAGACGTTTCTGTTTCCAGTTCCCTTCCTAATGGTTTCAACCATGGGATTTGTCTTGTTTTATAGCAGCTGCACATAAGAGTGATTTTTTTTCATTAAGCTATCAATCATGATTCCGACACCCTTTTCCTTGTCAGCCCCTACCAGTTTAGACTTTATTAATGTATAGGAGGATATATTTGGAGTATCAACCGGCCCTTTCAAACTCTGAAAAGCACATCCAGGGTATTTGAGTAAAAAAGAAGAATCATGTTTAACTAATTTCAGATTTTTTTTTCTAGAGAAATACTTCAAGAAATCCAACGCCTCAGACTGGAACATGAACAGGCTTCCCAGCCAACACCCGAAAAAGCCCAGCAGAATCCAACTTTACTGGCCGAATTAAGGCTATTGCGGTAATCAACCAACCTCTCCCACATTAATTTAGGATAGTGATTATAGAAGCGATGATAATCAGAACAGAAAGGACAAGATAGCAAACTAATGAAATTATCCGTTTATTAATCTTGAATAGGCAAAGGAAAGATGAATTGGAACAACGAATGTCTGCTCTTCAGGAAAGTCGAAGGGAACTGATGGTACAACTGGAAGGACTCATGAAGTTGCTAAAGGTATATCATGCCTGCACTCATCCTATGGCCAATGTACCTGCAGTGCTACTTGGCCATCTGTGTTGTGAACTTCTATTTCAGTCCTTGGAGCGTGCTTTTTCAACTGATCTCTTTTTATCTGATATTTGAAGGGATTGGATTTGGGATTTGCTGCATACAAAACCTTGTGTTCTTTCACCAAAGGTGTTGGCCAGTGTTCTGAGATGAACTAGTTTAGTTGCTGAAGCATATAGGAATAGCATAGATCTGAGGTGGCTCTTGTGCTACATTTTGTCTTTGGTTAATAGGAGTGAAATTGCTTGTTCCAGCGTTTAGCACTTGCTGTGTTTCCCTCTTCGCACCATTCTTGCTTCTTTCTGACCAAACAACAGTCCAGGTTTCTACTTGATGCAGGAACTCTAAAGCTAGATCATCTCAACAGAGGATTGCCCAGCATCCACTAAAAGGCTCTTATGAGGAAGAACTCACCCTATATCTCTAACTTAAGGAAGATTTGTTTTTTTGTCTCCAAGGCTACGGTCTCTTGGTGTAATCTATTGAGGGCTACATGCTAGGAGTGGCTGCAATCAGGGCCATATGTGAGTGGGACAATCTTTTTTCTCCATGCCTCTTCCATTGGCACTGCTGGAGGAGGGACAGATTATTTTGCAAGAGACCTGAACTAATTGCTTGCAGAGGGCTTTTGAAATTAGGTCGAGAGCTGCATGGAACTTTAGGGACAGAGCTTTTCTATTCTACTCTACAAAGTTGATTTCACTGATGGTTTGCTGATACTGATAGAAAAATCTATTGAAATCTGAAATCTCCTCTTATAATTTAAGTCCTTAAATACAGCCATGCCCTCTGGGACAGCAGGCAGCAATTCACCTTCTTTTTCTATCAAATCTTTGAAGACTCCTGTCCTGACCCTACTCAATTTTTTTCCCATGTTCTGTCATCATTTCCTCACGGGTTTTGTCTTCCATATTCCTGAACATTTTAGTTCCTAACATCTGAGTCTGATCCACTGTATCTATAAAATACTTATTTAATTTAGTACTTAAATTAACCCTCCTGTGGATTGGAATATAGATATTTTTCTGTGAGGGACTTGGAGCACTTCCTTTTTATGCTTCTTTTCACCATATGAAAATAGACTGAGAGTGTTTAATTATTTGAGCATTTGTCCAATGAATTAATAACAAATGTTTTCACAGAATTTGGAGATGAACCAACAAGATTTTCTCTTATTCATTCATTCAGATCATGGTTTAGGACCATTAGAATTAGGATTGAAAAAGAATTTTAAAACAGGTTGCTTCATAAGAATAATAAATTTGAAAGTGATAAGTGGTGAATGTGAACTTGTTCTATATTATACTATATATTATCTCTGATATCACATCAAGTTGCTTTGAATAACAATTGCTAGGGAGAAGGTATAAAACAAACCAATTGTGTTTGTGATTTGTTTTGTGGACTTATAAGCATGTTTGATCATTGGGGGAACAAAAAGTTTGATTCAGATAGACATGTCTTATCTAGCAAATTCTTGTGTTTTCATGTGACCATAAATGTGTGTGAGACACTGACAAGAAAAAAACCTAAGGTCTGGCAGTGTTTTATATCCGTATCCCTTATTCCTTATGTGTTAAGTCACATTGGTGTCCCCTCTAATACTCAACTGTGTTTGTGTTTTCAAGATAACAATTGTCCTTTCTTTTTTCTTTTTCTTTCTCATGTTCCAATTACAATTCTCTATAGGAAGAAGAACAAAAACAGGCAGTAAGTTAACAGCCTTAACCCTCATTTTTCTTTGATTATGCATGAAACGTTTGGGTGTTACGTTGGTCATGATAGGGTTAGATGCAAATAAATTCAGCAACATAGTCACATTTTTATATCATTTATTCCTATCAACCTATGAAGCATAAACTTATTAACCCTTGACACAACTACTTCTCATTTCGAATGAAATTTGTTGCCTGACAGTATAACCAACAAGACCTTCTTCCAGGTTTTTAAATGTATATATCTGACAAGATTTAGAGGTTCAGTCCCTATTCTATATTCTGGTTGCTTTCTTTGACCTGAGATCTCTGATAGCAACTTTTTCCCTTTATGAATCTTGCATTTGCCTGATGGCCATGAATAAGTGCATAAAAATGACTGTTCTGGGCTTTGGAGCCTCTGAGTCTTGCAAGCGTGACAAGAGCTCAGCAAAGCTCCAAGTTTCAATGGCTCAGAAGGAGGAGCAAGTGCCTTGCTTCTTCAAGATGTCCTATAAATCAGCTCAGTATTAACTCTGATTACACTCCAGAGGGAGCCCTTTTTCTTTCCTTAGCAAGCACCCATTACTGCAGCAGCTCTGTTTGTGGCAAAATTGATTTAAGCTTCAAGGTATACAAGAAACTGAGTCTGGGAAAATTAGACATATTTGTTATATCTGGAAATAAATCTTGTGATAGATCCATCACTGAAGCAAATATACTTCTAGAAACCCCACATTAAAAGTTTACTTCGCTGACATGAAGCTAAGATAACTTCCATCTGTACTATTGGTGCAAATCTAATGCATTCTAATGTCTGATAGTTTCTCATTCTGCCCATTTGTTCTTATGGTCTGTCAACATAGAGCCAAATGGAAGGTGGTACTTTTAGTCTGCCAAATGTATATGAAGGTGAAGATCTAAGAGACTTGTTTGCTACAATTGTCTTCTTAATTTCCTCTGCCCCCACAATACCATTAGCCCATTTGCTCATTCCTGCTCTCTGGACAAGGTAAACACCTATCAACCAGGAAAAGAAAATGGCCTTTGAATGTTTATTTTTATTGATTTAATTAATGTAAAATATGTATATGGCCATCCATGTTATATATGACTTCAAGCGGCGAACAACAATTTAATATATTAACAATAAAACAAAGAAACAATGATAACTATCAATATATTATGATGATATCAAAGTCTCAGTAAAATAAAAGCAGAAACATGCAAATGATATGAACTAGGTTCATTTAACATATTAGCTCAAAGCTTGGTAAAAAGGTCAGATCTTTAAGGCTTATGGAAGGCCAACAGAGTCCAGACTATTTGTATTATGGGGAATGGGGTTCCATAGGTCACTCAAAGAGAAGGCATACATCCTGGATTTCATCATTTACCATTTTTTTCCTGACCAGATGCTACCAAATATTCTTCAAGGGCAGCCCATGTAATATATATTGTAGTAGTCCAGAGAGGAGGTGGCTAAAGAATGAGTAAGTCAATTTCCCAGGCTAGAAATGTGTGGAATTGGTGCACAAGATATCCTCTTTCCCAGAAAATAAGACCTATCCTGAAGATAAGCCCTAGCATGTTTTTACATGAATAAGCCTTATCCCCAAAATAAGTCCTACTTAAGAGCCTGTATAGCCGGCTGGCCACACATTCTGTCTGGTTGCTCATAGTGCCGTAGCCACGAGGCAAGGCAGGAGTAGTGGTGAAGCTGCCACACACACCCTGCACCGCCTTACCTCAGGGGCCCCACAGCCAGGCCATCCACATCCTAACACCTCCCTTGCAATGGTAGCACCAGTAGCCACGCGCCAACCACTTCTGCTTGCTTGCTTGCAGCCGCAACGGAGTAGGAGTCTGAGTGGTGTGTTGGTGTCGCGAACCAGGTGTCGGGGCATGGATGGTCTGGCTGCGGGGGCCCTGAGGTAAACTAACATGAAGCAGCTCCACCACCCCACCCCCGCCTTGTTGTGGCGGCACTAGCATGCTACGCAGCCTGCCCCACCATAAGCAAGCAGCAGAATTGAGCCTCCTGTACATGGGGGGGGGGAATTAAGATACCCCTGAAAATAAGCCCTAGTGGTTATTTTGGGACCCAAAAGAAAATAAGATCCTGTCTTATTTTCAGGGAAACCCAGGTAGATTTGTGCAAGGGCCCTCTTGGCTACAGTTATCACCTCCTCTTTGAATAGGAGCTACAAGTCCAGGAGGACCCCCCCCTCTCAAAGTTGCATACCAATTCTGGTTGGGAGAGTGCATCCTCGTTCAGAGTTGGAAAGGAGCAGATGAAAAATCTCCAGATGCAGAAGGCTTCAAGGCCTATAGCCCTATCTCCTTCCTTCAGGAACGCCTTCACCATTACATAGGGCCAGCCATATATATCACCTCCCAGGTGGTGGTAACCAACCAGAGAAGGGTCATTGATTTAAAGCAAATGTGACTGAACAAATATGACCTTGATGGCCTTGTTCACTTCACAGCCTAAAACTTTTCCAAGATCATGAGGCAAGACTATCTCTTACCCAATTATATAAATCAATCCAAGTAACTTTATTCTACAGATGTTGAATATAGACCTCGCAGTGGCTTTGCAAAGTTTCCTTCAGTCCCTCCTTAAGTAGAACATACCAAATCATCCTAATCAGGACTACTGTTTGCCTGTCTTCTTAAAATCACTGAATATTATACTATGTATCTCCTTGGGAGAGAAAATATGCATAAAAATTGAAGATCTGCTGTTCAAGCAGTCACACATGTAGATTGGTTATTCCACATATGATATTAACAATAAGAATTAATTTGGTTCCAGTGTTACCAATGCTCATTCAACCTTATGAAAAGATCCATCTTTTAGAGCATATTTGAGACGTTTTGATGTAAATTTCTTTCCAGAACATGAAAGACAGGACTGTTGTTCTGAATTGCTATCTTCCTCAGCTTGCCTTTTTTCCCCTTGATTCCCAACTCATCCATTCACCAGCAGGCTTTTAAGTTTTGAATTCTATGCCCAGTGAAATACAAGACATCTTGGTTTACACCTCCTAAAATAGAAGTCCCAATAACAAAAGAGCAGGGATACTTGATTGGATTATGAGAGAAATGTATGGAATATAATATGTCATATATTTCCAAACTGGATTAGGAAAAAAGGGCTCACCCAGATCAGTTGGGGTTGGAAGGAGTGGGTTTTCAAGACTTCACTATTTTAATTCTTATGTCTGCTAGTATATCTTACGTAGATTATTATTTGTCATGTTTTAAAAACCTGAAAGTATGCTTTGAACCCAGTGCTAAATGGTAAAACACAATGAAGGCTGGTTCATCACACTACAATCTGCAGAAAGATTACCTTCCAGGTTAACTTGGCTGCAAAGAATTGGTCCTGGGAATCAGCTAAACAAATCAGGCATAAGCCGCTTCAACTGAGGATTATTGTCCCATTGCTGGAACAGAGAAAGGATAACTGTTTGTATTTTTTACTTAGACAATGAAATTAATCTGCAATGATATTACTAAAAACATCATGATAAAACATTAGTTGATATCTTAAAAAGGTGGGTTTAGACTACAGCAATCATAGTCCGTGGAGGTTTCATCTAGAACTGAATCTTCGTGAGATCTAGAGAGTCCTTCTTGATTCCTGGAAAGTACTGTCTTGCAGTTTTAAACCCTTCAAAGATACTCCACAGAAGCTTTTAATAAATGTATTAGTCTGTAAGGTGCTAGAAGAGTACTGTTTTTGTCCTATGCTTTTTTTCCCTCAGTTTGTGCTAGTTCTGCAGGGAAAACTTAAAGTCACATAATAAGAATTATTTTATTATTCTTTTAAAAGGAGATTGGACAGACATTTGTCCAGAATAGTGTAAGATCTCCTGCTTGAACAGGGGATTAGAATAGAAGATCTCTAAGATCCCTTCCAACTCTTATTCTGTGATTCTGTAAAATTCCTGGGATGCTTGCTTTTGATTGCTAGTTCTTTTCTCTGCACATAGTGCTACACTTAGTGCGGTGGGATAGGGTGGGGGGAAGAGCGCCATTTAAGCTTTATTTTTTTAAAGCTGTTTTGCACATTTTCATGCAACAATGCACTATGAATCAGACAAGGGTGCTGGATTCTCCCTCCATCCCTGCCCCCAATGTGAGAGATGTCTGTGCCTGGAATCATTTGATTTTCCAGGTGTTAAATACGTCATGGAGGCAGGTTAGGAGCTGCTTCAGTGAGGTAGCTAGTCATTGGAGGCTGTAGTTGGTTCTACATCCTGCCCCACACACATACAAGCCACTCATTTGCATTTAGAGGGAAAATACCTTTGCTATTTTTTCAAAGGCATAATAGACGACTATATCTAGGCTCTGGGTATTGGCTCACATAGATTTGGTGGTTCCAAATATTTCCTTTGAATAAGATGACCATCTTCTTGAACTGATATCCATATTTTTATTCAGGAAGATGACGTTTAAATTTTTTTTTTTTTTTTTACAGTTTCAAGTGAATTACTAGTAAGTAGACTTAGGTAGAGTGTTGCCTTCCCTGTTAGATAAAAGTAGAACTATTGGCTTGAACAGGTGTCTTCTGTTCGCCTGAAAGGGGGCTGCCTTATTGACTGGGAAAGGTATGCAGCCTGGCTCTGGATAATTCTGAGTAGTATTGATGAGTGGAACATGGACCAGGCTTGCATAGCTCTGTGGTTCTTCCCAGGCTGGATGAAGTGACTCTTTTGGCTCTTCAGGATAAAGAGCTTTGTCTTCCATACTGTTGCAAAATGAGCTCTGTGGATTGGGGGATGCTGGTTGCTTTTTCTCAGAGGATCCCCCCCACTTTCTGTTCCTAGCCAGTCAGCAGTTCCCCCTTCACAGAAGTTAATCATTATAGTAGAGTTCATGTTAGCTTTGCCGCAGAGTCCCACTCCCTCTCTACAAGGGAGGAGTTGTGCTAGAGGAACGCTGCCTCAGTCATTTATTCTGGAACTTAGCATGCAGCCTCAAGGAGGGGGAGCAAGGCTGAGGAGGGGTCTTGAGACACTTTTTTTTTTTTTGTGCTTTTAAACAGCCCAAATAGCTGCTTTGAATTAATGCTGGGACTGTGTCAGGCATGTGCATGCAAGCCCTTCTGCTATGTCTTCGACATGCTCCGCCATCTTAGCTATTTCTGGCTCCCTCATTCTGCATTCAGGGGAGGCTGCTGCATCAGCAATCCCAACTCTAGGCTCCCCGACCACAGCTGCCACAAGGACCTGAATGTGTGTCGGTGCACTTAATTAAATTATGCAATTCTCAACAATTAAACACAGTCTTCTGCCTTGTAATCTTGTCGGTCCTGCCTGCTCTTTTTCCTCCAGCCTTTGATTAGACAGCTGTGCTTTTTTTAGGGGGTGGGGAGAAGCCGGTGCCAACAGAGGCCCAAAATAGAACATATGAAATGGACGGTGCACGTCTCTCTCTCTCCCTCTACTGTACATTGCTGTCAGAATGCCAGGAGTGCATGCTGCGGCCCCCTCTCCTGGCTGCACACAGGCACCTTTGCCTGCTGTGTTTCTGTGCAGCTCTTCTGAAGCCAGTAACCAAGAGGAGGATGACGTTTGTTTTGTTTAAACATGCAGCAGCGGCAGTAGAAAGCAGGGAATAGTCCACACCAGCCATCTGCTACCTGGCTGCCTTCCATGTGCTTGGAAGACAGCAGTGTGCCCAATGAAGTGCCTCTTTCATTCTGTTGCCATGATAACAGTCCTTCAGATTTTAGCTGGGGGGGGGAGGCAGGGAAGCTTTGAAAAGGTTATTAAGCTACTCAAGTAACGAGCTTTTTTACAGAGATCATTCTTAGAAGTTTTTGGGGGGATGTACAAAGGGACAAGGAAGAGCAACGTTTCAAGACAGGAACAGTGACCAGTTTCCACATGAGAATAAAGAAGGCCTGGCCAGTTAAGACAGGTTTCAGGCTGATCTAATCCAGGTATAAAGTTTTACGTCCACATGTACATATTTACAGATCAAAGCCATGGCTGGTAAACAACATAGAGCTCTCTCTGTGTTCAGAAAAGCTTTGCAGAAGAGAACCAGGGAAAGAGTACAATTAGCTAACTTATGTGCCACTGGCCAGCAGCAAATTTGCAGTGAAGACTCTTCATTGCTACTGTGAAACATTTTGCTGGTTACGCTTAGCCCTTTGAAAAATGGGCTTGCATGAAAAAATATTATTCCACCTAAGCTTAGAACCAATTGATGTTGCCCTAATGCAGGAAGTGGGCTGACTTTAAACTTTCTGGGGATGGGGGAATGCAATGGGAAAGGGATCATAATTCAGTGATGGAGGTGACTTGCCTGGAAAATTTCATTAATGGGTCTCCATTAAATTTTCAGACATACAACTGAGAGAGGCTTCCTCTTGGAACCTGAGCTCTTCCAGGTGAAACTTCACTTATCAATTTTCTAGCTGCTCATCTGGAGAGAAACATATTTCTCTTAAGCTTATCCTAAGAAGCAATTTGGATTCTTGTGGATATTTTTTTGTATCCATGATCACACCAGGGCTCTTTCATAGCACCCATTGATTTAAGTGGGCTTTGACATATTGTCAGGTTTTTGTCAAATATTGTACAGGGGTGTCAAACTCGATTTCATTGAGGGCCACATCAGAGTTGTGTTTGACCTTGGAGGGCTGAAATGGAAGTGGCCAGGGTGAGCGTGGCCAGATGTCACTTGTGTTGGGATTGCCTGTGGTGGCCTGAGTGCTCTGCCAGTGAAAATGGGCTCCTGAGCTCTGTTTCCGGCTGTGATGACCTCCTGCAACCCTCTGCCAGAGAAAAGGAAGCTTGGGAGGGTCATACATGGCCCTCTGAGCTCCAGTTTCGCTGGCAGAGGCGTGGCAGGCTGGTCCTTCGTTGTTTCCAAGGTGGTTCTGCAGGCCAAATCTAAGCACCCCGCAGGCTGGATTTGGCCCACGGGCCTTGAATTTGACACCCCTATTGTAGTAGATTGATTCTACTTTTAGTTTCATGTCCAAATATGGTTTTTTTGTTGTGGATAGAATAGAATAGAATAGAATAGAATAGAATAGAATAGAATAGAATAGAATAGAATAGAATTCTTTACTGGCCAAGTGTGATTGGACACACAAGGAATTTGTCTTGGTGCATATGCTCTCAGTGTACATAAAAGAAAAGATACATTCGTCAAGAGTCAAGAATCATAAGGTACAACACTTAATAGTCCTAGGATATACTTGTTCATGAATGGCTTTGAATATGATGAGCAAGAGCCAATCTATCTTCCAAACACATTTGAGTCCTTGATCATTCAGCCCCCTTGCCTGCCTTTGAATAGAAGGATTGATTTGAATCTTACTAGGGAGAATGCTTGTAGAATTACAGTATCATCTGGTTTTATTTCTTCAGCCAGTTCTCTGTTGCAGCTGTATCAGAATCAACATCTATCAATCAATGACTATTAGCCTTGAAGATAGAGGGAGTGAAAACCATAGGCTGGGAGACTAGTTGGCTTCCTTGTGCAGTTGATTAGCCACTCTGACAACAGACTGCTGGACTAGATAGACAGGGGTCTGATCCAGCAGGGCACCGCCTAGGTCAGTGTTTCTCAACCTCAGCAACTTTAAGACGAGTGGTCTTCAGATTCTGGGAGTTGGCCTTCGCTCATCTTAAAGCTGCTGAGGTTGAAAAGCACTGGCTTGGATTCTTAGCTTTTGCCTTTCACAACAGATTCGGAGTAACTACAATTCCTGCAGTGTTTTTATATGTTAAGTACTCCTCACTTATCTTGCTGGGGCCCTCCAGAAGTAATGATGGTTTCAGAGCCAGTATATTTTCTATATTCTTGAATATACTGTATTTTGACACAGTTTTTATTTTTTGCTTAGCTCCCTTGAATATAGACACAGATAGGATTAAATTGTCTATTTGTTTTAAAGGAGTAAATTTGTTCTTGGGCCTACAAAGAGAGGCTTCATCTGTTTTAATTTGAGAAGTAAGAAGTCAGTTTTGAGATGTCCTGGTTGTAAAACCAGTCACTAGTCAAATGGCAGGCAACTGTAGCTTAGCTAATTCTGGAGTGAAAACATGGTTCTATCCTTCTCATGAATGTGCATGCCAGGAGTTTTAGCCATTGTTTATCATTCTGAGGAAACATCACAATCCAGGTGTAGAAAAACATTTAAAGGTTTATGAAAGTCATAAAAGCAGATATAAAACCAGAGCATTCCTATATTATATAAAAACATTGTTTTGATCTGTAAAGCAGCATAAAAATCCAGCATCCCAGGAGGATCCTACCTGTTGTAATCTGCAATGTAATAGTAATAAATGCTTGAGCAGTTTTATAGAGGGATTCATTCTTTGCAATTATTTGTCTGAACCTCCCTCTGTAAACAAAAATGGATTTAACATGGATACCTAGTGCGGTATTTATTTTTCAGAATGGAAAATGAATTAGGATCTCAATGACACTTACAGGGCAGGGAAAAGGTGCCTTGAAGTCAGTCCCTGACAGACAAGTCCCTGGAGTTTTCTTGGCAAAGTATTTCAGAAGTGGTTTGCCATTGTCTGCTTCCTAGGGCTGAGATAAAGTGGTTGACCCAAAATCACACAGCTGGCTTTGTGCCTAAGGCAGAACTAGGTCTCCTGATTTCTAATCTGATTCCATAACTACTACATAAAACTGTGCTTTAACCACTTACACTAAGCCTGCAACTAACCATTGTAAAATATTATCCTGACCGTACAATACTGATACTCCTTTTTGTCCCTATGACACTAGGTTTAGCTCATTCCCAGCCTATGACTGAGAACTTAGTTCTCCTTACCTATAGTAGTGTTGAAAGTGTTTTTCTCCTTGCTTGAACCCTATCCAAAGCCAGTCTTAAAGATTTTGTTACTTCTGGAGGCAAGTCGGGGGCCAACGGTGAGTAGGAATAGTAGCATAGAATGGGCAATGGAGAAAGCTCATTTCATGCCAGTGTACTTTTCTGCCATCTCAGTGATGATTGGAAAGCATTCCAGCTATGGGAAAGGACATTCAGTGTGCCTAAAATTATGGTCTCTTTTTTTCTTAAGGAGAAATTCCATATGAACTTATTGCAGGTGTTAGCGGAGAAGAAGTTTGAAGTACCTTCGGAGAGAGAAAGAGAAGGGAAAAAATGCTTAGCCTTAGGCTCTCTCTGATACACTGTTCATTGTTCACCTTTTTCTAACATCTGAAATAAAGATGCTTGCTCTTTAAGAGCTCTATTAAATTCTAATTCAGACTTGATGGAACATTGTTCCTCAGAAGGTCATCTTGCTTAAAATCAAAATAAACAGTAGAAACAAAGATGGCAGAGTGTTAGACAGGTAGATTAACCTGGTGCTCATATACTTAGAAGTAAATCTCTTAAAATATACAAGACAACTGCTGTATTATATTTTGTGTATATGAATATAACAGGTCTTTCTTTGCTTTTGTATTGTGTTCAATTACCTTGGGCTCTTTTTAAAACCAAGAACAATCCCAGCATTCAAAGTCATGAGTTCTTAAGTGAATCACTTGCTATGACTTAAAATTACTTTTAAATTGCTTGATTGCTTTTCCTACAGAGTGTTAAAAAGTTTTGTGGCTGGAAAAATCATTCTTTCTGACAAGGATCAAGAAAACTCCATTACTGATTTTCAATTTCTAACCATCGTGTTACTCCATTTTGGAGAAAAGCTCCAAACATTTTCTTCTTAATTTTTTCTCCAGATGGGGTTGGAACTTACAGAAAATTTTGGCAAAACAACTGCTGGTAGCATTTCATTTTAAATTTTTCAGTGCAAATCACATCCTTCTGAAAAGTAGACTTCCAGATAGTTTAGTGTTCTTCCTAAAAATCAAGCACAGCCATATTGTTTTATCATGAACAAATAAAAAAACATTAGGTAGTGCCAATTGGTTCACCTATGCATCAGGAAAACTCTGCATCTGCCTCCAAAGATGTCCCTGTATTTTTATGGTGCCACCATCAAACCAGTGTTAGTTCATCAGAACTAAGCAAATCCAGCTGATCAGCAAATATCACAAAAGATATTTTTCTGCAACCGGCTTCTGTTTTATGAAGAATGTATACCAATCTCTTGCTCTTTGCCTTTTGATTTGTGAGGGTGACCCTTCTGCCATGTCCTCTGCCTTTTAGCCTGCCAGTTATCTGTAGCAAATGCAATAGGCACAAAGGAAAACCAGCCTAGTTTCTTTTTGATTTGGAACACTTTTTTAAATGAATGACTGTGATTAAACAGAGCTCAAAACTAGGAAAAAAAGTAGGAACATTTTGCATTTTCCAACATATGTCATTACAATATTTGTTAAAAAAAAGTCAGTCCAGGGATGACAGATATAAAGTCTAAAGTTTACACCTGGTATCAATATGAGGCTTGTAAATTGAGAGCATTTGTTGCTGGTAAATTTCACCTGGCATTTGAGAACAAAAATATGATACTTTCTCTTAACTCTGACAACACAAAGCCACAATTCCATTTGTTCCTATATATTTATTATATAGCCTTACATATAATATAACCCTATTTTTTTCAAAATTGGGGGAGCTACATTATAGATACTTTGATAAATAGGCTGGTGTTTTTTATTTATTAAATTTATATGCTTCCTGTCCACCTAGAGGTGACTCTAGGCAGCTTACAAACAGGATAAAAACAAGGTAAAATATTATGATCATAAATATTAACTTTAACAAATAGCAATAAGACTTATTATACTGCTTCATAGAGCTGTACAGCCCTCTTTAAGCAGTTTACAGAGTCAGCATATTGCTCTCAACAATCTGGGTCCTTGTTTTACCGATTTTGGAAGATAGAAGGCTTAGTCAACCTTGATCTGGTCATGATCAAATTCCTGGCTGTGGGAAGAATTAGCCTGCAATACTGCATTCTAACTTCTGCATCACCCAGCTCACCACAAAGATGGCAAGGAAGGGAGCAAGGCACAAAGTGGATGGAGTCAGGGGTGGGATTCAAATTTCTTAACAACCGGTTCTGTGGGATGAATCCTAAAATATTTAATTTTATCTATGGTTTTGCCTCTCCTTTTCTTTGGCTCTAAGACTGTGTCACCAACATACAGGAACAACTAAGTCCTTTATCAAGCAGCTGAAGACTGTGAGAAATTACTGGAGGATCTGATTGGGGCATGACAGCTAAACTGCCCTTCTTTTGAAGGCGAGAACATGCTGTGACTTGACTTTTCCCTTGTACACAACAGTCTTCAGCAAGACAGCAGGTTCCTGTCTGTTGTAGCCATAGTTTGCATGGGAAAGAGCTGTAAAATGGAATAGAAATCTTTCCACCTGGTTTGAAATTTTTGACATTATTGGATTGGCCCAAGAACAAAAGCATGACCAATATAATATGAGTGGAGCAAGAGCAGAATAAAGAAAATTTCAAACCCATTAAAATACAGTAGATATAGAAAATTTACACCCCCTTTTAAAAATATTTACATTTTTTGAAATGTAAAAAAAAAATCAGACCAAGCTAAATAACTTCATTTTTCCCCACCTTTAATAAAACACATAAACTGTACAATTCAATTAAAACAAATTGAAATTTCTTAGGAGGAAAAAGAAGAATCAAAAACTTAGAATAAAGTGGTTGCATAAAGATGGACATCCTAAAATTAACACTTTGCTGAACCATCTTTTGATTTTATGACAACGTTCAGCCTTTTGGGGTAGGAGCCTACCAGCATGGCACATCTTGCCTTGGAATCTTTGCCCACTTTTCCTTGCAAAAATGTTCCAAATCTATCAGATTGTGAGAGCAGGTTCTGTACATGACCCTCTTCAGTTCACCCCACAGATTTTCAGTTGGATTCAGGTGCAAGCTGGGCCATTCCAAAACATTGATTATCTTCTGGTGAAACCATTCTTTTGCAGGTATACTTTGGGTTGTTGTGTGGAAAGGTGAAATTCCTCTTTATCTTCAACATTTTAGCAAAGGCCTGAATCTTTTTTTGTTTTTGTTTTTTTTGCCAGAATTGACTGATGTTTGGAATTGTTTATAATTCCTTCCACCCATGATTAAAGTCCCAGTTCCAGTTGAAGAAAAGCAGCCCCAAAGCAAAATGCTGCCACCACCATGCTTCACTGTGGGTATGGTATATTTTTGGTGATGTGCAGCGTGGTTTTTGTGCCAAACATATTTTTGGGAATTATGGCCAAAAAACTCAACCTTGGTCTCATGCATATAATGCTTATTCCCACATGCTTTTGTCAGCTTGATGTGGGTTTCCTCAAACTGTGGCCAGGCTTTTGCTGTCAGAGACAACTGAATAGATATCAGAAAAATCTTACTAGCTCAATTGAACTTTATAACAATCACTTTAGTTGATAGTGTGTAACGACCACTGTGTACCTCAGTTTGAATGTGATTGATTAATTCTGAACACAGCCCCTACTTATAAGAGGGTGTGAACACTTATGCAACCACATTATTCTAGGATTTTTTTTATTTTTCCCTCCTAAAAGTTTCAGTTTGCTTTTCAATTGAATTGTATAGCTTACTCGTTATATTAAAGGTGGAAATTGTTTCGAAGCGATTCATCTTTGTCTGATTTTTGTTTATATCTTAAAAGCTGGCATTTTAACGGGTATGTAGGCTTTCTATAACCACTGTATGTCCTGTGTTGCTATCAGGAAAGGCCTACAGTAGAAAAGAAAACACCTGAAAGGATGTTCTGAAGAGAAATGTAATAATGTATATATAAGTAATCCTCAATTTACAACAGTTCATTTAGTGATGGTTCAACATTATAATGGCACTGAAAAAAGTGATTTATAACTGTTTTTCACACAACTGTTGCAGCATCCCCACAGTCACATAGTCAACATTCAGACACTTGGCAATTAGTATGTATTTATGATAGTTGTAGTATCCACCTGCAACCCTGCCACCTTCTGTCAAGCAAAGTCAATGGGAAAGTCAGATTCACTTCACAACTGTGTTACTAACTTAACAACTGCGGCAGTGGTGGGATTAAATTTTTTTTACTACCAGTTCTGTGGGCGTGGCTTGGTGGGCAGGGGAAGAATACTGTAAAATCTCTAGTCAGAGGTGATATTTGCCGGTTCTCTGAACTACTCAAAATTTCTGCTACCGGTTCTCCAGAACTGGTCAGATCCTGCTGAATACCACATCTGCAACTGCAGTGATTCACTCATGGCAAGAAAGTTTTGTAAAAAGGGGTAAAATTCACTTTACAAATGTCTCGCTTAGCAACAGAAATTTTGGGCTCAGAATAACAGAAACAGGCTGCAGGTAGCCGAGGACTACCTCTATTGCATATTATATGTATATGTATAAACAGCTGGGGGGTTGGAAATCATGGAACTTTGTTTCTGTACTTGAGAACTATAGGAAGATTTTTATATGCTCAACGCGGAAAGGTTCAGCACTATCCTCAATGAAGGAAAGGTTGGTAAAGACGATGGAATTTGCAGAGATGACGAAATTAAGACTTCTTTGATTAGAGAAAGACAACATTTACTTTTTTAAATTCCATTTTTATTATTTTTGTAAAAACTCAAAGTGGCAAACATACCTAAGTCCAGTGGTGGGATTCAGCTGGTTTACACGAACCGGTTGTTACATTAACACACACACACACACACACAAACACACACACCCCTCTACTATCAAAGTGGATCCTGGGCACTGTGCTACAATGGAAAAATGGGCAACTGGGCAGCTGGTGTGACGAAAGAAGGCCGCTCTCCCTCTTTCTTCTCCCTGCTCCTCTTCCTTCCCTTGTGCTAGCCACTCCGTTTCCCATTTCTCAATTTCAGCGCAGCACCCAGGATCCACTTTGATAACCCGGGTGTGTGTGTGTTAATTTAATAACTGATTCGCCCAGGGTCAGGCTGGCCATCACAGGAGCTCATCCTGCATGTGTGACGAAGCTGGAGGATGGGAATGGGCCATGCCTCCCACAACAGCCAACCTGACCCTGGGTGAACCGGTTGTTAAAATATTTGAATCCCACCACTGCCAAAGTCTTTCTGCCTCCTATTTTCCCAAAACAATAACCCTGTGAGGCAAGTTACGCTGAGAGAGAGAGAAAGTGACTGTCCCAAAGCCAGCTTGTGTGCCTAAAACAGGACTAGAATTTCTATTTTCCTAATTTCTAGTTTGGTGCCTTAGCCACCAGACCAAACTGACACTATTATTGCTGACTAAAGACACCTTATATAATTTTTCATCAAACAGAAACAAATAACTTTTTATTCATAGTTTTGATTCTTAGAAAATATTAAATAATAGAAAGGAGAGCTTTCTTGTAACAATGAAATAATTATACCATAATATTTCTATGATTTGCTGCAGAAGAAATTGGAAGCTTCTTTCTATTTCTTTTTATTGTTTCTTTTTGCATCTTAGTTCTTTGCTTTCTTCCTTTTTTTCCTTTATTAATTTTTGTTAGTTTTTATCTTCTTTTGTAATATTTGAACAAAAAAATCCAAAAAGCCCATGAAAGGATTAAAGCCAATTATTAGCTAACTGTTACATACATCTTGTTTGAAGGTCAGCTTCAACTTTAGAAAAGTAGCAAACTCCACCATTATGTGACTCGGACATCTGCCTTTACTTTGGTGGAAATAATTGCAAAAGAAGTCCAGCAACTGCAGCGTTGGGGGAGGGGGGACTTGTACAAAGCCTACCTGAGTTTATTCTAGTGAAAACTTGCATCAGGGGTCAACCACCACGGCACTCCTCAAACGTAGCTTTGTAAAAGCTGGTTTTGTTTCACCTCTAAGGGCATCAGATTCCTTTCCAGACTCTGTGACAGTAAGGTTTCCATAGTAGCAAATGTGATTCAAAGGTGGGAGCTGCTTCTGGTAAAGAAAACAGAGGAATAAAAACCAGATGAAATGACACAAACTGAATATGGGAGGCTGTGCAGAGGTTATGCATTTAATAGGTAATTACAGTATTAGTCACAAATGCTCGGTCCGAAACAGCTATGAGTGTGTCTCACCATTTGTGTGTGCATCAAAGACAAGACTTGCAAAGCTTACTTTACACAGTTAATAAAATAACACAGTTGGAAAGGAAGTAACAAGTAAAAAACAACCTTTATGAGCAAAAGAAACGTGATTAATTTTCAGTTCAAACCTAGCAAAAGCTGAGTTTGGTATAAAAAGGGCTCACTTCTAAAATCAGGGGTGTCATGGCCTGCACCATGCATCAGATGCATCATGTGCTGGCCACGTCCCCCCCCCCATTTTAGCGAAGGGAGAAAAGTCACGATAAGTCACGTGATGACAATGTGACACCGTGAGTTTGACACCCCTATCTTAAATTATTCTGTAGCTAGACAAAGCAGCAAGAAAGGTCAGTGCTTGCTTCTAGTTGGGACTTAGAGATGGCAGCCTCCCAAGATTTGAAGCGTTTTGGTCTGTATTCCTTCATATCCATTTGTCAGCTATAATGTCCCAGCGTGCATTCATTGCATAACTTGATCTTTTCCCCATCTGGAAAATCAGAAATATTTTCATTCTCATTCACAAGAAGTGATTCGTAACAAAATATAAATAGCACCAATTTAATTTTCATGGTGAGTACAACTGTGGTTTCTGTCGAATCATGGCATCAATGCTATGTTATTCAAATTATTTCTGACCAAAATAGTATATATTCATAGAGCAACACAGACTCTGTAATGCAAATCACTCAACAGTCTCTTACATCCCCCTGCCAGGCCAATGATTCAATTAATCTCCAAACTTTCTCCCCTGTGGTTTTTCAGTATTATACCAACATAACTGAAGAGCTAATTCTCCAGAACCCATTCATATGTGGACAGTGAATACAACACATACAGCCCCCTTGAGAACACATTACCAGCTTTGTTTATGCATCATTTAATACTAGTTGTATGTACACTGAATGTTTATGCCTTTGGGACAGAATAGGAACTTCAGCTGAGGAACTCAAATTTATTCTTCGCTTTATATTTAGATAATACGTCAAAGTAAAATTCAGTTTATACAACTGGAGTAATTTACTGTATATTCAATGTGTTACCTTATAACAAATGAAAAATATTTGATATGTTCATAATTTGAAATAAAATTAAGTACAAAATGTTACAATAAAACAATTAAAGCATTCTGGGTTTAAAAATTAAAAATAGGTATAGTGACACATAGAAAATTTACTCCTAGGTGCTTTTGGAACATAGAAAATTTACTGCTAGGTGCTTTTGGAACATATAAATGTTAATCCTAGCAGTGCTAGTTTCCAGTTTTCCATCTTTATTCACTAGTCCAGGTAGAAGTCAGTTGTAGGACCTTAATCTGTAATGCTAGTAATCTGAGTAAATTGATTGTAATATATATTGTCAGCTTTCTGTCATTCTTTCCCATTGTCATGTCCTTGATCATTTCTGAGCTTAGTTGTTTGCTTGCAGATGCAAAATGAGTGCTAGTGGGTATGGGATTTGCTCTCTCTTTGTATACCAGCTTCTCCTGCCAGTGTTGGTGGGGATGTAGTTTTTTCCTTAGGATATTGTTTTCTGATTGCTCGTTTGTCTGTTATTAATCCCTGCTTATCTCACTGTTTGTTGCTGGCAAGGATGTGTTCTGGTCTTTCTTTTTCCTCCTTAGCTTTTTTATTGTCTCTCTTGAAAGGTCTGTAAACGTGGTTTGTCTCTATGTGTCTATTGATGGCTGATTGATCTGAATGCCAAATTTCCAGAAATTCCCCAGCATTTTGGATTTAACTTGGTCTAGGATGTTCACAATTTTCCAGTTGCATCTATGATTGAATCTGACCATGAATTATGATATTAAGAAGTTTCCATTGTGTCTTCTGGCTTCTAGTTGGATGCACTCTGCTAGTTTTCTCCATGTCTATCCTACATAGTAGCTATTACAGTACTGTATGTCGTAAGTGATTAGTTTTCCTTTTTTGGCTACTAGGTCTTTTGAGTGTTTCAGAGGGCTTTAGTTAGTTTGTTTGCTATGGTGATGTCAAGGCATTTTAATTGTCTGTTGGTTGTTTCTGAGATGTTTTTGATGTATGGCAGTATTATACTTTTCATAGTTTGTGTTAGTTGTAGTGGGTTGAGTAGTCAAACACTTTTTGATAAATGTATAGGTATTCAGATTTTTGGAAGATGTGGTATTAGCAGTCTGTTTCCTTTTTCCTGTGTTCTGGGTTGTTGTAGTGCATTTATACTCATCTGAATAACGTGTTTATGAAGCTCCTTTTCTGGGAGGCTACAAGTTGTTACTTTGGTAATGAAGCCCTTAGTTAATGTGGGTTGTTTTCAACCCTTGCATTTCTAATTGCCATTGTATCTTCAGTTGATGAGGATATTGAGGAAGGATAATGTTGTTTTCTTCTTTTGTGAATTTTATTCCACTGAAGCTCTTGATTGTTTCATGCATCTTCTCTCTAATTGTGCCCTTTGTGTTATGATGAAAGTTATATCTACATCCATACTTTTGGCTGTATACTGCATGGAGTACTGTAGTTTCTAAATCCTGCATTACAGTCTCTGCTATGAGTTTCTCTGTTCTGCTGGTATATTTGTCCATCAAACTAAATGTAAGTAGTGCGACAGAGATTGAGGAGATCCATGATTCTGGGCATTTCAATCTTAGTATTGGCTAGGTCAGCTGTGGTATAGTACTGCTGCCTCTGGAATGTCAGATAAGCATCTCTTACCAGCTGCGTTCGCATGACATGCAAGCCTTGGCTAAATGGAATTGAGTTCTTTGCAGTTGAGTGTATTGTAGAAACACAGCTATTGTCTTTGCATACAGTGTGAACCAGACCACCCATTAAGCCATATTAATGTGGCATAGCATTTAATGTGATTGCAATTGTGTTTAGCTAATTTGGCTTTAGTATGCTGGATGATCCCTGTCTTAGAACAGAGAATAATATACATTGATCATCTAACACAGCATGATGTTTATTTATAATTAGGAAGGATCCTTTCCTTAGTGATTGCATATTTATTTGTGGGCAAAAAGATCCAGATTTCATGTCCAAGCCCAAGTGGAATGGCTTTTAGGAAGTAAAATTATTTCTTTTTTTCCTGGTATCATAGTGAGCTGTGGCTACTAGATTAAATAAACCTTCCATAACTTGGTAGACTTCATATCACAGAATTCCTCAGCCAGCATGGTCAATTCTGAGAAGCCTGGAAGCTATTTCCCATATTTGGAAAACTCCCCATTCTGGGGAAAGCTGAAATAGATCAAATTGCCCAACTAGACCTGAGACAGTTGCCTTCACTCCCAATAAATCCAGGATTGTCTTAATGCAGCCTTCTCCAAACTATGAGTTCCAAATGGACCATGTTGTCTGGAGTTGATAGTACACCAGATTAGAAAGAATTCCTTAATGGTTTACAAACTGCATGTACCAGTAGTAGAGTTTGCATGCTGTATGAGACAGAGAATGTTTTCCGAGGATTTGTCACTCATCTTTGCAATGTATGCTGCTGGAGTTTTATTTTGGAAGAGCCATTCAAGAAGGAAATGTAGTAACTGGGATTCCCATTTATTTTAGGCTCAGGCAGCTGGTTCTCCACATATTTCCCCCACCCATGGGGCTGGCCGCTCTATGCCAATGCCAGTCAGGTCCACATCTGCCGGTTCTACCCCAACTCATGTACCCCAAGATTCACTTACTGGTGTTGGAGGAGACGTCCAGGAAGCATTTGCACAAGGTGAGCCATAATACACATACCCTTTTGTGCATATATGCATAAAAGTATGAGGGAAGGAGTGGGGAGCGGAGAAGATAAAAGCTCTAAAGTGCACAATTTATTTTTAGAAAGTGTTTTAAAATACACTTCTGCAGAAGGACACCAAAAGCATCCACTGTGTCCTATAAGTGCTCTGCTATTATTCCACTGGTTTCTCTGTGTTTCATATATGCAGGGTTATTATCTAGCCAATTTTGTATGATTCATGCAAACTGCTTGTTAATTTTCTCTTAAGCAGTGAGAGATGGAACATGCTCAGATCCACTGCACTGCCAACATCTGATTGCCCAAGTACTTCTGGGAGGTCAACCTCATAGCCTGTTGAAAACAGCAAGTGTTGACATTGCCTGGGATGTACACAAAGTCCCCACTGGGACTGCTGCTATGGCAGTCGTTTCTGCTGCTGACTACCTCATTCCTTCTTTGTGTGACTTCTCCAGCAACTGCAATTGGGAGAGTTAGCAGGAGCTATTCTGCAGCCGGCAAAGAAGCAGCTGTGGCTGATGATCTCTTGCTTTCACATCTTTTTTCTAATACCATGTTTCCCCAAAAATAAGACCCTGTCATATATTTTTTTCCATCAAAAAACACACCAGGTCTTATTTTGGGGGAGGGGGGATGTCATCCACTGACTCCTCTCACTGGCATGCATTGCCCCCAGCCTCCTTTTTGCTGTCAGAGGCCTTCAGGAATTTCTTCTGCGGCTGGCAAGGCTTTCCTGAAGGCCTCTGCAGCTGATAACAGAGGTCCTAATTGATCCGGAGCTCTGTTATCGATTACAGAGGCCTTCAGGAAAGCCTTGCCTTGCCAGCTACAGAAGAAATGGGCCAAAAAGGCAGATGTGTGCGAGGCTTGGCTGCAACTGTCCAAAGATTCACCCCCATCCCCATCCTAGCTTAATTTTTACCTATGCACCCTGGAGTGGGCGGGGTCTTAGGGTTTATTTTGAGGGTAGGGCTTATATTGGGTGCACATGTAAAAATCAATCTAGGACTTACTTCTGGGTTAGGTCATATTTTGGGGGAAACACAGTACTGCCCTCCCTGTTACTATGGTAATTACCACCACCAACTCAAGTCACAGCTGCCTGTAGCCTCCTGGAAGGCCAACTGTTTAATTATGGAAGGCACAGAGGCTATTGTTGCTGCTGCATCATCACCACCTTCCAAGGAATTGCCACAGCAACCATACCTCTTCTCTTGCTCAGCTTGGTCACTTTGAAATAATGAGGCAGGAGTCAAATCACTTGTTGACTGATCTATATAGTCAATGAATGCATAAGCAGGAAAACACCCTTAGGACCATTCTTTACATCTATGATAGATGCAGATTCTCACCAATATTTCCTGGAACTTATCTTTGGATTGGGGAATAAAAATAATTTCAACTTTAGTTATTGAAGTCTACAATATAAAAGTATTATAGTAGTGTTACAACGACTAATTTTCTTAGAACAATGAATTTGCATATTACTTCATTACCCTTTCTCAGGAACTCGGCGGAATCTCCGTAATGATTTGCTGGTAGCAGCTGATTCAATTACCAATACAATGTCATATTTGGTGAAGGAGCTTCATTCAGGTATGCAAGAAGTTTCTATATTAATCTAAAAAAAAGACTCAAGGAATCTGCCAGGCACATTTTGAGTGCCAGTGATGTTTCCTGTAGTGAGGCTTTCAACTGAGAAGTTAGTCCAAATGTTAATACGATTTTCCTCAACAAAATAAGTTGAAAGAAATATGTTGTTCTAGGGCAGTGTTTCTCAATCTCAGAACCTTTAAGATGTTGGACTTCAACCGTTCAACTCCAACTGAAGCCCACACATCTAAAAGGCACTAAGATTGAGAAATACTAGTCTAGGATGTTCTTTTTGATATAAGTGGTAGATTAAGTAAGTAATTTATTTACTTTTATTTATTTAATACAGTATTCCCTACTTTAGAGAAAATAAACTTAAATAAAGTAAATAATAAAGTAGGAAAATTTAGGAAATAAATTAAAATTTATATTTATATTTATTTTATTTATATTTTATTTTTGTGCTAATAAGAATAATTTTGTTTCCTGCTTATCTGAGCATTTATTTTATAAATAAGATAAACTCTATGGTTTGGTTCAAGGCATATATATTCCATAATCCAACACTTCCTATCAAAACATAGAACAATTTTTGGCAGAATGGAAGGCCAGCCAGAGGAATTAATCAGTTTTAAAGATAGAGGTGAAAATATAGTAATTGCCCAAATGGGCTGATGGAGAATGTGAAATACATTTTTCCTGCAGAAATTTAGATAGTTGTAGGTGATGATATGCAGTTCGCTAAATATTTAGATTCTTGATTTTTTTCCAGATGAGTTGCCTATAATTTCCAAAAGCCCAAGGCCCACTCCATGTTTGGGGTTCTTGGAATGCTAGTCAAACAAATCTGGAAGGCAGCCGTAGTTTGGAGAACAGAGGCCCAAAAGGTATATGCATATATCAAGAGAGGACAACATAGGCATAATTCATTGACAAATTGAAATGTATCCTCCAGCATAAGGACTGGATGCTTCAGTGTAATATATTTTAGAGACAATTTTGCAGCTGTCCTTTTTTTTTAATGAGTAATCATTCATATTCTACAGCTAAATAAGTGAGAATCTAGACCAGTGTTTTTCAGACTTGACGGTGTCAAGACTTCAACTCCCAGGATTCCCTAGCCAGCATGTTTCTGGCATTTGAAAAACATTGTTATATAGGCCTAACAGCTGCAACTTAGACAAGATTGAAGCCCTATTCTTTGGTTCCTCTTTAACTACCCAAACAATCGAACAAGTGGAAGACAGAAAGGCTAATCATCAATTTCCACTAGAATATTTAAAAATTAAACAGTCTAGAATCAGAAATGCTAAATTCAATTTTAAAATCAAACCAAACTTAGATTTGTTAAGTAAGTTTAGGAAGAATCTGAATTTTTACTTTACATTCCTGGAGCTTTACAAAATCAAGACATTTTCATTTACCAGCTGGTTGAAAACAAAATAATTGTATTTATTTTACTTTTTTGGAGTAACTTCTAAAGAGGGAAATAATTTGTTCCCTGGATGACTTGGCCACTAGGCAGTTCCTTCTGTAGCTATAGCTCTGTAGCTTGAGTCATACAAGAAATCATCTGGGGTACTTGTGCATGTAGATTTTGATCTAGTTCTGCTTGAGTCATGGCCAAGCAAGGGAATAAGTCAGGCTAAACAGGTCACAAAAAGGTCACAAAAATGCACTGGAGAAACCAGATGCTAGAACTTGATCAGCATGCAAACTCCATAGGGAGGCTAGGAAAGACATAGAGAGAGCTGTCAACTCTGTACAAAAGGCTCAGATTCCATAATAGAATTCCAGTGGGTAATAATAGCAGGCCCCCAAATAATTTAGTACTGGTGACATCCTGTCCTCCTAGCCAAAATGGTCACGTGACTTACATGTGATGAATACAACTAGGGAGGGTTCCTGGAGAAGAAACTAGGTTTGCTGTCAATTGGATGCTTGCTTTTGACTAAATTGTTTCTGTGATATCAATCTCAGAAGGGTCCAAAGAATCTACTCAGGCGCTCTAAGATATCATGCTAGTGATATATCCATGGTCTTGTGTATAGGTAGAATGTGACACAATTGCAGCAGCTTATAGGATCTTCCAGTGTTTTGATTTATTCATAAAAAGCAGTTTTTATGGTAACTGTCGTGTCCGTCGCGGGAAAGGAGACTCGGAGCCAGTGAATTAGTTTCAGCTCTTTATTAGGTCCCTAGATCGGCTCGGGGTTTAAAGGGAAAAGCCGTGGCTTTTATTCTCTAGCCGCGGCGGCCATGGCCAATGGCACCGCTTTGAATCTCCCGCGATTAGTTTCCACCAATCGCGGGAGATTCGGTACGGGCCAATCAGCGCGGCCTGCTTGACCAATGAGATCGCCGTGCTCTTTGGCCAATCACAGTGTGGCGCTTCCAAGTATGTTAATGTCTGTACAGAACACCCCTCCCCTCTTGGTACGGTCGTTCGTAACGTAGTCCCGTAAGTAGGTGGGGCTTCGTACTTGCCTACTTGACCTGCGCAGGTTAGTTGTTTGGCTCCCGGCCGGTTCGGTCGGGTTCTGTGTTGCTCTCTGCCTCGTTGATGGAACCACCTGGAAGGGCTCGCCGGGCCTTTCGTCGCAGCTCCCTCCCGGTCTACTCAGGCTGATTGAGCTGCGGTTGTTGCCGCTCCTGCCTGGTCTTTCTGGGCTGGTTGAGCTGGCCTGGCTGCTTCTCCCTGGTGAGGCTTCGAGCTGGCTGCTTTCCGGTGAGTATAGCTGGTTTCTTTCTATTGTTTTCTGGTTCCTGGGGTATTCCCTCCCCTCTTGGTCTGTGTTATGGGGGGTGTCTATGTCTGTTTGCGTGTCAGTTGTGTTTCCCATGTTTGTCCTCGATCTTATTTGATCGATGTGGCATTTCCATGCTCGTCCGTCGGTTGTTTGCAGGCGGTACGAGTGGGGACCTGTCAGCTGGGTTATAGTTGCCGGTACCCAAAGTGGATCTCCGGTAAGGTTCTTTGCGTAGACTGCATCACCTGGGGAGAATGTTCGGTTTTTGCTTGAGGAGTTTGGGGGGTTTTCTGGGTTGTATGTGGGGTGCAGCCTGTCGAGTGGGGACCTTAATTTTCTTCCCATTAATAGCTCTGCCGGGCTTTTGTTGGTCATTGTGTTCGGGGTTATGTATTGTATAAAGAGCATTTTGTTTATTTTTTCTTGGATTTCCCCGTGTTTGATTTTTTGGATGGTTTTTCCTGTGAATTGAGCCATCCGTTCTGCCCTCCTGTTCGCCGCCGGGTGTGCCCGTGCTGTCAGGGCGTGTCATATGCCCCGTTCCGCTAGGAATTTTTCAAATTCCAGCGAGGTAAATTGGGGCCCGTTGTCCGACACGATAACATCTGGGAGGCCGTGGGTTGCAAACAGCTTGCTGAGTTCCTGGGTCACGGCTTCCGTGGTGGTGGTTTTCATGTTGCTTATCTCCAACCAGTTGGAGTAAGCATCTACTGTGATAAGGAATATATGTCCTTTCGTGGGCCCGGCAAAATCTATGTGGATCCTGGACCATGGACCCCTGGGGGTTTCCCATTCCAGGATTGGTGCCGCGGGGGACTCGGTCTGGTTTCTTGGCAGTGTTTGCATTTTGCCACCCAAGTCTCGATTTGCTTATCCATCCCAGGCCACCAGGCGTAACTCCTGGCCAGGGCTTTTGTTCTAACTATGCCCGGGTGCCCCTCGTGTAACAACTCCAATACCTTCCCTTGTAATTTTTCCGGTATAACAACTCTATCCCCCCAAAGTACACAACTTTTTGTAATGAGAGTTCTGTTTGCCGGTTCCAGAATGTCCTGAATGACTCCTCGTCGTCCTTTTCCGGCCACCCCTTTTCTACCCAATGTAGACGTTTGTCTTTATTAGTCTCGCGGGCAATGTCTGACGCGGTTATGGGTAGATCGGGCAGAGTCTCTATGCTGAGGGTGGTTGTCGTGGGTGTTGGGTCGGTGTCTAGGTCAGGTAACAGCGTGCGGCTCAGGGCATCTGCGTGGGTGATCGTCTTACCGACTCGGTGTGTGAGCCGGTAGCTGTAGGCGGCAAGGAATTCGGACCACCTTGTCATTCTAGGAGATAGAATGTTCGGGGTGGCCCTGTTCCCTGCCAGGATTCCCAGCAGCGGCTTGTGGTCGGTGATGATGGTAAACGTGCGGCCGTAGAGGTACTCGTGGAACCTCTTCACTGCGGCGACGATAGCCAGAGCCTCTTTGTCCAGTTGACTGTAATTTTTCTCCGGTTTGGTGAGTGTTCTTGAAAAGAAAGCAATGGGTGCTTCTTTTCCGTTGGGGAGCATGTGGCTGAGGACGGCGCTGACGCCGAAAGGTGAGGCGTTGCATGTGATGGCAAGTGGTAGGGTCTCATTGTATTGGATTAGGACAGCATCCGAGGTGAGCAGGTCCTTGGTTTTGCTGAAGGCGGCTTCCTCATGTTTCCCCCAAGTCCATGTGGCCGCTTTGTCCAAAAGCCTATGCAAAGGCTCCACCGCGGTCACCTTTTGGGGCAGGAAAACATAATAAAAATTAAGCAGTCCCAGAAATGCCTGCAGTTCTGTTTTATTCCGTGGTGTTGGGGCTTCTTTAATGGCTCTGATTTTCTCTGCGGTTGGGTGGATGCTGTGTCGGTCTAGGAGGTATCCCAGGAACTCGACCCATTCTGTGTACAGCTGGCATTTCTCTTTTTTCACCTTTAGCCCGGCCTCTTTGAATTTGGTTAGCACCTCCCTTAGATGACCCTCTAGTTCTTGTTGGTTGCCGCTGACACTAGTACGTCGTCGAAGTAGGGCACCACCCCCTTAATTCCTTGCAAGAGTCTCTCCATGAGGCTCTGGAAAATTCCCGGAGCCATGCTGACTCCAAACTGGAGTCTGTTACAGCAAAATGCTCCCCGGTGGGTGACTATGGTCTGCGCTTCGGTGGTTTCTGCATCGACCGGCAACTGTTGATAGGCTTGTGCCAGGTCGAGCTTCGCAAAGACCTTGCCCCCCCCAGTGAGTGTAGAAGGTGCTGCACTACTGGGACGGGGTAGGCGCTTTGTTGTAAGGCGCAATTTAGGGTGGCCTTATAGTCCCCGCAGATTCTCACCGACCCATCGGGCTTGACTGGGGTGACTATGGGGGTCTCCCACCGGGCATGGTCGATTGGTTGTAGGACCCCTTGTTTGACGAGCTTGTCAATTTGCTCGTCGATTTTGGGCCGAAGTGCAAAAGGTACCTGCCGTGGTTTTAGGCGTATTGGGGGAATGCTGGGATCTAGGCTGAAGGAAATAGGGGGCCCTCGGTACTTGTCTAGAGTGCCGTCGAACACTTCCCGGAAGTCCCGTGCCAGTTGCTCCTCCCAGTTGGCATCTGCGATGTGGTCGACGCCCATAACCTCGATCCCGAGTGGTGCGAACCACTGTAGTCCCAAAAGGATGGGACGGTCTCAGTCCACGATCGTCAGGGGAAGCTTTGCTGAGCGGCCCTTGAAGGTTACCTCGAAGTGTCCGGTTCCGATTACCGGGATGCGGTTCCCCTGGTAGTCTCTGAGGATTAGTTTCTGGATTTCCAACCTCCTCTTGTGGATTTCCGGCACCAACCGCCTGATTTCTCGCCAGGCAACCATGGAGAGGTAGGACCCGGAGTCCACCTCCATTTTGCATGGTTCGCCTTCGATGCCCACTTCTACGTACACCTTCTGGGCGTCTGTGGTGGATGAGTGGCCAATGACAACCATCTGGTGGGTTTCCTCTTTCTGCCGGGTTTCGCCGCTTCGTCAGTTCCATCTGTCTCGGTTCCAGCGATTTTCGGCTTGGCGGTCTCTGGCCCTGGGGGCGGGTGCTGTCTCGTCTCCTGTTGCTGTGGTCTCGCCAACGGGGGCTGTAGGCTTTTCTCAGTCGGCAGACTCGGGCGATGTGACCCTTTTTATTGCAGTGCCGGCAAATCGCGTCGAAAAACCGGCACTCCGATCGAGGGTGGTCGCCTCCACACCCGGCACAAGTGGTTCCCGACTTACAACTTTGCCGATCACGCCGATCTCATCCTGACTAGAGCCGATGTATTTCTTCTTCCTTGTCCGTGGTGTCAGAGGCAGAGTGGAAGTCGCCATGGTGGGTGGTGGTCTCCTGGTGGCTTGCTTCTGGGTGAGCCTCGGTCGCTCGGCCCGTCTCGGTGGTTGCTGTGCGTTCCCCGGTGTCCGGTCTCCGCATTCGATTTGCCGATTTCCGGGTTGCCTCAGCTGTGTTGGCTTCAGCAAGGGCGTCGGCGAGGGCGATGTCGCCTTTTGCCATCAGCCGGGTTTGTAGGACTGGGTCTCTGAGTCCGAGCACGACACGGTCCCGCAAAGCCTCGTCCATGTCCGAGAACCCGCAGATGCCCCCTAGGCTCCCCAGATCAGCCACAAAGTCGCTGATGCTCTCACCCGATTTCTGGTCCCGCCGGTAGAAATCGTGCTGCCTGATGAGGGTGGGCACGGCAGGGGCATAGTGGTTTTGGAGCAACAGCTCGAGGTTGGCCCAGTCCATCTCCTTCACATCCCCGGGTTTTGCGAGGGCTTTAGCCATCTTGAACACTGCGGGCCCACAGTGTATTAGGAAGACGGCTCTTTTCTTCTGCCCGGTTGCATCCTTCAAGTTGCTACTTTCAAGGAACATTAGGAATCGGTCTGTGTATGATTCCCAGTCCTCGGTAGCTGGGTTGAAGGGTGTGGGCGGTGCGATGCTGGCCATCTTGTTGGTCTCGTTTCCTCAGGACACGTGCTTGATGGGGTTAGTCTCAGGATCCCACCTTCGTCACCAGTGTTGTGTCCGTCGCGGGAAAGAAGACTCGGAGCCAGTGACTTAGTTTCAGCTCTTTATTAGGTCCCTAGATCGCCTCGGGGTTTAAAGAGAAAAGCCACGGTTTTTATTCTCTAGCCGCCACGGCCGCAGCCAATGGCACCGCTTTGAATCTCCCACGATTAGTTTCCACCAATCATGGGAAATTCGCTATGGGCCAATCAGCGCGGCCTGCTTGACCAATGAGATCGCCGTGCGCTTTGGCCAATCACAGCGCGGCGCTTCCAAGTATGTTAATGTCTGTACAGAACAATAACTAAAACAAGGATTGCAGCAAACCAATAACTGCTCCTCACACTTGCAACTACATGGTCTTTGTAGATCATATGCTAATATTTTCATGATATTCTTCAGGTCTTTTTGTTTAGTTGGAAAATTGCTGAATGTTTTTGCAGAACTAATCCAGCCACATTTAGTCTCTGTGGACTCCCGAACTGCAGCCATTGGTTCCAACAGTATAGAATCCTGAGGCTCTGAACTGAATTGGCCAGACTGTTTTTCTCTATTTTGGAAATGAAAAGATGCTTATGAATTGTAAAAAGTGGAATTTGTTCTTCCACCGGCATCCAAGTTTTGTGTGTTGTGCTGAGTTCTTTGCAGTTCAGGCAAATGACAGATGAAACAAACTGCAGGCACCCACTTTGATGAGAGGCAGACAAGGATATCCAGGAAAGTATCTAACCCCTTCTCATTTGTGTAAATCAAGAGAAACAGTTGGAGTTAAGACTCCACAACAGCTAATGTTGAGCTGGGCATTTTATGACTAAAGTAGCCATGATACAACAGCATGCTTCCCAACTCTCTGCAACTTTGTTGAGCCTGGTTTTGAAACCTTCCATCTGTATAATCTGATTTTTTTTCCTGATCTATAGCATCCTGAGTGACTGTTAAAAGAAGTCAAGCCCATATGAGAATCAAAAAGTAGATTCATTAGACTCAGCCAGGGAAGCCAATAGGAGATATGATTTAAATCCAGCCCTTCTATCACTACAAAATAAAAAGCAGATTAGTTACAATTTTGCCTCAAGGATTTTGCATAAAGGCCATAGGTCTTTTTATTTTAAAAGGTCATTTTAAATGACATCTTCCATGCTCCTAAGCAAACATAGCTGATTAGCCTTGAAAGCAAGTAATCTACACCTCTGCCTCCTTCAGAAAGCCAGATAAGTGTCAATTCCATGCCCTATGCTGGATGTACAGTAGCAGTGCAAATAAAGGTAGCCCTTTTTATAATGCCCCCAAAGCCCCCAAGAATAGTGAAATGAAAATCTAGCCCCCTTTTTTCATTTTTAAAAGTTACAGACAATTCAAGTTACAAAGTCAGCTCTTTAAAACTTATACAGGTTTAAGGGACCTCTTAAAATCCTGAAGCCTAAAATAGCCATACTCATTTTTGGAATATAGTCCACAATTTAAGCCAATAAAGTTGCACTTGTACATTCCTCTTATTACTCTGAAAAAACAGCCTCTCTTTTCTTTATAACAGTCTTGTTCCCCTTTTGTGAGATATTTCCTCTTTCTTGTTCTTTCCAACTTTATGTCCACCAAATTCTAAGTATATTTCAGCTCATCGCCCAACTCCTTTCTGCCCTGTACTTAGGAAAGTGTCTAACATAGTGCACATTTTAAGAAATAAATTTTACAGTATAACTTGAACCAGCACACATGGTATATACAGAGAGAGGGGCGTTCCCTATTGGATGAATCCACTCAATCTTCAGAATCTTGTTTAATTTATTTGATGCAACCTTTGCTCAGGAAGCTTAAGAGGTCTGTAATGTATCCTTTGTAGAATGTACCATTCAGTTCTTTTAATTTCAGGATTCTGTTTTCTGTTAAAATGATGTTTGATTCTCCCAATCTGGTTGAAAGTTCTTTGCTTCTGGGCCCCAGATAGAACCTGAGATCCAGACCCTCTCTGTCTGTTGGTCATGCCATCTTGGAGAAGGCATTGCACCTTGAGTCACCCATGGAAAGAGTAGCAGAGTTTCTTAAGTCTCTTGCCATTACAGCTCCCTGCTCCCTTGCTGGCCCCTCACTTTTTCTCATTGCCGCTGGCTTTTTTGTGTCATAGGGGGAGAGGAAGGAGGTGAGGAGGAGGAAGAGGAGGACAAGATGCAGAATGGGAAGGACCGAGGTAAAAGCAAAGCTGTCATGATTCCTTTAAACAAGTATATACAGCAAGTTTTAAAATGTGCTAAAAAAAACCTAACACACTTCAAATTTAAAGCATGTCAATGATTAATCAGAAAACTGAATTTAAGAGCACATGACACACTTTGCCTTGTTCCCAACATTGCCATAGGTATGAGTTGGTCCTGTTGCTAGGGGATGTATATTTGCCAGCTGCAGCAGAGGCCCCCACAAACGACTCTTTTAGCATCCAGTTTGTAATGATCAGCTAGATGGCTTGCCATTGTAACTTCTTACCTTTTGGTTTAATCGACCTTAATAGATGTAAGGTACAAAAATAGCTTCACAAAGCCTAATATGGATGGAGACCACATGGCATGGAAAAGGAAGCATTCACAATATTAGTTCAAATTCTTTTCATCTGTGATGAATCTGGACCAACAAAAGTATCTGGGACACCAAGGATGTCACAGATGTGGTTGACTTTCATATGTTTGTGCCCACTTTTTTGCTCACCTATTGGCATATTTCTTTCACTATACATTTCATAGTTCCTTATTATTAGTGGAATTTACTGAACAGTACACTACTAATTTAGCTTGCCTGATTTGTCTTTGGATTACTAATTATTTTTAACTTTGTATTACTTAATACATATGCTTCTTCCAGAGACATATAATGTTCACATTTTAGACATGAAAATAAAAACATGAAAATAAAAATGATTGTTGTAATGACGAGGCAGTCGAGTTGTTTCATCATGAACAACTAAATCATGATGATCTTTATTGGAGTCTAGTCTTGCATTTATACACATTTTTAATTATCCTCCATCATTGGTTAACTTTGGTTACTGCTTAACCTTCGTTACTGTTTTGCACAGTAATCCATATAATTAATTATCTCTAGTTAAAGTCTAACGTATGTTTACTTCCTCTCTCTAATCCTCCTTTAGATTAGTGACTTTGTTTACCTGAGTTATATTTGCTTGGAAACATTCTTTATCTGAGGTTTGCCATCCAAGATTGGAACATTCCTGCAATTACAACTCTACATATCGTTTTTTATTTTAAATGGAGGATTCAAAGATTTATAAATGTATCGCAATTGTAGAGGATTAAGAGAGGGGGAAGCAGGACAAAACAATGTGAATAAATTTGGAATACATTGAATAAAACAACAGGTTGCAATTAGTACAATAATAATAATTATAGCAAAAAAGAAAAACTGTCTGAGCCAAGACCAATCAGGGAGCCAATTGGTTAGCCACTCAAAAGGTGAGTAATGAGCATGGATATTATTTTGAAGGTATGATTGTAAATTGGCAAGCTCATCCTCAATAGTTTTATTCAAAGAGTGAAAATGCACAGCACATCTACGGTGTCCAACTAACGTACAGAACCCTCCCTGATAGGCTAAAAGATAGTCTGTGGCAAAACGCTGCTGTAAGACATCTTGATTTAAGTCTTCTATTTCATGCTGCAAATCACGAATAATAGCAGCGGTAGCATTGATGGATTTTTCAAGTCTGCAGATGAGACCAAGAATAGATCGTCTGTTTTCTTGAACAATTATGCCAGGATAAGAGCCTAGAGTAAGGACTCCTGTAGGCCCCTGCCAATGCACAGCCAAATGTAGAACCAGAAGACAATTGTGTGTCAATAATGACTTCATCATTACATGTAGGCCCAAGAGAGGAACGCCGCTGTCGAGTTGATGGGAGCGTACCTATTTGAACAGGTAGAGTAAAATAACCTATAGTTGCACATTGATAATTCTGAGGATGAACATTAGTAGCATATTTATCAAAAAAGAACCACATATTAGGATCCTTAAGCTGCCAACCAGCGCATATCAATCCTGTATTAGATTGATCAGAGGCATTAAAAATAGGAAAATTGTCAGGATACATATCAGGAGTTATATTAATTCCATGCAAAGAAGAATTAAAGGTACCTGACAACCAATAGTAAGAACAATAACTATAATTCCCTAGCCTTTTTAATATGTGCTGAGCAGCATCATAATCAGACCAATTATGAAGCCAAGTGTGTTTAGCGTGACAACAGAAACACAGACCCCTTGTAAATTGACTAATTTTCAAGTAACGCCAACGGACAGAATTCAATTGCATAGGGGGTGCAGAAAATAGCCAGGAGTGTGAAATAGATTGTAGTTGTGAGACAATAAATGTAAAGACTGTAAGAGCTTTAGAAATAGGATTTCGCACAAAAATGGAAGAAAAGGCCGGATTTAAAGTAGTAGTAACCACTATTCTAGGATCCTTGGGTAAAGAATGCAACAAGTTTCCCACATATTGAGAAAAGGCTATCTGATATGATTCTGAAATCATCATCAAATGCTCATGTTCAACTTTTGCACGAGTGAAAACTATGCTAATGAGATCCTGTCCTGTAAGATGTAAGGCTCGTTTACGACCTTTAATAATCAAATCCTCTAGAGGGACTTCCGGTTGCAAGGCTTCGGTGGCGGCAGGAATCCGCTTCTCTGCGGGTCCCTGCTGCGCTCGCCGCTGAGGTACCCCCCAATCCATTTGGATTTGGGGGTTGTCGCTGCCCTGAAGAGTCAGCGGAAGACAGAGGAGATCCGGGCAGGGGTCTGGGGATATTGCACCCCCCTTCCCCAGCCAGCTAGACTCCTTTTTCCTGAGGTGGAGGAGCGGCTGTCAGAAATGGCAGCCTCAAAGGAATCTTCAACCGGATAAGAATGTGCAGGAGGAAGTTTTTTAGAAGGAGAAGTTTTCTTGGCTGAACTGGGACATTAAGTTACTTTTAAAACACTCTGGAAACCTGACTTGTGGATTGATACATTTGTTTCCAAAAGATTGTTACAGTGGCGAACGTGCTGAAGGAAAGTTCACTCCCCTTCCTAACGGAGAAAGCAAATGAGCACAGAAAAACCTGCTTCTTTAAGGTAAAAACAAGCTCTTTGTTATAAGTGGGAAGGAGAGGCCAAAAAATAAAAAATCCTTAAAGACTTGTTGGAGGAGACGCTTTGAAGATTATAAGACTAACAACTAATTGTAAGATGGCTTTAAAATATATTTGGGATTTTGCCCCAGGAGGAAAAGCTGCAAAGAGAAGAAGAGGAAATAATTTCTGCCTGTTTGGATTGTTTGATAACTTTGACACTTGTAAATTACTTTAAGATTAAAAACATCTGGGTTGTTTTTAAAAATTTCCAATGACACCTTTGGTGGATCAACTAAAAATGGAATATGAAAAATTAAAAGAAAGAGGACCAAATGGCAAGAATACATTGGGAGCTGTCTTCCACTTTTTAGAAATGGCGGTTTCTATGTACCAGCAAATACTTGAGGAAGAAAGAGAAGAAGAAGAAAAGGAAGCCATTTTTAATGGGCAAAAAAGTTTGATTAAGAAAGAAAATAAGGAAGAGAGGAAGGGAAAATGAGAATTTAAGATTCAATAAAACAACCAAGAAAAAGAAAAATAAGGTGAAAAAAAGGTACAATGTTAGAAAGCAATTGAAAAGAGAACTACAAGAGAGAGGGGAAGTTAAAAAGGCAAAAAGACCAGACTGGAGAAGAAAGGGAGGCAAAAAGGGAAAGAAAGCCACAGTCTGAAACAAGATGCCAAAAAGAAAACTTTTTTTAGAGATAAGGGATAAAAGATAGTGTATAATTAAAGAAAGATTCTGCCAGAGTACAAAAGATAGTATTGTAGTATTTGCATTTGAAATAGTCTATTGGAATTAAGATTTAACAAAATATTAAAATATTAAAATGTTTAATAATGATAGATCTCAATAATAAAATATTAAAGAGAATGTGTAAAATGATTAATGCTTAGTTGCTGTTTAACTCGTTATTGTTTCAATGTTATTATCAATTTACTATTTTATCTTCTTATTCTAAAATAATGTATTAATTAGAATTAGAACTAGAATAAAATGCAACACGTAGAATGTACTAAGCAGAATCCGGAAGGAAATTATGTATTATTTTAAGTGTTACTTTAGGGGAAAGATAGAAAGGCGTCATACTTTAAAAGTGATTACAGGGGAAATTCTTTGCTAAAGAGAAGAGATAAATAGATGATTGGAAAAGAACGCACAAAAGATACAAGCATAATGATTTTGAAATAAGATGAAATAAACAAAATATAATTAAGAGAGGGAAAAGAAGGGAGAAGTTATATAGAAAATATAGAATGGTCAATGAGATATGAACGGTATATAAGGTGAGCATGAATTTGATTTAGGTCCGTAAAAAAAGATGTAACCCAGGGCTAAGCCACTTTTCAAAAGAAGTTTTATGTTTTGTGTTTTGGTTAGTTATGTTTGATTGTGAATTAATAAAACCTTGGAGGAATAAAACTAAAGGGAGAGAAATTCGGAAAAGATATGTACAAATGATAATTAAGGAGGTTTTATCTTTTTATGTCTTGTTTTATGTTTTGGGTTTTGGGTGTTTATGTTTGATTGAGAATTAATAAAACCTTGATAGAAAGAAATATAATTGAATAAGTGGAGAAATAATGAGAAATTTGGAAAAGATATATAGGTGTTTAAATGGAAATGTGATAATTTGGAAATATGCTGTATAAATGTCTATATTTGATTGAGAATTAAGAAAACCTTGATAGAAAGAAATATAATTGAATAAAAGTGAAGGGAGAAATAATGAGAAATTTGGAAAAGATATATATGTGCTTAAATGGAAATGTGACAATGTGGAACTATGCCTTAAAAATGATGTTTTATTTGCCTTGTTAAAACTTATAAGTAATTTTTAGAAAGGAGGTTTTATGCTTTTATGTTCTATGTTTTGTTTGTCTTCAAAAATTAATAAAATTTGTTTAAAAAATAATAATAATCAAATCCTCTAATGCTGATTGATAAGGATAAATGTTTCTAGGCAGAGTAGCTGACAAATTAATCCATTCATGAATGTTGACCGCTTGCGGGGACGCATTAGAATAAAGACATCCTGTGGGTATGGGTGTAGTGGGAAGAATAGCTAAGCAAAGTCCTATTGTTAAGGATGTTATCCTGTCCACATATCGATGCTTAAACTTATTCAATATTTCTTGAAGGCATGTTCTTTGAAGATCAGTTAATACAACTAGATCTCCTGGTGATTGTATTCCCTTCAAAGACTGAAATAAGAGCAACATATCACCAGTTTTAATGTAGAATAATGGGCGTGCCCAATTAAGAATGCCAAGTAATTTTTGCCATTGTACTAATGTATATGATTTCTGTACTTGTAATTCAGGGAGAATTGGAATGGAGGAATTATGCAACATTCTATGTTTCCCATTTTTCTTTTTTATAACAAAAACAGGAGTATTCCAAGGACTAGTAGAAAGTTCTATATGACCAGCAGCCAATTGTTCTTGAACCAATTGTTGTAAAGCAGTGAGTTTTTCCCTTGATAATGGCCATTGTTCCACCCAAACCGGCGTAGAACAGAGCCATTTAAGAGGAAGAGCCATCATCAAGAATCAAATGGGCATTAAGAAGATAAAGGATATCACGCCCCCAAATATTAGTATGAATATCTAGAATGTATGGTTGTAGGAAAAAGGACTTACCAGCAGATGTTGTAACATTAATTTCTTGAACACTCTGCCAAGCAGCTGTAGAACCTCCTGTTCCCCACAATGAAGAAACTATCATTTTTGGCCACTGTACTGGCCATTGTAAAGAGGAGATGACAGTAATATCAGCTCCAGTATCCAATAA